>CAMZMU010000115.1:23329533-23985988 GCA_947311845.1 Poa pratensis | reverse complement strand
AAAAAGTTCACACGTCCGATCGTTTGGTAGACCACACACATGTAGGCGCATACACTACCATCAGATAATCTAATAGGACTTGTACTTATGATTAGACTCTAGAGATGGATCCTGACGCCTCGCAAACCTAAAGATAAGTTTGTATTATTTCTGTAACTAGCAAATCCCACATGGTAAGACGTCTAGCTAGGCTATGAAATGTACTGATGCCCGATGAAGTCACATGTGATCTACATATGGAGAGAGAAGAGTGAGGTACGTGGGAGGACTATTTCTTTGGCTGCCAGGTGGGGCAGCACGCGGACGGGGAGGACACGCGACGGACGTAGCGGACGCGTTTTGTCTCCGTTTTTGTCCGCCTTCCGACGCATCCGTGACCCAAATTTGGGCCAGAAATGCGTCGGCCCGAACAAAAACGGACAGAAAAACGGACCTAGATCCGGATGCGTCGCCCCGTTGGGCCCTGGATTTTCCCACACGGACAAAAACGGACTCGATGCGTCGCCCCGTTGGAGACATCCTAACTCCACACGATCGACAGCGATTAAACAAGATGAGAGCACGCACATACATTCGCACAGGCTCATCGATCGATCAAATAATACTGCTACTGCATTAACTCAGTTCGTGTCCCATGCGTGCGTGGGAATTAGCGAGAGCGATCGCTGATCGATCGGCGCATTCACAAGGAGAACGCGCCGCGTTAGGCGCTGACTTGTTTAGCGCCTCGAGAAGTTCTTCTTCCTTGTTCTCATCTCCCCACCAGCTGCAAAGCAGCGTCCGGCCGGTCGGAATCGCCGACCCTTTACCCTTTGCCGCGGGAGAGGTTTTTGTTGTCATCTCATGGCACGCCTGGCCTGGCCGGCCGGGGTTAATTCCCTGTGCTTCTCGAGGTTTTGACTGAGGATTAGATTAAGATCCTGTCGTGCGGGAGACGACGAGATCGGAATGTAGGGCTCGTACGTTTGCCCCCCTCGATCTCGGTTTGTTTATGAGATCTATAATTTCGCCTTCTCCCTTCCCAACGGATCATGCACGTGAAGGCCACACGTGCGCGGCTGGTTCGGCCTCTCGTACGTGTATATGGAATAAGTTTGCTCGTGCCGCTGGTAATTAACTGGGTATACTGTCTACAGATTAGTACTAGTATTCCAGTACTGCTTACAGAGCTAATTTCTAGGTTTTGAAGAGAGCAGAATCGGGCTAACATATGTGTGCCGCGTGGGCTAACATATGCGAGCTCAATCGATCAAATCTATGCATGCTCAGCTACCTGCTGCTCCGGTCCCGATTCATCCTGTCAGTCGATCATGCATATCCCGAGCAACCTAGCCTAGCTCCTGGTAGATCCGGAGCGGAGCATCATGTCACCACTCTCTCGTTCGTACTCCTACTCGCCAGCCATTGCCCCATACCACGTTGTCGCATTCCACGGCATTCATGGCGCACCTGCAGCCAGCGTACGCCTTCCTTCCATGCACAAACCCCTCCTCCTTCATCAACCTTTCATGAATATGGAAAGGCCCCGGGCGCCCTCGCTTGGGGGCATTATACCTCTGCTTTGCTGAAAATGTGCACCTCCAAAGAGGCTGTCAGCCCCATCTCACAACTCATCGGTCCCGCTCCTGCATGCAGACCTGAGCGCTGCCCGGCCTATAGATAAAAAGCTAGGTAGCTTTGCAGCTAGCACAACCCGTAGCCCTGGTTGGCTAGGGGATTGTAGTGAGGAAGTGATCCCTACCATGTTTCGATATTGGGTCACTCACCAGTGCTTGGCAGTCTCTCTGAAATCTGAGTTTTATCATTGTGTTAGAGACTAGCTACTGGGAAATGTTTTTTTGGTGGTTGGTCACTCTTATGGTACTAGGATTCCAAAATCTTTCATTGTGTATCTCTAAGCCAAGAGTTTGAGTCAACACTCAAGTAACAACTCTATGTCGTTTTGCCTCCATGAAACCATCCGGGGATCAAATCAAAACCAAAACATTTTTTTTATAATGGCAATATTAATATCAAGTTGATACCAATTAGGCGTAAACTATGTACCATCACAATGCCAATACATTCAGGAAACACGCATCCAAATTGAATGGACGTCATTCTTATGTATTCAAACTAAGAATTCAGACGCAACTTCACACAGTTTCACCCTATGCATCATAGAACGTCACATTCCACTACTGCAGAAACGGCTACCAGTGACATGCTCAAAAGGCACATTAGTGATAGGCAAAGCGTCTGTCACTAATCACTAGTCACTGGTATGAGGTTACTAGTGACAGACGAGTGCCCGTCACAAGTATGTGTATACTAGTGACGGGCAAAAGAGATGCATGTCACTGGTTGCAATCGAAGGCCGCAGACCTGTGGGGTTTTGTAGTGACAGGAGTGACAGGCTCATTATCCTGCCCGTCATTAGTTTGAATTTCGCTAACAAAAAAAATTAAATGCGTTTTCCACGAATATTCCAGTAGCACAATAACATGTTGTAAAAATGATACGTTCACATAACCCAATATGACATAATATTTGCACAGATAATACATGAGAACTTGCAATAATGCAATCTATCATACAAAATTTTTGGCAGAGCCTTCTGTTTCCTTGCACGAAGAGGAACAATCACGCAGTTGTTAATGATGAATAGTTTCTTGATCAGTTATCTAGCAAGCAGTTTGAACTACCAACATATGTGTTCTAGCACCCTCGAGCAGACCACCAAGCAAATGTCCATCCAGGATTGAATCAGCTTAACCAAAACCTTGGAATTCCTGAGTCGCGCTCAGCCGCGGTACTATTGTTGTGCAGACCCGAGGAGTGTTCCCAACATCAGTTCTCTGGTACTTGCTCAAACATTCTTGTAAGCGCAGCACCTTTCAAGAAAAGAAACAAATTAGTTTGTCAATAACCAAACTTCTAAAAGCGCAACTGATTTAATATTATAGCCCATGGTTAATTTGACCAGAATAGTAATTGTACATAAATATCCAATCTTTAAGTGTGGAGACCTGATCTGACCGAGTAAGTAAGCAAGGATTTAGAAAGGTTCAGCGCATTCCTCCTTTCATGAAATAGTCGCCGCAATCAATCTGAGGCAACAAGATTTAAAAATACACACAGTTCTGCTATTGGTTACATCCTCTACAACTATTACAAAGGATCTGAGTATACAAAAGGGAATAGATTTAGCGAGATGGGTCTTGAATATTTGGCATCACAATTGCATTCATTTTCCACATACCTCCTCATTCAGGTAATGAATATTCTCCCTTTGGTATTGAAGTAATGCCATCTTCTGGTCAGAAAGACGGCCATCATGATATCTGAGATAGTAAAAACCAACTAGTCCTTTGATACGACACTGATTTTTTTAACTAAGTCAAATTGAATCAATCTGAGATAGTAAAAACCACCTTGTCCTTCGCACATGTCCACATATAACAAATGGCTTCCGTCCCATTTTGATTATGCGTAAACCTGAGAGGAAATGTTGAATACAACAGATAAGTTAAAAGCCGCAAAGAATTGGACAATTTTGATGGCCACATAAAATAAAATAAAGAATGGAATGCATTACGATATTAGAAGGGCAGGCCGGTGCAGCGATCCGTGCATTACTTCAAGGACAGCTGTGGATGGTTAACTGAAATAGGGAAACAGTTCAGGAACGGTACTGCAAAGATTTATATATTGACAGGTAACCACATCTTGCAGGCACACAAAAATGCACGGTAAACAAAAGCACACAATTATATACACGTAGAGCAAATAATTAGATACAGGGGATGCAAATCTCATTGGTAGCCTGGCAATTGTACTACTAACCTCCGCGTCCTGGAGTAGTATAGCTCAAGTGCGCGGAGTGACTTGAAGAGCTCGATGATGGGATTTCATTGTATGTGAACCTGAGGCCGAGGTCGAGACATCGCCTGAGGTCCTTTGGTCCTCATCAGCAAGTTGTTGGTCACCATCGAGACGGCATCTGCAGCCTCAACCAATGCTACCGGTGGCATGCCGCCGGCAAGCAGCCAGTGAGAACATGCAAATCGATGACGCCGATCGCCGATCGCCGATCTAGGGTTAGGTAGGCTATGTGCTTCAGGCAGTGGCTGCGAGAAATCGCGTTAGGAACATAGAGAGGAAGACGATAGAAAGTAGGATCTGGGGGCGACGGCGGTGGAGCAAGCCGGTAGTGATAGGTCGGAGCGACGGCCGGATGAGACGGTAGGAGGTTGAGGGGATCAACGACGAGATGAGTGATTAGAGGGAGGAGATGGGAACGAAGTAAATTGCCTTGATATACTAATAGAGGCCTAGTTGTCAGTTGTGTGCCAATTTCCCAGACTAGTAGCTTTGCACGTGCACGCACGTCTCTAAAATATAAATCACATTTCGACTTAAGTGGTTTCTACGTATGTTGTTTCACCCATTTTTCTGTGTTTCCAAAAAAAATGTATCTATTTAGTTTTCACGGTAAGAACCAATAGTATATACTTCAGTAGTTAAGTGGTTTTCGAGTGCTCTACTGGGTTCATACAATGATAATTACATTTGCAATTATCCCGTAACTCTGTCTTCTTTTTCCAAATTCCACCATGAGTCAAGAATTTTATTCTCTTCGGTGTCCTCGAAATTTGAGATAATCCATGTTACTATTCCATGAATTGAAGGGTAAGAATAACAATACTGAACCTCTGAAGCATTCTATCAGCAATATGCACTAATACATGAATGATGTAGATATACGCATAATCTGAATGTAAAGACAAAATCAACTCTTTAGTCTGCGAACTCACTTGCTGCTAAAATCTATTGTGCCAAAGCAGAGCTCTGAATCTCATACCGCTGCAGAAATTTGTAATGCCCATAACACAAAGACCTCACAGTTCACATATGTCAGAATTTAGAAAACTATAGGCAGCTCGAATCTTGAAGAGTTTAAATCACGAAGAGGAACAAAACCTTGGAGGAGCCTGCCGTCGAGGAAGGCTTGAAGGAGTTAGATGCTGGCGCCGGACAGCTGGTGTAGGACGGCGGCGTCCTCGCTACGTGCAGGGGGGGCAACGCGAGGCAGGACATGGAGGATGGAGGCGCTGAGGTCGTGAGGCGCCTTGGAGGAGCAGGACGCTGGCGCTGGACGGCAGCTGCAGAGCGGCAGGCGGCGGCGTCCTCCTACCGGCAGGACGGCGACGTATAGGCAAGACGGCGCTTGGGTCGTGCGGCGCATGGCAGTACGCCGGCGCCGGACAGCATGTGTACAGCGGCGTCCTCCTCGCTACAGGCAGGACGCCTCGCTATAGCTGTACGCCGACGTGGGGAGCAGTGCGGGGATATGGGACGGCGGTGCTGGGACGTGCGGTTTGGGGAGGAAACGGGAATTAAGGGAAACAGTTTTTTGATTAGCGGTAATGACGGGCGATAATATGCCCTTGTGGTGGCGTTTAGTTAGCTGGTGGCATAGGCAGGAGACGGAGGGAGAAGGAACAAATCTAGACCGTTTGATGGATGCATGTGTACGGTTAAGATCTAATTTTCCTGCCAAGTTTGCTTGTTTATTAGTAGTGGAGATGGAGAAAAAAGAGCTATCATCCCCCACGTCTCCGCACACTTCGGCGCTGAACCGGGGGTTTCAGTTAGTCCACTGCATGCGCGCGGGAGGACACACAAATTTCTTTTGCGTGCTGTGAGACATTTTTTTGAGATATGAAACTCGTGATGTGAGACATGGAACAAGACGTACTAGAAAATTTTGTTTACTTTTAGGACGGGTGGTATTATTTTCGTGTCCCATGGTCTCGCAGAAACTTTGTGCACCGGTCTGGTCGGCACGGCCCAGCCGCAATTTCCTTGTTCCCTATTTTCTGGCTGGGCAAAAAAAATGTCCGTGTTTTTTTTTTTGCGAAAGAAAAAATTTGTCCGTGTTAACAGTGACAGGCCTTTAAGATGCATGTCAGTAAGAAATTTGCCTCTTTCGGCCGGCCTCCATGGAAAATACTAGTGACAGACACACTTTAAGTCCGTCACTACTCACAGAGTTTTCAGTGACAGGCATTTATAGATGCCCGTCACTAAGTAATATTTTCATTCAGCATGTCTTAATAAAAAATACTAGTGACACTCACTTTTATACGCCCGTCACTAGTGTTTTGTACTAGTGACAGGCTTATCCGTGCCCGTCACTAAGATTACTTACCAGTGACGGGCACAGTTTTGCCTGTCACTAACCACCTGGCGTCTATAAGCCTTTCTGCAGTAGTGTTCATTCTTAAATAATGGAAAACTAGATCTAGCCACCACCGATTCAATTTTGGAGACTGGACTGCATTTGTGAGGGAAGAAATGGAGAGGGTGGGCGAGGGCGAGTAATTTGAGTTTGTGGCCTATTTTACAGGACATATGGGCGATTCACAAAGGTTTATTCTCCAAAATCTCAGGGGCGGTAGCCTAGGATGGCCCTGTTTTGGGGATGCCAAACATTAAAAAATGTGAACTCTCTACGGACGAAGAGTCGGGCAAAACCTGCTCCGACACCGAAAACATGTTATCATTTGCCTACGAACTCCGCTTATGATGAAGTTACGCTTATTTTGAAGCTAAATACATGGATCAATCTACTCACATACTAAAGAACAAAATATCAACTACAAAAGAATTTTAATGTGCAAAGGTTTAAGATCTATACAAATAGTGCGATCAAGCTAATCAATCAAAAGCCCCTCTTCATAGTACGACTATCAAACCTATAAACCGGTCTTGTATACCTATGGATACTTGGATATTCAGCGGGTCAAGATTTGGAAACAATTTTTTCCCATTGGTACCCATTTCCATCCTTAGCAACGCCACAACTTTGCTCCTCACAAGATTCAAACCTAGTTAACAGGGATATGTCACCATTAGGTGCATGACCCGACCACTAGAGCTATTGTAAAGAAAAGCGACGATCAAAGGTTCATCCTGAAAATTGTGTCTATTTCCCTAAAAGCCTATATTTTGGACCAGAGAAAGTATTAAGTAGCCTATTACACACTCGTCATTCCATCCACCGGACATACATTTACAAGTAATCCACTACAGTTCAGCATCCATCGACGACGTATGATTTTTTTTACAAGCCTAATAACGCGTGACGTTCTATGAAGAAACTCAATCAAGAATTGCCATGTGGCAACATGGTTTGATGGCAGCTACAATCCACCATCACTTCCTGGATCCGACGACTAGCGACTTGTTTGTTCCAGAGATCTAAAAACTCAGGTTCGCTCGTTATAAATTTCTTTTTGTGCCCGTAGATATATAGACATTCACCTCCCATACACGAGGCCATGAGTGATGACACCAGGTATAGGCAGAGCGATGAGTGAGGAATTCCATCAGCTACATTTTGTTGACAAGTGTACCCTTAAAGTACACGACAAAGAGTATGCCGACATGTCCGATTTTTGACACTCCACAAACATGAGTTCGCCAAAAACAATTGTTACCGAGTATGGTTTGCGGAGTGTAATTCTTGACAAATTGTATCCAACATGTTTTTTCGTGTTTGCCGTGTATTTGGCATACACGGTAAACAAGTCAATTCCAGTAGTACTGAGGGTAACTGCCGAATTGTATTGATCACAAAGTGAGCCATCGTACAGATAAACTAGGTGACCACATATACCACGTACCAGCAAAGTATATACGTTTACTTGTCAGCATGCACATGAAGACCGTATGAAGACTAGGAACAGCAACTGTACCTCCATTATGGCCTTCAAGTACCAGTACCTTCAGCCTGCCCTCTAAAGCTCTCTCTCTCTCTCTCTCTCTCTCTCTCTCTCTGTGTAAGCACCATTCCCAAGAGACCAAATCATAAAGCACTCATGACCTAATCACCACATCTTTTTCCTCCCCTCATCACTTCCCCCAGCTAGCCCCAGCTAGTCCCAGCCCCAGCCCCACGCTCCAAGCCTCTCCTTTTCCGCTTGTCACTCACTCACACTCCTTTTCACCGCTGCCACTTTGCTCAAATCCACCACCTCTTCCCTCTTCCCCTACCCTCTCTCTTTCTCAGTGACTGTTCCACTCTCTGCCTTTTGCCATCTCTCTCCTCGTCTCCTTTCCTCTTCTTCCTCGATCACCTCACCTCTGCTGCAAATTAACTCCTCCTCGATCCATGGCTCCCTTTTAGTCCGAGAAGTACAGATCATTTGATCCATAAAATAGCTAGTACCTTGCCCTGTAGTCTTCCATTTGATCATTGAGCTGTAGCTTAGTCCTTCCGTAGTTTCATATCTTGCAATGTTGCAAAGGAACCAGCCAAACCTCTCCCTGCTGATAAGCCCGCCGGCCGTCTCCTCGGCGGCGGCATCCTTTGACTCCTCCGTGGCGGCGAAGCCACTGCAGTGGACAGAACCAGACGCGCGGATACGCGCGGAAGGAAGCGGGGAAGTAGGATTCCTTGCAAACCCTAGCTCCGGCGCCGATCCCCCGGGCCTGAGCTTGGGGCTCGGGACGACGCCGACTATGCGCGCCGCCGAACACCTGCAGCCTACGCAGCAGGGATGCGCGTTCAAGCGCGCGGCCGGCAGCAGGGCGTCGCTGCCGGGCGGCGGATCGAAGAGGAGCGTCCGGGCGCCGCGGATGCGGTGGACCACCGCGCTCCACGCCCGGTTCATGCACGCCGTCCAGCTCCTCGGCGGCCACGAGAGTAAGGGCACGTGTGCTATTGTGCATATAGCTAGACTGTATATCCATTCCTTTTGCCTAAGTTGACCGAGGTATCTAGCCATGCCCGCTCAGTTCCGACGAGGTCCGTTGATCCGTTTCTGTTCCCCGCCGCAGGAGCGACGCCGAAGTCGGTGCTGGAGCTGATGAACGTCAAGGATCTGACGCTGGCGCACGTCAAGAGCCACCTGCAGGTACGTGTGCAGTAACAAAGAAAGGTTAAAATAAGGAGAGAAGCTACCACGCCATGCAAGAGAAGGCAAGAAAACACGGCGAATCTTGTGCATGACGGGGCTTCCTTTTGTTTTTGTTTTCACCACTTTTGTTTGCCGCTCTTACTATTGGTAACTACAAATGTACTTTGTCCCCGCGGCGATATCCCCGGTCAAGTACTAGGTGACAAACAAACAGCATCTAGAAATAGCTAGCTATATATTTCCCCCAAAACTGCTAAATTCGCCTATGCAAATGCAAAATCAGATTGTTAACACAAATTAATCATTCGGTTCCTCTGGGGTCAATGTGCAGATGTATAGGACAGTGAAGGGCACAGACAGATCGTCGCCCAACGCCACAGGTACACACATATGCAGCTTTAATCTCCTGAAATTGGTCCCTTCCTCATTGACAAAGTACAGGGAAGAGGGAGGCACGGCACTGCCGTCCTATTAACTTCATGCCGTGGAATGAATGACCGGTGATCGATCGATCGTCTTCTCGCAGGCGAGGCGCAGCAGCAGATGGTGGTGCTGGACGGAGGAGGAAGAGGATGCGGTGGTGGTGGAGTGGTGGCGCGTGACGTCGACATGGCCGGGACGGTCGTCTGCGGCGCGCCTGCCGCAGCCGCGGCATCTGCGCCGCCTGCCGCGACGACTAGTTCCGCTGCTCCTTTCCTCTGTGCGTCAGCAGCAGGAGCAGCTGCTCCACTGGTGCAGCTGGTACCATCGCCTCCTGCTCCACCCATGCCACCGAGGTTTGTTCGTCCGGGTCTCATCACTTATTAATCTGTCCCCCGTTGCTTTCATCCGTGGGCTTTACATGCCATTTCTATAGCTAATTAAGTATGCACGTATCGCTTGGTTAATTTCGATTAGAATTTGGTGTTTATACATAGTTTTAGGCTGCGTTTGCACTTTAAAAATAATTGATGCATTTTAAGCATGTGTTGAGTACGCATTATCTTAGCACATTTGTTGGTTTTTTCCATGCGTCGAAAGGGTAATTCCAGCTATGAATCTAAAATTTATATATTCAAGTCTCGGCTTTTTATCTACTCTTATTAGATTGGTTGACACATTTTTTTTCCGTTTCACAATAACAAACCTATGTAGGTACTGACAATAGGAAAAGACATCATGTGCATGAAATGAGGTTGCATGTTCGAGTATTTTCTGCTCAACTTACGGCGCTAACAACACCCACAAAAAAACACTATTTATATTTGTTAATGGTTTCTACAAACGACAGAAGGTTCAAACCAAGGGTATTAGCAACTCACGTGATAAATAATGAGTAGAATTAATGACCTTATAATTTCTTTATATTTTAGCCCACTTTAGATGTATTTTAGCCCGTTGGAATAGTATAAGAGCCTGCAAATGCATCAACACCTTAACATCGGAACAAAATGTTTGGAGTTCCCTTAAGGAAAATTTGAGTTCACATAGCTTGTTTAGCATACTTTCCCTCAAAAGCTTGTCTATTGAGTGAGGTGTTTTAGCACTCGGGCTCCAGTGATCTCCGTATTTTATTTTAAAAAATATTAAATTTAGAGTTTCAAAAAATATTGGCATGGATATGTACATATCTGCAATTTTTTTCCAGATTATACGTTGGCTACAAAAAAATAAAAATTGTGGATCTAAAAAGGCAAAAAAACTCATTTTTCCAATATTTTTTATTTTTGTGCAGATCATGTATGATAATATATTTCCAAATTTTATTGTACATACTAGACATGTATACGTACTTGTATGTTTTTTCCAGAATTTTAGAGACCTAAAAATGAAATTTCTGATTTTTTAACGACAGAAGCACCCCTGGTGTGCCAAAATGACTTTTCGTTATCTATCATACTTTATCTATATACAATATATGCATACAGAAGCATTGAATTACTATGTGCTAGGAGTATCATGCCTTTGTCTACTTAGTAAATTGTTTTGGGTGAACCAAAGACACAATGGAGATGGTTGTGTTGCTATGGTTGTCGCCGTTTTTAATATCCAGCCAAATGTTGCAGTATTATCATTTTGTTATTTAGTTGATTGACCAACCAAATGATGAACTGTCCAATACGTAAGTCCATGCATTTAAACTTTTAGCATTTGTAAGTAAAATATTATTAACATTAAAATCATCAAACTGATAGTACTAAGCAATTTTAAAATCTGATATTACTAAATATACGAATCATAAAGTAGTGTACTTCATAGAGAGTGGATTATGTACATGCAAGGTGGGTTTTGAGTTTAGTGTTCACCTGATTATGATTGTGTAAGACAACATTTGCACAAAAATTAATAGTCAAAGTATCATCTTGAAGCCGGTGTCATGTCCTAAAAAGCTTATATTTTGTATTGAAAAAAGTAGTATCACAACTAAACGTGTATATCATCTGGTGGCAAAGCTACACACAGGTTGTGTTGTCAAGCCACATTGCAACTAGTGCAAAACACTATTTACTTCGTGCTTTTTATAAAAGAATATATTATATTTATGAAGTATTATAGTGTATTGACATCACATGTTCTAAGTCCTAGTATCGCGCCACGGTCTGTATCTATAACCAATACTATTATGCAAATATTGTATCGTCTGAGAAACTATTACTAGCTAATTGATTGACATTGTTCTTCCGGAAGAAAATTACAACCTTATTCTACCAGCTAATTGCCTCAGACAACACTCAGTACTTATACAGTAGCGTTGACCTAATTTCTGGAGTAAACCAATAATGACTCTTGGAATGTCACAAAAGAAAAACTATTGGAAGAAAATAGCGGCCCAAGTTGAACTCCCCCATCACCTCATGTACTTATTCAGCTCGATCTTCCACACTCTCCCATGAATTCCAGCTGATAGAATCCAGAGCAGCATGCAGTAGCGCGGGATGCGCTGGCTGAGCGACAGCAGTTTATTTTATTTTTCTCCATGAAGCAAGCAGCGACAACTAGTTTTTTCGCTGTAGCGGCTGTGTCTCCTGCCGATCGGCCTCTTCCCCTTGTCGTCTGGTAGCCCATGCACGTAGCACTCTTCCCCTTGTCTTCGCCCCCACTTGCATCACCTCATCACTTCCTTCCCGCACCACTCGTAATGCTCCACTTCGACAGCTTCTCCTGGTCATCGATGGCATCATGATTAACAGTTCGATGTGTGTGTTTGTGTGTGTCTCGATCAGTACATGGATGCAGTCATGCAGATGGCAATGGCATATATGGATCGAGGATTGGAAGAGGTCCTAGATAGATATGAACAATAGTGCTGGGCCTCTGTGTTTTGGCCGGTTTGTTCATGCATGCATATGGTGCATAGATGGATCGGTTAAGTCAGCATGCATGCATTTCCAGGTTGTCCGGTGCCTACATATGCATATACTATTAGCTAGCTAGCCCGGTATATATGTACGTGGTGTAGGTACAGATGAAGGCAAAGGAGTTGTTCCCGTATACAGGGCAACGCCCCAAGACCGTTACTGTGCGTGATCACATATTAAACAGTGTGTTGTCGAGCTAACCAACAAACGAAATAGTATGGAGGAGGATCCCCTCACTCCCCTCTCCCCTGCTACAGTAACCTGAGGCGGAAAAGAGGCGACTCGGGGTCGAGGTCTCCGCCGCCGGATCTGCTGCTCCCCTCTGCCTCCGGCCGCCGTTCTCGGCGCCGCGAGGTGGGGGGGGAGCCTCGGCTCCGGCCGTGCGTTGGTTAGTAGTAGTTAGGTGTGTGTGGTTCCCGGTGGCGTCCCCGATGGCGGTGTCGGCGACGTCTGCTTCGGGTTTGTCCTCCCCCTCTTCCCGCTCCGGTTTCGTCGCCGGCGAGGTTGTGGAGGTTCTTCGTCGAGCGCGTCCTTCCCTCCGTGCTCCTCTGGCCGGCCGTGGCGGCGAGGGGAGGAGCTGGTGGTGGGCGTTGTCTCGCTTTTGGTGCAGGTGGCTCTGGTGGTCGCCGTCTTCGTTGCTCCTGCTTCGGCGGGCCATGGTGGCTCGGGATGCAGTGGCTGGAGAGGCTGGGGTGCGGCTGGTGGTGGTGGTTCTAGGTGATGGCGCGGCGGCTGGTTGTCGGGTGGATGCGGGAAGACGGCGTCGTGGCTGTGCTCGTTCATGGAGTCTAGATTCCGGCGCGGAGCGGCGGATGGTTCTTGCAGTCTTCTTCGACATGAGGTGGCGTCTCCTTCCCGGTGTGCTGTGGTACGGCGTCGCCGCCGTCGCCTAGGAGCTTTGGGCAAAGCTCGGGATCTGATTGTGATCTTCAGTGGTGGCTAAGGGTGCTTGGTGCACTTTTCCTGGACTTCTTTGTATTTTTGTGTTTCCTTGAGGTCCTGGTTGTAAAGTGGCTTTGCCACCTGTTCTATGAATCGGATCCTTTCCTCAAAAAAAAAAAAGAAATAGTATGGAGGAGTGTTCGTGCGTGTCCGCAAAGATAAGATCGACTTGCCGGGATGGGTTAAATATATATCCGTAGACGTAGGTAGTATACTGGTTTATTTGCTGCTGTTGGAGTACCTTTGCAATTGTGGAACGATCGATTTCATTCATAGTAGCATCGTCCTACATTAACTGATACGGCCTCCCTTAATTTCTTGGGTACAGGAGGGCTGACCATGCACCAGTACTAGTACCTGAAAAGGGAGTCTCGATTGTTGACTCATTGCACCGGTGTCAGAAACTTAATTACTCAGCAGTGCTTCAAGATCCTCAGGTACACATCTATATATGTTTGAGATCACAAGCATAAATGAAAAGAGTGCAGTACTAGTCCTATTAATTCCACCAAGCCATATGTGACATACTGTATACTTCTTTTGGACTTTGTCATGAAACAGTCAAATCAACACATATACTATGATCTATATATAGCTGTAACTCGTGCTTCTGTACTCATGTATATTATTCTTATGATGAATTAATAGGTACAGGGGTGCGTGGAGGCAGCATGTCACCTGCCAATGGGGGTACAGGGGAGCGTGGAGGCGATCTCCACGAACTACTGCTCGAGCCCTGCAAGCTCGTCTCCATCCCTTGCGAGTTTCGAGCTGCTTGGGGACGACAGCACGTTTGCACCCAACCTGGAGATCTCGCTTGGGAGGGCGCACGACTGGGGCATGGAGCACCCGGAAGAGATGAGCCTGAAATACCCGTGAAAAGAGGATTTTATTTCTTCGTCCTTTTGGGGGTTTCACTCAGCTAACCATTGATCAGTGTCTGTGACGAGACTGAATATCAGTATGTTCAGTGAGCGCGTGACCTTGATGTATGGCTTGAAACGGTGAAACCTGAAATCGAGTGGGTTTGCCCGGCCGGCCGCTTGTTTGTGGGTACGTGCATGCTTTCATCGTCTGTTCTGAGGCATATCGCGTTAAGTTCATCGAAAGTTTATTTAATTTAAGAACAAAAAGGATATAAGAGCAGGACAAGTCTGACGAAGTGGAGAGGGGGTCGAGAGGTCGCCGGACGAGTTCGCCGTGGAGAACGGCGACAGAGGCATGGGCTGAATTCTAGTAGAGAAGGCCCAGAGCGGCATGAAGAGTCCAACTCTAGTAGTCAGCCCGTACAAGCTTGCAAGGTCCAGCCTGCACAAAAAAAAAGAGAAGTGAAGAAAAGAAAAGGAAAAAAACTCAGCCGAGTGATATTGGGAAAGTCTGTGATGTTTTTGGTCCCGTATGTTGGCAGCTTCCGTTCTCACTCGAGACACGATCACACGAGATTGCATGCACGTTCCAACAACTATGATGTTTTTCTAAAGTAGCTATCGGTTTCTCCAACATAGCTACCATATATAACTAGATGTGTCCCCCCTCCACCACACCCCCCCCTCCCCCATTTTCTTCACAGACGAAGCAAAGCCTCTTCGATCTGCGGTAGACCTTGAGAATAGTCCATCTGTCATTGGTGTGATTCCTGGTTCCTTCACGAGCGCGCTTCTCTTCGACGGTTTTGGAAATCCACCGCTGCGGTGGCGGCGGTGATGGTGGTGGTAGGGGTAAAGCATGTGCACATCGTGGTGCCGGAGTTGCAATCGGTTGTGAGTTCAGCCGTGTGCAATCATCCCCTAGTTCCTCATACAAGGGAGCAAGTTTATACGCTGTGTCCAAGTCGCGAGGCTGATGAATGGCATCGAACACCCTCACTGTTGGTTTATGACCATGGATAAACCGAGTTAAGTAATTAGGGTGTCAGGTTTAACCTCATAGGCTGATATTTGATCGACCAATTCAAGGAATCACTGCACATAGTCTTCCATTGTGTTGTGAGATGTGGAACCACCTTCGCAACAGAATCTGGTGTTGGTTCCTGTTGAATCTGGCTAACACAATCGTTGTGAATTCTGGCCATTCCGCATGAGGATGTTGCTCCAAGAACGTCTCCAACCAAGTTGCCGCAGGTTCACTGAATTGTGATGAGGCATATGAAATTATGTGTGCTTCAAAAGTCTCCCAGTGCTGGAAATATTCCTCGCACCTCCTCTTCCACAATTTCGGGTTAGAGCTATCGAATTATGGCAATTGAACGTGGGGAGAGCACATAAATAAGTATCTGTACTATTCAACCCGGTGATGAATTCTACAAGTGGAATGAGATTCAGGCCAGAGTGTGTACCTATGACCGGAGGAGGTTTGTACGGAACACTTTCGTTCCATCGGTATTGTGATTCTCCAGGGTGCCCAACGGGGCCGACGGCTCCATCTTTCGGCTGCTAGATTGGCGGTGCAGGTAGCCTTCCCGCCGCAGCGTTGGGGCTCGTCCGGGTGGCACGGTCCACACTTACCGCCAGCTTCGAGATCTCAGCACCGAACGGTCTCTTCACATACGCTACCTCCTCTTCCATCTGGGCCTGGATAACGCTCAGGTTGGTGTTGACGTCCTTGAAACTTTTCCGTGTAGATGACGAAAATCCGAACCCCATCGAGGATCTCCTTCTTGTGGGCGAGGAACTTAGCTTCGTACGCCTCCGTTGTATCGACCATTCGAATCTACTCCCTCCGTTCTGAATTAATTGACTCAGATTTAGTACAACTTGTACTAAATTTGAGTCAATTAATTTGGAACGGAGGGAGTAGTATATAGGGACGTCGCCTTGGGCGAGAGATCCTCCATGATCTCGTCGCGGTGGTGTGTCGCGAACGTGTGAGGAGGTGGCGATGGATGAGCGCCTCCAAAGCAGGATGTCTCTAATGCCAAATGTAAGCAACACAATCCAATCCACTCAAATCTTACTAAATTGAGGTAAATTAAGGGGAAATCTACGGGTTTAGCTCGTTCCTCCCAACCTCCCACCGAGAATGTTCATACACACGGCAACCTGCCGTTTCTTTCTTCAGATCCAAGCCAAACTGAACGCTTATGCTACTCCCTCCGATCAGCTTTGCTTTAAATGTCGCGGATAGAGTACTAGGGTAGTACAAAATACTATACAAACTTGCGGCACTAATTCCAAGCGCCTGATTAGTTTCAGGTTCAGCTCCAGCTTTCCGTTGGGCAACTAGCAGTGTGCAGTAGTCCTGGTCGTTGACAGCCACGCTTTTTTTTTTTTGGCAATTGTAGGTTCAAGTTGAATTAATACATAATAAAAGCGGAAAGTGCTTTTGACACCCGAGCTCCAATGCTCACTCCACATACAAAAATTCAAAAATCATATTAATGACTTTCAAAAAATTATGAAAAAAATCCAGACCTAGCCAATGTTGTGTCCCACAACCGTGCAACATATCAATTTCGAATATATATTATAGGCTACACAAAAATGAAAAAATCTGATAAATTTTAGACATTTGAAAATATACATACTTAGATCCACACTTTTTTCATTTTTGTGTAGCTCAAAATATAATGTACTCCCTCCGTTCCAAATTAGATGACTTCGATTTATCTATATGCGGATGTATCTAGATGTGTAACTAGTCTAGATACATCCATATCTAGACAAATAGAAGTCATCTAATTTGGAACGGAGTGAGTATTTGAAATTGATATTTTGCACGGTTTTGGGATACAACATTGACTACATCCGGCTTGGCTTGTGTAGTTCGAGACAGTTCTTGGCATGCTTCAATAGCAGGAGGGAGAGCCTGGCGAAGCTGGGACACGTGAATGACTGGGTGGATCAGGCAGGACTCCGGCAGCTGCACCTTGTACGAGGTTCCGCCCACACGTTGGAGCACCTGAAAGGGACCAAAGTAACGAAATGCTAACTTTGGGTTAGAGCGAGTGGCCAGAGTAGTTTGAATGTACGGCTGGATCCTGAGATACACCCAATCTCCCACAGCGAACTGGCGCTCAAAACGGCGACGATCTGCCACTTGTTTCATATGTTGCTGCGCTCGTTTCAGGTGTTGCTGCAGAAGCACCATTGTGTCCTCTCTGTCCTGAAGCCATTCCGATAGCTCCGGCGTGACGCAAGCAGCAGGATCCATAATATCAAAGTGATGAGGAGTATGTCCATACAGTACTTCAAATGGTGTCTTGCCCAATGTAGCATGAGCCGAGGTATTGTACCAGAATTCCGCCAAATGCAACCATGAGTGCCACTTGGTAGGACAGGCATGCGCGAAACAGCGAAGAAACGTCTCCAAACACTGAGTGATCCTTTCCGTGGTGCCATCCATTTGTGGGTGATACGCCGAGCTCATGCGAAGCTCCGTGTGGGACAACCGAAACAACTCTTTCCGCAATGTGCTGGTAAAAATCTTGTCTCGGTCCGACACGATCGCTGCAGGCAGCCCATGGAGCTTATAGATGTTGACCATGTAGGTTTGAGCAACCTTCATAGCTATGAAAGGATGCGACAAGGAATGAAGTGAGCATAACGAGACAGCTTGTCGACAACCACCAAAATGCAGTTGAACCCGGAAGATTTCGGCAGTCCCTCCACAAAGTCCATGGTCATTGTATGCCATACATGCTCTGGAACTGGCAAGAGTTCCAAGAGTCCCGGATATCGCACTGGTTCAGGCTTTGCTTGTTTGAAAATAGAGCACTCGTCCACAAACTTCCGCACCTGAGCTTTCATTCCAGGCCAGGCAAAAAGACCATGGACACGCTTGTACGTGACACCGTACCCCGAGTGCCCACCAATACCACTAGCATGTAACACCATCAGGATTTTAGACTGCAGCCCAGTATTATTGCCCACCCAGATACGCCCCTGCAGCTTAAGAATGCCATCTTCCAGTGTATAGTCTCCCACTTTCGCCATTGGATTGGCAGACAATTGAGTAAGCAATTTCTTAGCTAAGCCATCAGTTTCGTAGCCTTGCTGTACCTCCTCAAGTCATAGCGGCAAGCTGACTGACATGGCAGCCAATTCTCCCTGAGCTGGCAAAGGACAACGCGAGAGGGCATCTGCCGCTCTATTATCCTCACCGCGCTTGTATATGATACGGTAGCGCAATCCCAACAACTTCATCATCACCTTCTGTTGCCAAGGAGTAGAAATGCGTTGTTCCTCGAGATGG
This sequence comes from Poa pratensis, assembly GCA_947311845.1. Lineage (NCBI taxonomy): Eukaryota > Viridiplantae > Streptophyta > Magnoliopsida > Poales > Poaceae > Poa > Poa pratensis. Next base: position 23,967,612 of record CAMZMU010000115.1, on the reverse strand, counting down.
ATCAAGCTGCGCTGATCTGTGTGGATGACAAATTCAGCCTGCTGCAGATATGCTCTCCAATGATCCACTGCCATGATTATTGCTAATGCTTCCTTTTCGTAAGTGGATAAGGCACTGGTTCTTGGGCCTAAAGCTTTGCTGAGAAACGCCAGTGGGTGTTTGTTCTGGAGGAGTATGATGACCCACAAGTATAGGGGGTGTATCGTAGTACTTTCGATAAATAAGAGTGTCGAACCCAACGAGGAGCAGAAGGTGTTGACAAGTAGTTTTGATCAAGGAATCACTGTAAATACTAGCAGACAAGTTTTAGGGGTTTTTGATATTGCAGATAAATAAAATACGTGTAAATAAAAGACAGTAATAATAATTGCAGCAAGTGGCCCAATCCATTTTAGAGCAAAGGATAAGCCGGTTGGTTTACTTATGATGGCAAAATGTTCTTGAGGACACACGGGAATTTCGTCAAGTGCTTTCGCTTCCTACAGCTGATTAATCTTTATTGTTTTGATAAGTGTTGTGTGGGTGAACCTATGTTAATGCACTGCCCTAACTTCGACTAATACATACTTGTGATTAAACCCCTTATAAGCATCCGCGTTACAAGGAAATAATTAAGATAAATCTAACCACAGCCTTAAACTCTGAGATCCTACACTCCCTCATGCACCGGTTTACTAACGGGGGTTTAGGTTTCTGTCACTCCGCAACCCCACAATTAGTAGCCGAATACACAATGTATTCCCCTAGGCCCATAAAGGTGAAGTGTCATGTAGTCGACGTTCACACGACACCACTAGAAGAATAACACCACAACTTTAATATCAAACCATTAAATATTACTCAACATAGTTCCACTACTAACAGCATGATTTCTCCCATGTCCTCAAGAACTAAACGAACTACTCACAAGACATCATATGGATCATGATCAGAGGTGATATAATGATGAATAACAATCTGGACATATACTTCAATTCACCGATAAAACTTAACAGCATCAACCATAAGTAGTAATCAACACCGGGAAAGTTTCCCCTATGAACTACGCAAAGTATAACCCTAGATGTTACAGCGGAACGAAGTGGAGCGGTGGAGATGATGATGACGGCGGTGGAGATGATGATGATCCCGATGAAGTCCGGCGTGATTACGACGACGATGGCGATGATTTCCCCCCTCCGGGAAGGAATTTCCCTGGCAGATTGCTGCCTGCCGGTGAGCTTTTTCTCTCTCTGTGGTTTCCGCCTTGTGGAGGCGGCGGAATATTTCCTCGATGGCTCCCCTCGTCTTAGGGTTTCTGGAGGACTAAGTACGCGAAGGCAGAGCGCCAGAGGTGGGCCAGGGCGGCCACACCATGCCCCGGCACGGCAGAGGTGGGGCCCGCGCCGTGGGGTGGTGTGGGCCCCTTGTGGCCCATCTCAGCCTCCCCTTTTGGCTGGCTACGGCATCTGATAAAATAGGAACATCTGTATATTTTCCGTGAATTGTAGATCTTCAGAAATAGGGTGTCTTGACGATACTTTTTCCAGCTGAATCCTGACTCCGGCAGTTAATTCTCCAATAATCATCAAACATGCAAAATAAGATAAAATAATATAAGTATATCATTCAAATATGAAATATATCAATGAATAGCAGTAAATTATGATATAAAATAGTGATGCAAAATGGACGTATCAGAGTACTGCTCCAATCCCTTTGTCTGATGCATCAGTTTCAATTTTGAATCCCAAATCAAAATTGGGAAGGGCCAAAACGGGTGCAGTAATTAGAGCTTGTTTCAGAGCGTCCAAAGAAGCTTATTCCAGTTCCCCCCAGACAAAGACTGTATGCTTGTTGAGCAGATCAGTTAAGGGCCGACAGATGATTCCAAAGTTTTTGATAAACTTTCTGTAGTAGCCCGCAAAACCCAGTATCATGCGAACATGCTTCACATTTTCAGGTACTAACCACTCTGCCACATCTTGGATGTGTTTATCATCAGTTTGAACCCCATCCTTGCTAATTTCATGCCCCAAATACATTAACCTGTCCTGCAGGAAGGTGCATTTGCTCCTTTTTACCTTCAGTTGGTGCTGAGCCAGAATTTCAAAAACTTGCCGCAAGAGAATCAAATGATCATCCAAGGTCTTGCTGTAGATGAGGATGTCATCGATGAAAACAAGCACTCCTCAGCGAAGCAATAGTTGCAAGATAGTATTCATGAGATTCTGGAATGTGGCTGGAGCCCCAGTGAGTCCATAGGCCATAACCTTGAACTCGTAATGACCACTGTGCGTCTTGAAGGCGATTTTATGCTCATCCTCAGGCCGCATGCGTATCTGGTGGTAGCCAGCACGCAAGTCCAAACTGGTAAACATAGAGGACCCTACTAACTCATCAAGGAGATCGTCAATGATCGGCATGGGGTAACGGTTCTTGATGGTAATAGCATTGAGTTGGCGAAAATCCACACAGAATCACCAGGTGAGGTCCTTCTTCAGCACTAGCAGCGCTGGTGACGCACAAGAGCTGGTGTTGAACTGGATAATTCCCTGCTCCAACATCTGTGCAATTTGTTTCTTGATCTCGTCCTTTTGGGCTGGATTGTATCGGTAAGGCCTGAGGTTCACTGGTTTGGCCCCAGGCAGAAGAGGAATGGCATGGTCGAATTGACGTGGAGGGGGTAACTCTGTAGGTTCCAAGAATATCATTTCGAATTCTGGCAGTAATTTGACTACAGATTCAAGCAGAGGTTGTTCAGTCTTCTCTGTTGGAGGCTGCATGAGATTGAGTTGCACCACTCTAGTCACACGTGAATTCTGGATGAGGCTGTTCATCTGTTCACTAGTAAGTTGCTGGCACTTGGACAAGTCTGGTTTAACTCCCACCAGTTGCACATCAACACCTTTCATCTGGAAACGCATACACTATTCCTTCCAGTCTACTTGCATGGGACTGTGCTGAGTAAGCCATCATAGCCCAAAATGATGTCATAAGAACTCAGAGGTAACACCTTCATATGGCTCTTGAATTTGAAACCCTGGGTCCACCATTCACAATCTTGCAGCTCTGTAGCACAGTGCATGATACCACCATTTGCCACCTTAACCCGAAGAGGAGGGATAACTTTCCTTGGCGCCTGAATCTTTTCGGCCAACTGAGCACTGATATAGGTGTGTGAACTACCAGAGTCCACAAGGACCAACACCTCTTGTTGTTGAAGCCACCCTTGCAATTGCATGGTAGTGGCTACTTGCCCACCTTCAGCCGCAGCCTGAGAAATGTGAAAACAGTCAGCAACCCCTTCTGTGTCTACTGTCTCCGTCTGCTCTTGTTGATCTTCCCGCACTTGAATCATTGCCAAGAGTTCCTCTACCACATGCAGTTGCACTGTTGGGGCACACCGATGATCCTTGCCCCATCTTTCTCCACAGGTGAAGCATAAACCTCGTGCACGGCGATAATTCCACAATGCCATGACATTGTCTTCCTGTTGGCTTGGTTTAGCAGCAGGTCCTTGTTTCCGCTCCTCAGGTTTTGTAGTTTGCATTGGGGGATTCTTTTGCAGAGGTGGAGCTGGTAATGGTAACGCCGTGCGTGGCACCGCTCGTTGCAGAGGAGTGAATTCCGATCGCCTTGATTCTCTCCGAAATGACTCGAGTACCTCTTCCTGCAAAATAGCCAAATCCACGGCAGTAGACAGATCGATAGGACGATGCAAAACCACAGTAGCCCGAATTTCTTTCTGCAATCAATCAATAAAATGTGTAACAAAAAATGCTGGCTCCAACGAATTGTGGTGTGCCGTGAGGTTGTGCATCATAGTGTTGAACTTGCTAGCATATTCAACCACCGTGCCCGTTTGAACCAACTTGTTAAACTGATGAAGATGATGCTGAAATTCAGATCGGCCAAACTGAACACAAATATGATCTGGAAACTCCTTCCAGACCGGAATTTGGGTGTGGGTTTCGGTTGCTTGCAACCAGGAGAGTGCATCGTCCATGAAATACATGGCCGCGCAGTTCACCCATGTGTTTGGATGCATATTGCACACACTGAAATAGGCCTCGCACTTGAGACGCCACGCACATGGGTTCTCCCCATCGAAAACGGGAAAATCCACATGAGGAGGTCGAGGAAACCTAGACGACTAACCACCTCTAGTGCACAAATCGGACGAATCGCAACCATGGCAAAGGATTTGAGACGTACCCTTGGCCGGGGTCCCGTCCGGTGATCGGGGATCACCGAATTGGTTACCCCGTTCGATCGATTTGTCGTGGTGGCCAGCAGGCCCGTGACCGTCGTCACCCTCGTCGGCGGTACGGTTGCCGAGAGGCATCGCCGGCGGCTTGGTTGCCGCGAACGGGTTGGTGATGTGCGCGTCCGCCTGAAGCTGAAGAAGAGGCGGTCGATTGTCGCCCTTGGGGGAGACGATAGGCGAGCGTGTCGCCTCAGTCACGCGTGTACGCAGATCGCCCATCTCCGTTCGTAGCTCCTCCATGGAACGCTCAACCTCGGGCTTCCAGGACTGATACGTCCAAAACGTATCTACTTTTCCTAACACTTTTGCTGTTGTTTTACCTCTAACTTATGTAGTTTGAATGCAACTAACACGAACTAACGCTGTTTTCAGCAGAATTGCCCTGGTGTCTTGTTTTTGTGCAGAAAGTCAAAGTTTTGGGAAAATACCCGAAAAATTACAGAAGTCCTATTTTTCCAGAAGACCCACGGAGCCAGAAGATGAAGCGGACACGGAGCATGAGGGCCCCACACGCACCCTCGGCGCGGCAGAGGTGGGGCCGCGCTGAGGCCTTGTGTGGCCGGCTCGCGTGGCCCCCGACGCTCCCCTTTGGATTACTTATTGCCTCTGACCTAAAAACGTCAGGGGGATCGATGCTTTTTCCAGAAAACCTCCAGAGCTCCGCCGCCACTGAAAACCCTAGTTTGGGTGATCAGAAACTCCATTCTGGCACCCTGCCGGGACGGGGAATTGGAGGAGATCATCGCCATCATCATCACCGCCACCTCTCCATCAACCATCCATGACTCCCCCATCCATGTGTGAGTAATTCTCCGCTGTAGGCTGAAGGGGATGGTAGGGATTGGATGAGATCGTTCATGTAATAGATGTAAGATTGTTAGGGCATGGTGTCTAGTATCCATTATTAGTACTTTATGTCATTGTTGCAGCTTGTTATGCTTAATGCTTGACACTTAGGGTCCGAGTGCCATGATTTCAGATCTGAACATGTTATTGTATCATGAGAATAATTATTATTTTGGATCATATCTATAAGTTGTACACACACGTCACTGTCCGGAACCCGAGGCCCCAAAGTGACAGAAATTGGGATAACCGGAGGGGATGGCTGCAACTTGAGGATCACATGTGTTCACGGAGTATTAATGTTTTGCTTCGGTGCTTTATTAAAAGGAGCACCTTAATTACCAGTAGTTTCTCTTGAGTCTCCGCTGCAAACGGGCTGGTAGGACAATAGATGTTGTGCAAGTTTCTCATTGCGAGCACGTACGACTAAATACAGAACACATGCCTATGATTAATTATTACTTGGATGCATTATTATTTACCTGCAATTGCCCTACGTATGACTATTTCATGAATTATCTTATCCATGCAATGCCCGTTCATCTATCCATATGTCTACAGTATTTTAATCCTGTTGTCTACTTCAATTATTACTGCTCTTTATTTTGCTGCTGCTATTATTTCACTACTGCTACTGTCATAAAACTATTGCTACTAATAAACTGTGTCGAGCAAGTCTACTTCCGGGTGCAGCTGAACTGATAATTCATCTGTAAAATCTTATAAATATTCTTTGGCTCCCCTTGTGTCGAATCAATAAATTTGGATTTTACTTCCCTCGAATACTGTTGCGATCCCCTATACTTGTGGGTCATCAAGGACCTCAAATCCAGCACCGTGGGGTGGATCTCGTCGAGCTTGGCGTTCATCGCGGAGATCACCGACGTCAGGTCGGCGAGGGCCTTGGCTTGGTCACCCATGGCGGCGAGCTTGGCGTGGCGAGTCTGGATAATCGACGGGTAGCGAGCAGCCAGATCGCTGGTCGGATCGAAGCGATAGGGTGGGTGGTTTGGCTCTGATACCACTTGTTATGTCCCCGATCTATTCCTCTCTCAAGCGAATCCGATACAAGGTCTGGGATACGTGAAATTGAGTACAATTGGGTAACAGAGAAAGGGGATTCAGAGGAAATAGAGTCGCCGCCGCCTTCAGTTTCTTCTTCTTCGATACCGTTTCCCAGGTCCCCAGCTCGAGTCTTGTAGCGGAGGGCACGGGTCGCTGTCTCACACGTAGCATGGGTTGGGCCTCCTCAGACGGGCTCCCTTGCGTAGGATCGGCCCAGCCTTCGACGGGCCCGTTGGCGTAGCAGCACTTGCTGTTGGTGTCGTAGACGTGGCCGTAGCTGGGGACGTGACATTTGCGTGGCCAATACTCAGGCTTGGACGTGCAATCAGCAGCGGCGACATAGTCCATGCCATTCCGCCTGTGATAATCCTTGAGGTAATCCAAATAGAATGGCATGGAACAGAAGTCTTGTGGCAGTATCCGCTCCCAACCCCACGCTTCCTCAAAGATATCTAGTTGGAGATGAAGCCACAAAGAAGATGAGGACGGTTGATTGGGTGGAAAAGGCCGAACGCAAAGAAGAAGAAGGCAAGGACATTGAGATTATTACCTGGGTACATGAGGATCCATGTGGGCGGTACACTGCTGATATAATCCGCATCTCGCCGAAATCTGATGAACGAAGTCATGTAAAGTTATCGGCTCTCTCTTCGTTGGTGGACTCCATTGAGACCACTCTCAGTCGCCCACGACCTGATCTAGCATTTCCTGCACGGAAGGGGAACGAAGAGTGGAGCGGTAATGATGGCTATTTCGAAATGTTGATCCGGGAAATAACCCCGGCGGCGGTGGCATCACGTGATAGTGCTGGGGCACTTGGATGTCATGGGCCAGCCCATGGCTCAGATTTAAGGCTATATACAAATTAGACGGAAGGCTCGAAATGAGCCCGACTTTGAATTACGAAGCCAACAACCGGCAAGGAGTTACAACTTACAAGGACAAGCTGGCGAAACCAGCTACAACACACACACCCCACACACGCACCCCTCACAAGCAACAGAGTACCACAAGGGAGAACAACCAAGCAATTACATGAAGTACAAACTAAAAGAGATTGCTTGATCCTGGAGAGGCGCCTTGACTTCTGTAGCATTGAGACGCTGTCGGAGATATCAAAATCAACTGATCTCCACCGCACCATCACCGCCACCACCAAAGACACGCCGTCGAGGAAGGGGCTTAGCAGTGCTTGGGAATCCAAAGGCAAGGGTTGCAACAATGCCTCCGAGAAGGTAAACGACGTTCAAGACGTCGTCGTTGCCGGCAGAGACAAGTCCTGCAAAGCTTTGGCCAAAAACCCCAAGAAACCAACCCTAGATCATGACCTTGTCGCATACCACACATCCAACACTCGCCGGGCATAAGGAAGAAAACACCGAATCAGCTGTGGCTTGACATCGGCCAGTAAAAGCCCCCCAAGGCTCTGGGCGGCCGCCAAAACCAGAGGAAACACCGTTTAACAGTAGCCAGGCCAACATTGTTCGAGGACGGCAACGACGGAAAGATTTTAGGGCGATTCACAAGCCGCTACGAGGAAAACCTTCACCAGACACGCACACTTGGAAAGCGGGGTGGTACCGAGAGACGGTTTCCGACCGTAAAGAAAAAGGAGAGGTCTTCATGGCGATGCCTTCAACAGGGGGAACGACACCCGAAGGTGTTGTCATCGCTAGCACTGGACACTTCCATTGCACGGTTTTCACCGAGACCCGTCCAAAACCAAACGTCGGCCACCGCCACGAGGACGCGAAGAAGACAACAATGGACGCCGCCACCGACCTCCGAACCTCGGGAAACTCGGTGCACTAGTCCCAACTCAGGGCACCGGAATAGCACCTCAAATCGGAACCCAAACCTGAGAAAGGTTGGGCCGGCCCGTCCCTAGCCCAACGGGCTCTGGATCTGGCAGATCACGGCAACCCCCAAGGGGGCCGGAGCACCACCGGCAGACCGCGCCGGTCCAACCGCCGGAGAGGCGGCGCTGACCTCGCCGGCCAACCGCCGCAGAGGAGCGCACGTCCTAGGCCGGCCGCCCGTCAGATCCACAAGATCTGAAGGTCCCCGCACCCGAGCGGGGAGAGCTTCACGGGCGGCGCGGGCCGGCGTACCTGCAGTATCCGGGAAGATGAGGGAGAGCAGGGGAGCTCGCCGCCGTGCTCCTTCGAGGGGAGGCGGGAGGAGACCATGGAGCACCATGGCGGGACACACGCACACACGCAACACCACACGCACGCACGCGAGGGAGCTCCCCGCCGCCACCTTCAGCCGCAGCGCCGGCGGCGTCCTCAGGCGACGGCGGGGGGAGCGGGAGGAGGGAGGAGGGGCTCGGGGCGGCTAGGGTTAGCGCCGCCGCCCGTGTCGCCCTCGCGAGAGCGACGCGGGGCCTTTTCCTTTTTGGCGATATACAAATAACTACTAGAATGTAATGAATGTACTGGACGTGCATCTTTTTACTCCTATAAACATAAGGCGATATACAAATAAAATGTTGCGAAGCAATGGGCTAGACATAATGCTACTCCCTCCGATCGGTATTGATTGGCGTGAGTATTGAAGGAATTTATACATCCGTAGTTTTGTTTCCATGCCAACCATTTCGGGCCGGAGGTAGTAGCATTTTCCTTTTGAACAAACTAGAAGGTTTTCTATTATATGGAGCCAGTGGCTTGACAGTCAATATATCCAACTTGTGTGTATGATCATTTCAAACAATTTAACATGGTTCAAGTAATCCCTCAACTAAACTTGATGTGGTTGTGTAGCAAAGTACCGACCCTAGTAGAAACAATAATGCATATACGGACCTCAACACCACTAGATCTATTTCTATGCCAAAGTGCAAGAAAGTGAGATTATATGTATATGCCACCAAATTCTTACTTGAATGCACCAATGAATCATGTTTTAGTTTAGAGCGAATCAACCCAACCGAGTTGATCATACGAGAGGGAATTATAATTAGATTAGGAGGCATACAGATCAAATATTGACTGCCGAGTAACCAAAATCATGCCGATATACCCAATGGATAAATAAAAAATCATTCCTTGACTCTAATCGACAATTATGCATTGGCCTTTGTTCTGCATATAGGTCTCGAGATAATAAAATTAGCTCCACGATTACCAAGGGCAATGCAACTATGCAAGGGGACTCTTATGCATGAGAGCGGTTGGCTATAAAGCAGGAAGTACACTTGGATGAAATTGGTGCATTGTCATAAGATTTAGACATTAGTGACAGTAATAGATTAAATAAAAGATTGTATTCATTGATTGATGTGGAGACCGGGGCTTTTGTCCGTTTTCGAAAAAAGATTTGGCCATTACTCCCTGACAATAAGGCATTGCTGGTATTGCTAACTCAAAGTCATGGTAGCTGAAAGTTATGCTATATGAAACGCACTCGTACTACAGAGAAAATGTGCTACATAGATACATACATACATATACCTATATACCAAAGCACACCTCCTAAGCCCTCCCCACGTTGAGCCACGTCAGTGCGCCCATGCCTCCGCGCCGTCCGATCTAAATCCGACGACCCCTGCGTCAACGTATCCCGTTTTAATTTTTTTTAACTTCTCCAAAAAATTAAACAAAAAATACATGGATGTAGCTAACTCTATTTACTACGATCGTGCAAAAATTCACTACAAAACACCTTATATTTTGGGCTCAATAAAAAGACAAAATCAACAAATTTTAGAAGCTAAACTCGAAACGCATAGTGTTCATCGACCAAGTTACTGTTCATCAGGCCATGCACGGGAGGGACATGCCGCCTTGGCCCGTGGCGGCACGCCCCTGCACTGTAGAAGCGTTTCTACAGTGCGTGCATGTCTCCGCGACGTCCGATTCAGATTCGATGGCCCGCGCATCGCTTTTGCGGAAAGACCCCCGCATTTACCAAAAATTAGGATTCGCTCTCCTTTTCATGATAATCCCCGCGCTCTCCTTTTCGTGATAATATGTACATGAAATATATGCGCGTCGACGAGTAGGTTTCATTCCCGTGATCGGTTTCGAGTTTGGTCGACTCTAACTCCTTAATTTTAGATCTAAATAATCAAAAACATTTGACGAATTTTGTCAAATTCGTCGCACTCAGTCATCCGTTTGAATTTTCGTTTGACGAGTAGATAGATATCACCCTTCCAAACAACTTTCATGTTTTAACATTTTTATTTTGACGGACGTATACATATTTCTCTCTAATCTTTAAATTCGTTGTACTTTAGGCTGTGCAGAAAAGACAAATTCTGACAGAAATACATGGATGTAGCTAACTCTATTTACTACGATCGTGCAAAAATTCACTGCAAAACACTTTATATTTCGAGCTCTGCAAAAAAAGACAAAATTAATAAGGCCATGCAGGGAGAGCGACATGCCGCCTTGGCCCGTGGCGACACGCCCCTGCAGAAGTGCGTTTCTACAGTGCGTGCTTGTCTCCGCGACGTCCGATTCAGATTCGACGGCCCGCGCGGCACTTTTGCGGAAAGACCCCGCATTTACAAAAAATTAGGATTCGCTCTCCTTTTCATGATAATCCCCGCGCTCTCTTTTTAATGATAATATGTACATGAAATATATACGCGTCGACGAGTAGGTTCCATTCCCGTGATCGGTTTCGAGTTTGGTCGGCTCTAACTCATTAATTTTGGATCCAAATTCACAAAAATATTTTACGAATTTTGTTAAATTCGTCGCACTCAGTCATCCGTTTGAATTTTTCTTTGACGAGTAGATGGATATTACCTTCCCAAACAACTTTCATATTTTAACATTTTTATTTTGACGGACGTATACATATTTCTCTCTAATCTTCAAATTCGTTGTACTTTATACAGTGCAGAAAAGATAAATTCTGACAGATTTCAAAATTTTGAATCCGGGTATTCGGATCCAGAAATTTGACTTTTAGAACTAGCCCAGAATAGCATCTTTGTTACCTGCCTGTCATGTACAAAAGTTTTCGTGAACCGAATTATATTCTTACAATCTCAATTAATAACTCATTTTACAAGACTACGGCAAATACTAATACAACGGGCGCGGTGTGCCGCCGATTATTAAAACTCTGACAGGGGTCAGGTTGTCAGAATTTTAAACCTTTCTAACAATTTCAGAAATTTGTCCAATTTTGTAAATTCAAGAACTTTTAATCCGTAATTCATAAAAATGTGTTCAATATACCAAAATATTCAGAAAAATGAATTCTATCTATTTATGTCCAATTCGTGCACTATCTTTCGGTTAGAAGAAACTTAATATTTTATCTATAATACCAATTATGTTATCATGGAACGTGAAAGTTAGCTATCGTTATTCTACAATTAAATATACAAACTGATTATGGCATGAAATTAATAATGTCTCCATGCTTAGTTCACTTATACCTAGTGATCTTGGCAGTAGTCACGTAAAAGAGATTGTTACCAATAATGCGCTACCAAATATTTATGGTGTACGATTAAGTTAGTATTTTGCTCAACAATCGTGATAATTTTTGTAATGCTTCATTTAGTTTTGTCTTCATATTCCAATTAAATGAATGCACTGAGAGGATAGGTAACAGTGGTAAGATGAGGGATCGAATAGCGATGTTCTTTATACTTAGCAATCTCGACTCGAGTACACACTAAGGCCTATTTACTAAGTATTACCTCATTTGTTGCATGCCTGTTGCCTATTAGAATAAATGACAAACATAGAATAAATGATCCAAATGAAATTATAGTCGCTCAACTATTTTTTCCCAATAGTAATAATCAAAGGTATATAATGTATATATTTTATTCCAAATATGAAAATGCTCAGTAACTACGGCACACTTTGACAGGCAATTGTTCGCCGCAGCTCTTCGGTCTCGACCGTAATTTCCCGATGGCGGTCATTTAAGAATAGTTATTACGTCAATTCTTGGATGGTGATTGCCATCGACATTTACCACCAGTGCATAACCAATAAAGTTAATCATACGAATTAATTCAAATGGGCACGCCGCGTCAAATTAACAACCATCTTAATCTATGTAATCTTATGTATGAATTACCTCAGAGTATGTATTTTTATCTGAGCTTAGTAACACTCTATTCAGGAAACCAACTGCACTGAATTAAACATGATACCTTTTATAAAATTGCACTACTGTACCTAACACAACTACTACACATAACAATGCAACGGGCGCGGCGTGTCGCCACGTGGCTCTTCCTAGTATGCTTATTCACAGAGGACAACTTCCACCGCATATGAAGAACTCCATATATAAATCACGGGCAATCGACTTCATCAGGCATCTTAGTGCATTGCATAGACCAAGGGTTATAACCATGTGGGATTTGCTAGTTAAAAAATTAATACTCCATAAACTCATCTTAGGGCTAGGAGGCGTCGGGATACATTTCTACAGTGAATTCGTATGCGTTTCCATGCATGTGGTCCACCAAACAATCGGATAAGTGGACTTTTTGTCCAGCTCATCTTTAGAAGGCAGAGCATCATTTTCAGAGCGCACCGCTGTAGGAAAATCATGTTCTTTTGGGGCGTGTTCCCCTGCACCGAATTTGGTCTCTTTGCATGTGTTGCTCGCACTTTCCCCCATGACCGTCGGCGTTGCTGAAAGTGGGCAGCCCACCGACCGAGTTGTGGCTCCACCTTCGTCTCCACCTCCGCCCATGGAACATGCGCATGTGGACCTCGACGCTAAGCCGTTGAATAAATTCGGGCTCACACAGATGGATAGCTTTTAAAACGGCAGCGGCGAGTTGTAAGGCATGCACAGTTTTAACGATCTAAGTGGACACACTGCAACAACTACGAGTTCATTGAGCTCTAGGTGAAAACATTGCACACTTCTCTGTTGGTGCTGGCGATGATGTCATTCTCGAATGCCGCTCCCATCCTTGGAGGCCTCATTAGGTAACCCCTGAATCGACGTCGTGTGAGTCACAAGCTCTCCAGGTGAATAACGAAGTTTGGGTATTGGCCAATTGCGAATCCAGAAAATCGTCGCTGGTTTGATGGATATCGGTTTTGGTCACTTGTGTGAAAAGCCGCCGGCTCTGCTGAGGCACAATCTAGGGACCGCTAAGTGTGTGTTGCAGACGTTGGAATGCCAGGTTGCAACACAAGGGGGGCCAATTACATATGAAACAAATTGGAGGTGGCTATATAGGTAAATTTAGGGTCATATCTAGAAATTTACAAGGGAAGTTTCTGAAAAAAAACTCCACCATGGGGGCGCATGGCCCCAGCACGCCCCTGGCTCCATCTGTGGTCGGAGCGGCAACAACATAAGTTGGCATATGGCACCATGTTGTGTCGGTTTTTGACCAGTTTTTTATTAACTGGTCAATTATGTTTTTTGTGATCAACGCAAAATCTGTTGACTTGTTAGAAAAAAATGTCTGCTTGAGAGACGAGCTACCACACCGGTATGGTTGGCTAGCTCGGTTCAACTTGGAGCATAAAAACACCACAAAAACTGTACAGACAACAGCGTGATTTTTACGGCTGCACAAATTTACCGTCTTCTAGAAAGAATCGGCGTTCGTAAAGCAGAGACGCAAAAGATGCAAACAGAGTCAATTTCAGCAGCAGGGGCGATGCCAACAGCAGAACGGTCCCCTGAATAAACGCCGTCGTTGTCGCAGTCGAGAGCCCACGGTATCGCCGGGATTCCACCCACGGGATGCTGCACCGCCTGCCGCCGCTGCGCCTATCAGGAAGAAGCACGTCTCGCCAGTGGATCCTCCTGCAATCTAAAACAGCCAATCTCCTGTCAGGCTGCGTCCCGCGGGCCGCACTTCCGAAGTGACAAGAACATTCGGACGGTAGGTCCTTCAATCCCGTGTGCTAAGCATCAGGTTTCCCCTGATTACAACAAACTGCAGGAAATTATCCTGATCCTAGACGCCTCTCAATATAAAGCTCTTCAGTTAGTCGATCGTGTTATGTCCTATCTCGCTACAAAGTGCATCGCTCTTGGCCTCTTGCTACACACCCAACTCCAGATCTCTCTGTTCGATTTTCCAATTCTCCCTGTCGCTGTTACAGCTCTCGGCTCAATTGTCCTCTTCTTCTAATCTCTGTATACGCTAGGCGATCGATCGATGTCAAGCCTGATAGATATTTGGACAGTGGAGCTGGACAGGATCCGGGCCACGAGGAGGGCCGAGGAGCCGTTCAGGCCGGTTGCGGCTCCGCTCGGACGCGCAGGCGCACAGGAAGGTGGCCACGCAGGTCGATCTGATGATGGCCGCTGCAGTACCGCTCAGGCGCCGTGCGACCATGTCGTGGCTTCGCCGGACAAGAAAAAGGTTGCCCCGTCGCCGGCGTTCGTCCGAGAGGACGCATTATTGTCCATCCTGGTCGATTGTTTCGGTCAGTAGATTGTGCTGAATGCCTGAATATACAGGATCTCCAGATATACGTGCGAGTATTATTAAAGTGTTGTGTTTGTTATAGCTACTGAAATATCAAAATCAGCGAAGTCTCTGTTACAAATTAAAGGCTGCAGTGCAGGTATCTCCAATCTAGTTCGTTTTCATGGACCCTATGAAAAAGGTCCGCTTTCATGGGCGCGATCGAGACGGTGCAGTGTAGCCAAGTGGGAGGGGAGCTGTAATTCAGTACCACCACTCGGCTGAAGTAAGATTTTTCCATGTCAGACTCATGTGAAATACCTCTCTCCGAGCAGAGATATTTGTCTTCAGTTGACACGAGAAGCTCAGACATGGCATTTAGAAGACCAATCTATCATGTGTTAGCTAGTGCAACGATTTTCCTGAACTTCACCTTTTCAAAGTGCGTTGCAAGTAGGCTAGCACACTGTACACCGTTTTTCTGAGCAGGCCCATCGAATACGTTCCAGCTCCTGCACTGCACCGGGTATAAACCGATGTTCGATCCTTCGATTCCCCGAATCAGATAATACGCCCCGCTGGTGCGGCGAACCTGGACGGCAGAACACAACAACACGGGGCTATCGCGGTGAGTGCGACGGCGACGGTCTCCCTCCGGCGGTGACCGTTGCACCCGGCCCTGGGTAGTCACCGCGCGCGCAGCAGCATCCTGGCATCTCTCCAGAATCCGGATCCGCGCCCCGAAATCGTCAGGAAATACCCCCTCTCCAGGCGGTGGGTATACGGCACGAGGATATCCTTCGGACCTTCGCGCGCGACGGTGGCCTCACGTTAGCAGCTTAGCTTCCGAGCGCGCGTCGCGCCGCGCTGTGCGTCACATGGGAAATCATGGCACAGAACAAAACACAGGCCCGCCCGCCGGCCCCTCTCTCTCGACGACCAGACCATTCATCGGCTCACGCATGCCCCACGTAGTTTCCTACCCTTTCCCACTGGCACCTCGCGGTGCCTTCAGACCTGCCAGTATATGTAGAGCCCATCTCCCCCAGTTAATGGAACACCCACTCAAGCTAGCAGCAGTGAAAGAGAGAAAAGCTAAAGCTACCTCAAGCTCTAGTCTGTAAGCTGAACAATGGCTGGTTCCGTCGGTGTTTGGTTCGCCAAGTTCGGCCGGGAGACGGCACCGGCGGCCGACGCCGAGGTCGTCGTGGGCGCCCGGCGTCACCAGGGCGACGCGATGCTCGAGGTGGAGAGCGTGAAGAAGGGTGCCGTGCAGATCCAGGAGAGGAGGACGAGGAGGAACAGCGGCGTCCTCTCCAACTCCGAGGCCACGGTGTGCCTGCTCATGGACCTCTTCGCCCCGGCTTGACAGGCCAGTGTGATCGAGCTTAGCTAGCAGATGTCGTTGATAGGAGCACGCAGAAAACTACACCGTGCTGCCTGTGAATCTCGTGGGTTGTTCTATCTTGTACATAACTCTCTCTTTTTTCATCGCTTAATTGAGCAATAGTGCTCCTGCAATCCGTTCAGGAAAAGATGAATATATGTGGATTGTTGAATCGACTATATCATATCATTTATGGTTGTGTTATCTGAAAGGATTGTTCATCCACTGGCGTCTTGCTCACCTTTTGATTCTTTCCTTCTGGTCATATACCATGAATTTGCCACATCTTCTCCCGATTTTGTAAAAAAAAGAACCAGAGGTTTATAAGGTGTTCCAACATTTTGGAGGTAGGAGTTCATTGGATGTTGCCTTTTGATGCGATTTAATATATCAAATCAACTAGGAGAGTTGCACCCAAGAGCTATGAGGTTTGGTGCTGGTGATTACGCAAGACGAATCAGTATAGAGTCTACTTCATTATTATTTTCTACTAGAGATTCGTGGTGTATAGTTCAGGTGGCTTACAAAATTTACCCTCCTTGAAACATTGCTCAGACATTTGATAATTGATTTAGAGGCCTAGTCACAAGTTGAGGATTTAATATTGGTTGTAACCACGGTTCTTTTTTTTTGTTCTTTTTTTTTCTTTTTGAGAGTATAAATTTTTATAGAAGGTAGAATAAAAAAATTGGTTCTTTGTTAGTAAGTAGATGTGTAACCTAGGCGTTGCGGAATACAATTCTTTTATAACTTTATTGTGCAAATGCAAGAGCATAAATGTATGAAATAGGAAGTTATCTACATGAACATGCAAGATTCTATTGATGTCAATAGTTAAAAGGATAATTTAATCAATGTGAAATTGTTGTGTGTATTTGACCAACTAAATTTCATGATGCATGCAGATTAGTTAAAGTCATAGATAAGATGAAATTAACGGGGTGAACAACGGATGATGGGGATAGATTCCATGAAGACATGTCATTCATGTTGCCGCACATTTTTTTTGGGCGATCGCTTAAACCGTTACATAAAGAAGAGCACATAATCTCGAATAGCAATTAGATGTTTGATTTGGTCATGATTTAATTGTGCAATTGTGTCGCACGATGGAGTGATCCAATTATCGAGATGGCTAAAAAAGATGATGTGAAAAAATAGATTGCTAAAATAATGGATATATAGATAACTTGCATCTAAGAGATAGATAAATGTTGTGAAAAATTAGACGGCTAAAATAATGCATGTTAATAAATGTTAGTGAGGTGAGGTGGATAATTGGGTGGTTCGAAGGATAAATGAGGTGGACAATTGGATGGTTGGAAGGATTAGTGATGTCGATAGCTTACATATGTTGAGATGGACTACCATAAAAAACACATCTTAATGGGTTTTTATTTATAATATATATAAATATTCTTATGTTGATCTACCAAAGGACCAATGACTTCATGTTACTTCCTACCATCCAATAGTTTATAAGGAGAAGGCTTCCTTGAGCAAAGGGTGGATATCTTAGTTTTCATTTTACTTCTTTTACTTATATGCCCTGAATTTTTCCCATTCATGCATCATCTTTTAATCTCTACACAATACACACTAGGGATATAAATTTTATGGGTTGGACACAGAAGGCATCAGGAATTACCGATTGGTAGCTGGAATTACAACATGAACTTTCCATATCACGTCGTCTTCATGCCTCCCCTCGCGCTGCCAGGACTCTACTATCATCCACCTGTCTCATCCCTCTATTGATCGTCTTGGCTAGTTGTTTCAGACGTGTTGTATGCCATGCTCTCATGTTGTCATGAGGTAGCGACCATTTGCAGTTTCCTGGCTTAACCATAATGGATGGGTGGAACGTGGTTAAAAGTTAGAGCGACACGGAGAAGGCATAGTTGTTGAATAGTTATGGAGGAACAATACGACAACTTCAACTAGTGGGAAGAAAAGAACTATTTTCCATACCTCTATTCTAGGAAAAGCTAAGCAAGCTCGGGAGCAAGTAATGTCGAGGTTAATCAATTGATTCATGGAAAGTAGCAGCAGTATAATATCATGTAAGTATGGTACATGGAAGAGAAGATAGTAAAAGATGGTATTTTGACTCACCGATGCCATTTGATGGTGTCCTTGGTCTTCACCCAAAGGAGTAGTTTATCTATGATAGAGATCAAGCGGTTGATGGAAAGATGATTTTAAAAGAAATTAGAGAACACTTCAAATCAAACATTAACGATAAATCAACAATTTATCGTGTGAAACATGTAACCAAATGCATGAAATAAATAGGACTCACCGATGCCATTTGATGGTGTCCTTGGTCTTCACCCAAAGGAGTAGTTTATCTATGATAGAGATCAAGCGGTTGATGGAAAGATGATTTTAAAAGAAATTAGAGAACACTTCAAATCAAACATTAACGATAAATCAACAATTTATCGTGTAAAACATGTAACCAAATGCATGAAATAAATAGAAGTTATACACATGGATAAACATACACAAAAGATAGACTCTCGAACCGGGTTGGAAAAGAAAAGATTGACCACTAGAATTGAAGATATATCCCACATGTAAGTTTGGAGAATTAAATTAAGTGAAAAAAGTAAGGAAGAAAGTCATAGTTGTACTATAAGGACAATTTCTTTTAATTTGTGCAACTTTTCTAACGGAAAGTTGCATGGACAGACATATGGCATGAGAAGGTGAATACTCTTGTCCAATAAAACACTTAAATGCTATAAAATCTCACGTGAAGATGAAATCGGTCCTAACTCGTAAGTGGAAAAATGATTAACAAAGAGTGAAAGTTACTAACACCGTAATATTTAAGCGCAAACGGCGTTGATCCAAGAAAAAACATCGACAAAGGCTGACACGGTGGTGATCCATGATACAAGGCATCGGTGGACGATGACGCATTTGTATATTGGTGTACATTTTGCATGGCACAAGGAATGAGAGCAATACTATTATACATATAAAGAAAATAAGTAATTTAGGAGAATGAAAAATTACATGTGTATGATGGATGATTTTGCTTATTATACAGAGAAGCATTTCTATGCCAAAATTATAGTCGCCAGACCCTTGGAGGCACCTCGCATGTTGTTAGTGACCCACTTACTGAACATGCAATCTAGTCTTTACATCGTAACACTTGATGTCCTCTCTGTCTTGGAGTTTTTGCTTCTTATTGTAGCAAGAATTATGCTTTACTAATTTGTACATCTTTCTTGTGTGCACGCCCGATGATCCCCCTCCTCTGACGTCTTTTGTAGGTTTTAGATGTTGGATTGGAGTAGTATGGTTCAGCTATTTTTCATTATTGGCCCATTGTTTGGGCCTTGAAATTTGTATGTTTGGGCGCCGGTACTCTCTTCGTTTAGGTAACTTAGACGAGAGAGGCAAATCAAGTGGGCCGATGAGTTTAATTACTCCCCTTATTAATTAGTGCATGCACTAATAGTTGAGAGAAGAAACAACATGCATTTGAGGATAGAGAGAAAAGAAGAGACACATTTGGAGTTGAACCCTCATGCGTCGTCGCTGGAGGGATAAATGAAAGGAAAATGTCATTAGATTTTAGGGCATTTAATAGCCTGGCCTTAGATTACCCAAAAAGCTGAAAAACAAGAGTGGCCTTACAAATCCAAACGTAGAAAGTACAATATGAAAATTGCACGTGAATTTATAGAAAAACTTCCGCTATTTTTTTTTGCAGTTGCGTAGTTATTTTATTTTATTTTCTAGAAAAGTTTTCCCTCAATTATGAGGTTCATCACTTGAGCGGTTGAGCCCGTTGTCTCGGCGAATCCTATACATCGCCCGTTAGCGATGACTTCTGCTCGCGTCGCCTAAAGGATTCTATACTGGGCCGGGCCCATTTTAGTTCGCGAGCTTCTTTTTCCTTTACCGGTTTAGAAGCGAGGAGAATAGGGAGATACACGCTGCTTCCTTTTTTTTTCTTTTTCCTGTGTTCCTTTTTCTTTTTCTTTTCTTTTTACGTTTTCTTTTTCTGTTTTTGTTTTCTTTTATGTTTTCATTTTCTTTTTCTTTTTGTTCTTTTAATTTTGTCTTTTCCTATTTCTTTCTTTTCTCGTTTTCACTATTTATTTTCTGTTTTTCTTTTTCTTTTTTCTTTTTATTTTCTTTTTTCCTTTTGTTTTTCACCCCCGTTTTCAGTTTTTAAAAATCGTGGAAAAATAGTTTTCGTCCACTCCCATTTTCTGTTCACTTTTAAAATCATTCAAAAATAGTTTTTGTTCCACCGCCTTTTTCTGTTCACTTTTGAAATCCTTCAAAAATAGTTTCCTTTCACCCCTATTTTGTTCTTTTTTTAAATCGTTCAAAAATAGTTTCCGTTTACTGGCCTTTTCTGTTCACTTTTAAAATCGTTTAAAAATAGTTTTCGTTCACTTTTAAAATCGTTCAAAATAATTTTCGCTTATAAACATTTTTCTGCTCACTTTTAAATATGTTCAAAAATAATTTTTGTTCACGACCTTTTTTTTTCACTTTTTAAAATCGTTTAAAAATAATTTTCGTTCACTTTTAAAATCATTCAAAAATAACTTTCATTCATAAACCTTTTTCTGTTCACTTTTTAAAATTTCGTTCACCGACCTTTTTTTGTTCACATTTTTAAAATCGTTCAAAACTATTTTTTGTTCACTTTTAAAATAGTTCAAAAATAACGTTTGTTCATAAACATTTTTCTGTCACTTTTTAAATCTGTTAAAAATAATTATTGTTCACCGACCTTTTTCTGTTCACTTTTTAAAATCGTTCAAAAATAATTTTTGTTCACTTTTAAAATCTTTCAAAAATAACTTTCGTTCATAAACCTTTTTCTATTCACTTTTTAAATCTGTTCAGAAATAATTTTTGTTCACCGACCTTTCTCTGTTCACTTTTTAAAATCGTTCAAAAAATATTTTTTACTTTCGGGAGAATTATTTTCATACTTTTTATCTAGCATGTATTGAACTGTACATGTCGTACCAGAAATATACCATGCTGCTCGAGCTAGCTAGTTAGGTCTCTTGGCTCGAGTGATCGTGAGAGCCATCTACTAGCTAGCTAATATCTTGATCGATCCGCATGCGCCCAGCGTACGTAGGAAACAGTCGAACGTACCAACCGTCGCCGTAAGGCGATGTACAAGAGCTCCCCGTTGTCTCGCCCCAGCCTTTTATCGAACTCGATCCAATTCGTTCATCAGTTTAGAAGCCTGGTAAGATACAAGTGGACGACCCATCCAACTCGGACGATTGGGCCCAATTCTCCCAACAACAAATCCGTCGTCTCCACTCTCCAGTAGTCCAGTCCATAGAAGGCCAGAGAAGGGCGGCGGCGTCTCTGCTCGTCGTCTCTGTCAGACTCTCACCGGTTCTTCAACTTCCGCCGCAAGTTGAAACCATCAGCCGCGACAGGCGCCGATCCAGCCGAAGCGATGGAGTTCGCCCTCGTCGACGGCGAGAAATTCTCGCCCTCCTGCTCCACGCTCGTCATGGTCACGATTCTAATTTCCGCTGAAATCCAGCTTTGGTAGCTCGCTCTGCTGTCTGACGTTGCTGATCCGCTTCCTCGGCCGCTTGCAGCCCGCCCTCTCGATAGGCAACGTGGGGCAGCTCGCCGTGGACCTGCTGATACCGTCGTCCAAAGCGAGGCGCGTGGCGTACCTCGACGAGCCCTCCGTGCTGCCCTGCGTCGGCAACGACGCCTTCGGCCCCAACGCCGTCGGGGACCTCGCGCTCCCCCTCGAAGGTTTGGTTCTCGAATCATCATCCTTCCCCCTCCCTGTGACGTACCCTCTGTTTGATTTGTCGCGTTGGTGGGTGGTGCTTCTTGCTTGTACTCTTGGCCCTTAGTCTGGGCACGCCAACTGTTTGATGAAATGCGTGACGGCTGCGTGTAGTCTACTAGTATAGTGCCCTTGCGCTGCAATGGGTCAACAAAAGATGCGTGGTTAGGAACCCATGTAATGCTTCCATGCCTTAAGTAGATACTGAGATTGTAAGAACACGGCGCGCCATAATTTCTGACCTTCTTCTGTCTTTGCGGCTATTTCGTTACCCCATGGAGGATATTAGTGCGGATCCTACATAAACAACGATGCCAAGAAGAAAAAGATATTTCTTTCTTCTCCCACTTCCCTCTATCGAATCCTCTTTGTCTACCCCTTTGCTCCAACTCTGACTTTGCCGGGATGCCATCATCTATTCGCAAGTTGGTGCCCTTCAGCCCTGCTCCACGACGTGTCACATGTCAGCTTATTATCTAATTCTGGTATATCTTGTAATGGTTTATGTCGCCCGTGATGACAAACTTAGAAGATAAACACTCCTACCATTCGCACACACATTAATAAGTGATGGCTGATATTTCTCACCTTAAGGTTTGTTTGGTTCAAAGGAATTCCATAGGAATTTTGGAGGAATGCATCTTGGGAATTTTTCGTCTAGAGCTTGTTTGCTTGCAGGATTTAAAACCATAAGATTTTTTCCTATAGTCTGCTCGTATGCAATTCCATAATGCACAATCTGTAAACACAAGTACCGTGGCAATATATATCTTCACCATGATGATAAGATCTTGTAGCATTATAACGATTATACCAGAGTTCACATGCATTTCTGCACCTTGGACATGTTGCCCCACCTTTGGCTTAGCTTATACATGTTGAGCAATAGTAGACTTGATCTGCAGGCTGTCCCTGGCTCCCATCTTGACTGTTTGGATAAACTGCTCCGGAGATCAACACAGTAGCTGGCTAACAATAACCCTGATTAATTAACAACTAAACACACACATAAGAATCACACATCACCAGGAGCAAGTGATGAACATGCACAAGGTTAAAAATATACCTGCCTTTTCTATTCTCAGTACCTTGGTGGCAACAGAAGGTTCGGTTACATCCCTCGCTTTTGACAATAATTTTGTTGGAGGATACAAACTTGGTTGGGGGAGAGTACCACACTGTGGATGCAAAGTGGAAGAGGCAAGCAGTGTGGACGGAGCCGTGTCTGCCAGGTGGAGGTGTGTTGGGGGTGCCGGGCCTGGTCGGTCGGATCTCGGTGAGTTGTAGTAGCAGTGGGTCAGCCACCGGCAGAAGGGAAGAACTACGGGCGAACACTTAAGGGCGCCAGAGGAGATCCATTACGTGTCGGTACCTGGGGGCCAGGACCTCACCGAGCTATACCTTGAGAACGACCGAACACTCGCGGCGTTTGTGGCGTCAGGGCACCAATTTTATGGCTCATACCCGTAACGCCAAGTTTGTTAGGGGTTGTTGAGATTGTGATTCGGTTAATGTTTATGTGGTATATGAGCAACAAAAAATAGGAGGAATGGGATGAGGGTGTTGCACTCTGAGGAGATTGAGGCTGTGACAACATCATTCATTCACCAACTCCCCTTTAATAGTAGAGATAAGCTATGCACACCACCGTTTGATGAAATGTGTCACAATTCCACATGTATTGTATCTTCTAGACAAGACAACGTCAACTGTTTGATGAAAAGCGTACATGTTTTCTCGCTGGAGGGATATATGCAATGAGTCAATGATGAGCTAACATATGAGTTAGTATTGGAATATGGTTTGTCCTACTGGTCTAGTAAGTTAGTGGAATATCAGTATGTCATGCAGACTCACCTGATTTATCATTTTTGTGTGCAGAGTATGAATCTCCATCTAATGGGCTGGCTTTCATTCAGCAAAGATCTCCAATCATTACAGTATGTCGGTTGTACCATGCTGGCATCTTTATATAATTTAAGAATCTATAGTGGTAGCTATATTTCTTTGAACTTGCTGGGGTTGCTTAGTACTCCCTCCATATCACAAATAGATGATGTTTTGGACATTGACACAGTCTTTAAAATGTACCTTGGAGTACTAATTTCTGTTGTAATATGTGTGTATAAAAGTCAAGAAAATTATAAGATTTAGGAATACTTTCTGATACATTTCTATACACCTGATTTTCAAATTTCCAATCTGAATAACTGAAATGATATTTTTGGTCCAAGTTTTAAAAGCTTGACTGAAGACATGTATAAAATGTCATTTGTTTGTGATATGGAGCCATGGAGGGAGTATTTGTTTTAGGCAATTATGGGCTTATGTGTCTGAATTCTGAAATCCTTGTACTAAAGGAAAAAAGGGATCTTCATGTAACACCGATCTGACTATGTTTGAGAGCTTCGTTGGGTTGCGCTTCCAGTAACATAAAAAAGGAACCTTGTTTTGATATGTTACTTTGCAGTGTCCAGTTTGAGAACCAATTTTCAGTCTAAGTTAGATATTAACCCCTATGGTTCTGAGATATGATCCTGCGTCACATGCATAGCAATGCCAAAGCACAACCTTCCCTTTTATATACGTTCCTTTTGGAAACACCATGTTCCATAATCTTGGCACTCATATGGGTCACAATATACGTTGTTCCTTGTTAACTTAAAGTTGAATGGAACATTTGCATTGAAATGAATCAAATGATGGAGTACAAAGTTCTCAATTCTTATGATTCATTCGACCTTTTATTTAAAGAGGTATATTGGAGAGAGACTCATATTTGGGATGCTTGAGGCTCTTTGTGCTTTGTTTGGCATTGTTATGAAGTATCATCTAAAAAATTAGAATGTATAATTGCTGAAAATAATACGACCACTTCGATTTCTCGTTACAAATGCAGGGGATGATGATTTCATTTGCAAAAAATGTTGCTAATTTCGTCAGTAGCATTGGAAAGGACCATGTTGTTTTCTTTCAAGTTTAGACTCTGGCAAGAGAAGACTAATTGATGCATCCAGGTAATTGATGTCTTCTGCACAGATTATGTTTTTATGTTTAAATGTTTTATCACGATAGTCATCATTGACATATTTCATCATGCAGTGATATGCTGTATTACCTTTCAAGTTGCAACGAGGATGGTTCTGATCCAGAATATGAGAAGTTAGGGTGGAAGAAACTTGAGGAGTATGATCCATCTCAACGACTGTGGAAATCTCTTGCTAATCTAATTGAGGGTGGTGTTCTTTCAGAAGATATGTCTGATGATTCTGAAGAGATGACATTAAGTGATTACTATGCGACCTTGCCATTTGCAGCTCTATTCTTTGCATGCAAGGTATCTGGTTTTATTTCAGCTCTAAATGGTTTTCTCATTTGAAGCTACTGTGATAACATCTCACTCTTATATTTTAGGCGAAAGGTTTGAAAGTTAGCTGTTTACTATGCTACTGCTCAGAAGGGGACAATATGCCAGAATCTTTCTACTTGGCAGAGGCAGTATGCAAACTTCTAGGTCAAGACCCTGAACAATTCCATGGTATATCTCTATATCACATTGAGCACTTATCCCCGTGTTACTCTGGAATGAACCCACCAAAATCTGAATATCTATTCCTGATTATTCATTTGTCGTCAAAGTGCCTAACTTCCCTTGTAGTAACTATTTTTTGTTTGTAATACTCTTTTAGGAATGCCCGCATTCAGTATTCTGTGACCATAGTAGATGGTTGGGTTTCTGTGTAAACGATTGTTTCTCTGAACTTACAGGAAATGGGGCAAATGGATGGACTATTCCCTTGTCGTGGAAATCAGTTTATGGGCCTCCACCTGATATGTCTATCTTCTAGTCTAAAGGGCTGATCTAGTAAGTCAATTTCATATCGAGAACATGTTAGCTATAATTTCAAATTCTCTAGATTTCTCGTACATTAGCTTTGTTCGTCTTCTTTTTGAATGAAATGATCTTTCTTGTTAGAAATTATAGTTTTTATCACAAGAGTTGATGATATATCCTGCCTTTCATTTTTTGGTTATTAGTGCTAGGTACCTTATATTTGTATTGTATGCTACATTTTGAGTTCATTGTGTTAATGAGGAAGGTAATTGAGAGAGAGAGGCATACTGGGTATGGGTCTAAAGAGGGAAGGAAAAAGAGGCAATGTGGGCTTAGAATAGGCTATACCTGATGTGGTTTACCTAGTTGCACGAATATAAATAAGCAAACTCTTACGACATATATAGGTCTTCTTTTTTTATAAGAAAAATAATTCCGTAGATATCGAACTTGGCGTGGAGCGTTTGATCCTCTGTAGATAGGATATAAAGAGAAGCTTGTTGTGCACATATATTTAAATAATGAAAAGGAACTAATGTCAGGCATAAGAAATATGTAGACCTCAGCCAGGTTACCACTCTACCACTTCAATTCAGTGATGAGCCTACACTGATACCCATACCAAACCTACATGAGAAAGAGCATGTGGTGAACCAAAAGGAAGAGCACATAAGTTAGCCATATTGACCATATGTCTCACCCTACAAGTCAAGTTCAATGAGCTCTTACTGAACCTGTGTCTACCATAGACTACCAAGTGTGTGCTAGGGAAATAAAGCAAGGTGGACAGTTTGCACTCTGTCAGAAACCAATTAATGCTTAAATAAATGCCATAAAGTGATCGCTCAAACCTCATGTTAGGTCAAGTTAATCATGTCATGGAGGAAACTAGTGTATTCTAGACATCTGGCTGAGGTTTTTGTCATCCTTTCCTGAAAGCAGTATATTTTACAATAACAGAATAATTTGGCAGGAAATGGTTTGTGAACAATGATTTGTCGATGTTTGCTGGAATAAAACTGGTCAACTACCTAATAACCAGCGCCTTCTGAATGGGTTTCTTTGAAGCCCTTGTTTGCTATTGTACAGTAATGTCAGCGTTATCAGTTTGTCAGCTTCCATGTTACCATAGCCAATTATTCCATGTATATCAGTAATCCATTATATTAAGAGCAAATTTTCTCAACAAAAAACAAATTATATCAAGGGCGAGTTGTATCTAGAGCTCTAGACCCATTGACATGTGCAGAAAACCTAGTAAAGTATGCAGTTATAGGCTGCGCAAAACACTTAGGTATGAACTAACATACGCAACCAAGCAATAGCAGCCCCATTTGTTATGGGTCACTTTGAAGGACACGGCGTTTCGGGTCACTGGTGCGGATGCACCCGTTATGTAAAAAAAAGACAAATAGAATTTTGGATATACATCATGACATTTTATGTTAGCACAAAAGGTTTCCGAAGAATACACTTTTTTTTACCTGTGCAAAAAAGACAAAAAAAATCGCGTACAAAGTCATTTTGAAAACACCAGATTTGTGTTTTTTGCACATCCCACAAAAAATGTCTTTTCTTCGCGAAACTTTTTGTGCTAACAAAAAATGTCATGTAATTTATCCGAAAATTTATTTGGAATTTTTTGACATTCTGACAAATGCTTTCCGAGCAGTGGGTGCATCTAGAGTTCTAGACCTATGAGCCGATATGGATTTCCGCCGCTTTGAAGCTCGTGTTTGTTATTATAGGACAATAAGGCAGGTGCCAGCAAATTATTCCATGTGACCCATCATATTAAACAAAGGGAATTGGTTCTTGAGTTCTACTCCATAGTTTGATGTGATATTAGTCCTCCTGCATCACTGAAGATACAGTAACAGAAAATCTTATAATTTTCTTGCTGAATTGTATGGTGGCGTTTTAGCTAGCTACCCGCCAATTGAAATTTCTTTGAACGTCCTATGGTTGGATACCTAAGTAGGCCTATACTAGTTCAGTTTAACTATAGATAGCTAATTGGCTGAAAACTGGAAAGTACGGTTTCTTTCCTTAACATCCATTAAAGCTAGCCTCCCCACATTATGTTTTCTTGCACTTAAGTCTCTCAACCCTGATTCCAATCACTTACATTTTCCATCTTTGGGTTGGTTTGTCAAGCTCGTCTGTCAGAGTTCAATTTACTTCTATGTTGCATCTCTGAGTTCGTCTGTCAGCCCTGATTTCAAACACTTCAATTATGCATCTTTTCGGTTGGTTCGTGAAGTTTTTTCCTCTTGATTTGACAGGTGACGTAGCTATCATGGACAATGCTGTATTTAGAATTGAAGAGGTCAAGCTTTTAGCATGAGTTGTACGAGTATCAGAAATATCCAGGAAAGGAAGGTGAGTAGTAGGCGCTCTTTGGTCCAGTGACAAACAGTTTCCAGTTTTCCTCTAGAACTCGAGGCGGCATCATGGTACTTGAACCTGGACTCCAGTGACTAATATTTATGCGACTGGTAGCTCATGTCTTTACAAAGTCGTATGTCATTCAACCTGCAGCTTTCATTGTAGCAGCACCAGTCTTAATCTGTTACAGAATTCCAGTCTCCAATTTGCGGTGATTCTTACCAGCAGCAGCTTACGTTTTTGCACGTTTGTTAGATTGATTTTGATCTGGTGCAAGATTCTTTGCCGTGTTAGTGCGCACTGCTTTATTAAAAAGGAGCTACCAAAAGGTTGGACTGCTGGCGAGGCAATTGCTTAGGTGTTGCCCGTTTCATATCTTTTGTCGCCGACTCGCGCCAACGGCACACAATGATTACGTCTTTTAATCTATATATCTATGTGTGCACATGCCTGTGACTATGCGTTCTCCATAATCTTTTCCCTGTGATTGTCAAGCTGCGAGCCCAAGTAGTAAGTATTGCCGTCTCTTGAGCTGTGACGTATATAAATCTTATTAACACAACGAAAGATGTTAGGCAGAATGTTTTTAATTTGAGGGTGAGAACAGGATGTGCTGTTAACGTCATAACAGGCTCGCTGCTAACCTGCCCGACTGGGGTTGACGGGATCAAGGTTGTTTTAGGGTTGGCAGGATCAAAGGTCATGCCGTCGTAGCATCGTATATATCTGTACGAGATGGTATTCCGGATTTTACGCTAGGCGAGGTTTTACTATGAACAGGGTGGTCCTGTAGGATTGTGCAATCATGTCATGCATATGTTTTAGTATGTATGTTCATCCATTTCAGTATGTATCTCGACAACATTTGAAATATCTAAAACATCTTACACTTAGAAACGGAGGGAGTATGCGTGTACTTTTTTTCAATTTTTTAAACAGGTTGAAATGGGTTCAAAATGCATTTTAGCCTTATGTTTACTTTCTTACGGTTTGAAGTGGTCGTTGGCACCTTCCGTCATGTTCGGATGGGAACAATTGGTTTTGGGATCATTTTCAGTTCACCAATCAACTTCCACTTGAAATTATCGCTATTAGTGCATAAATGCAAGCCATCAAGTTTTAGATAATTGACACGACAACGACCCGTCATACAAACAATTATATTTTGTGCTTCGATTATTTTACAAAAATATATAAGAGCCTGGACCCAGTGTAGGCTTTAAAAAAGTGTTAGTGCACAGCATGGACCCAGACACCATAAAATGCAGCCATTGAGGTAGGTTTCTTGTTAAATTATTCCCAATAATTGCACCCCATCCATCTAATCTAATTTAATAATAACAGCACACGAACATGGTACTCCTACTTGCCATCACCATCGACCTACTCTCTGGGCCACAAACAGCTTGATCTCCATGTCTCTCTGACAATTCCCTGATCTTACCACAAACATCTCCAGACAGCAAAGATGGCTGGAGAAAAAAATGCCTTATCTTTTTACTAAGAAAAGAAAATCTGTTACACCTCCAGTCCTCCGTGCACATGCATGGTGAAATAGTACTGGGAAATAGAGTACCAGGAAGAGAAGTGAGAATAAAAAGGTACACGTGGCGCGGCTCTGGCTGCTTTGACGGTGGGTCATCAGAGCTCTCAGAAGGTGGCTCTCTTGAGCGAGGAGACGGTGACGGACGACCCGAGCGGGCCGGAGCCAACCTGGACGTCGAAGGAGTCGTAGCGGAGGAAGATCTCGGCGACGAGGAGGCGCGCTATGAGGACGACGAAGTCCTTCCCGGCGCACTGCTTGTCCTGCAGCGTGGGCGACGCCGTCTCGGGCCCGTTGGACCAGACGACGTGGCGGAGCAGCCGCGCGCCGTCATCGCCGAGGAACCTGTCGGGGACGTACTCCTCGGGCCGTGCGAACACGCGCGGGTCCTTGGTCGCCATGGGCTGGTAGCCGAAGAGCAGCTCCCCCTCCCGCACCTCGTACCCGTAGTCGTGGCTCTCCACCACCATGTCACGCTTCGCCCGCCCGTACTGCATCGCCACGGGTGGCTCGATCCGCAGCGCCTCGTACACCGCCGACTTCACCAGCGGCATCTCCGCCAGCGCCTGCATCGTCACCTCCCGCCGTTGGCCCGCACGGCGGCGCGCACCTCCGTGGCGAGCCTGCCGTGCGTCCGGCCCCCCGCGCGGCCCAGCCACTTCACCATGGACGGGAACAGGATCTTCATCCCGCCGAAGGAGTTGAAGCACATGGCGAAGAGGATGTTGTGCACGGCCTCCTCCCGCGCGATGCCCAGCCGCTCGCCCTCGTCGATGACGGCCCTCCCGGCGTCGCGGAAGAAGTCGGCGAGGCGGCCGTAGTCCTTCTTGACGAGCGCCGGCGGGAGGCGGAAGGTGTGGAGGAGGCCGTCCTCGACGAGGGTGGGCAGGCCGAGGTTGAGCAGCGGGCTGATCTGGAACAGCACCCACTTGGTGATCAGCTTGGGCGCCTCGTCGCGGAGCGGCGAGTCGGACGGGTCGCGGCCGAGGAGCGCCTGGCAGAGGAACCCGAAGGCGGCGGCGTCGTTGTGGTTGCCGAAGTCGGACTTGCCGGCGCGCGCGAGGTCGTTCTCCATGAGGCCGAAGAGGTCGCCGTAGACCTCGCGGAAGGTGGGGATGACGTGCTGGCGGCGGTGGGTGAGGAGGTGGAAGAGGAGCTGCTTGAGCGGCGCGTGATTGGGCTCGGCGGGGTCAACGTAGGAGAGCACGCGGTAGCCGCCGGTGAGGTCGGTGGAGGGCATGAAGGTGCCGGTGAAGAGGTCGGTCTTATCGACGAGGGAGGTGTCGAAGAGGACCGGGAAGGAGGCGGCGTCCAGGAGCGCCACCACGCGCGGGTCCTTGGCGACGAAGGGGCCGGGGGGCATGTTGAGGCGCACCACCGTGGAGCGGTGCGCGCGGACGCGGGACGCGAAGAAGCCGTCGCGGCCGCCGGGGCCGTAAAAGTACTCGAGCCGGTCCTTGAGCGCGCCCACCAGCGGCGGGCCGTGGTCGCCCGGCACCTTGCGCAGCGGCAGGCGACGCTTCGGGGACACCACCTCGTGCCGGTCCGTCGCGGACGCCGACGCGCGGATCTGCCGCCGGCGGCCGGCGATCGGGGACGAGAGGGAGAGCTGGTAGGTCACCGTGGACATTTTTCTTGACCGGTCAGTCTGAGGCACTGTTACACAGGCGGCTGCTTCAGCGAAGTCAGACGGCAGCGGCACTGGTCGCGGTGTGGCGCTGGTCGGCGTGGTGGCAGAATAATAACTCGGTTCGTGTGTGGGGGCGGCGTTTTAAAAGTTGGAGGCAGAAGCAGGTGGTGCATCTCGACAGCGCGTGGAGCGAGTGGGAAACGTGGGGTTTTCCGGCCACTGCGCCGCTCGCGAATCTCGCCGGCCGGCGGGTGGTGGCTCTGGTGGTAGCTTCGTGTTCCGTCAGAAACAACCCGGCGCGGCGTGGCACCGTGCACGTGTAGAATCGTAAAAGGTGTTGAGTTCAGATGTTTAATCACTCGAACCCGATGATGATCCGATCACAAAAAGTTTAAATCAACTCCCTCGTGTCGCATGCATACCTACAGCCAGCTACCAACGGTTCACGCCGGATTATAGGGTAGGTAGACGATGTGAGAGCTAGACGAACTGAACGTTGGCTTTCAAACGACACCAAGAGAATACATAATACTCATTATCTAAAATGTAGTAGTAAAATATGGTCCACGTGGATAATAAGATTCATATTGTCCATGCATTTTATGTTCTTGATCTTGAAATTTTCTATACGCTCTCGCCCGAGTCGCTCTTAGAGCATCTCCAGTCGGGGTGCCACGATGTGAGAGCTAGACGAACTGAACGTTGGCTTTCAAACGACACCAAGAGAATACATAATACTCATTATCTAAAATGTAGTAGTAAAATATGGTCCACGTGGATAATAAGATTCATATTGTCCATGCATTTTATGTTCTTGATCTTGAAATTTTCTATACGCTCTCGCCCGAGTCGCTCTTAGAGCATCTCCAGTCGGGGTGCCCAAACGGCCGCCAAAGGCCTTTGGGGCGTGCCGGACAGTATTTCCTCCCCACTCGCGCCGCCCAAACGCGAATTGGGTCCGACGCGGCCCAGTTTTCGGTCCGGCGCCCAGCCCACGCCCTCATCTTGGGTACACCGCGGGCGGCCCTGGACACAACGGTGCGCGACGCCACGCACCCCTCCGACGCGCGGGCCACGCCTGCTAGTGAGACAGACGAATTCAACCGTCGTGGTCAAAGCCGTGTGGACGTTTGGCCGCGCCTCGTTTTCACAGCCGGCGGCGCCAGTGAGCCGTTGTGTCCTCCTGCTCGGCGGCGTCAATGCGGCGCGCCTTTTCGAGAGCAGCGGCGTTAATGCCACCGCCCTCCGGTGGCCATAAAAGGCCTCGCCGCCGCCCCCATCCTCACACACGCCTTCTCATCTCCCTCGTCTCTCTCCCACCGCCGCGAACCAAGCAATAGCCCGCCACCGCGAACCAGAGAATGGCCGGCAACTGGAGGCGCGGCGGCGACCGGCTTTGGGCCGCGCACCCTCCTCCGCAAGCAGTCGGCGGCGTTGCGGGAGAACGGTTACCCGGTGCCGCTCGACATGCGCGTCGGAGGCCGCTGGGCGGTCTTCGTCGGTGGGATCCCGGTGCCGCGCCCGCTGACGCGGGCAAACCGCGACTTACGCGCCGTCATGATCAAGCATTACTGGTAGGAGCTGACGCCGGAGATGCGTCTGGACCCGCACTGGGACCCGGAGAACCCGGCCAACTTCGCCCGCTACGAGGCGGCGTTCCAGCGCCTCTTCGACGAGGAGATGAGCCGCTGGGACGGCCATGGGCCAGCGCCGCTGGACAAGAACGTCGTGGGCGCGAGGCGTTCTGGGGTGTGCCCGGGCGCACCCTCGACGCCGTCATAGAGCACATCCGCAACGGCGGATCGCTGCTCCACACGCCGGCGCCTGCTCCGCCTCCTCCTCCTCCGGCGAACCTTTGGGCGCCGCGTGCGACGTCGCGCTCGGCTTCGTCCTCGTCACGCTCGGCGGCCTTCTCATCCCGCTTCCGCACCTCGCCTCTGCTCACGCCTAAGCCGGAGCCGATGAAGGTCAAGGCGGAGCCGGAGGTGTCGCCGCTCTTGGCCGAGCTCATGGCGGCGCAGGCGGGCACGGACGACGACGCCATCACGCAGGCCGTCGTCGCCGCGTCCATCGACGACATTCCGCCGCTCGACGGGCCCGCTGCCTGCGCGTGGTCGGCATTCGAACACGCCAAGTCCAAGGGCGTGCCCTTCTTCGACCTCACCGGCGACGGCACAGGCCCTAGCCGCCATGGACCTCACCGGCGCGTCAAGGAGGAGGACGGCGGCGTAGGGACCAGCAGCAGTGGCGCTGGCGTGAAGAAGGAGAAGGAGGAGGAGGACCCCTACTTCGCCTTCAGGCGTCGCAACCGCCGCCAGTAGATTAGATTTATTTAGATTTCATTCAAATTTGTAAAATTTCCTAAAGTTTGAATGAAATTCGCCGAAGTTTTATTTTACAAAAAATGATTTGGGCGCCGCGAGTGGGGAGCGATGGCGCCCAAAGGCAGCAGGCCCTCCGGACAACGCCCAAATGGCCCATCCAGAAGGCCTTTGGGCGGCCATTTGGGCGCCGCGACTGGAGATACTCTTAGGAGAGCCGGGCGAAACCTTAGCCACCGCCTCGTCTTCCCCTTTCACTCCCACCTTGTCGGTGCCGGAGGTCTACTTGCCAGACGATGACAACGGACTTGTCTCTCTTTGCTTTGCACGAGTCCTTGCAATTTACCCTTTGGAACGTCTCTGGTGTCACATATCGATAGAGGTCGGACACTGATGAAGCGGCTGCTAGTGGAATTTCACGCGGCGTCACGCCGCGGCTCTTTTGAATGTTTTTATTGGCAATGTATGTTGTTGTTGATTGTTTTGATTGGCAGTATATGTTGTTGATGGTACTGTATCGCATATCTAGTTCACAGATTCATCTAGATGAGAGGCTTAGGAAGACCCATGGGATTGGATGGGAAACGGTATGCGGAGAAGATGAATTAGGAATAGACTACCGCCGCGCCCTTGATGAAAGCTTTTGTTGATGGTCTGTCATTTAAAGTAGCTGACGGGAAGGTGAAACAAAATTTCGCAGTGTTATGAGAGGGAATGAAAGGAAGGTACTAATCGAGACAAAATGTTGTTAGCTGGTAATATGATCAAAATGACATCAAATAATACCAACCTAATATGGATTGTACATATAAGACTTTATTTTATATGTGATCTTGCACAAAACTTATTGTGCGTGACCTGCCGTTCGCTTTGATAAAACACCTTTTCATTTCCTGCTGACATGTGTACTGATGTCCTGGTCTCTTAGATGTCTACTCTTGTAAACCTATAAATCAAGTAGCCACATTTATAGAAGATAGATTCAGTAACCAAAGCAGCATGTAAATTTCAGCGATATTTAGAAGCTGGCTCTGATTCTATACTGCCGTACCGTTTGTAGAAGTAGCTCCTTGGTCATTTCCTTGTGGTGTAGCCAGTACGTCATAGGCAAGGCGAGATCTTCTTACGGTGAACACGACATAATTCGATCTTTGAATTGCTGCGCTGTCGGTCGATATGAACTACGAAATATAATTTGGAAGATATGAACTACAAAATATAATTTGGAAGGTAATGGATAAACGAATAGCCTTCTTACTCAAAGCCACTAACGTGGAAAAAATTATATGAGAAGGAGCAGCCAACTTATTTTGAATGCTATTATGAACTGAGAATCTGTAGCTGTCAAATCTGAACAAAGATATTTTTAGCATGTTCAAGCAAACTGACATTTTAAAGCATATTGAGCCTATCGACATGTAAAAGCTAGGAAAATTTGCTTTGAGTTGAGCGCACCACATTAAATCAGTAGATCAGCTCAAGTCCTATGACCCCTGCTCAACGGTATGATAATGCTTGTAAATATGACACAATAGTCAACAGTTACTGTACATGTAGGGTCATCATAGTTTTCGAGCAAAGCACAATGTTGTTTCATCCATAATTAGAAAAGAGAGAACAACAGGCAGAGGATAACTATAGTAGAAGTGTAGAACATATTCTACAGAAACACTCTCATATGCGAATAAACCTTTTTATCTTTTCTGCATATTCATACTAAAATGTGCATTAATGTAAGCAAACAGTATTCCCTGAACAACAACAATAGATAATCATCTCAAGCGAAAGAAGAGCACCAAACCATCTGAACACATGCAAACCATGGCATGGCTTCGAATACAAATAGCGGACATTTAGAAAAAATATGCCTTTACAATTGTTCTGATCATATTATGGTGAGAGCATTCTTAACTGTACCTGGAGCAAGAACCAATACCCAGTTTTGTATAAACCTCTGATGTTGCTATAGAAGCGCCCAGTAGAGAGCCAAAATTTCTGTGAGGGCATGTTATTAGAATATGTTCTGTAGAAGTCAACTGGTGGCAACAGAATGTTGGAACTCTAACCTTGATCCATCATCATGAGGTTAGACTGTAAATTTCTGAGTTCTTCGTCTGAGTATCTACACATGAGGATTATTCCAGATAAAATTAGTTCTCCCGGCGGCTGGTTCCAAGGCCGGTTCATGCCGCTGTGCACCAGGCGGAGGCCGAGGTGCCTCGCTGGGTTGGAGGCAGAGGTGAGTCAGAAGGTAGTGAAGGGGACGGGCGTCGGGCCGGAGGGCGAGGTGCAGGGGAAGGGAGAGGCGGGCCGGCGCTGGGTGGAAACAGCGCGCCACCGATGGACAGATGGTGTGGATGGAGGAGGACCGGCGCAGATGGAGGCAGGGTTGCCTGCGGCGCGTGAGACATGATGGCGCGAGAGGTCGGGGAAGGGGGCGGCTCGCCGATGTGTGCAGAGGCGGGTAAAAATTCCTTAAATTTTGAGGTGTGCACAATGGGTTTTTTGGTGTAACTTTTGTGTTGAAAGTCTGAAATTCGTTAAATTCGAAGTTTTTTGATATATTATTTGCATTAGTGTGTGCACAATGGTTTTTGGTGTAACTTTTGTTGGAAAAGTTTGAAAATTTGTTGAATTCTAGAAAATTGATATATTTTTTGCATTATTCTGAACCGTAGAATAAAAACAAAATGGGCATTTATTAGTTCGTGTGGAAAGTTTGAAAGTTTCTTAAATTAAAAATTTCCTTAAATTTTGAGGTGTGCACAATGGGTTGTTTAGTGTAATTTTTATGTGGAAAGTATGGAAATTCGTTAAATTTGAAGTTTTTTGATATATTATTTGCATTATTCTGTGCACAATGTTTTTTTGGTGCAACTTTTGTCGGAAAAGTTTGGAAAATTGTTAAATTTAGAAATTTTGATGAATTTTTTTTGCATTATTCTGAACTGTAGAATAAATTTTTTTTTTTGAATTTCAGCATTTTTTCTGTAATTACAAATTTTCTCACACTCGGGACCCACATGGCAGAGTTTTACCAATTATGGAACTATTTAAGGGGGGAAAATGGCAGCGGGCCCACGATGACATCATCAGGTGATGTCACTCGCCGGCGGCAAACGCGGCCGCGCTGCCGAGCTCGCGCTCGAGCAGCTGCGCGTGTGCGCAGCTGGCTGTGACCGTGCGGATCCGCGAGAGGGCGTCGAGGGGAGCCGAACAGGCGGCGCCGCGGACCATTTGGTCGCCGGAGTCGCCGGCGGCGAGCAATTCCGTGGCGGCGGACGCCGAGGACGGCGAGGATGATTCCGGCGGCCGTGCGACGTTCCAGCAGACGATGCTCGGCGAGGATGAAGAGGAGGCGGCGTCCATCGATTTGTCCGGGGAGGAGCGCGGCGGCGGTGAGCGTCGGCGGCGACTTCGGCGTCGCACGGGAGAGAGAAAGGGGGGATGTGTGGACCATCTTGTGGAGAAGTCCTTGGTGTTTTTCATAATTACAAATAAATCCCTCTTGGTGAGATTTATATGTAGGAAGGACCGATTCCGAATTTTCGTAAAACACAGGGGCCGTTTTGCAAAAATGCCAGGGGGCACTGTTCAACACTGTAGCTACTATTCATTAGAACAGTAGCCAAGCGCTGAGAGGCCGCGAAAGCGCTTATCTTTTATATAGTTAGTAATTGGCGGTAGTTGTGTCGGTGCACAGTGGGGCAGTGCGGCAATCTACGGTGGAGGCTTTTTTTTATCTTTGATTCGTGGCCACTATGGATCTTCTTGGTTCTCATTTCCCATCGGCGTAGATACAACATACTTACCCAATCGATGGCAACCGGCAATTTGCAGCCTCATGTGGCGGCTCCATCTAGTCTGATGCATGCCACCTCTGAGGTGTTCGTGCGCGCGTTGACTATTTTCTCCCGGCGACGCGAACCCATGTTGTTAAACGTCTCTATGGGGTGCAAGGATGTTGGGTTATGACGTACCCTTGTAATGGAGGATCCACGCACCCTACTCCATTGATTGGGCCCCACCCGCTCGATGCAGTGGTCGGAGTGCTTGATATATCCCTACAACGATGATGGATCCGGAGGTGGTGGCAGCGGAGTGCAACTTCGGTTAGATATCACTCTTTCATTGATGGGTTTTAAGTTTGTATAGTGAAAACTCTAGGCATAATCTTCATTTGTTGAACCTGGTAATGGCGGCGTTCACGTGGTGTTCCAGTTGAATACATTGCCTGGAGTTTGCTCATATCTCTATACAGATGAAAATTCATGATCTGGCCTTGGTGTGTTTGATCAATGATGTCAAAGTCCGGTGCCAATCCCTTCTTGAAGGCATATATTGTTGAAACACCTCTCATGTTACCCTTGGGTTACCATCATTTGTGGCTGGTGCAAAATTTGATGTAGTCGTTGTTTGCTTTTGTGAACACACCACAAAATGTTAATCTCTTCACTAAACTAACTTAAGTTAGAGACTACCAGATGATCAGAGCTCGTCTACCACCAGAGCCAACACTTGGGTGGATTAAAGACTTGTGTTAAGCTTCCAAGGAAGGGAATGACACCATGAAACTTCGTCCCTAGAGCCGACACAAGTCAAAATGAAGCTTTAATCGGAACTGCATCTAGCTTGCTAGCCCACACGCAAACTTAACGACCCCAACCGAGATACACCGTGGGCCTCCACCTAGTCACCGTGACAAATGTGTCATGAACATGATCAAGCCGCAAAACCGGTCGAGGGGGAGGGGAGCTCCTCCTATTCATGAATGATGAAACATGCCATGGATTTTTCTGATAAATAACTTTTGTTCTTAAACTCAAAATTTCGCGTAAGGGCAATATAGAGTTTATGTCCAGCCTCTGCACAACTGGAGTGCACATAGCGGATAGAAAGAGCAAAATGCAAACTACGAAGTCCATCATAACTTACGAAGGTTGTTTTCCCGAATTATCTTAGGGCTCGTTTGGCACCCATCATTTCTTTTCATTTGGCAAAAATGAAATAAAATGAAATGAATTCCAGAGAAATGACATCATTAGGGACATGAATTGATTTAACATAGCATAGACATTCTTTGGAATTCCAGTTGAAATAACATTTCAATTTTATGACAGCCAAGCACGTTTCCATAAAAATGATGGGTACCAAACGGAGCCCATATGGTTTTTGAATCACACGAATGAAAGAAAAAAAAGGTACTCTATTGTGGTTTATTTCCCAAGTATTGGGCCGACAAGGACGAAGGTAAAACATTCGTGTGTGTATTATGCAGACACCGATGTTCGGTGGAGTAGTACTAGCATATACTAGGTAAATTTGGTGCGGCGTGCAGGGTTTAAAAATGTTGAAATTCGTTGAAATTTGTTATGTGAAGTATAGTAGCTTCAAAATTTTAGCAATTATAAGTGTGTAAAAATATGTAGGTTTATGTTTGTAGTTTATCATATTTAATTATGCTCTATAATTAGTGGAAATACAGTGTATAATTTTTTTTCTTAATCCAATTCCATTTAATCA
The DNA here is from genome assembly GCA_947311845.1 of Poa pratensis. NCBI lineage: Eukaryota > Viridiplantae > Streptophyta > Magnoliopsida > Poales > Poaceae > Poa > Poa pratensis. The sequence continues at coordinate 23,928,639 of CAMZMU010000115.1, read as the reverse complement.
GACGAAATGTATTTAGGTTTTCTCTAGATATTTGCTAAATTGAAATGTCCAAAAATGTTTGTATTTTGGTGTAAGTAGTTATCATGTATTTTTTGGACATTTTGATATTTTTGTCACATTTTTTTATGGATAGATTTTAAACTATTGATTTTGTAATTTGATTATTTTTTCTTGGGAATTGTGTAAGAAAAGTGAGCTCATATGTTAGGGGTTCAACAATTTCTTACATTTATGTGGAAAAGTGTTTGTATTTTGTTGTAAGTAGTTATCATGTATTTTTTGGACATTTTGATATTTTTGTCATATTTTTCAGATGGATGGATTTTAAATTATTGATTATGTATTTTTTTTTTGGAATATGTATAAGTAAAGTAGGCTTGCATGTCAAGGATTAACCATTTTCTTAAATTTATGCAGAAAAGGATAAATCGCTGACTAAATGGGTCACCGTCACGTCAGGGTGACGTTAGCAGCGGAGAACAGTGACCGTGCGCTGGAGCGTTGCGGAAGTGCAAATTCGTGCGAACTTTAAAAATTGTTTAGTTTCGAAAAACTGTTTAAATTAAGAAGTTATTTAATTTTCTATCTATTTTATGTTTGTAAAATGGTTAGAATTGAAATGTATTTAAATTTTCAAAATATTCAAATATGTGTGCTGAGCCCGTGTGGTATAATTCAAATTTGGAAGTGGTTATATTTGAAAAGTATGTAAAGTTTTAAAATATTTAAAGTCACCGTGTATGTGTGGTAACATTTAAATGTAAAAATGTTGACATTTAAAAATTGTTCAGGTTTAATACTTATTGAAATGCAAATAGAGTTTGTGTTAAAAGATCGTTTAGTTTTGGAAAACGATTCAAACTGGGTAGTATTTAATAGATTTTGAAATTTTGAAAGACACTTGAAAGTTTGAAATATTCGAATTTGAAATTTGATCACATGGCATAAATAGTTAGCATTTTTTTGGTGGTCATGTTGATGCATTTTTCATATTTTACAGATGGATATATTTAAAGATATTGATTTTATACTGTTCGGTTGTTTTTGCAATTTGGTGACTAGATTTGAAAGATAGTTTAAAGTTTGAAGTATTCAAATTTAAAACTATTTGAAGTTATTGATTTTATAGTACTTAGTAGTTTCTGAAAATTTGGAAGACATTTAAAAGTTTGAATGATCAGATTCGAAAGACATTTTACAGTTTGAAATATTCAAGTTTGAATTTTGATCATTTTTGTTTGTGCTCATGTCGACATATTTTACATATTTATTCAGATAGATACATTTTAAATTATTGGTTTTACAATATTTAATATTTTTGGAATTTGAAAGGCATTTTTGGAATTTAATATTTAATATTTTTGGAATTTAATATTTTTCAAATTTAAACTTTGTTCGTATATCGTAAGTAGTTAGCATTTATTTTTGCGGTCATGTTGACATATTTTCCATATTTTTTAGATTGATATGTTTGAAGTTAGTTTATTTTTTGGGCTCATGTTGATATATTTTCCATATTTTTGAGATGGGTGCATTTTAATTTTTTGATTTTATAGTATTTAGTAGTTTTTGAAATTTAAAATACATTTGAAAGTTTAAAATCTCCAATTTTAAAATTTGATCACATGATGTAAATAGACAGCATTTATTTTCGTGGTTATAGCGATATATTTTAAATATTTTTCGGGTGGATATATATGAAGTTATTGATTTTTTAGTATTTATCAATTTTCCAAAATTTAAAAGTCGTTTAAAAGTTTGAATTATTTGAATTTGAAATTTTATTCACATGCCATAAATAATCAGCATTTATTTTTGGTGGTCATGTTGGCATTTTTTCCATATTTTTTTAGATGGATATGTTCGAATTTATAGTTTTTTTAGTATTTAGCAGTTTTTTATATTTTGTTTAATTAAGATGGGACCACTTGTCAGCAATCTATTTTTTTTAAAGAAGGAAAAAGTCTGACAGGTGGGCCCCACGCAGACGTCGTGATGACGTTAGCAAAGGCCTGAGCTGGACTCTGCCGCGGCGGCGCTTGGTGGACGCCGGCGTCGCGCCACCGCAAGTCAGGGCACGCGGCTGGTCGCGCTGGAGGCGCGCGGATGCGGGGCGCCAGGGAGCGGCGGCGCCGCGCCTGATTGGTCGTCGGAGCTTCTCCGGCAGTCCACGAAACGCGGCGGCGGTCGCCGAGGACGGCGGCGGCGATTCCGGCGCCCACGCAGCGTCCCACCAAGCGAGACTCGACGTGGAAGGAGAGGGGAAGACGACGGCCCCGGCAGTAGCCTTCGATGTGGGCGGGGAGGTGCACAGCTGCGGCGGCGAGCGTCGGCGGCGCCGGCGACATCGGGCCGTCGCAGGAGAAGACAGAAGGAGGGGGGATTTTGTACGTTTTACATGGAAATCCCTGACATTCTTGGAAATTGTGAATTAGTCCTTCGCGGGGTTTTTTTGTAAAGTTTTGTTTCGAGGAAATCCCTGAGTTTTCGACAAATTATAGTTAGGTCCTCCCGCGATACTGTTACACTGTAGCGGGGTACAGTAAAACAGTGCGAATCGCGCTGGCGCGCTGCGGAAGCGGAATTTCGGTCCGCCTTAATATAGTTAGGTAATTCCCTAGAATAATCGGTGGGTTTGATCCCGCTCGCAAGCGACTTTTTTCCGCAGATCCGATTCGGCGCGCGGGAAGCTATATAATTTCTGCCTTTTGACTTCAAGACCAGCCACTGGGTCAACGCCCCCCGTGCGCGGGGGATTGACATGCAAACAACTTCATCGCTTAATATCTCCAAGAAAGACCTTCGTTAGTCTAGATATATTGGTGGAAAAGGCAGCCAACTCCATGCAAATGGAAAAAAATAAGACCTCATGCCTCATGGATCAAGATGATTATTTGCGGTCATGTGGTTGAGGTACGGAAAACATACTTGTCGAGGTATTGGTAACGCGGAACTATTATATGGATTCATACGTACCGTAGATGAGGTGGGGAAGAACGTGGAGGGTTCCAGTGACGGGATTCCACCCACGGTTTTACCCAGCTTCAGATCTCACGACGGTGGCGAGATCCTACGTGCTGCTATAATTCACTCAAGGCGAATATGTGTACAGGTTACAATGAGGTTGTATGCGTGCCCTAAAGCTGCTGGAAGGCTGGCTTATAAAGGCGTCAAGCCTTCCCCTACAAGGAAATCCTTAACCGACATAGATCATAAGTCCTAGACTAACACGGTAACAAACCCTAACTTGCTCCCTAAGGCGAACGCAGTCTGGCCTTCGTCTTGGACTTCACTAAGCCAGCCCAGGGCTTATCCTTGCGCCTAAACCCATGAGGTCTTCTCCATTAAGCTCTCCGGCTTTATCTGATGGGCCTCCTTGGTGGGCCTGGTTTTATCCACCGTGGCAGGTATACCCGTTCGGCATAACCTACAGTAGTCCCCGGAAAGGTTTAAGTTCTTCGTTTGCCGTCTTTGTGAAACACGGGTTTTCGCCTTTGCGCAAGGCGGACAGAAGAGCTTGGAGCATTCCAAAATAAGACGTTCAGTCTGCCTTAAGGATTAAGCCGAACTCTCCTGCACTTTGAGCAATCTGGCAGAAAGATTCTGTCAGCGTCGAGTCTTGTCATGACGTCATCGCGTCAAAGCCAGTCCACGACAGTTTGGATAAGCAAAGAGACGTTGTGACGCCATTACTGCTATTTTTCCGCACACGATCTCCGAGGCGTGCGGGAGAAGATGCCCACTATCTGACCGTTGCGGGACGCGTGGCGAAAATCGCGCGGACGTTATCCCACCGCACTAATCGCGGCGCACCGCCCCCATAAAAGGGGACTGATTTTCTCCATCTGGTTCATTTCCCTGTTCATTGTCCTCCTCGCGCCCGTCCCCATCCAAACTCCGGCGAGCTCCACCACCACCGCTTGCACACTCATCGATGGAGACCTCCGATGTGACCGCGGAAGCAGCAGCGGCGGCAGCGTCGCGGCGGCGGGACAAGATTCGGTGGCGAGGGACTCGGGCACCATGGGTGCATCCACTCCTCGCGCGGCAGCGGCAGCAAGCTCCGCGACCGTCTCCGCCGAAGCGGAGAAAAATGCCCAGCCCTCCGATGAGGGCGACGTGGCGGAGGCAGAGGAGGAGGGAGAGGAGGCATCGTCCCGCAACTGGGCTGCCTCCACCATCACCGAAGCAGATCTTCTGAAGCTGCAGAAGGAGGGCATCCTCCCATCCAAGGAGGATTGCCACTGGCGATCGGCGTACGGCCACCCTGCTCCAGATCCCGCCGGCGATGAACGAGTGCTCCTCGTCTCACATCTCCTCCGCGGTTTGTCTTTGCCTCCGCATCCTTCTTCCAATCTGTCTTAGACTACTATGGCCTTCAGCCTCATAGCGTAGGCCCCAATAGCATCTTGTACATAGCTGGTTTTATGGCCTTATTCGAAGGATATTTAGGCATAGAACCTAGCTTAGACTTCTTCAAGTACTGCTTTACTTGCAAACGCCAAACAGAGAAGGAAGAATTGCTTTCCTTAGGAACAGTTAGCATCAACCTTCGTAGAGGTAGAGACTGGTATCCTAAGGCGCCAAAAATAGACTCTATTAAAGGCTGGAACAGCTCCTTTTTCTACTGCAAAGACATGGCGCCCGCAGGCAAAGACATAGGACTTCCTCGCTTTTCTCCTTTGCCTGCGGAGCCCGCCTTTCTTGGGGCGAGAAACCACTGAAGGTCCTCCCTGACAACCTCCGTCGCATGCAAAGGCGGATTGATACTTGACAAAGACTGCTGTGCCCAAACTCACGGGCGCAGACACCATCTTATGTTGGTTGTCAAGGCGAATCCAGCCTTTGAAGGATCGCAAGGGCCTCTTATGCCACTACACGGACCAGAAGACGGATCCTCTCCGTGTTAGTGAGAGCGACCTCACGCACGATGCCCTCATGTATCGCTTTAAGAGGATTGCCAAGGAAAGGATTCAGCTTGAGAGCAGCGTCCTATGTACACAGCCGCCAACCCGGCTCCACGGTAAGGCATTTACCGTCACTGTGTTTTATATTTCACAATGTTTGCCTTACTAAAACCACTTTTGTTTTCAGCTCGCCCTTTTGCCAGATAATCTGCTGGCTCCTTTGTTTCACGTGCCTGAAGCGGCACCCGAGCCCCCAAAGACTCGGAAACGAAAGGCTTCAGGGACTTCTGCAGCAACTTCAGCAGCAGAAAGGCGGAAGCGTGACAAAGCCATTCCCGTTGATGCCGAAGTGCTCAACATTGAAGACGATGAGGATGCGGCCTTCAACGCTCCAGTGCAGAAGTAAGCCGAATTCAATTTCTTAGTAAGGCGAACAATGTCTGTAAATGTTCTCTTATTTTGTATGTGATTCGCAGGATCAAACCAACTGCGCCTCTCAAGAAGAAGAAAGTATATTCTTCCAGCCAAAGAAGCTGACCCTTCTCCGGATGTCGCTCCCCCCACCCCTCCGTTCAGCAAGAGACAACCCCAGGCCCATCTGAAGATCACACACAGATCTAGACCCGCCGTCTTACCTGATAAGACGGAAACTGAAAAGTTGGCCAGGGCTGCTGCTGCTGGGAAGGCGGCAGTGATTCAGTCAGAAGAGCCAAACGAGCCCATTACTCGGGATCCGCAACATGGTGAAGCAAGAGCTTTTTGACGACGAGGGGTACATCTTACCCAACATCGCCGCCATGCTTGCCGATGAGAAGGAGCGCAACGAGCCGCCTTCGAAGCTAAGGCCAGTTGGTCAGACATTGACCATCTTGAATCTGGAAGACAATTGTGACGAGCTGTACGTCACAATGAAGAAGAGCTACAAAGCCTTGAAGGCCATGATGCAGGTAAATATTCCGTCTTTATGTACATACTAGTCCCCGGGCATTACGTTGAGCTTTGACTAAGCCGACGTAATGGCCTTTCTTTCATGTGATAAAGACTCAGTCCCCAAGCCCTTGTAGCTATATCTTATTACTTTACCTTTGTTACCTTCTGCCTTAGCAGAGCAGCGAGCACTTACATGCGATCTATGGTACTCACTGAGTAACCAAAGGCAAGTGCTCAAGCAAGCCGTCGCCGAAAATAAGGCGAACGAAGGTAAATGTTGTTCTTTCACATGCGTTGTGAGTTTAATTCTTTTAAGGCATAAGATGCTCAACACATGCAATGTGTTTGCACAGCTGTTGTGGCGAAGGCGAAACAGATCGTCAGCGAGACTGGCGATATAGAAGTTGTGAGGCGGGAAAATGCCGCCTTGTTTAAGCAGCTGGAGGAGAACCGAAAGACGGCCGAGGCCAATCTTAAAGCCGTCCAAGACAGCGCCGCTGCAGAGCAAGACAAACTGAAGACAGAACTTCTGAAACTGCAGCGACAGGCTGAAAAGGATGGGCTCTTAATCCAGAGCTTACAAGGTCGTCTTGAACGCCGAGCTGATGAGAGCACCGCCATTGACGAGAAACTGCTAAGTAAGCCTTTTTTCATTTTTCGCCTTATTTCACCTCTCGCCTTATACTTATTCCGTTCCCCTTTCCACAGTTCCAGCTGGGTTTGGGGAAAGGCTTACCTCTGAGACGCGTCTGGAGCTTATCTTGGAGTGTGGCGAAATTGTGTCAGGGCTGTACTGCGGGAAGAGACGTTGTCGCCAACATCTTCCCAAAACAACTGCCCCAAGTGACAAACACCAGCAACCTGCTGCCACTTCTTCAGAACTGCGTCCCAGAGGTGATGGAGCGTCTTCGCTCAGCAGCTAGAGGCGGAGCAAAACTTGCTCTAGGACTTGTTCGCGGCCACTACCCCGAGGTCAACATGTGGCGCGTTATCAAGTGTTTCCCAGCCAAGGACAGAGACGGCAACGAGCTCGTCAAAGAAAAGGTCTATGCCTCTGTCTCTGGCTTTGCCTCAGCCGTTGCTGAGATGGTAGACTTGTCTATCTTCTTCTCCAAGAGCCTGTGCCTCCCCGTCCTGACGACGTGTCTGATGACGAAGCCGAAGCCACCCACAACTGGTAATGGCGATGAGTCAGAAGACGAAATGAAGAAGAAGAAGAAGGCGAGTCTGAAGCTGCGCTGGATCCATCCAAGTCCCCTGCGTTCGCCTCCTCAGTCCCCTGCATAAGATGCAGGAAAAACTTTGCATTAAGCGTGTCATGAAAATGGCACAAAAGACTTGTTAATTATGTTTTGTAATGGCAGGAGCCTTTTATCTGTTGAACATGTTTGTTTTGCGACGCATGCACTTATTTTGAAAGGCTTGCAAACTATGCTCCTTATCCGTCTTTAAGTTTTCTGGCTTATATGCTTTAGCCTTTTCGTATGCTGGCAGAACCTAAGGCACGGAACACTTCGCTGGCAACAGGGTTAGTAACCAATCTGTTTAAACACAGAAACGGCGCCGGCTTTTGGTGCGTAAAGCATCTACTAAGACAAGCCAGCATATACGCGATCAGATAAATACTCTTAGACGGATGCAATTTTAATTTTTGTAAGGCCTTAAGGCAAAAGCATCATGTGAGTAACCACAAGCACGAGCCAATTCGGGTTAACATTGATATTTTTATCGAAATATATGATCAAATGGAAATAAAAGACGGCGAGAACTCATGCATAAAAATAATTGAGGGAACCAAAGACTTTTATTTCATAATCATATATGGTGTGATTACAATAGAATTGCTAAGTGTAAAAAGGACGTAGCTGCTCAATGTTCCAAGGACGTTTCGTCTCTTGAGCACTGCTTCTTCGTTCCTTTTCCTTTTGCGGCCTCTTTTCTTCTTCTTCTTGATATCACGGAGGTCCACAAGATAATATGCCCCGTTCTTAAGCGCTTTGCTGATAACGAAGGGTCCTTCCCATATGGGAGATAGTTTGTGCTCCTTTTGCTGAACAAGGCGAAGCACCAAATCGCCTTCCGAAACGATCTCCGTCTTACCTTGCGACTGTGTAACGCCGCATGTTCTGCTGATAAATGGCGGAGCGCTGAAGCGCTATCTCACGCTCTTCTTCGAGAAGGTCTAAGCCGTCCTGTCGGGCTTCTTCTGCGTCTGCTTCGACGTAGGCTGTTACACGAGGTGTGTCGTGCAGGACATCTGTTGGGAGTACCGCTTCAGCGCCATATATGAGAAAGAAAGGGGTATAGCCTGTTGCACTGCTTGGAGTTGTGCGTATGCTCCATAAGACAGCAGGTAATTCTTCTACCCATGCTCCAGCTGCTCTATGCAAAGGCACCTCTAATCTTGGCTTTATTCCCTGTAGAATTATACTGTTGGTTCGCTCAACTTGGCCATTCGATTGTGGATGAGCCACAGATGCTAAGTCCAACGAATACCAACTTCACCACAGTACTTTGCCAATTCTCCTACGGCGAAGTTTGTCCCATTGTCCGTAATGATACTGTGGGGACGCCAAATCTCGTTATAACCTCAATGACGAACTTCTTGGCTGTTGCCCCATCAAGCTTTTTTATGGGCTTAGCTTCAACCCACTTGGTGTATTTATCCACCGCAACTAAGAGATGTTTGACGCCGCCTCGCGCAGTCCTGAATGGACCTACCATGTCCAGTCCCCAGACCGCAAATGGCCACGTGATTGGAATGGTGCGCAACTCCTGGGCTGGCATCTTTGGCTGTCTTGCATACTTTTGGCATCCAACGCATTTCTTGACGAGTTCTTCTGCGTCTTGCTTTGCTGTGAGCCAGTAGAATCCATGTCTAAAAGCTTTGGCGACAATTGCTCGGGCAGAGGCATGATGACCGCAACATCCACCATGGATCTCTTCTAGTATCTCCTGTCCTTCTTCCGGCGAAACGCATCGTTGATATACACCTGTGGTACTCCGCTTGTATAGCTCTCCATTTATTATTGTGTATGCCTTAGCTCTGCGCACAACTTGCCGCCTTAAGACTTCATCCTCTGGCTCTTCCTTGTTAAGGAGGAAATTTATGTAGGGCTGTGTCCAATCTGGTGTACCAGCATGACGGAAACAGACTGCGAAGCCATGGGGTCATCCTCATCTCCGCCTTTAATAGACGGCACGTATAGGTGCTCCAAAAATATATCGGAGGGCACCTTCGATCTTTTCGAGCCCATTCTGGCTAAGGCGTCCGCTGCTTCATTTTCCTCCCTTTTGATATGCTTGACTTCTAAGCCGATAAAACACCGACCAAACTCGTCTACCGTGCGTCGGTATTCAGCCATTGTAGGGCTTTCGCGTCCCATGCCCCTTCTAATTGTTGAACAACGAGGTCTGAATCGCCATAGCACAAAAGACGGCTAATGCCCAAATCCTTTGCGACGTGCAATCCATGCAACAGAGCCTCGTATTCTGCAACATTATTAGTGGCATTGAAGTGTATCTGCAAGACATAGCACATCTTGTCTCCTTTAGGGTTCTTCAGTACCACGCCAGCTCCCGATCCCTGCAACATTTTGGAGCCGTCAAAGTGCATAACCCAATATTCTTCGTCAGGGAGGGGAAGTTCATCCATTGCTTCCGTCCAGTCTGCGATGAAATCAGCTAAAGACTGGGATTTGATGGCTGTACGTGGCTTGTACTGGATGTCGAAGGCTGCCAATTCAATTCCCCACTTAGCCACACGTCCAGTGGCATCAGTGTTGTTTATAATGTCACCCAATGGCGCCTTACTGACTACCGTGATTGGGTGCTCTTGGAAATAATGGCGTAATTTTCTGGCTGCGAAGAAAACTCCATAAGCCAGCTTCTGATAGTGAGGGTATCGTTGTTTGGATTCGGAGAAGACTTCGCTGATATAATATACCGGCCTTTGTTCCGGTAGCTCCTTTCCTTTCCTTTCGTTCAACAACAACCACTGCACTAATAACTAGGTTGGTAGCCGCCATGTAAAGTAGCATCGGCTCTTGGGTAGAGGAGACGCTAATATTGGTGCTGAAACTAAGGCGTCTTTTAACTGTGCTAAGGCTGCATCTGCCTCTTCAGTCCAGACGAACGTCTTAGTTTTCTTCAACAACCTGTATAGGGGTAAAGCTTTATCCCCAAGCCTACTAATAAATCGGCTTACAGCTGCTGCAGATCCTGTGAGCCTTTGAACATCTTTAAGACAAGTAGGCTTTTTGATGTCCATGATAGCTCGAATCTTTTCTGGGTTAACCTCAAGACCTCTCTGAAACAATGAAGCCTAAAAGTTTTCCTGCTGGGACGCCAAAAAAGCATTTTCCCGGATTTAGCTTCATGTTATATTTTCTTAAGTTATCAAAGGTTTCTTGAAGGTCAACGATGAGATCGCCGCGTTTTCGCGACATAACGGCAATGTCATCGACATAAGCGTGAACATTGCGGCCTATTTGATCGTGTAGGCAACGTTGTATGCACCGTTGGTACGTTGAGCCAGCGTTTTTAAGCCCGAAAGGCATAGTTATGTAGCAAAACGTTCCGAAAGGTGTGATGAAGGAAGTCTTAATTTGGTCAGACTCCTTCATCTTAATTTGGTGGTAGCCAGAGTAAGCGTCCAAAAAGCATAGTAATTCAGAACCTGATACAGCATCTACGACCTGATCAATTCGCGGCAATGCGAAGGGGTCTTTAGGACAGGCTTTGTTTAAGCCGGTGAAATCTATGCACATGCGCAAGTCTTTCACGTCCTTCTTAGGTACTAATACAGGATTTGCTAGCCAATCTGTGTGGATAACCTCTCTAATGAAATTAGCGGCACTAAGCCGAGCTACCTCTTTTCCTATTGCTTTCTTCTTCTCTGGACCGAAGCGACGAAGACCTTGTTTTACTGGCTTGGCACCTTTGGCGACATTAAGGCTGTGCTCGGCAAGTTCCCGGGGTACTCCTGGCATGTCTGATGGTGACCATGCAAAAATATCCCGTTGCTCACGGAGGAACTTGACGAGCGCGCCTTCCTATGCGTCACTGAGGTCCGCCCTATGTTCGTCGTCTTGCTTGCATCGGCGTTGTCCAGCACGATCTTCTTCGAGTTTGAGCTGGCCTTGAAAGTGACATCCGAGGCGCAAGGAGGCTTCTTACCATCCGGCATTTCTTGGTGTTAACTTCTTTCTTGTACTGCTCCAGCTCTTCCTTGCTGATGACTGCTTCTGCTAAGACGGCGTTTCCTGCTTCGCATTCCTTCGCCTTCTTGAAGTCGCCATTGACCGTGATGACGCCGTTTGGTCCAGGTATTTTGAGCTTGCTGTAGATGTAACACGGGCGTGCCATGAATTTGGCAAAGGCTGGGCGGCCAAAGATTGCGTGATACGCACTTTTGAATTCCACCACCTCAAAGGCAACTTCCTCAGTCCTATAGTTTGTTTCGTCACCAAAGGTGACGTCTAAGACGATTGTTCCCATAGAACTGGCCTGCCTGCCTGGCACTATGCCGTGAAACTTGACTGTGCTATGTTTTAGCTGTGTCTCAGAAAGGCGCATGCGCTTTAAGGTTTCAAGATAGAGGATGTTGATGCTACTCCCTCCATCCATAAGCACCTTAGAAAGCCTGCATTGCTGCACAATTGGGTTTACAACGAGCGCGTAATTCCCTGGGTTCTGTGGAATATGATCAGGATGATCGCTGCGGTCCCATGTAATGGGATGCTCGGACCAGTTGAGATACTGGGGAACCGCTGGCATAGTGGCATTGAGTTCCCTCCAGGCTGCCTTTTCCTTTTTGGCCGAAGGAGTGGCAAGGAAAGTAACAAGGCTTGTTTCGACCCTTGGAAACTTGTTGCTCCTCTTGTGCTTTGGCTCCTGATCTTCCGGCTCCGAAGCACTTTCCTCGTTGTCCTTCTGCTCTTTTTGTCTTTACGATTCTTGCGCTTGAACTGCTTTGCCTTGAAGCCAGCGTCAGGATCCTTCTTGATATCATCGTTAAGGCGGCACTGCCTGTTGGTATGGGTGCATTTGCCAAGCTTGCTATGATGGGCACAAGGTTCATCTTTGATGTCGTCATAGGTGATTTTAATGGGTCTTGACCCTTGACTGTCATCGCCTTCTTCTGCCATCTGCTAGCCCCGCTCTGGCCACCCTTCTTATTGGCAAAGGCTACCTCCTTTGATGGTCCTGGCGCATCGTTGGCTTCCTTCTTTTTCCGGCTTTGATTGCGTTTTTTTCCGGGTTAACAGCTATGTCCATGCGCAGATCGCCATCGTCAGCTCGAGCGTCGTCTTCTGCTGCAGCGTAATTGTTCGCGCTGTCTAAGAGCTCGCCGAGGTGTTTGATGTTTTGGCTGGCTAACATGTATCTCATCATGTTGCCTTCTTCAGGCTGTTCATAAAAGCGTGTATGGCCTGGATCTCAGAAACGTCTTCACATGCATTCTTTGTCTCTGTCCATCGAGCTATGAAAGCTCTGCTTGACTCCCCCTCCACTTGAGCGCACTTTAGTAGATCTGAGTAAGCCTTTGGACGTTTGTATGTGCATGAGAAGTGTTGCATGAATGTTTTCTGCATGTCTTGCCAATTGTGGATACTCTTTTCTGGCAAAGTGTCGATCCATAACCGGGCCGTTCCCTCCAACATGAGTGGAAGAAAACGTACAGCTGCGTTGTAATCACCGTCATTAATACCAACGGCGTGGATATAATCAGGCAGCCATATGTCCGGTTTGTCAATGCCATTGTACTTGTTCACAATTTTCTTGACATTGCCTAGCGAGGATGGGAGTTGCACCTTGCGAATCGCCGGTCCAAAGCACACAGGGCCCAGGTAAGACTCCTCTTTGGCCGCTTTAATCTCATCGAGACGAATGCGGGCGTCTGAGATATGAGTGTTTTCCCTGGCTGACCCTTTGTTGGATTGGCTACGCCTTGGTTCCTCCTGACGGCTTTGGCGATGAGGAGCGGGAGCGAGATCGCCTTTGAGGCGGTCTCTGTTGCCCCTGTTTCCCTCGTCTCTTGCCCGTGGTGCGGGCGGAGGTGGCATGTTAAGCCGGTCGCTCCCACGCCGTGCGTCCTTCCCCTTGTCTTCATCTCTTTCGCGGCGAGGCGGATCATTCTTCTTAAGGCGGCAGATCCTCTGGGGAATCCATATGCCTCAGCCGTAAAACCCATGAAGATGTTGATGGTGCCTAAGGGGACGACGAAGCCTGATACGAGTGCGTCGTTTGCTGGGACGTAGGATCCGTCGTCTTCGATGCACCCGAAGTTGTTGATGATGCGGGCGCGACCAACCACCATAGACTTACCGATCTCGCCCAATGCTCCTGCCTGAAACAAACTCCCGACGCCTTGGGCCCCACGGTGGGCGCCAACTGTCGAGATATTGGTAACGCGGAACTATTATATGGATTCATACGTACCGTAGAGGAGGTGGGGAAGAACGAGGAGGGTTCCAGTGACGGGATTGGACACACGGTTTTACCCAGCTTCAGATCTCACGACGGTGGCGAGATCCTACGTGCTGCTATAATTCACTCAAGGCGAATATGTGTACAGGTTACAATGAGGTTGTATCCATGCCCTAAGGCTGCTAGAAGGCTGGCTTATAAAGGCACCAAGCCTTCCCTACAAGGAAAGCCTTAACCGACATAGATCATAGTCCTAGACTAACACGGTAACAAATTCTAACTTGCTCCCTAAGGCGAACGCAGTCTGGCCTTCGTCTTGGACTTCACTAAGCCAGCCAGGGCTTATCCTTGCGCCTAAACCCATGAGGCCTTCTCCATTAATCCCTCCGGCTTTATCTGATGGGCCTTCTTGGTGGGCCTGGTTTTATCCACCGTGGCAGGTATACCCGTTCGGCATAACCTCCACAATACTCCGTTCCAAATTTGTTCACATGTGAGTGTACCTAAACATGTTACAAGTATAAATACTTTCATATTTAGATAAACGGAAATCAGAACGGAGTGAGTAGTTAATAGTATCAGCCATGTGGTCGGAGTAGCACTATCTGTGCCCAAAATGCCATGATGGACATGGCACACATGAATCTGAATTTTAAAACACATCGATAATCGTATCTTAATTTTAGGAAAAATGAAATAAATCATGCACGTATATATTGCCTTCACTGGTTGGTGCAAAAAATAGAAAAAAAATGCGATCGTAGTGTGGTCTACGCAAAAAGAGAAGATGGAACTTTGTGTATTTTGTACAATAAAATCCGGGCCATTTTGCACTTTGTCTTTTCGTACAAGTTACATATTTTTGTTTTTTAGTTTTAAACTTGATATGCACCATATATACATTCTCTACACGCATGATATAGGCCGTGTTTTTTTAAGTAATTTTCTTCTAATTTTACTGTATATCAGGGATCAGTTGTACCATGTCCACCAGATCGGCTTCAAATATGAACCTGACAAGTTCACATAGTCCATTAAGATCAACGCATGCATTACATTCTTTGTTCAGTCAAAACCCAGGAAAAACAGAAGTATATGTGCCATAGCAATTCTATGAAGCTCCTTTCGAAACAATTGTTGCGTATCTCGTAATCTGCAAGAGTAACTCGCAATATGTACTAACGTGCACAAAGTACGAGCTCGTGGCAATAACATATGCCTGATTTTGCAGTAAATGTTGTAGCCGAACGTCTGAATCAGATAATCCACTTGCGCAAGCATGCATATACATGAGCAGCCGTTGATGCTATTTGCCCATTTCATATGTGATCTTTTACAGTCGCCCTTCTCTCCCTAACATGCCCACATTTTTTGCTCCAAGACTGAACATGCAGAACATATATCGGCGTCCTGCAGTAATCAGATAAAACAGTGGATACAGATCATGGAAAGACCTGATAATCATGAAATGCCAGGTAAACAGGCTGTTTAAGTTCTCTATATTAACCTGATTAAAATTCTAGACCTCAGTGTATACAAGCACCTGTCAGGCTATGGCAACCTACTTTTCTATGTTGGTAAAGAGCTACTCCCTCCGTTCCAAATTAGATGACTTCAATTTGTCCAAATGTAGGTGTATCTATACATGTAACATGTCTACATACATTTAGATGTGGACAAATGAAAATCATCTAATTTGGAACGGAGGGAGTATGTTTCCACAGCCCTCAAAAGGGCATTGCTGGAAGATGTATCTATTTAGTGAAATCGATGTGACATCATGTACTAAAAGTACTTCCAATAAGGCGACAATGAACTCCATGACCACTTATCCGATAAAAAGTAGAATGGACGTGCTAGCACTCCGATTATACTTTTCAGGAGAGAAGACTGCTTACTTGTCAATGAATGTTGGAATTGTAACTAAAACTGGCAAGCACGAAGATTATTACTAGCCATGGCTTCTGGGATCGGCAACTTCTTTAACTTTTCTGAATTGTGCACTCGAGTATTGACCAACGGCTCGTGCATGAGGTATCGTGGCATCACCAGAAGCCAGAGCAACCACGTTATCAAGGAAGTATTGTCTTGGGAGCTTCCCAACAACATTGCCTTCCTCGTTTCCTTCCTTATCCAGGAAGGCAAAATGAGGAATACCTTCTACTCCAAATTCGTCAAGCTCTTGTTCCCACTTTGTATTGTCGACATTCAACATGACAAAGTTGATACGGTCCCTACAAAGAATTATTAAGGTAAGTTAACTTGAATTTGAATAAACATAGACTTTGTCCAGTCAGTATTTGTATCTCGAATTGTAGGTATAATGCCTTTAGATATGGAAACTAGAGTATAATCATTTTATAACTAGAAGTATTCTTGTTATTTTTTTCCTTTAAAGACTATGTCTTGTTTGTACTGGTTTAAACCAGCTTTTGGGCGGCTTTCAATAAAAAGCCGGGCTCTTTGAGCCTTCCATCTCAAAACTAGAAGTATTCTTCTACCATGATATACAATTATGTTCCTTTCCAAAAGATATTGAATTGCGGAAATGCACATGCACCGGGTGTATACCAGAATCATCGACTTCTAGACTCACTGGAACTGTGGTCCATCAGCACTTATCAGAAGAAATTTCACAGCTACAAGGTTATATTCTACGGAAGGTGCACATTAGGATCAGTAAGAAAGCATAAATAACCAGCAGTTCTTCAATGAAGGAACTAAACTGTTGATGTTATTAAAGGGAGAGCAAACGTTAAAAGAGAGTTTACCTGTACTGCTGCTCAACTTTGTAGATATCTGGAGCTAACTCTCGACAGACTTCGCACCAGTCCGCGTAAAACTCAACAACAGTGGGCTTGCCATTTGCGAGAGCCTGCAAATGCCCTTATCAGGTTATTAAGATTTCGAAGGCAATTCGGCATGTAATTCAAAGAAAAATACGAGAAGGAAATGTAGTCAGAAGAGTCGGACAAATATCAGGCTCTATCATACTATGGTCGCTTGTCAATTTGATGAAAGTTATTCATCATAGTGCACAAATTCTGTGAACACTAGTTAACTAATGGGCATCTCATACAGGAGAAGCTGTCACACTAAACGGTATTGAATCTATGAGTTGAAAATAAACAAATTCATCTTTTTGTGGCATTTTCCCAGAAAAAAACTAAAATCTTGGTTTTTCCTCTATCTGTAGCATGTTGGTTTTCCCTCTATCTATATGAAAGGCAGAGCTCCTGCTGGTCGCTCTATAAAAAAAAGCAAAAATCTTGCAACTTGACAATTTGTTGGATCAACAGAAAAATTGGTAGGCAAATAAACAATAACTGGATGTTCAACTTAATCTGTCAAAGATTAAGACACACCATGGCAGTGAATAACTTTAATGTTACAAATTAGTTGATAAAAAGTTCTGATCAAGTTTGAAGAAACGTAGCATGGTTGCAATGCCATATTACATAACGAAGGAATGTATTTATTTATTTATTACAATTCATCCCTTTCCTGTGTGTTGTACTTCATAATCTGCAATGGAAGATGTTTTTTTACTAAAAGACTACAGTGAACGACTACCATAATCCGGCGCTGAAGATGTCCTGCAGCTCTGTAATTTTCATAGTTAATCCCATCTACTGATCTAACTCCTGGCTTTCTAGTTTTTGTTTATTGATATTTCATGTAACCCTCTTGCAATAGGTTGAACTAGCTATTTCAAGTACAGAAAGTGGAAGGGAAGCAGAACATTCTGCATCAATTATCTCTTTGTTCCGTTAGTTGAGCACAACACTCATGGAGTGGCAAACGGCACGGAGTGCTAACCTCTTCATATGGTACAGCATTGGCTGCTAGATCTTTGAGAGAAAACCCGCCTAGTTTGAACCTCTGAGATGCAAAGAGGCCACAGCTGCAAGTGTGGAGAACAAAGCTACCCTTCTGTTGAGATCCTTGTCTGGTACAGGTGGCTCTGCAGGAGCCTCCTGGGATGTGCTGCTGCTGCTTGGCTGAGCCTTTTCTTCAGGCAAGTCAGCTTTAACGTCCTGCTCGTCCTGTGCAAGCAGGGGGGGGGGGGGGGGGGGGGGGGAGCAAGAATCACTTCACAGTTCATGCTATACTGAATGATTTTGAAAAAAAGGAGCAGACTTCATCCTCTGTCCCCGAATCAGTACGACTATGATGTTTTCATGGTGGGATGCGTGGACTCACCGTCTTGGGCTCCGCGGAGTCGGGCGGCGCGACGAAGGACAGGGTTCTCGGCCGGCGATGGCTCCGGCGCAGATGGACGAGAGGCGAAGACTGAGGCGAGCGGCGGTGGGACGCAGCGAGGCCCGGCCGCAGGTCGGGGAGGAGGAGGCCGGAGCACCTCGAGACCACACTCGCCATTTTAGTTACGGTTCGGGTCTTCGGGATGGCAGAGGAAGGAGGGAGGGAGGGAGGGGCGAACTGACGACGAGCCGCCGGGTGCCGGGTCAAAGCCTGGGGAGATGATGATGATGTGGGTGGCGAGCGCGGCGCCACATCGCTCGCAATCGTGTGAAGGAGTTCTCAATTGCGTGAACTTTTGGCAAATCTCGGTCACCAAAATAATACTTCCCCAATTACAAAATATCGCGCATATTTAGTTTTATCTTTAGTTAAATTTGAATTTATCCAACTTTAATGAAAAATATCTGCATCTACCATACAAAAAAAGATATGAAAGTATTGATTTTGTATTATTGATGATTTCTTAGCAGAAAACATCGTGGGTTGTATTATATACGGATCTTGGTTTAGACTAAAGTTGTACGTTGAAAATTAGGAAATTTACATGTGAGATTAATTAGTTAAATCAACATCAGAGATGCACTAGCAGATCTAACCACGTACGACAAACTCGACATATCTAGCAGATTTGCAGATATGTATATGTACCATATACTAGTGCAAACAGAGAGAAGTAGTACATACATATTGATCGGGAAGGTCCCACCAAAACGGTGTCACCGTTGGGCGTGGACCATGGTGGTGACGAGGAAGCAGGCGATTGATCAGCGCACATGTAACCGAATGGAAGCAAGCAGTCGCGCCGAGACGCTCCCCAAAAATCTTATTGGTTCTCTCCTGGTGTAGGATATGAAGGGACGAAGTTTCGGAGACCTGCTCTACAGGATGGCCTTGCACGTGATCGTTGAGATGGAGAATCCTGTAAGTAGCACAATAAAAAAACTACACAGTGGGGAGCCTGGAAGGAGCGTGCGAGAGTTAGAGTTCTGAATTCTTATTTCCTCAACTCTCTATAGGTGTAGAGAGCGCAATCGTCACGGTGTGTAAGCCCAGGGCACATGTCAATCATGCACATGCATGTTGACAAGTACACACAAATATATAGTGCATCATCCAATAATTAATCTTAGGTCTAACTCGAACTCGATACATGAAAAGCTACGCGTTTGCGAGGCGTGGCGTGCGACGGAGGAGAAGTGCGTAGGAACTCGTTCTATGCTCACTCACTTAGTGAGACAAGAAAAGCTGACATTATAAGCTGCTTCAACTCTCTCCTAACTAGGAGCAAAGGAGGAGCTGGGCCCCAGGCTACCAGGGCCACGGCCCGGGGCGTGAGAATGTAGTCAAGCCTAAATTTTAGATGTGGTCTGGGCGCAGCCCAGCCCAGTAGGGCGAAGCCCAGTCGGCCAGCCCATTAGGTCGAACGCATAGTCGTCGATCTGTTCCTGGTCGCGTCCGTGCTCGACTGCTTCTAAGCAGAGCAGGGCAGCTGCCGGCCGCCGCCGTCCACTCGTCCCGCCGGCGATTGTCCAGTCGCGACTCCGCCCGGTCGCCCGCCGGCCTCCGCCGTCCACTCGCCCCGCGACGCCGCCGCCGATCGACCCGCGTCGCAGCGTCCGCGTCTCCGACTCCACGCGACCACGCCGTTGCCCTGAGGTAAAATCCCCTTTAGCTGCTCTGCTCCCACCTTTCCAACTATTGTATTTCTCTCAGATAGACTAGTTTAGACTACATTGTTCTGTCTATGTAGCATGTAGTGTAGGAGGCGATTGAGTAAATCTTGCTTCATTTTCATTTTATAGGGAGATAAGATGAGTCCAGTAGCTCAAAGAATAAGGGTAACTTTAAGGAGATGTTGGAATCGTACATGAAGAAAGATACAAAGGCAGGAACATTGCTTGGAGGTGCAGGAGACAATCATAAGATGACTTCACCTGAGATACAATTGGAATTGTGCAAGGCTTGTGCACAAGAGACTACCAAAGCAATTATTGAAGAAATTGGAGATAGTAAATTTGCCTTGCTTGTTGATGAGTCTAGAGATGCATCAATTGAGGAGCAAATGGCTATGTGTTTCAGGTTGGTGCCTTAGATTGTATTGTATGTGTGCATGTTGTACTAATCAAAATTATTATATATTAATCATGCTCCATTGCTCCTTTGTCTTATGTAGGTATCTCAACAAGAGTGGGGAGGTGATTGAGAGATTTATTGCAATTGAGCATGTTCCGGATACGAGGGCAGCTTCACTCAAGGCAGCTTTGGATGGTACGTTTGCTACTCATGGTGACGAGGGGTGTCCTCGGCAAATCCCATGGTTAGGTACCTAGGGTTGATTATGTGGTAGAGAACGCGTAGTACTGGTAGACTCAACGGCTGACAAGCGAGAGTTTACCCAGGTTCGGGGCCCTCGATTGAGGTAAAACCCTTACTCCTGCTTGTCTCTATTTGATCTTGTGAATATGCGGTTACAGGGGTCCGGCGAGCTGTTTGTCTCGTCGGGATTGTGGTGGCTATGAATTGCTTGACCTAATCGGTTACCCTCCTGGCCTTTATATAGGAGGCCAGGTCCTGGATACGTAACCGACTAGGTTTACATATGGAAAGTTCTAACCGACTATGATTTATCTAATTTAGGAAACTTCTCTTCGTCTGGCTTCTTTCTTCACGGGCTTCTTTAATTTGGGCCTCTACTGGGCTTCGCCTGTACCAGGTACCTTCACGCCGGGGTACCCGAAGGGTATATCCATGTCACATGGCTTGTCTATGTGTATTTGAGAGGGCAAGGTTATGATGGGGCTTCAAATATGAGAGGGGAATTTCGTGGGTTGCAAAGATTGATCTTGGATGAAAATCCACATGCTCATTATATACACCGCTTTGCCCATCAATTGCAATTAGTTGTTGTTGCTGTTGCACAGTGTTCTTCTTCGGTAAGGGATTTTTTTGAATACAGTACCATGGCTGTCAACATTGTTAATGCTTCATGTAAAAGACTTGATCAATTGGCCTGATTAGAATTTCAGTTTTGCATCGATTATTACTTATTTTACTCGTTCTTTTTGCACTGATTAGAATTTCAATTTTGTACTTGAAGGTTTAGCTATTGAAGATGTAGTCATGGAAGGCTCAGATCAACCAAATCCTTAATTTGGTACCATCTGTTGTATTATTTTTGCTATACATTGTCTTCTTTTATCGAATTGAATATCATGTTGCAACTCATATTAGCTATCCAACTCAGTTTCCCTTCACGTATGAATTGAAAATGGGGTCATTTTTTGGATGATTTTTGTCCCTTAAGTTTTGGCCCGGGGCGTCGGCCATTCCTAGCTACGCCTCTGACTAGGAGCATGGGGCAAAACTTTAGCCTCACTCACTCACATTCGGCAAAAAAAATAGACGAGCCCGGAGAGGTTGGGGGGGGGGGGGGGGGGGGGTTATCATTCTTTTCAGTAAAAAAATTAAACGATGTCAATGAAGAATAAAGACTTAAGAGTGTATCCAATAGCAATATTCATATGAAATAATGTATACAGCTCACGCTAAAATTATCTCCTTACATTTCTAGAAGCCAAGTCAGTGATGATGGAGTCAACATCAACCTCGTCCAATAACTTCTTCTCGATGCATTGAGTTAAAAACCATTTAACCTCTCTTGAGACATCACAAATCTCAAATGGTTCTTCAACAATTTTATCTTAATTTGAAAAGCTTCTTTCAACTGATGCAACAATCATGGACATATTAAGTAAGATGTCCTATGTCGGCACATATAGATGCATCTCTATGCCAGTACATGTGGACGTCAATTGTGTTTATACGAAGCGGAAACTCAAACGAAGCACAATAATTCAAAAACCTGTCCGTTCACTAAGCATTTCTTGTTTTGTCACAACATCACTGTTTTATGTAATATAAGCTCACTAACAGGATGTTGAACCACCACCGGTTCCCTTTAAGAAAACCTAGCATGATGAAGTGATCCAACTATTACTCTGTTCGCTGCACCTTGCACAGACCATCCATGAAACCTGGTCCCTTTGACGTTTCACAGTTTTATATATTTGCAGCAGTTGACTGCGCACGTTCCCATGCAGGACGGTGATCATGGATTAGCTGGCTGACTGGCTCCATTCCCATGTGATCTTCTCCTCCTCCTCGGTATCTCCACGCCAAAAATCTCTCCGATCTGCAAAAGGCTACTGTATCTGCAACTGTACTGCTGCCCGCCATTGGCTCGTTCGCGTCTCCTCCTCTTTCTCCTTTGTTTCGCCAGGTATAAAGCCCTTTTGTACCGGTGTGCAGTGCAGGCAAGGTCAAACGCCTCTGCTCCTCTTGCCCGCATCGGGCCTTGCTCATATTGTAAGTGTTGGGGTGGGGATCATCGATTTGGTCGAGTTCATGATGGTTCTTGTATACTCCCATCTTAACGATTTTGGCAATCTTATATTGCTTTTGCATTTGCCCAAGTTTTGGTTTCGGAGATCCAGAACCCTGATGGAAAAATCAGATGCTCGTTAGAGTAGTTTCCAGTTTTTGATCCACATACTCACGCGGTGCATCTGCATTCTAATTCTGAGTTTCTGACACTACGTGTCTATGACTCTATGATCGTTACTGATATGGGATGATTTCTGGCCCAAATTACTTCAGGAATTAATGGGGTGCGGCGCGTCCATCCCCGGCAAGCTCGGCGGCAAGGGCCGGAAACGTCGGAGCGTCATACAGGAGGTCGCCGTCTTCATCCCGACCATCCGCGTTCCGGTGGCCACGGACGTCGTCCATCCGCTCAGGGGACTGGTCTCCAAGGAGCTCCTCGACCGTCTCACCGCGCTCCGTTCCAACGTCGTCCTACTGGCCGAAGAAATCTGTATGTTGATGATCACTTTGCTTCCTTTGTGTCTCCTGGTTACCCATCTATCACTCGGATTACTAGACTAGTGGTGAAGTTAATAATTCTCTTTTTATCTTGTTGATTTTCTATGAAGATCATGGGGATATGTCGGCTGTCTCTGAACTACAACACGCCCTCGAGGAGTACCTGCCTGTCGTTCTCGGTTTAACAGCGAAAGGTCTGAACTTTCTCTAGGCTATCCAATTCTTTGTAATTGTCATGACTATATATGCTGAAGTTACTCCTCAACTGTTACTGCTTTTGGCAGAGAGCCGTCTTGAAGCATCTGTGCAATTCAGGTGGAAGACCTTGGATGATGACCAGGTAGGTGATCAAGAGTCTATAATTCTTGCCATTATAATCCCAGTTGCTGCGATGTTCTCATTGGTTGATGATCAAGTGCTGAATCAAGGAGTGCTGCCTTGCGAGTGCGTGGTACGAAGTTCTTTCTGTTGTACACATGATGGCCATGCTTGCATTGTTCGAGGCGAACCTGAAACTCATTCCGAGGAACGGGCAGTATGGAAATGAAAGGAAAGTGTCAGAAGGTCAGTCCAATGCATTTACTTTCAGTTCGAGGAGATTACATATTTAGGCCACAGTGATATATGTTTTTTAGAGACAAATGAGCCCACAGTGATATATGTTTTTATGTGTTAAACTGAGAGTGGATAATTACACATTTTATGCTTATTAGATTCAAAGAAGGATGTTGTCGAGTCATTGCTCAGGGCATCAGGATGCTTGGACTACTCCGTGCATCGATTACTTTTTCAGATACCTGCACAGATCAAGTATGCACCCACCTGAAATGCAGAAAACCTGTGAAAAAAATCATCTTGTATTACCATTGATCAAGTGCTCACTGCAGCACTCGTTTAAAAAAAAAGTACTGACTTCAGCTCACCTTTGAATTACAGGAAG
The DNA here is from genome assembly GCA_947311845.1 of Poa pratensis. Taxonomy (NCBI): domain Eukaryota; kingdom Viridiplantae; phylum Streptophyta; class Magnoliopsida; order Poales; family Poaceae; genus Poa; species Poa pratensis. Next base: position 23,905,287 of record CAMZMU010000115.1, on the reverse strand, counting down.
AGTTTTCCTATTTACCTGCAGGAAGGTATGCTTGAGGCCATATCAATTCAGGCTTTGGCTCAGGTAGTGTAAACTTGAATTCTTCTTAGATATATTCTGCATAACGTGAAGCCGAATTTGCTTCTACTGTATGATCCTAATGCTAATAATTCATATACTGTATCTACTCTGAAAAAATCAGTGTGTAGAAATACAGCTTGGATTGGCTTCTGAATGTGATAAGGCAACATTGTCGGTAAAGAGGCGGTTAGCCTGTGAGCAAGTCAGCTATTTTTCACAGGTCCGCAGTTCATGTTTAAGCTCACACCCCATAGTACATGTCATCAGCATCTTCTATCATTCCTGCTGAACTTGTTTTGGTACTTAGCTTCCTGATCTCTCCCTTTCCACAGGCTCACTACTGTCTGTCGGGATGCGACACAAGTGACTCGTATGCAAAGAAGCTTCTGCTGTTCCTTAAGTGGAAATGCATGGACGCTAAGGTGGGCCAAAGTACCACTCAATTCCTGAAGCTTCCAAAATGCTTCATTTACGGTATTAACACAATGTTGCATCTTGTCAACAGGCAGTGGCATATTACTATCATGCTCTAGTACTTGACAAAGGCGGTGAACCGAGCAACCATATATGCGCAGTCTCGTGCCTCTCTGCAGCTGATGACCTCCTTGCAGAGAGCAAGAGAGCTTGTCTGAGCTTTTGCCTGGCAAATCCTGTCACAAGGTCTGAGATTACTGCAAGATAAATCATCAGAAATACTGAATTTGAGTCGATAGACGTTATGACCTTATGGGTTCGTTTTTGCTTGAATGTAGAGTCCCTCCTCCTTGGGGTATCATGAAAAACATGCATAAAAAAATTCCAGATGTCGCATATAAGAAGTTCCAAATTTATGGACATCTTTTTAAACAAGACAAGACTAGCAGGTAACTCAGGAAAAACATGTTCATTTGAAGTACTTTGGTTCAAGGGCACGCTCACACGCCCAAACGATCATTTTGTGCATCTTTCTTTTACTCACACGGTCACACCTCTCATTTGCTGGTGCAGTGCACTTCAATCTTTGCCTGATCTTCCAGAGTTTCCACTGTCGCTGAGACCTGAAGGGTACGAATTTCCATGCACTGATTCAATCTGGGAGAATGTCGATTGCCAACCTCATCTGAAGGACGACGAAGAAGAAGCGGAAACAAAATGATAGTTCAGGCTCCCGAATGCTTTCTGGTATTATCATTAAAATTAATAGAAGTTACAGAACTACTAGTTGAAACATGCGTAAGGCAGAACCAAAGAAAATCAGAACATTTACCTGTGTAAGTGGAAAGTATTTACTCTCTGATTGTAACCCTTGGATGTTTAATAGAAGGGCCAATGATTAATAGGAAAGAAGAGTGTGGAAATCCATTTTGGGTTGTAGGACTAGATGTTCCTATTATGAAAAAACATATTTTGCAATGTCAAAAAATTCGAAATAAGAATCGGATGTACTCTCTCCGTTCCACAATATAAGATATTTTACCCTTTTCTACACTCACATGTACAAACATGTATCTAGACATGTTTAAGTGCATGTGTCCATTTTTTATATAAATCTAGACATACATGTATAACATCTAAAACATATTATCTTGTGGAATGGACGGAGTACATCTAGACATTATATGTAGGCACACAATTTTTTGTCGACAAAAAGACATGTTTTGTGCCCTGTGTAAAAAAGACAAATAATATGTGTAGTAAAACGAGCACCGAAATTTGTCTTTTTTATACCGAATACAAAAAACATTAGTTTCCGTGAAAATTTGTGTGCAAAAATAAATGTTTAGGGGTACACCCGAATTTGTTTCAGAACTTTTCGACATTTTAAAATATTTATTAATATATACTTTTCATAATGAGACTAGATACTCCTACGAACCAAAACACCGTATCCAGAAAAGTGTCCTTATCTACATCTGCTTGCTGGGACACCAGACATAGCATGCATGTCAGGATCAGGTAATTTTATTTTGCCAGCTGAAGCTCTAAAGCATCAAGACAGTAGTAATGTAGTATACATTATGCAATACGCTAATACCCTAAGATAGATCAATCGTCCCTAATCCTTGAAACGGGGTTTCGCCCGCTTTATAAATAAAGCAACCGTACACAAGCATATAACGTTTAGGTAACAAGTTTAAAAGGAAAATAAAAAGTCTGCTGGGATCACAGCACAAGCACGCCCAAACTAAAGCGAAAAGATCCGGTACAGCTCTGCAAGGGTACAAGTCAATGGCTGGACGACACATACAGTAGGCGTGCCGCCCTCAGAAGGTACTCGATCATGCCATCCAGCCGCTCCTTGTCCCGCTGTTTACAGAGCGGATGCCACTGCTGCAAAAATGCCAAGAATTTGAAAACAGAGTCAGAGGCATGCCTCAGAAAGACCGATAACCATCTTGTTAAGTATAGTCCAAAGTGTCCAGATCATCGGGGCAAACACGAACCAGATCAATAGGCGCCTCCTCTTACCAGTACGGTTTGCCTGCACTTTCAGGAACTCGGCAAGGTCTTGGGCATGCCACTCAGGCCCAAGCGACTCAGCCAGAAAGCTCCACAGGAAGCGAGCTGCGGATCAAAAGAAAAGGACGTGGGCCCCAGATTCGGGGACCGCACATAAGGGACATGTGCCATCACCTGGGCCAAAACGCTTGACCACCTCCACACCCGAAGGGTGGCGATATCTCAACAATTGCCACGTAAAGATCTTAATCTTCAGCGACATTGGAGCCTTCCACAAGTGGGAGGTCCAAGAAATCACGGGCCCTCTAAATAGGGCCTGGTAAGCGGAGCCAACGGTAAAGCTTTTGGAGGGCGAAAGCGCCCAAAGAAACATTATCTGGGGAGTCCGAAAGGGAATGTGGGAGGATAGCCAACAGGCTCTCCCACAGATTGGCCTCCACCGGGCCAAATGTGCAGCGGAATCTAATGTTCCATCGCCCATTATGGGCCGCGGCAGCCACCAAGAGCATTGGGTCCGAGCAGGTTGCAAAGAGTTCATGGAACTCATGCCAGAGGGGTCTCTCGCCAAGCCATGAGTCTAGCCAAAATAGGGTATTTCCTCCGTCGCCTACGAAGAAGGTTGCCCCAAGCCAGATCTCATGTTTGATGGCTTGAAGTAATCTCCAAAACTGAGATCCCTTCTTCCTCTCACACACCATGAGAGGGCACCCTCCGAGGTACTTGGCCTTCACTAGTTGGAGCCAAAACCCCCCATCACCCCTCAAGATCCGCCAAACCCACTTCAGCATTAGGGCCTCATTCATGCGACGAGAGGCCAAAATACCTATGCCCCCAAGCTCCTTTGGGGCGCAAATGTCAGCCCATTTAACCATATGATACTTTTGTCGTCCGTTAGCCGCCTGCCAAAAGAAACGGGACAACTCTCTGTCAAATCTGCCATGTACTCCTTCCGGCAGTATGTAAAACCCCCTGATAAACATGGGGAGCCCAGAGAGGCAAGAGTTAATGAGAATAGTCTTGCTTCCCTTGGAGGTAAACCTCCCCTGCCAAGGTTCGGATTTCGACTTGACCCGCTCAACTAGCGGGTCCAGATCCTTGACGAGGATCCGAGTATCTCGAACCGGCATTCCCAAATAAGTCACTGGGAATGTGGCCAACCTACAGTTAAGGTTATCCGTGATATGTTGTTGGTCCTCAGCTGAATAACCCAAGATCACAACCTCACTTTTATCAAAGTTGATCTTGAGGCCCGACATGGCCTCAAAGTAGAGGAGGAGGAACTTGAGATTAATGATGTCAAGTTCGGATCCCTCCACCATGATCATGGTGCCATTCGCATATTGAAGGTGCGTCACACCACCCCTTGGGACAAGGTGTCCTACCACACCGGATATGTGGCCAGAGGTCTTAGCTCTCTCTAAGACCTTTGCAAAGGCGTCAACTACAGAGTTAAAAACCAAGGGGGAACTTTGTTTGCATAGAAGTGAGAACTTTGTATGTACTCTGTAACATTGCAATACATGGAAATTTGGAAGGCCACTCTCCTTCGTGGACTCAGTGGTACTATCGTTTGTTTTGCCTTAAGAAAATGAGTTACTTAATTTTTTTATGTTTGAAGTTCATAGGCTAAGTACTGTACTGTTGAATAATGTAGCTAAAAATCAAAATTAGTACATATAATATTTCTAGCTAGGAAGAAGAAGTGGCCATTCAATTATATATTCTGACCGCAAGACCTCGTCGCACTCGACCACTTGTCCTTGGAAACTTCTATAGGAATTTTTGTGTTGCATTGTGATCATCTTCTCAAGATTTTGATCCCGTGTAGCTTAACTCATAAGGTAGATCATAACAATCTTTGAGTTTCACATAAGAACTCCAGATCTTGATACCAAAGCTCAATGCATACCCATCTATTCGGATACAACATTGAATCTAACACGTGGTTCTCAAACGTGCCTATGAAAAATCTCTTCAAATATAACTAACTGAAAACATTATTCTGTATGGATTGGTGAAATCCACTTTGGCACCAGGATGTATATGTATTTGAAAAATACATTTTGAAATATTAAAAAATTATGAAATAAATTCTGCGGATACATCTTCATAATATATATGTTCACAAAGTCATTTCATGAACAATTGATATTCTCGTGGCCTGTGTAAAACACAAAATTGGATGGTAAAATAAGACTTCTCACAAAATCATGTTGATCGATGTTGATGTCAACAAGAGGATTCCGACAAACGCGGTGATGTCAACCAGAGGATTTCGACAGACGCTACTACTGGGACAAGGCAAACACCGATCTAACTAAATTTTTGGTTTACAATCGTGAAATTTGGGGGGGGGGGGGGGGAAACGCATCTTCCCATCCATCCATGGCAACCCCACCACATGATGCCTCGATCGGTTGCTTACGGGGTGGATCTGTAACCGCGGAGAGTGTGAGATGAGTAAGCGCATGGAGAGAAGAACAAGGAAGGAGACCATCTCCCTTATCGATAAACTCGGTGGGAAATTCCATTTGAGTATCAAAATAATACAATTTGTACTAAACTTTTATACTTTTCTAAATCTTGTTTTCAGCATGTTACAATATTACTGATATAATTTTCTAATACTTCACATTGTTTAACCACTTAACTCACAATATTACAAAATACTGATTGATGTCTTTTTTTTTTAGTGAATATCATGAAAATATATTGAACTGTATTTTATAGAAAAAATCTATTACTATTTTTTCTACAACACTAATTTATCTGTAAAAATGAGTGTGGTCTACCAACTATGTCAATAGTGGTTACTAGTGTGTGATTCATATATATACAAACTTAAGTATAAACTTCTAGAGTATATAATTTATCTATAAATATTTTTATACTAGTAGCATAGTGATTATACTCTCTCACTTGCATTTTACAGGCATCGTGACCAACATAATATGAGGTACATGCTACAAAAAATATATCAATACAAACATATATATTTTGTAATGGTATTACTTTTGTGTTATAACATTTCTAGTATATGCAAAAAATTGACGATATACTGATATAAAGCAAAAGGTAGGGGATATATACATTACCATTTTGGACCCTTCTCTTCTCAGTCCCCTAGGTGGTCGCCTTTCTTGCCTGGCCTATGAGCTGGCCCTGGCCCCCTTCCACCACGAGTGAGGCGCGTAGCAAGGACATAGCTATGTTAATGGAAGTATGGATAGCGAAACAGTTGTATAAAAAGGGGAATTACTTGATATTCCTCCGATCCGGAAAAAGTGACGCAAAAACTGTGCTATGTACGAACAAGTTTCTATACTAATCACGAACCTTAAATAGGATCGGAGGGAGTACATCTTTTGGATGTAAAGACCGGGTAACTCCCTTCGTCGCGATCATTCTGTCTCTTGCCGATGACCCCTGACACTCCCTGCATGCGTACTCGCGTACGTGAGGACTGACGAGGACAAGCTGGCCTTCCCCTTTGCTTTGTCCGATCACCATGAATCATCAGCTTCGTACAGAAAGAAGTGGAAGGAAGCACGTACACGCTCGTAGTCGTAGCTTGCACAGCGATCCGGATCGATGCACGAGCAATGATCGATGTGTGCCCGTGGGGTTGGTCGTGTTATTTATTTACTTATTACTCAGGGGAATTAGTTAGGTCCGTGCTGTGATCGATAGAGAGGGAACCATGCAGCATTTGCTAGTAGATCTTGGCGCATTCGTCTAGCTACAATGATGCATGTTACTACCATGCATGTTCCACTGTGACCTCCGATCCACTTCCTGCCGGCATAGAAATAGTTCAGAGCTGTGCTGAGTGCTGACCCCGTGCTAGCTGTTCGACCATAGGAGAACCCAAGGAGGCAAAGAATGAATGGAAGAGTAGCGCTCGAATCCATTTTGTTCAGCAGCCCGGAACTTACTGTTTTCTTCTTCAGTGACCCGGCCTAGAGGAGTTAGAACATCTCCACCGACACCCGACAGGTGGTTCCTGTAGTCCGGACACAAAAAGTCCGACACCACCTAATAAGTACCCTCCAAGTTTGGAGGCTTCTCGGGATGTCACGCCCCCGTGCACATGTCATACACGCTAACACGTGGTCAGGCAGAGCGATCAACTAGGTGGAATTTCTGTGGCAAGCAATCCACTCTCTCTAGCTTGGCACACGTAGTGTGCCATGTTTTTTCACCGGCTACAAAAATAAATTTTATAGAGACACTCGGAGTCGGAGCATCACCTCTCATTGTGCCGGATATATGTCCGACAACTCAAAGGCAGACACATTTTAGAGGGTGTCGGTAGATTTCCGGAGATGCTAGTGGAGATGCTCTTAATATTTGCTCGCACAATTGTGAAGAGAGACTATATACAAGCGGATCAAAGCTACCAACGAAATATTTTCCCTTGCGAAGAGAGACATACAAGCTGATCAAAGCTACCAACGAAATGCTTTCCCTCGTAAGATCGTGAACGCATGCAAAAGGGCGGCCATTCCGGTTGTCAACTTGTCATGGCATGCACACTCATTGCATGAAGATTAATCACGAAAAGGCAGTGGATAGACACGAAAGGCTCGGTAAAAAGTTCCATAAAGGTTTGAATAAAGCTGAGACACACACACCACCGGTTGCTTGCCACCACCGCATACTCCCATAGTAGTCCCATGCTCTCTGTCATGCCAAGATCGCCAGCATCCGCATGAATATCTTCAAAAAATTACCATGCTATCGTGGCACGCTCTCACTGAACATTGATCCATCCATCCATTTCGCTAGGCGGATCGCGGAAAGTCATTTTGCCTCCCGAGCATCAGTGATATCATCATTTAAAAAACAAAAGATGTGCAAAATAAACATGCATGTTATCAATGATATATATCCTACAGAAATGCAAAATACAATACGTTTTGAGCTAGACAAAAGACAAAAAATAGAAATTTGAAACTAAATATTGTTCACTATACTAAGATATGTACATTGTCATTTTTGTGGAGCTCAACATAAAGTATTTTGCATTGAGATTTTGAACATTTGTAGAATATATCATTGATTGAGAACATGCATTATTGTTTTTAGTTTTTTTACTTTTAAATATACTATTTGATTTTTTGAAAAAGGCCAGATCACCGAACCTCGGGAGCACCGAATCTTCACCAGGCAGATCGATCATACAAACTGGAGCCGTGATCAGAACTTGGAGGAGATATGAACAAAAGGAACACTTGAACAGTAGTACCAACAACAGATTGTGGGTTGTAAGTTTGATGATGTGAAGCAGCAGTCTCGAACATCGATCACCTGAGACACACCACCGGTTGCTTGCCACCACCGCGTACATACTCCCACAGTAGTCCCATGCTCGATCTATGTCATGCCAAGATCGCCAGAATCTGCATGGATATCTTCACAAAATTTACCAGGCTAACGTGGCACGCTCTCACTGCTCATCCATCTATGCATTCATTTCGCTGGACGGATGGATCATACAAACTTCAGAGTTGTGATAAGAACTTGGAGGAGATATCAACAAAAGGAACACTGTGTGTAACAGCACCAACAGCAGATTGTGGGTTGTAAGTTTGATGATGTGAAGCAGCAGTCTCGAACACCGATCACCTGAGACACTCTCAAGGATAAAAAACACAAGACAGAGGCAACTCCACCTGGCCTGAAGCCATCGAAAACCTCCAAAGGTTGAACAAAAAAAGCACTCGAGTTTTACCCCTTGACCGTAGCCTTTTTCTCGAACACCATCCAGCGCTCTCAGAAAAGTAGCAAGCTAGTATGGCTTTGCTCAAAGGCACTCGCCTGCTTTCGCATCTCGTTGCGCTACTGGGTGGATTCCCTGGGTCTCTGTAACCTGACCAGCCACAACTCACACAAGTTCTAGGACTACTGGTACAGTGGTACTGATGTTTTTTTTACACTAAAAATCGAGAGACAGATCGGCCATGCCAAAATTTGCCCATAACTCCGATCCTCGTGTCATGGGTCATGACAAGACTAGTACCCCAGCCAGGTTAAGGCAGCGATTGGCTTTCAGCTTTTCGTGTATCCTTGGTGCCATGCCACGCCATGGCACACTGCCAGGTGCCCTGGTTCACTCCATTTCATGCCATGGGCCATGGCACACACTGGCAGGTGAGCTGAGCAGGTCATGTTCATGGCGGCCATGGCACACATTGCCAGGTGACCAGGTCCGTCGTCTCCAGCACACGACGCAGGCACGCCGGCTGACACAGGCACGAGTGCTGAACTGATGACACATGCAGAAGCCTCTTTTTTCCAGGCGGCGAGGGAGCAGGTGGCCGGAGTACCTGGGGCCGGCGGTTTGTACGTCGTGATCTACTATCTACCACCCACTGTAAACCTGCCTGCACATGTAGCAGCTCTCTCTACGCAATAAATGGCGGTTCACCAGCACCAGCACCTTCAGAATTCATGGCCGGATCACGCCTCCTCATTTACTACTGCCCGGTCACCAGGCGATGATGCCCCTCGGTATGGTTCAAAACAAAAATTGGAGGTCGGTTCAAAATTCAAACTTGCAGGGGTTCAGAGCATTTGCTGCCTGTTCTTGGTCTTCTTGACCTGGCAAAGAGAGATGGGCGGATCAGTGAGTAGATCATATTATATGGACGCTGATGTTGGTTTCAGGGAAAAGAACAATCTTTACCTGGTCTCCTGCCGCCAGATTCCTTCATTCTTCTCGTTGTGAGCACTCGTTAACCCGGCTCGCTGACAGTTGGGTTAAACTAATCCAGCTTTTCGGCCTCACGTGATCCAGGCAGACAGCCCAGCGTCCGTCTGGATAAATATGGAATGCTACCAGAGCTAGAGCTGGTTTACAAATGGAGGAATTCCGGACGAGTTATCTCCTTCCCTGTATACGTGTGTAACCGTTGCAGGACCCATGCGTTTCTACAAAATTCCGGGAGGGAAACTGATCCACGGCCATCTTTCTTTGGAAATTTCTGCAGTAGGAGCAAAGTTTTCTGCGAGGTGGTTGAGAGGGCCAGCTCGAAGCATACCGAACACGTGAACGGCTCAGCACTCTACGTGAATTTCACTCTTGCTTAGCGACCGATTTTGATGGCGATACTGAATGTTCAGACAATATATATTTGTAGGTCAGTAAGTGGAGTGGCAGTCTTGCAGAGGGAGGTTGCCAAAACACTAGTTAACGAGAAAGCGGGGTACGGATGGATGGTCGAATAAACTAATGGGGGTAGCTAAGCTAATGGAGTGAGGAGGATACGTGCTTTCGAGGCAAGCAGAAGTTCTAAGAAAACCCAGAACGCCATCTTGTCTTCTCTCCCCATTGGGAATCGTTTAACTCTCCACCTAATACGAACACCGGAATAGCGCACCATTATTGCGAGCGAGCTCCCTGCCATTTCCCATCCCTACAGGCGCGTCCGTCGCTCCGGAGGGAATGCCATAGCAGAGAGTGGTAAAATCTCTCTCCATTACTTCGTGTCCGAGGATGCAGGGGAGCAGGAAGACGAAGGGCAAGAAGGAGATAGCTGCTCCTCCGGAGGAGCAGCAGCAGCCCAGCCCGAAAGGCCAAGCATGGCAAGCGACCGCTTCCTTGTCTCTTCCGCTGGTCTATCTATGAGGGCGATTCGCTGCTCCCCCGTGATGATCTCTAATGTTTGTTGTGTTCGTCATCAGGTTCTGCACCACGGGACTGCCAGCGACGTCGTGATCGAGGTGGGCGACATGACATTCCATCTCCACAAGGTCGGTTGCTGAATCTTGTCTCCACTCGAGTAACAATTCCCCATCTCTCTTTGGTGCCAGTACCGGGAGTTGGGTGTGTGCACATTTCTGCTGTCTTGGTGTCTGTCTGCTGCCAATCTTGCGCGTATCTCTGTCTCGAGCTGCTCCGTCCCCGCTAATGTCGATCTGGAAAGTAACCACGCTAAATTCGATCCCTTCCTTGCAGTTCCCGCTAATGTCCAAGAGCAAGAAGATTCACGACCTCATCACCAACAGGGAATCGAGCCTGGTCAAGCAGGCAGGAGGCGGGGAGCAAGATGAGGAAGAAGCAGAGGAGATCACGGAGGAGCAAGTGGTGCTGGAGGCGGACGAGGAGGCCGACGCGCACCGCATCCGCCTCCCGGACTTCCCCGGCGGCGCCGAGGCGTTCGAGCTGGCCGCCAAGTTCTGCTACGGCGTCAAGCTCGACCTCACGGCGTCCAACGCCGCGCCGGTGCGCTGCGCCGCCGAGCGCCTCGGCATGTCCGACGACCACTGCGAAGACAACCTCGTCTCCCGTGCCGACAGGTTCATCTCGCACACCGTGCTGAGGAACCCCGCGGACGCCATCCGCGCCCTCAAGTCCTGCGAGGGCCTCCTTCCCCTCGCCGATGACCTCGGCCTCGTCTCCCGCTGCGTGGACGCTGTTGCGGCCAAGGCCGCCGCGTCCACGCCCACCGCGCTCTTCGGCTGGCCCGTGGCCGATGCGGCCGGAGGAGGCGACCGTCCGCGCCGCAAGAACAAGGCCGGCGCCGGCGCCAGCGACACGTCCACATTGCTCGACGACCTCGCCGGCTTGTCCTTGGTCACGTTCAGCCGTGTCATTGCTGCTATGAAGGACCGGGGAGTTGGCCCTGACGTGATCGAGGGGGCTCTCATTACCTATGCCAAACGGTCCATCCCCGGGCTGTCACGCTCCGACCGTCATGCTGCCGCACCGCGGTCAGCGGATGGCGACCAGAAGGCGCTTCTCGAGACCGTCATTGCCAACCTGCCCGAAGAGACCATCAAGAGCACTGCCCACATTGGCACGGCAGTTGGCGCCACCACCGCCCGTGTCCTATTTGGCCTTTTGCGCACGGCAAACATTCTACAGGCATCAGAGGCTTCCCGTGACATGCTGGAGCACCGCATAGCCTCCAGGCTACCTGACGCCGCCGTCGACGACCTGCTCATCCCGAGCTACTCGTACCTCGTGGAGACGCTCTACGACGTGGACTGCGTCGAGCGCATTGTGCGGTACTTCCTTGAAGGCCGAAGCACCGAGGAGGGCAGCGAGGCAGAGACACCAGGAAGACAGGCTAGCAGACGAGCAATGCTGGCCGTGGGCAGGCTAATGGACGCCTACTTGGGGGAGATCGCGACGGATGCCAATCTGAAGACGGACAAGTTCTGTGACCTTGCTTGGGCATTGCCAGACAGCGCCCGCATCTACGACGATGGCCTTTACCGTGCCGTCGACATCTATATCAAGGTAAGGGAACACATTCTGAATGTTAATCTTGGGGTTTGCTGCACAATGCCGGTGCTGACAAGTAGATGTTCTTTTGTGCAGGCTCATCCAGCCCTGAGGGAAGAGGAGAAGGAGAAGGTGAGCGGCGTGGTAGACGGGCGTAAGCTGACACTAGAGGCGTGCACCCACGCGGCGCAAAACGAGCGGCTGCCGCTGCGGACAGTCGTTCAGGTGCTCTTCTTCGAGCAACTCCAGCTGCGCCGGGCCATCGCACGGACGATTGTGGCAAATGAAGGTGGCATGGCAGGCCAAGGAGAGGAAGAAGGAGACAGTGATGGCGGTCGGACATGGCGGGTGGCGACGAGGGGAAACCAAATGCTCAGGCTGGACATGGACAGCATGCGGAACCGTGTGCAGGAGCTCGAGCGCGAGTGCACGACAATGAGGAAAACCATCCAGAAGATAGACCGCCGAGGCGGCGCTGCTGGGGATAGAGGACCGGCACCGGCTGCAGAGGGCAGATGGGGTTCGATGGTTACGAAGAGGTTTGGATGCAAGTTCCCAGCACAGGTCTGCCAGTCACACCCGCGGTCCGTGGTGGCACGGCCACGCCGAGCACGGATTGAGCAGAGCCCCTGATACCTCCCTCCTCCCCACTGCACATGATAGATTTGATATTTTTGCTCTGTTATCTTGATTCTTTACTTCGATTTGTGAAAATACGAGGGGTTTTCCTTGGCAGAACTATGAGGTTCAGCATATTTGATCTATCAAATTTCATTGTAGAATGCACAATAGTTCTATGTCATTTTGTTGGCTAATGCATCAGAGCACATGTTGGCTAAAAAGAGTGCTTCATTGCCATCTCTTCACTTACACATAGGCCACAGAAGCCTTCGCTAAAATTTACAGGCCTGGTCAAGCCACTGATCTATGCTAAAAAGAGAGGAATGGATGCCAATGGCGGCTGTGGTGGAGGCGTCTCACCAGTAATCCCCACAGGAGCAGGCGCCGTCCTTGAAATGGTGGAACCGCTTGTTGTCCCTGACGATGATCTCACGGCCAGTCACCTTGGCGATGAGCTTGACGGCATTGTGGCAGTCCCCACAGATGCGGAGGTTCTTCATGACCCGCAACGGCGTGCCGGGCGGCGTGCTCACCAGCCCGAACGCGATGGCCAGGCGCTCGCTGTGGTACATAAGCGCGCGTTCCTTGGCGGCCTCGTCGATGTCGTGCAGCACGAACCGGGTGTCTGGCACGTACCCAACAGCGCGTATCTCCTCGTGCAGCTCGCGCACCTTCTCGTAGGCCTCCTGCCGCTTCTCCTGCGCCCCGTCGGCCTTTCCCGGCTGCAGCCTCGACGCTCCCTCGAGGACACGCCGCGCGTCACCGGGGGCGCCCAGCTTGCAGTACAGCGTGGCGATCCTGTGCAAGATGGGCGTGGCGATTGCCGACTGCTGGGATCGGGACATGGACTTGGAGAGCAGGCGGTGGCCTCGTCTGAGAGAGGCCAGCGAGAGCGCGTCGGTGTAGCACTGGAGTACCGCGGCCTGGTCTTCCGGCGAGAGTTGTGCCGACGAGCCGGTGCCGCCTCTCTGGAGGAGCATTTCGTCGAGCAGGTTAAGTGCGCCCTCCAGGTCGGGTTCTTGGCACACCCTCCTGAGCTCGTGGCGGTTGAGGCGGCACTCGGCGTGTCTTACGACGCTAGTCCTGATGGAAGCGGCTTGAGTAGGAGCTGAGCGGAGCAGCGGGCGGCTACGAGGACAGCGGCAGCGGGTAGTCGACGTGATGGCGGTAGGTTGAATGGGGCTAATTAGGCCACGGCCGCTGAGGCCGGCTGCGGTGGGAGAAGGGGACGGGTGAGAGGGCGCCGGTGCTGCGAGCCTCGGAGACATTAGCATATCTGCCGGCGACGCAAGCCGCGAACGAGAGGGACAGCGTGGAAGTGTATGGATGGATACGAAGGCAACCGCTCGAGTGAGCGAGAACGACGACGAGGTCGCGGGCTGAAATGCGTTTCTTGGGCTGATAAATGACCCATTCAAATAGAGACTACTTTAATCTTTTATAAGGCCGGCAAGCTACTTGTCTACTGGACTGGCGTATTCTTGGACGTAAACCTTGATAACGAAGCCTTTCAAACAAGGAAGCCTTTCAAGTTATTGTTGTTTCATCTGGGCGTAGAACTAATCTCAATAAAAAATCTGGCCATAGAACTGTTTTTTAAATCTGGGCATAAAACGATCAGCACAAAAGTATGTTTTGGTTCCTAGCTCTAAATGCTACTACCTTCGTCCCATAAATTTTATCGTGATTTTACTTCAAATTATAGAACGGGGAGAGTTTGGCGCTAGTTGAAAAACTGCATACATAGATATAGAGTTGGAACTTACCGATATACAATTTTTGCCAAATAAAATAGGTATTCACTTTTTCTTGAAAAAAATGAAAATATGTAAAAATGGGTTTTCTACATTGTGAAAAATTGTTGTGTGTTGAAAGATTCCTCCGTAAACCGTGAAATGGTCAATGGCTGTAATTTCGAGAACAACCATAACGGGTTTGGAAAATAAACTATAGAAAAATTAATTAATTAATATAAATCTACCATGTTATGTCCAACAATGCATGTCAAACATGAAACTCCAAAAACATTCCCACAACCCCTCACACCGCTTCCATGAGGGGTGACCCAGGGTGGTTTCCCTGTTCGTAGCATCACCAATCCCTCCTACAACGGCCCTCCTCGTCGTCGATGCCGCCGGCTGCCATGGTGGTGGCGGGCCTCGCTTGTATCTTTTTTGCACAAGTTAGTGAATCTCCCGATGGTGCAGCCTCTCATTCTGACAGAGGGCCGAAAGGACACATATGTCATCTAGAGCGCGTGAATAGGTGATTTAAAGCGATTATAGCTTTGGCTTCAATAAAAACGGACTAAAAATAGAGTTTAATTTATCAAGCAGAAGAGTTGAATATGATAGGCTCAACTATGTGCACCAACAACTTACACTAAACATGATAACCAACTAAGTGATAGCAATATATATAGCTTCAAAAAAATGTCGGTGGCTGAAGTTACTGCATAAGTAGTGCAACTCGAGAATAGAGATAACCGAGCCACGTGGAGACGACGATGTACTTTGAAGTTTACTTCCCAATGAAAACTAATCTCTATTGGAGCGTTGTGGAGGCATAATGTTTCCCAATAGTCACAATCCAGGGTGTCATGATTCCACTATGGGACCCTTGAAGCGGTTGATGATGTGAAAACACACGTTCGTTGGGAGACCCCAAGAGGAAGGTATGAAGTAGTGCATCAGCAATTTTCCCTTGAAATCTATCAAGGTTATCGAACCAGTAGGAGGTGGAAGAGGTTCAACACGGTGTCAACAACAGCGTCGTTGAAATGTTGTTGACGCGGACCTGCACACAACACAATCAAAGTATTTTGCCCCAACGAAACAGGAAGGTTGTCAATCTCCCTGGCTTGCTGAATACAAAGGATTAAACGTATGGTGTGGAGAATAAATATAAATGCAAAAAGGAACAGCGAACAAGTAATTGTAGAGCGTGATGGAAACGGTGGTTTTATCAGTGTAAAAGAATGGACCGGGGTCCACAGTTCACTAGTGGTGTCTCTCCATAAAAGATAGCATGAATGTTGGGTAAACAAATTACAGCTGGGCAATTGACAAATGGCAAACGCATGACAATGCATATTATGACAAGATGTTCAACGTAGTATTTATTGGGCATGACAACATTTTACATAGACCGCTTACCAGCTGCATCTATGACTAATAATCCACTCCCGAGATAACATCCGTGTCTCTCGCGAGTATTAAGTTGCAAGCAACGGATAATTGCATCAAGCATGGTGTGTAATGTAAACAATGCATGAGACATATAAGCAACGCATATAAGCAAAGCAAAGTTATTTTCTCCCTAGTGGCAACAGCACATCCACAACCTTAGTCGTTTCTGTCGCTCGAGCCCAGATTACTGGAGGCATGAACCCACTATCTAGCATAAATACTCCCTCTTGGAGACACTAGCATCTACTTGCCCAAAGCATCTACTAGCATCGGAGAGCATGCAAGAACATAAATAAAACATCAAATAAATAGATACACAACTTGATCATAACTTCACAATTCATCGGATCCTAGCAAACACAACATGTAGCATTACAATAAGATGATCTTGATCATGTTAGGCAGCTCACAAGATCTAAACATGATAGCACAAAGTGGAGAGACAACCATCTAGCTACTGCTATGGACCCGTAGTCCAAGGATGAACAACTCACGCATCTGTCCGGAGGCGGGCATGGTGGTGTAGAGCCCTCCAGCGATGATCTTCTCCTCCGACAGGGTGCCGGGAAGAGCTTCAGAACCCTCCCGAACTAGGGTTGATGTCGGTGGCGGCGACGGAACTTTTCGTAGAATAATGCTTGGGTGTTTAGGTTTTCGGGAGAAGGAGAATATATAGGCGAAAGGGCGGCGCGACGAGGCACCCAAGGGCGCCAGACGACCCCCCCAGCGCGCCTCCAGGTGGGGCCGCGCCCAGGTGGCGTCTGGGCCCCCCGGGGCGCCTCTTCGATCGCCCTTCGGACTTCTTCTTCCTGTTTGTGTAAAAAATCCACCTCGTTGATTTTCGTCCAATTCCGAGAATATTTCCTGACTAGCTTTTCTGAAACAAAAAGACAGCAGAAAACAGGAACTGGCACTGTGGCATCTTGTTAATAGGTTAGTCCCAGAAAATGCATAAAAATGATATGAAGTGTATATAAAACATGTAGCAATTGGTATAAAACATGCATGGAGCATCAAAAATTATAGATACGTTTGAGATGTATCAGCGGTCACCGAATCCATACAGGTTACCGATGCCAATCTCCACGACTTACTTGGAGACTCCGAAATTTGCCTGAAACTTCACACGTCAAGATTGATCTCTGCGAGAACACCAACTGTCTTGGCCCCCAAGCACCCACGAGTAAAAGCTTTATGCCGCCCAAGCAACCAAGATTAATAAGCTTCTTGAACTTTCACTTCCACGAATCATCGTAGAGAACACAAACTTATGCAAATAATGCAATCGCAAGAACATACGAAATGGTCAATATGTTCACTCCCAAATCTTACCAAAGTAACTATTGATATGGAGCTATAACAACGAGAAAAACAACAAGTGAATCCCAAGATCCAGATCTAAAGGATTCTCGTGACCTTGAGAAGAGATTGATTCATGAAAAACTAGATCTAGATCTCCACTCTCCTTTCCCTAAAATGAGAAAGAATCATTAGAGGGATAAAGAGAGAATATGTTTGGAAGTCTATAATGAAGAAAAACCTTGCTCCAAAATTGGGAACCATTGGGGACGAAGACCTCCTTAAAAAGCGCACACCCACCCCCCCCCCCCCCCCCCCCCCGAAATTCAGTTGTTATATGCAGAAATCGCATAGACCGGTACTACCGCCGTGTGGGGGCTATGGGTTCCCTCTGCTTGCCCCTTTGGTCCTCCGTGTCCTTCTCAAAAAGTTATTTTAATTTCCTATTATTCATGAAACTTTATTTTCGCCTTTTCTGCAATGCGCATGCAACAAAAATATAAACCAGACCTGGGCAGTAGGTTAATATGTTAATCCAGTAAAATTCTATAAATGATATACAACCACAGTGAAAACATGTACCAATGATATAGAAGTAGCATGAAACAATCAAAAATTATAAATACGTTTTGTCTGTATCATACAACCACACATGGTAGACCACTAGCACTACCACTCAAGATTTTGTCTCTCAAGATATCCCCTCTTAAGAATATGAAGCACAATATGAGGGGCTCAATCTTGACATGCATGATGAGTTGTTTTGGATGCAACTCCAAAGGGAAGATCAGGGAACATGAGTGGAGGCATGAGTGCCATGGGATGATTAGTAAGTGTTAGGGTGTGATGGGAGGATTCGTGGGTCCCATGGGAGGCGGCATGCAAGCAAATATGTGTGCTATTTTATGAGCCACAGATGGCATTCGAGGATTCGTAGATGCCATGGCACTAGTGTCGTGGAAGGAGGCTTCGGTGTGCCACGGAAGGCGACATAGTAAGAGGTACTGAAGCCCTGGAAGGAAGCTTGGTTTTCCATGGGAGGCGGCATAGGAGGAGGCACACGTGCCATGGAAGGATGCTTGGGTTCCAATGTTGCTAAGGATGATGAAGAAAAAGATGGAGATGCAAATAATGGCAATTGAGACAATGAAATTTGAGTGGCTATGCATTACTCTATGGTCGTGATGAGTTTGTATGAAACTCTACTTTTGTTTATGTTTACGATGCAGTATCCTATGATTTGAATTTGTATATGTGTATTTGAAGTACAATTTGATATGTTGTTAATATTTTGTGTGGTGATCTTGCAACGCTTATTGTATCCATACCTGATGTATGTTTTGTTTCAGTATATATACAACAACGCGGATTTGGTGCCTAGGGGGGTAGTGGTGCATATGGTGGCCACCATTTGATAAAGCGCACATGTACTCCCTTGATGAATCCATGCTTGGAAGAGCCGTCTCTGCATGCAACGGCGAAAGTTTTCCGTCTATTTCTCTTTGCCTCTTTGCATATGCTGCCGTCCACAAAACACTAGACATAACTCAGAGGTGGAAACATTGTCGTGTGAATATTTTTGCATGTGCTAGCCGGCCACACATTTTAGGCAATTCCAAAGGTGAAAATTCACAAAGGGGTGGTGGATGGATGCGGGTGTCCAAGAGCACCATATCCACACAACAATTTCTGTGTTGTACCGGTCTGGGTAGTGTTTCCGCTATGACTTTTCTCGGGCAGATTAGGTCAGCGTTGTTGCTGATTAGATACTTGACGGTGGTTATGTTGTTTTCTTTCATGTGGCTGGCTTCTAGGATGTAAGTTACTGGATAATGTGTGTTTAGTGTACTTTTAGTAAGGACCAATCCTTGGGTTCTGCACTATTAATTTGTCTCATAGTGTGCGCTAGAAACAGTTGGTCAGGATAATGAGTTTGCACAAACAGAAAGTAGCACTTTTTGTTACCTAATTCGCCCACATAGAAACATCATGAAAGAAGTCTTACATTGCCAAAGCGTAATAAAGGACAGTTACGTAGCCTATAGAAAGTACCGAATAAGTCTTATACATTGACACGGATTAAAAACAGATAGTTTGATTCCACTCATTCACTCCCCCCGTCTTGTCCATGTCACCGGCGATTGGGAAGTGCGAATCAGTGTGGCTGCAACCAGCGCTCGTGGAGGGGTCGACGTCGTAGTAGTCATCAACCTTGGAGCCATTCTTTGCCCTCGTCTTAGGCACGAGTCTCGGGTTGCCTCTCCTGATCTGCTGACGCGTCACCGAAAAGCACATCCGCTGAAGGTTGTATAAGAATGTTTGCTTGGCAAGCCTAATTATATCGCGCGCGGCTCACCACCTGTCAGACAAAAATAGGGAAAAAATTGGTTTTCTGTACGATTTTTTATATCTTTCAATGGATAGAAATGCACAACATAACATGAAACTTCACGGACTGGACCCAAAAAGTTACCGAGTACTGCTCGTCCTTTGGGATGCTGTAGGATGCGGAGGCGAATCCACTGTCATTCCTGTAATGAAAAGAAAAGGTTTAGGCAATGTTTTATTTGCTCATAGCTGCGTTGCTTTAAAAAACAGGGGAGGGACAACAAGAGGTGGTTCATACATGTTGCAGGGCTGGCCTTGCTGTAAAGCCACGTGGAAGGACCAATTCTTTTTCGGTAAAGGGACTTGGCCCAGCAGCCTCATATGGGACACGGCCGAGCCAGTAATCATATGCATCGTCTCCATGTTATGCTGCAAGACATCACCGGGCAACAAAATTCATAGATGGGTAACAACAAAAGCAACAATTCCACTTTAGACAATTCCCCCACTAGCTTGAATTCCTTAAAGGACTAGGTCCATCCATGAAACATTTCATGTCATGGGTGTAAAATTCAGAGATGGCCACTGACCTGGAGAAACAACACAGTTCCCGCGGGTGGCGAGTACGGGGTGTTCGTCCTCATAGCCATCCTCGAATATGCGCAAGCAGAGAACACTGACTCAATCACATAGGACACCCAATTGAATGTGTGAATCTTGTCGGTTTGTGGGAGAGCTGGCCAGAAGTTCACAGATTCTCTGTCACCCGGGTTTCTGCTGTCGCATAGCATTCCTACAACGAAGATTACACAGCAAATCTTGAAGTTCCCTTCTTCTTCTTTTGATAACTCACGCCCGACCATGGAATGCAAGGTGTTCCCTGCTGCAACGATGGGTGACCAGGTGATTTCATTCACACCGATGATTTCCTCAATGTCGTTCCGCATGTCCTGCGTTTTGTCCAACGATGCGGACCAAACATATTTCCCTGAGCACGGCAACCCGAATTGCTGCATCTTCCTGGAAAATCGTGAACCTCTTGCCCAGGGCTACACCAATTGACATGCTCATGTTATCGACTTTTGGCATCAGCCAAACAGTAAACTGCCTATCAAACTTAACTGCATGTACAGGTTTCGAAAACTCTTTGAACCCTGTAGATGCAGCAAGAATGGTCTGTTGTTCGGTAAACTGCTCGACTATGCAGTTAAGCTCCTCGAGCAGCTCTGAATTCCCGTATGCTGCTTGCTTTACGACTCCCCGGGGATTTGCTGCCTTGCAGGTTGCCGCATCCCTTTGTGTTCGCCCTTTCCGGCTTTTCCAAGAAATGTCAGCGCTGCTCATCGTGCTTTAATTCCTTGCTCCAGTACTTGGAACTGCATTATGTAACCTGGCAGAAAAATAGCAGATTAAACACCCATGGAACAAAAAAAAAGAGAAAGTAGAGAAAGTAGCAGCCTAATCGGCCCTTTCCGTCTTTTTCGAGTCTCTAGATCGGTAGGAAGTCTTCTGGAAACCTACCTAAAACCTGCGTATCAACGATCTTGCTGCTTGCTTGATGCGAGATGAGCAGTGTGCTTAGAGTGGAAAATGAGCTGAAAAGGCCGGCTCAGTGGCTACTGCTACCCTCGCACTCAACGCGAGATGATTACCTCTCGTGGAAACCAGACTGAATGCAAGCTCATCCGCAACCACAGTATTTGTCACTTTTGTATGGACGGTGAGTTTGGGCGAGTAGATTTGGAAGAGCCTTTCAAGTTTTGAAAACGATGCAGCCCAAACTCTCCCATGAAATATGCTTTACTCCGTGGGTAACAACGAAGCAACAATTCTACTTTAGACAATTCCCCCACTAGATTGAATTCCTTAAAGGACTAGTTCAAGGCATGAAACATTTCATGTCATGGGTGTAGAATTCTCTAAAGGTGATGGGTAGGAGAGAGAAAGAGGAATCAACATGCAACCGTTTCGTGCTCTCGGTGTGACGTCGTGAATATTTGCCGTTTGGATTGGAACCAATCTTGTGCTCCCTATAGTGTATCCAACGGTTGAATGAGGGTGCACCACTACCCCCCATGACACCCCACTATTTTGCATATATACAATGGTGTAGAAAGAAACATAGTTGGTGCCATATTTTACATCATCTGCTACACACAAAAAATATTGGCGTCCTATTTACATCATCTTTTATGGAAGAAATTTTTCAAGGGGCCTGTCTTTTATCATCTTCCACGGCAGAAAAAATGATGATGTATGTTTCACATAAAAATCAACTTTTGAGTATCCTATGCTTTGAATTTTGATAAGTGGATTTTGAAGTACAATTTGACATGTTGTTTATATTTTGTGTGGTGATCTTGCAAAGCTTATTGTATCCATACCTCATGTATGTTTTGTTTAAATATGTATATACAATAGTGCAGAAGAAAAAGAAAGTTGGTGCCATATTTTACTTCATCTGCTATGCAAGACAATTTTATAGGGCCCTATTTTACATCATCTGCTACGGGGAGGAAAACTTTCGGTGCCTATTTTATATAAACCATCTTTTGAGAGTCTTAAAGTGTTTTGATTACCCTGTTTTACGTCATTTGTTGGAGATGCTCTGAAACTTAGGATACAATCTTGATAGGGTAAATACAGCAACTCAACTAGGCTAGTAGCAACGCGCTACTTATGCATTTGGCTACAAGAAACCGGATGCTAGTTTTAAATAGTAATAGCTTCCCACTCAAGTGCACGAATTTGGCGACAAGCAAACTAGTTAATCATTTTAATTAGTATAAACTCCTCATGTGCGTGTGAAAATAGCAGATTTCTTGTTTCAAAGCTGCAACAGAGCTGGCCTAAACATTTTTTTGAACCGAGATGAATTAAAATAAATATATTTATACTAAAAATTTATACTTATTTGTGAATTATTTTTTATCAAACTATAATATTGACATGTACAGTATTCTATCAAATAAGTTTCATAGTCAGCCACATTTGAATGTTGCTAATATTTATAATATTATTCTTTATTATACTATTCCAGTGTCCATAAATAAAACCTTTTGTTGTAAAAAAAATCTCCATGATTTTCCGTCATGCTTAATAACTAATAGAGTGTTTATTTTTTATGTGTGTATACACATGGTGTGTGTGTGGGTCCATTTTAATATCCTTAATATGATGGTGGTAGAGATCTCTAAAGATTACGGTCTAATAAATAAATATATTACTAGTGGTTTCTCGTGTATGATTATGTAAGCACATCTATAATAACAACTAAATAGGAGCGATCCAGTAAAGGTGTTGTCTCTCTGCATGCAAGCATGCCACGCCACACAGTGTACAACATCGGCAATCACCGCTTCCTACGTGCTTTCACATTCATGTAAACTTCTAGAATATAAATGAAACATCGGTAATAGTCTGGCATTTTTGGTTTGGTAAGAAATTGAAATTATACGCATGCATTGTAGTATTGAAATATCATCCATTACAATTACATATAGTGTATTTTACAAATAAGTTCATTATCTTATACGCTTGTCTGAAATGCGCTTTGTATCATCTGTGTGTGCAACAAATCATATCTATTTCTCAAATAATACGACAGGAACAAAACTAAACATGGAAATCTCATCAACACAAATTTGAGTTTAAAAAATCCACACGTGAGGAACTAACAACCTAACTCAAACATGTTATCGCTTATCGGATTGGTTTGTTCCTATGAGTTAAACGATATTAGACCATTGTGTTGACTTGGTCACGCAATTGCAAATTGATATTTTAGATATTCAATATTGTTAATGTAACGAAAAATAATATAATGGTTACAGTATTCTTCGATATTTCGGGAAATTTTCCTCTAGGTCCTGGGGCGGCCGCGCTCTTTGCCCGCCCTTATAAGCGAGCCCTGAGTTGCTAGCTTTTACCATGCGCCGACGCATTACAAATTCCATGGCGTACCGGTGTCCCGTGCTAGCTCCTCGCATACGAGATTCTCCTGCTCTGTTAGATTCTCGCCACCTCATCGTTAGTCCGCCTCGAGTATGGTCGAGCTATGGAGCTAATTACCTCCAACGTTGAATTTTAATGTGGAGATTTGTGTTAGAACACACGGGTGAGGGGAATGGGTCCACGAGTCAGGGTGGGCGTTTGTGATTTTCCGAAATTTCGGGACGGGAAATTTGAGAAAAAAAAGTTCGGAATTCACAAATGAACTCCCGATTTTACATGAGAAAATTTGATTCCCGACAATTCAGGATTCGGGAAATTCGGAATCGGGGATCCCGAAGTTCAGACTTCAGAGTAGAAATAAGAGGAGGAATTGGCCGGCGATGCAGCTTGGCCCCTCCAACGCCGAGGCCGTCCACGCGGAGAATCAGGAGCAAGATGTCGCCGGCAGGATAGGAGGGAAGTAGCCGACTGCCTGGCGCGGTGAAGGAAGTGGCCGACACGGTGATGCACTGCTGCTACTTCCTTCCCCTCTTACTCCATGTCTCCAGGCTCGAAAAGGTAGCAGCAGCCGACGGGATAGGATAGAGATGGCTAGCTCGAGAGATTCGAGAGGGAGGAGATGCACCGATGAACGACAGAACGAGGCGACGATGAACGTGGCGGCGGGGTCGCTAGGAGTTGTCATGATGGCGATAGGATGGGGTCGAGCAGGAGCGCATGATTAGGTTACGAGGACTTGGGCCTTTATGTTGGTGGGGAAGTTGGCCTGGGCTTTTTTAGTGGGTGTTTTTCTAATTCGGGATATTCGGGTTGTTTGGGATCTAACACTACATTCTCGAATTTCCCAAAATAATTTTGGGAAATCAGATCACCTTCCCGAGAAAGCCATCGGGATATTCAGGTTCGGGGTCGGGAAATTCGGGTTTCGGGATCGGGAAATATGCCCAGCCTGACCCACGAGGCTTTCGTGAGCCGGACTCGTCGCTGGCGCTGAGTCCAATCTGACGAAGTCTGTGTTCCAAGACAAGGACTTGCGTTCCATGAGTGCTTTTTAAGTGCTTTAAACTCGCGCATGTTTTGTTGCGGAAGCATGACCGAGATGCTACGACGATTCTCAAGTCTCGGATGCAAATGTTGGCTCAATGGTGCAAATGTGTTTGTGAGAAGCTGTGAACGTTGTGATTCTATGCTACATACATGTGTTGGACTTTTTCGGGTTTTTGCTACGAGGGCTGTGATTTGCTACAATTAGCGCGGATTTGCTACATACGCATATTTGTTTGCTGCATACAAATATTTTTATTTTGTTGCTACATAGATGTTTTTAAAATGTTTTTTTTTAGTTTTGACCCACTGCAGAAGAAAATGGTATAACAATGTTATAATAGCATAAATTTGTTGCTACCGCGGATTTAGAGTATGCTAAATTGATCAGACGAACGCGGTTTTTGATGAGATCATACGATGGGGAGAAGGGGATTCTTCCTAGAACTTCGGTTACATTCGTAGGGTCACGACATGTACAATGGGGTGACGTCAGTCTTCTCTTAGCGTTGACACGTAAGATAATTTTCTAGTTGGCGGAGAGAATGAAGAAAGAGGAGGTTGCATTCCCTTAGATAAGAGATGATCTCTTACGAAATAAGAGAAGGTTAATTTCACCATTGTACTATTTGTCTTCCATTAGAGTTACGATTTCCTACTAAAATATAATTAATTCTCATTAATTGTTAGAGATGACAATAAAAGATAACGCATTATACTAATTATAATTTTAACTTCTCTAAATGATGTGGACGGCTAAGAGAAATCACGCCTTCTCTACATTATACATGCCCTCACAGCAAGGACGCCCAGAGTTCGCGGTCTCCATCCACGTGGGCACGAGATACTCGCGCTCGGGCCTCCTGCCGACCTCCCGACGTGACCACCGTGCGGCTTCACGTTGCCGGCCGAGTCATCGGACCCCACGTCGACAACGATCTTGAGAGCAACCCCATGGTTTTTAATTTAGATGCCTATGCAAGTTGCCGGATATATGTGGATGCCCAATAATATCCTGCTTGAGTGGAGGATACGGCAGACACGTACGATGCCACATAGAAAAATACTGTACTACTCCTGCTTCGTTTAGCTCAATCAGGATCTGAGTGGTTGGCTCCCGATTAGAAAAACTGTCGGTGGTTGCTAAAACGAACTAGACGAAGAAGAAATGCATGATGCAGCCATACACGTGCTCTGCTTGTACGTAACGAGAAGATAATATCCCACCTAGACTTTGTCCGGAGCAAGTACTTGCATCTCATGAAAAAACCCAGTTTTCACGTAGCCACGTAGAGGCGTTTTGGGAGTTCTGCTGTAAATGGTAGGACTAGAACTCGAACGATATTTTCTCGGATACGATCAACAGGCAACAGCATGGTCTCCAAGCTGCATCTATTTGTATATTTTTTTTAACATTAAAAGGCGATGTATTAAAATTTTGCAAGGGATACAACGCGGCTTACACCAGGACCCACACAAGAAAAGAAATTACAATCAGGTCCCTGAACAATTGCAAGAAGGACCTCCACAACAGATTTGGGAACGCAATCAAGTCCTTCGAGAAGCTCGAAGTCAACCTCGCCGTCGCCGGGGACGAAACCACTTGGGACGGTGAGGGCGCCATGGCTCACGACCATGACTACCGAGCATCAGGGCCTCCGACACGGCACCAGGCCAGGTGACGAGGGGTACCCTCACCAAATCCCATGGTTAAGGACCTAGGGTTGAGATTACGGGGAGAGAACGTGGTAGTGTTGGTAGTTTCGTCGGCTGACAAGCAGAGACAAAGATTTACCCAGCTTCAGGCCCCTCGGGTGGAGGTAAAGACCCTACTTGTCGGGGGAATACTTTCTGGATTAACCCGCGGCCCAATGCGACTTACTTTACTCGCATGGACAAAGGCCCACATTGGGAGCAAGCCCGGTATTGAACCGTCGTAAGGAAGAAAGATTTAGAAGACATATCCCGGAGGACGTGAAGACCAAGTAGTCTCCGAGTAGGCCTATGTGGGCGTATTCCTTATGGGGAAGTTTCCTTTGTAACCGGGCGAGCCTCTGTGTATATATAAAGAGGACTCGCAGGACTTAGACGGGGTCAAGCTATCAAGCCCAAAACCCTAGCTCATACGGCGAGTACCAGATCGGATCGCCTCCATTGTAACACCTCGATTATCATATCAATACCAATCTAGGGTAGACAGGAAGTAGGTCTTTTACCTCACATTGAGGGGGCCGAACCTGGGTAAATCTGTGTTGATCTTTGTTCCTGCGATCCCAAGCTCGGAGATGCTTGACTCGCGTAATCCCACACCTACGAAGTCATCCATGACACCTGACGTGACAAACCCACGACAGTTGGCGCCCACCGTGGGGCCTGCGGTCAAGAGTGTCACGTTCCGCGCAGGATCCATGAAGGGAGCTGAAGATCTTGTTGTTGGCCCTATCATCACGGTCAATGGCACACCCCTCATCGACGATTCAAGCTGGGTGCCGTAAGCTGACTACCTGGAAACCGGCCACATCATCCCGTTTGGATCTGTCCATGTCTTCGTCGGCTTCATTGGCGGCGAGTCAGAGGATCCACCGCAACATGGCGACTCAGAAGAAGGAGTCGCGGTAACAGTGGACCAAGAAGAAGAATCTATCAACTACGAGTCGCTGCCTCTTGAAGACGAAGAAGTCCAATCCATTGAGTATGTCCTTGAAGAAAGGATATACGGAGGCTCTGTGGATGGTGGCTCGCCCTCTGTAGAAGATCGGCACGTTGAAGGGGTCTACAGGACCACATAAGCGGACGAAGGGCTGGGCATGCCACCAGGCAGCTTAGCCCCCACACCGCCGGAAGCAGCAGAACAAGCCGCGCTAGACACATCAGGAGTCGCGGCCTCAGGAGTCGCAAACAGAGAGACTCCACCTGGAGTTGCGCCTGCGGAATCAGGGTCAAGGGTAGCCCCCAACGCAGCGGTCACGCTGCCACAGGGAAGCGTGTTGCTAACGCCAATATCTGCGGTTAACGCGGCTGCTAGGGTGACATAATTGGAGGCTACCAGGATCGGGCTATATGATGAAGTCCAGAGAATCGCGGATGAAAGAGCCAGGTTGGCGCATGAGGAACAGCGCCTCCAACAGGAGCAACTTCGACTCATCGAGGAAACCAATACTCTGCAAGGAGTACAGGCCACCTTGCCACACAGGCGCTATGCGAGTCGCCTGCAGCCAGGAACAGTAAATCCTATAGAGCTGTTCCAATCGCCTACTGCTGAACCAATAATCACGGTTCCGTCGGTCGCCACCAACATGATCCCATCAGTCGCCACCAACACAGCGCATCCGGTCGCATGGTCAGGGGTCGCACAACCTTCAGTCGCGGTACCCACACACATGGCACCATCTGCCATGGTTATGCGGTCCGTGGCCCCGTTAGCTGCGCCCGCGGTTCAAGCAATCGCTGTACCATCAGTTGTACCAGCGGTTCCATCTTTCGCAGCACCAAGAGCAGCGGAAATGCCCGCATCAAGGGCCATAGTACAGGCTAACAACAGGGCCATGATGCCCCCGCCATTGCCGCAACCAACCTTTGTTCAGCAGTCGCCACAGCAGCCTCAAAGGTTTCACACGCCGCAAGGGCATTATGTTAGCCCAGTGGAGAATCTCTTTGCGGCTACAAACATCTTGGCCAGGTTAGCGCCAGCAGGAAACACGCCAATGGACAGAGAGGCACGACGTGCCATTGAGATGCTGAGCACAACAGTAATACAGCAGGCAAATATGTCTGAACACGCGGGACGGCTGCACTCCACCCCCTACAATAGCAGAGCAACGGCGGAGAGAAGCATCCACGCGGAATCGACGCACGTTGCGACTTCAAGTTCGGCTAGGCGACAAAGGGAAGATCAACCTGCGGCTCAAAACCAACCTCAGCAAGTTCAACCCATAGAAGTTGTGCAGCCGCGCGTGGCGGCTAATCCGATAGGAAGGCCAGCTTCGTCCAATCTATCGTCGCGACTCAAAGGCCCAGTCTGTTTCAGCGAAAGAATCAGGTCTGAACCGTTTCCTGCAGATTTCAAAGGGCCTCGCAAGGTCGCCAACTACAACGCAAGCATGGACCCTATTAATTGGCTCAACAATTACGAGATGGGCATGAGCATCCTAAACGCATCCGAAGAGATCTGCGCACGTTACCTAAACATGATGTTAGAAGGCGCAGCTCACATATGGCTGCAAAATTTGCCGCCAAATTCAATAAACTCTTGGGATGAGATGAATGAAGCTTTTATCAAGAATTTCCAAGGAACATGCAAGCGACTCTGCAGCGTAGAGGACCTTGAGCGTTGTGTACAGAAGGAAGGCGAGTCGAGTCGCCACTGGATGAGAAGGGTCGCAGAAATCATACATTCCTCAGATAACATACCACCCAGTTCAGCAGTCCTTGTCATGGAGAAAAATTGCAAATTTGAGCCGCTGGTCCACAAATTAGGTCGCATGAAGGACAAAGTCAAGAGCCTAAGCGAGGTAATGGCGGTGGCTAACAAGTATGCTAGCTCGGATAAAACCAGGGATGCATCTGATGGGGAGGAAGAGGAAAATACTGGCAAGGGAAAGAAGGCCAGTAGCAAGCCTCAACAACAGCAAGCTAGCAATGCCAATGCGAGTTATAACAAGCGCAAAAACGAGGAAGGAAACTCAGGATTAGTCGCAAATACAAACACTCGTTACAAACAAAGCAGCGGCAGAGGAAGGAAACTCAGGATTAGTCGCAAATACAAACACTCGTTACAAACAAAGCAGCGGCAGAGGAAGGAATTTTCACCCAGTTAACTTGGAAGAGGTTTTTAACCGCCCCTGCGACATCCATATAGGAAAAGATGGGAAACCACCCAACCACACAAAGGCACAGTGTTATCATTACAAAAAGTGGAAGGATGGGCAACCACTCAACACAAACAACAATCATCAAAACAATGAGGGAGGTAACAACGGCGGAGGCAACAACAGCAACAACGCCGTCCCAAATCCGTAGCCAGATCAGCCACAGTTCCTAAAACAGTTGGGTCAGTATCATACCATTGTGGTGAATACTTCAAGGAGGGAATAAAAGCTCCGACGACGCAATCAGGCTGTTAACGCCATAGTACCAGCCATCCCACAGTGGCTAAAGTGGTCCGAGCAGCCAGTAGTTTGGAGCCGCGAGGATCACCCATGAGAAATAAATGAAGAGGGCAAACTCGCGTTGGTGGTTGCCCCTCAAGTCGCAGGGTAAAAGTTGAGCAAAGTACTGATGGATGGAGGCAGCAACATCAATATATTATACTATGAAACCTTCAAAAAAATGAACCTCCAAGAAAAGCAGCTACACCCATTAAGAACAACGTTTCACGGTGTCGTGCCAGGCATATCAGCTCAGCCATTGGGGCGAGTCAACTTGGAGGTCGCCTTTGGGACACAAAGCAACTTCAGGAGCGAGTATATCTGGTTCGAGGTTGTAGATTTCCAGAGCCCATATCATGCGCTGTTTGGCAGAGAAGCATTCGCAAAGTTTATGGCTAGGCCGTGCTATGTGTACCTAAAGCTTAAAATACCAGGCCCCAGGGGAGTCATCACCATCAATGGCGACAAAAGAATAGCTCAAGAATGCGAAGAAGGCGACAAGGCCATGGCCAGAGCAGCTTGCATCGCAGAGAGCGCGCCAGTGCGCGAGTTGCAGGAAAATTTTGATGACATCGTGAAGGCAAAGAGGCACCTGCCTGACTTGCGACTTCAAATTACGGCCGCAAGGGAGGCAAGGAAGTCAAAGGCTACAAGTCATTGCCAATAAGGACACATCCCAGGCATCGCGAGTTGCCATCAGCAGCCGCAACAAAATCATTAAGAGTTTACATCATCAAGCTGGCCACTCAGGGCTAAAAACTTTAATTCTGGCCGCCACCAAGGCGCGACCGACCCATTTCTGGTCGCCACTCAGGCGCGACCGACCCAATGTAACACCTCTGATCGCCACCTAGGCGCGATCGACCCATTTCTGGTCGCCACTCAGGCGCGACCGACCCAATGTAACACTTCTGATCGCCACCTAGGCGCGATCGACCCATTTCTGGTCGCCACTCAGGCGCGACCGACCCAATGTAACACTTCTGATCGCCACCTAGGTGCGATCGACCCATTTTTGGTCGCCACTCAGGCGCGACCGACCCATGTAACATCTCTGGTTGCCACCTAGGCACAACCGACCCAAGCATCACTTCTGGTCGCCACCTAGGCGCGACCGACCCTATGTATCATATAATGATTCTGAAATAAATCATCTCAAACTACCAATTGAGTTGTGAGTCTTTTATTTTTTTAATCACTGGTTCCTTGGGGGTGCGGCAGCTTTTTAGCGCGGCCTATTCCTTGGGATCGCCAAACAAGTGGCATTTATCGTGATTATACTCAACCTCTCTTGGATGCGACTTGCACTATGCGGCCAAAGTACTGGGGGTGCGGCGTCAATCGAGTTTGATTGCCTATCATGGCCGCTCTCGACCCTGAACACGCACTTTTTACCTGGAAAATACTGAGCCGCGCAAGGACCTAAGTGAGTAAAAACCGAGACAAATCATAAGGACCAGCCTATTGGTCGAAACATGTACTGCTGAGAGTACTTAAGCAAACCATAACATTTTCTTATGACACATAAATTCTAACAATTATTACAGGCCGCTAAGGGCCAAGATCATAAAACCATTGTTTCTCTTCTTCATTTGTGCGCAGCTTTTGGCCAGTGGGAAGGAGGAACGGGCGGCTTACCAAGCTTGCCAGAAGGAGCAGTCGCAGGCTCGCTGGACGGTTTCTCCGTCGTGGGCTTGGGGGCTGTAGAGCTGGAAACAACCGGTGAAGGGTTCTTCTCCTGTGGGATCGCCGCACTGGATGATGGAGCGGGTAACTTCTCCCATCTGCTTCCATCTGCATTATACTTGCCCATATAGGTCGCAAGATCTATCCCCTCCACCAGCTCAGTCGCATGGCCCCGCATGTCCTTCCAAGTCGCTGAATATTCCGTGGCCTTCAGCTCGGTGCCATCCACTTTCTTCGAGGGCCTGCCTTGTGCAACCTTGGCAGCATCAAAAGAAGGATAATATGTCTTGGCCAAAGCAGAGCTGAGGATTCTTTCCAGTCCAAAAAATATTGAGGCGCCTTGAGCAGTCTCTTCAAAAGTCCCTCAGCATCAGCAGGAGCAGGCTTCTTCGGCAGAAGACAGGTGGACAGCGATCTCATGGCATCACAAGCTCTTCGCGAAAACTCACGGATATACTCCAGCTGTTCTTGAGCACTGCCGTGCTGCAACGCGGCATCTTCACCTACATCGAGGCGTGTCTCCATCAGCTCTACAATATACAGGCAAAGATAGTAGAGAAAATAGATGCAGATGTGAGTCGCAACACATACCAGTTAACTCTTGAGTCCTGATACAAACTTTGGCGTGAACAAGGTTATGGGCATCAGAAACTTTTTTCAACTTTTTCTCAAGCTCGCCAATGGTAACAGCCTTGAGCCTTGCGTCCTCGTTGGCTACGGCGATGGCGTCTTTCGGAGCGCTGATTTGAAGGTCCTGCTGCTGGACTCTCTCTTGGAACTTCTCTTCAACCGTTTTAAGCCGCAGCTTGGTGGCTTTGGCTTGTTCAGATAATTTGAAGCTTTCATCAGATAGCTCGCCCATCCTAGCTTCCCTCTTCTTCAGCTCAACATCACGCTAGCCAAGGAGCTCGCGCAACCTCTCCAATTCAGAAGGAGTCTCCCCCAACTACTTTTCCAAGGCGACTCTTGCGGCTGTTATGGAGCTTAGTGAAAGGATCGGTATGACACCTAGAGGGGGGGGTGAATAGGTGCTACTCCAATTTTAGTCTTTTTCAAATTAAGCTTGACACAAAAGGTAAATTCTCTAGATATGCAACTACGGTGAATTTACCTATATGACAAGCTAGCAACTAAGCACGATATAATAAGGCGGTAAACAAGGATAGAGGTAACCGAAGTCAAAGCACGCGGAGACACGGATGTAATCCCGAGTTCCTCCTTTTTAGGGGAGTACGTCTCGTTGGAGAGGTGTGAACCAACACAATGGTTCAACGGCCACAAAGGCCTCACCCTCTTCTCCGGTGAACCGCACCACAAAGGTTTGGTTCACTTCAACTATCGGAAACCTTCGAGGCGGAGTCCGGAGCCTTTACAACAACGATTTGGGGCACAACCCACAAAGGATTGGGGGCTCCCAAACAGCTACAATCTGTCACAAAGACAATCAAGTGAGTACAATGGGGCTAGGTTTTCCTAGTGGAAACCCTAGCTAATGGTCCCTCAAGTGAATGAGGGGGAAATGACAAACGGCTCGGTGAAGATGTAGATCGGGGCCTTCTCCTTCAATCCTCCAAAGATCAACAAGTTTGGGTGGAGGGATTGGGAGATCTAGTGATTCTTGAGCTTGCAACAATGGGGATCTTGATTCTGGGCGAGCTAGCTGGCTGGAGGTAGATGGAGGGGTATATATACCCCTCCCAGAAAAGTAGCCGTTGCAAGAAGAATCACACCGGAGTTTCCGGTCCTAGTGACCGGAAACTCCGGCCTTGGGCGGAAACTCCGGCCACAGGGGCCGGAAACTCCGCCCCACACCAGGAGCTGAGCAACTTCTTCACATCTGAGACTTGGGCCAAAACTCCGGTGTACTGGGGCCGGAATGTTTGGCCAGGGGCGGAAACTCCGGCCGTGGGGGCCGGAAACTCCGCCCCACACCAGGGGCTGAGCAACAATCAGCAGCAGAGACTTGGGCAAAGACTCCGGTGCCCTGGGGCCGGAATGTTTGGCCAGGGGCGGAAACTCCGGTCCTGAGGACCGGAAACTCCGCCCCACACCAGGGGCTGAGCAACACTTCAGCAGCTTTGCTGTTTCTTCGAGGACAAGTCCAGGGACCGGAAACTCCGGCCTTGGAGGCCGGAAACTCCGGCCTGAAAAGCTCCAGAAACTCTTTTCTCTTTTTGGTGTTGATGCACATGTTGTATACAATAAAACCTGCATCACTTATCACCAGATTAAAACATCCACAGTGTTGTTAACTAACACACAAAACTAAGAGATCACAAAATGTCCTTTCAATCTCCCCCTTTTTGGTGTTAGATGACAACACACGGATTTGCAATAAAATTCACCATACTATCATGTTTAACAAAAGGAAAAGCTCCCCCTAGATGTGTGCATATAAGTCATTTGCTTTGGAATGCAAATGCACACATATAGAGAAACAAGTTCCACAACAAGGCGACATGATATGTAAACGAAACATTTCATAAACAAGACATATCACAAAGTAGGTTGAGCCTAGAGATAAAAACCATACCTTGTGCATATAAATGTAGATAAAACATCCATATAACCATAGCACAATAAAGTAGGTTCAACCATACATAATAGAAATCCATATGTCTTACACTCACATAGTTCACAACACAAGATGCAAATAAGTTCCAAATAACATAAAATGGACACAAGCGCAATAAAATGATAAAAGCACATGCTTGTGTCCAACCCATGCAAATCCCGGAGAGAACCTAATAGAACTACTTCTCCCCCTTTGGCATCGAGACGCCAAAAAGGGAAAAGAGCATAACTACACGAAACCCATGGAGATCACCCGGAGCTTTCTTCCATGTCATCATCACCTTCCCTTTCTTGATTGTAGTCCTCATCGGAAAGGTTCATGGGAGCCTTGCCGGTGTTGCGAGAAGAGGAGGGCAATGAAGTCACATCCGCATAATCCGACCAAGGAAAGACGTCTTCGTTCCATTTCTCAAGAGGGATAGTCTCGGCCGACGAGGAGGAGTAATAGGATTGCCATCTTCATCTTCTTCCGGAGGAGGAGTGATACTACCATTGTTGAGCTTGCGCAACTCCTTGATCATGATTTGTTGGTTGTCAATGATATGCTTCTCTCTCACATATGAGGCATGGTTCTCCTTGTGAAGTGCAATATCCATGCAAAGCAACTTTCTCTTCCACCAAGAGAGTTTACTCACTTCCGAGTTCACTTGAGCCCTTCCTTGAAGATATGAGGGAGGGTCGGCATTCTTGCTTCTCCTTCTAGGCATTGGGGCCTCGGTCTCCGCTTCCTCACTACTAGATTGCGGAGGAGGTGCACGAGAGGAAGACGGTTGCTTGGTGTGCTTGCTAAGTTGGTGGAGAGTCCCCTTGGCATGCTTGGTGAGGCGAGAGGTATCGATGTTGGAGACCTTGGAGAGGATGAGCTTCATCACATAAGGTGCATAGAGAGGGTTCTTGTGCTCAAAAATGGCCCAAAGCAATTCACACTTGATGAAATCCATGACATCAACTTCTTGGCCTTCACAATCCGGACCGGCTTGGAGCACCTTGTAAGCATGGTATAAGAGATTGACAAGCCCTCCTCGAATGGCATCCACATTTCCGGCTTGAGGAGCAAGATTGAGCCGAACCATGCGAAGGAAAATGTTGAAGGTGGGGAGGAGGTCTTGATTGGTGCCAACGGATGATGCAACTGAATATAAAGGGCGCAAGCGGCGTTTGTTGTAAGCCACCCCGTCCACATGCATCCTCTTCCCAACACAAGTAGTGGCACCCTTGAACTTGTATCCCAAGCATCTTCCAAACTCCACAAAGTTAGAGGTGCACTTTTGAGAACCGGTCATCCAAGTCATGGTGATATCTTCATCATTATCAAAAACCACTGTGGCAAAGAACTGATGCACAAGCTGAATATCATAATCTTCATGAACATGGGAGATGAGCCTCTCAAGTCCAAGCTTCCGAGCAATCCACACGGCCTCTTGAAAATAAGGTTTCTTGTCCAAGCTCTCAAGGCTCAACACTTTTTGCTCACACACCATATGCTTCTCAATGCGGGCATAAATCTCATTCATGATCAGCTGCTGCTCTCTCCTTGGAAACCTAGGATCATCGGTGTTGGATGGCAAGTCATAGAACTGCTGAGATCTCATCCGACGAAACTCGAGCTTCCCCATGCCCAAAACAGTGGTCAAGGAGTCAAAATGAGCTCTCTCGGCCTCTTCTTCATTATCAAACCCACCTAGGGCAGCATGTCTTGTGGCTTCTTCATCTATGGTACTCTGCTGTCTCAGACGGCCAGCGCTGCTGTCAAAAAGAAGCTTGTCCCTTGTTTGAGCACGGATGACTTTTCTTGGTGATTTTCAGGATGTTTCATGGAAGCCTTTGTCCTCTGCCACCTGTGAAATAACAGAATAGGAGAAAAGCATGGGGATAAGCTTGCATGTCCAGGAACCAAAGAAGAAGTAACCAAAGAATTCTGGGCACAAAATGTCTGATCTACACCGGAGTTTCCGGCCTCAGGGGGCGGAGATTCCGGCCCTGACCGGAGTTTCCGGCCTGGAAGACCGGAGTCTCCGGCCCTGAGATGGGGAACCTCGATTTAGTTCAAGAAACTTTGTGCTGAGAATTCTAGGGTTAAATCTAGGATACACCTTGCCATCTAGAAGATTCTACACCATGAAAAACTAGGGGAACTACTCTCCAAACTTAGATCGAGGTGAAAAACCTAAGGAGAGAGAGGAGGTACCCTTTTTGTCCATGGTGCAGCCCAAACGAAGGAGAGGAAGGTCCCCTGCGTTGGTGAGGAGGAGTAGGCCGGAGGCACGGCGGATTCCGGCGGCGGGGAGCAGCCGGAGCGGCACTTCGAGGCGGCGGCGGCAGCAGGGGAGAGGTTGGGGGTCGGGGGTGTGTGGGAGTTGTGAAGTCAACCCCCACCCCGATCCCCTTTTGGACCCCTGCGAGAACTGCCCAGACCGGAGTTTCCGGCCTAAACACCGGAGTCTCCGGCCTAAGCCAGAGATTCCGGGTTTAGGGCGGAAACTTCAGTCAGACCGGATATTCCGGCCCAAAGGACCGGAGTTTCCGGCCCCACCAACTCAAAAATGCCAGATTTTGTTGTTGAACATGCAAGATGCAAGAGGAGCAAGTTTTCAGAAGGGATAGGCCTGGGATGGAACACAAAGTCACTGGAAATGGTACTTCACACTCAAACTTGGTAAGAGGCACAAAGAAAACATTAAGAAGCATCATTTGAGTGTGTTTTCCATAAAAACCAACGGATAGGCAAAAAGGCCATAAAGCTCCAACAAGATCAAATCTTCACAAAGAAGATGGCGGTGGCCTAAGCCACCATGTATGAGTGTATGTGGTGTGACACCGCGAAGATATATCTTGGGTTCACCGCCACTACTCGTCATTTAAGCTCACAATTCATAAAATGAACAATATAGAGACAAAATGAGTTCTTTCTATCGGCATAATGGGGGGAGGGATAGTCCAATGGATTAGGACCGCACTCCCCCTATGTCCATGCCTACACCTAAACCAAACAAATAGCTAAGATATAGGTGTGTATGCAAGATACTCAAGCGACGCTCCCCGAATCGATGATATTTAGCTCATGCCTCAAATAAGTGAACCTTGCTTCATCAAGTGGCTTCGTGAACATATCGGCAAGTTGGATCTTCGTGGGAATATAACCAAGCTCAATATCACCCCGGATGATGTGATCACGGATGAAGTGATAGCGAATCTCAATATGCTTCGTTCTTGAGTGCTCCACCGGGTTGTGGCCAATCTTGATAGCACTTTCATTGTCACATAAAAGAGGCACTTTGTCACAATGGACACCGTATTCCTTTAAAGTTTGCCTCATCCACAACAATTGAGTGCAACAACTAGCGGCCGCCACATACTCGGCTTCGGTGGTGGAGAGAGATATGCAATTTTGCTTCTTAGAAGACCAACTCACCAAGGACCTACCAAGGAATTGGCAAGCCCCGGAAGTTGATTTCCTATCATCCTTGCAACCGGCCCAATCCGAATCCGTGTAACCGGCAAGAGAGAATGTTGAGCCTTTAGGATACCACAAACCAAACCTTGGGGTATGAACCAAATATCGAAAGATTCGAAGAACCGCCGTTTGGTGGCTTTCTTTGGGAGCCGCTTGGTACCTTGCACACACTCCTACACTCAACACAATATCGGGTCTAGATGCACAAAGATAAAGCAAAGAACCAATCATAGAGCGATAGAGTTTTTGATCAACATCCTTATCTTTACCCTTTGGATTAAGTTCAAGATGACACTTGGTGTCCATAGGAAACTTCTTCTCTTTAGCATTTTGCATCTTGAACCTCTTGAGCATGTCTTGGATATATTTGGCTTGAGAGATGAAGGTCCCTCCACTCAATTGCTTGATCTCAAAACCAAGGAAGTACTTCAACTCTCCCATCATGGACATCTCGAACCTATCGGTCATAAGCTTTGAAAATTCATCATTAAAAGCTTTGTTAGAAGAGCCAAATATGATATCATCAACATAAAGTTGGCATATGAAAAGCTCCCCTTTAACCCTCTTGGTAAAAAGAGTGGGATCGATTTGCCCCACTTCAAAGCCACGGTCTACCAATAGCTCTCTTAGGTGCTCATACCAAGCACGAGGTGCTTGTTTGAGACCATAGAGCGCCTTATCAAGTTTGTAGACATGGTTAGGGAAGTGTGGATCCTCAAATCCCGGAGGTTGCTTAACATATACCAACTCCTTTAAAGGACCATTAAGAAAAGCACTTTTCACATCCATTTGTTGCAATTTGAAATTATGATGTGATGCATATGCAAGAAGGATACGGATGGACTCAAGGCGAGCCACGGGAGCATAGGTCTCTCCAAAATCAATGCCTTCAACTTGAGAGTACCCTTGTGCTACCAATCTTGCCTTGTTCCTCACAACCATTCCATGCTCATCTTGCTTGTTCTTGAAATCCACTTGGTGCCTATAACATTGAGGCAATCTTTTGGCTTCTCCACTAGATTCCACACTTTGTTGCGCTTGAAGTTATTGAGCTCTTCATGCATGGCTTCCAACCAATCCGGATCTTCAAGAGCTTCAAAGACTTTCTTTGGTTCCACCATAGAGATGTGGCTTGATGTTCATTGAAATTTGCCAATTGTTTTCTTGTGGTGACCTTGTTCTTGACATTAACAATGA
The DNA here is from genome assembly GCA_947311845.1 of Poa pratensis. Taxonomy (NCBI): domain Eukaryota; kingdom Viridiplantae; phylum Streptophyta; class Magnoliopsida; order Poales; family Poaceae; genus Poa; species Poa pratensis. Next base: position 23,867,064 of record CAMZMU010000115.1, on the reverse strand, counting down.
TATTTTCTAGATGAAGACTCTTTCTTCTCCAATCCTTTTTGACTCTTGCTATACGACGGGTTTCGATATCCTCATTGATGCGAGGAATTTCCGCTTGATCATCTTGATCATTTGAGTCCCCGTCTTGACCGGAGTGTTGACCTTGATCATCTTGAAGCTCATCTTCAACAAAGGAAGGAGAGGGTTGATCTTGGTCAACTTGAGGAGGGCCTTGAACTTGTTCTTGGGTAGGTGCATCATTTGCTTCCATAGAAGGTGCAACTTCAACTTGTGATGATGGAGTCTCCACTTGAGTGGAGCTAGGACTTGCTTGAGGAGGCTCATGATGGATTTCAATGGGGCGATGGAAACCAACCCCCATTCTTCTTATTGCTTCTTGAGGTTCCTCATTATCTACATCACAAACATGAAATTGCGCCACTTGGGAGCCGTCATTCTCATCGAACCTCACATCACAAGATTCTATGACTTTCCCAACGGTCTTGTCATAGACTCTATAGGTGTGAGATTCGGCACCGTAACCAACAAAAACACCCTCTAAAGCTTTAGATTCAAATTTAGACAAACGAACACTTTTGTTCTTATAGAAACACTTACAACCAAAAACTCGGTAGTAGGAGACATTGGGCTTGTTGCCGGTGAGCATCTCATAAGATGTAAACTTCTTGCCAACACGAAAGAATAACCGGTTAGATGAGTGACACGCCGTGGAGATGGCCTCGGCCCATAAGAAAAGTGGAGACTTAAACTCCGCCAACATAGACCTTGCCATATCCATGAGAGTCCGGTTCTTCCTTTCGGCTACACCATTTTGTTGAGGGGTATATGCAGCGGAATATTGATGACGAATCCCCTCTTCACTAAGAAACTCATTTAAGGTGTAGTTCTTGAACTCGGAGCCATTATCACTCCTAATGACCAAAATAGGGACATTGTATTGGCGTTGAACAATATTGGAAAAGTCGATGACGGCTTGTTGGGTCTCATCCTTCGTCTTGAAGAAATAAACCCAAGTAAATCTTGAATAGTCATCAACAATCACCAAACAATATTTCTTCCCACCAAGACTAGGTTGAGGCACGGCACCAAAGAGATCAACATGAAGAAGTTCCAAAATCCTCGTTGATGAAATAATGGTCTTGCCCGGATGGGGAGAATCATGCATCTTTCCTTCAACACAAGCCCTACAAAGACGATCTCTAGAAAAAGAAACATCCTCTTTTAGTCCAAGAATGTGGCCACCCTTGTGAAGACTTTGCAAAGTTCTCATGTTGACATGGGACAAGCGGCGATGCCACAACCACCCCACGTCGGCCTTTCCGAATAGGCATATTGCTTGAGTGTTGGTAGACCCCGAAAAGTCTACCACAAACAACTCATTTTCAACATACCCAACGAACATGACCTTTAGAGTCTTGCTCCTCAAGAGTACCACCATATCAATAGTAAAATGGACATCAAAGTTCATCTTATTAAGAGCACGAACGGACATAAGATTGTAACCTAGAGACTCAACAAGCATGACATTTACAAGGGTGATATCCCTTGCAACTACCACCTTGCCGAGACTCTTTACCTCGGCCTTTGACTTGTCACCATAAGAGACGGATGAGTTATTTAGATTTGGTCTCAACTCCGTCATAATCTCCTTGCTTCCGGTCATATGACTAGTGCATCCACTATCAACCACCCATTTCGATCCACCGGAAGCATAGTCCTACAAGAAATCATTGCTTGGATTTAGGTACCCATTTCTCAATGGGTCCTCTTTGGTTAGCAACAAGAGTCTTAGGGACCCAAATAGAGTAATCAATGTAACCATCATATGGACCAACATATTGAGCATAAACATCCCCATAATAATCAACATAAAGAATATAGTTGGGGTTGTTATGCCCCGCAAAGTCACTACGAGTGGTCTTGCCCCTTGTGGCACTACCACCCGCAATGGAAGTCTCGGCTTGTGCGGGCTTGGTCTTGATCTTCTTGTTGTTGCCCACTTTCTTCTTGGGCTCGGCTACATAACCAAGACCCTCCTTCCCTTTGTGTGGTTTTTGCTCAAATAAGTAAGCAATACCCTTATCTTTACCTTTGGGAATAGAGGTCTTGGCACTAACATTTTCTTCAATAACATTTTCATGAACACGAGGAAGAATAGATATGCTAGTTGAGCTAGATTTAGAAAGTTGAGTTTGAAGTTGCTCATGAGACTTGACTAAGAGGGAGTGAGTTGTTTCCAAGGCCTTGTGAGCCTTGTCAAGCTTCTCCATATCCTCAAGAAGTCTAGCATTAGCAACCCCAAGTTCAACTTTCTCCTTTTTAAGCACTTTATATTTAGCAACGACATGATCTCTATCCTTAATGATTTTATTAATGATATCATCATTTTTAGCATCAAGAGACTCAAGTCTTTCCTCAAGGGAACATCTTTCTTCACTCTCTTCATCAAGAGAGGCATTCAAGGATGCTACGGAAGCATTCAAAGAGGCAATGGTGAGAGAATCCTCTCTCTCAATCTTACTCTTTTCTTGAAGAAGTTCTTCGGCCGCACATAGTTGTCTCATGAGAGACTCAACATGTTCCTTAGCTTCACCTTGCAAGTTAGTCATGAAAGTATCGAAAGCAACAAGTTCTTTCTTAATCACAAGACTAGATTGATCACTCATTTCATGCATAGTCTTGGGAGAAGGAGATGATACCTCGGTGACATTAGCCATGAGGCAACGAGCATTGTTGGTGGAGAAGTTCTCATTGGGGGATTCAAAGAGAGAAGATGATGAAGTTGATACAATAGCCAATGCGGCTACCTCTTTAGTAGGTGCATCTTCATCTTCGGAATCACTTGTGGCATATTCTTCTTGTGCCACCAACACAATTCTTGGTGCCTTCTTGAAGAAAGGCTTCCTTGGTCTTGCGGGCTTCTTTTGGATCAACTTTGAATGGTCCTTGGGGATGAGCTTCCCACCATTTTGCTCTCGGTTCTCATAAGGACACTCTCTTATGTAGTGGTTCTTGTCATGACAATTGTAGCACGTCTTCCACTTTGAGGCTAGCTCTTTCTTCCCACTTGAGTTGTTCTCTTTATCAACCTTGGCTTTAGCTTTTGCCGGGTCTTGCCAAAACTCTCTTGTGGCAAGAGCTATATGACCATTTAGAGCCGGTTCAAGATCATTTGGAGCAATGTTGCTTGGGCACGCTTCAACCTCATCAAGACATACCACCTTGGCCTTCAAAGCAAGTGAGGGGCCTTGTTTCATCCCCATGGCCCTAGCACGGCTATCTTCGGCATTCTTGGTGGCAACCTTGGAGGCTTGCACTTCTTGCATAACTTCATTTGATGTCATTTCGTTGTAGTTGTGTCTTCCTTGAATGGCCTTCACCTCGATGGGCTCGGAAGGCAAGAGAGCATTCACATACTTCCTCTTGACATAAGCATCATCCACATAGGTTGCCCCCACATCAAAGAAGGCCTTTGCAAGAGTCTTGAGTCTTCCATACATGTCTTCATGAGTCTCATTGTCAAACATGTAGAAGCCTTCGGCATCATTGCTCAAAGACTCATATCGGTTTCTCTTCATGCTTTCATTCCCAAGAAATGCAACCTCAAGACAATTCCAAGCTTCTTTGGCGGTGGTGGCATTGAGAACATAATGCTTGTCACTTTCACCCACTGAAAGTTCAATCATATGGAGTGCGGAGGCATTGAGTTGCTTTTCGGCAAATTCTCTTCTTGTCACATTGCTTGGATCCGCAACCTTGTACCCATCTTCAATGATCCTCCAAAGCTCGATAGAGGCACTGTTAATATGAGATTTCATTGAGCGTTGCCAACTAGCAAAGGCTAATGCATTAAGCTTAGGTGGAGGACCAATGGGGTTTATGCGGGTGGTGATAGGTGGGTCGATAGGGTACCATCCCGGAACGTTATGGTACTCTTCCTTCCCATCTTCATGCTTGGTAGGAGGAGGAGGAGATGGTTTAGATCCGGAGGTGGTTTCCACCCCCTTCTCATCTTTCTTTTTACCCTCCTCGGAATCACCTTCATCGGAGTTAGAGATACCCTCTAGTGGGATGGTTTCCGAAACCTTGGCATTTGTGAGTTTCATGAGCATGTCACGCAACTCATCAAATTTGACATTCATGTCATTCATGGACGATGTAAATGTTGTTTCCAACGATTTGATATCGGCCATGGATGCCATGGTCTCTTTGGCCTTGGCAAGATCGGCCTCATCCTCACTTAGTGTCATACTTCTCTTAGGCGGTTAAGCCCAAAACAAGAGAGCCTATGCTCTGATACCAATTGAAAGGATCGGTATGACACCTAGAGGGGGGGTGAATAGGTGCTACTCCAATTTTAGTCTTTTTCAAATTAAGCTTGACACAAAAGGTAAATTCTCTAGATATGCAACTACGGTGAATTTACCTATATGACAAGCTAGCAACTAAGCACGATATAATAAGGCGGTAAACAAGGATAGAGGTAACCGAAGTCAAAGCACGCGGAGACACGGATGTAATCCCGAGTTCCTCCTTTTTAGGGGAGTACGTCTCGTTGGAGAGGTGTGAACCAACACAATGGTTCAACGGCCACAAAGGCCTCACCCTCTTCTCCGGTGAACCGCACCACAAAGGTTTGGTTCACTTCAACTATCGGAAACCTTCGAGGCGGAGTCCGGAGCCTTTACAACAACGATTTGGGGCACAACCCACAAAGGATTGGGGGCTCCCAAACAGCTACAATCTGTCACAAAGACAATCAAGTGAGTACAATAGGGGGCTAGGTTTTCCTAGTGGAAACCCTAGCTAATGGTCCCTCAAGTGAATGAGGGGGAAATGACAAACGGCTCGGTGAAGATGTAGATCGGGGCCTTCTCCTTCAATCCTCCAAAGATCAACAAGTTTGGGTGGAGGGATTGGGAGATCTAGTGATTCTTGAGCTTGCAACAATGGGGATCTTGAATTCTGGGCGAGCTAGCTGGCTGGAGGTAGATGGAGGGGTATATATACCCCTCCCAGAAAAGTAGCCGTTGCAAAGAAGAATCACACCGGAGTTTCTAGTCCTAGTGACCGGAAACTCCGGCCTTGGGCGGAAACTCCGGCCACCAGGGGCCGGAAACTCCGCCCCACACCAGGAGCTGAGCAACTTCTTCACATCTGAGACTTGGGCCAAAACTCCGGTGTACTGGGGCCGGAATGTTTGGCCAGGGGCGGAAACTCCGGCCGTGGGGGCCGGAAACTCCGCCCCACACCAGGGGCTGAGCAACAAATCAGCAGCAGAGACTTGGGCAAAGACTCCGGTGCCCTGGGGCCGGAATGTTTGGCCAGGGGCGGAAACTCCGGTCCTGAGGACCGGAAACTCCGCCCCACACCAGGGGCTGAGCAACACTTCAGCAGCTTTGTTGTTTCTTCGAGGACAAGTCCAAGGACCGGAAACTCCGGCCTTGGAGGCCGGAAACTCCGGCCTGAAAAGCTCCAAAACTCTTTTCTCTTTTTGGTGTTGATGCACATGTTGTATACAATAAAACCTGCATCACTTATCACCAGATTAAAACATCCACAGTGTTGTTAACTAACACACAAAACTAAGAGATCACAAAATGTCCTTTCACTTAGTTCCTCCTACAAAGAGTACATCAGTTAGTAAGTACATATTAACAGCTAAAAGAGAAGCATCAAGTCTCCCTTTACAGTCAAAGAAGAAATTTGACCCTTGGGGGCTAGAGACAGATAAGTGGAGACAGAAGTTTACCTTATAAGCCGCAGACAGGTCAGACAGTGCCTTGCGGAGCTCCATGGCTTGCTTGTCATTTGAGGCAATGATGGCCTCTGACAGTTTCTCAGCGCGGCTCGTGGAGGAGGAGGAAGCAACCTCAGCATGCAGAATTGACGACCGCAGGCTATCAGCCGCTGGCAATTCAATCATCGGTGCATCAGCAATTATGGAGGAAGGGTTGACCTTCTCCATGTCTTGGATCATAAGGGGATCTGTTCCGTCTTCCAGAGCCACCTCTGGGGTAGCTGTGTCAGGAACAGAGGCCGCAGCCAAGTCATCAGTGGTGGCCACGCCCTCCACCATGGCGGTATGAGCCGCAGGTGATAAGCGTGGCTCAACTAGGGTTTCAGAAATGACTCCAGGTTCAGTCGCGGATTTAACCGCACTTCTGCAAAAAGCAAGGGCATTGTGTGAAGAAGAAGCACATAAACCAGAATAAAAGTGTTATAAGCGCAAAGAAAGTCACTAACTCTGGAGCCATCTTCACAGAGGCCATAAGGTCGTCACTTGACGGTGATGACAGGCCTTGGGTCCCAAAATCTACGAGCAGAAGTTTGCGTGTCAGTAGAGGAAAAAGAATAAGCATTCAAGATATCAAGACATCAGAAATTACCAGAATGGGGACCCATATCTTCTTCAGTTGAGGCGGTGGGTTTGTACACATGCCTGGCAGCGAAGGAGATCGCGCCCGTAGCAGGCTTGCGGCGCTTCGTGGCTTCAGGATTTTCCAGGGCATCAAGCTCTGGCCCCTCACGAGATAGCCTTTTGGAGGCTCTGCGGGGAGTTGGGCCAGCCGCGGCGACAGAGCTTGCGACAGAGCTTGTGGCAATTTCGCTGCCCTCTAAAGCGGGCAGCAACTTCTTTCGCGTGGCACGCTTGGGAGCAGCGGTGCCGGTGACGGTCGCAGGTAGCTACCAGTAATTCTCATCAGCCTGGATCAGGAAGATATAAGTTGCAGTATTAAGAAAGGAATGCGACTCAACTACAAAGACGAAAAGACAGAGAAGAGGAGTTACCTCAAAAGGCTTGTTGTTAACGCTGAAAGGGGCAAGCCCCACCTTGTCAAAGGAGATGTCCTTCTCCTCAGTCACGCGGGTGACGAATTCCACCCAATCCTCAGGCCTCCAGTCCGCAGCCTTGATGCGATCGACGTCAGCAGAGGTGCCTGTGCACTCAAGGAAGGATCGCTGTCGTGGACTCACGGGCTAGACGCGCCATTTGGTCCAGCAAGAGAGAAGATCAAGGCCAGTAAGACCATGACCTATTAGGGCGCGGACCTTGATCAGCGACTCATTGATGAAGGGCATGGCCGAGTCGCGGGGCTTAGATTTCAGTGCCTCGGAAGGCATGAAGGGGGTGTTGGACCAGGAGGGGAGACGAGTCTCACCGTCCGGAGAAGTATCTTGGCAGTAGAAAAAGGATTTTTGCCAAGACCTGGGCCAATTTGCCAGGGCCAGCTTGGGAAGAACAGAGTTTCGATGGCGTTGAAGAGAGATGGCGCCTACCTGAACATAGGCGCCACCCTTGCAGACAAGTTGGCTCTTGCAGGTGAAAGAGGCCAGCCACAGATCGATGTTGGGGGCTATACCAAGATAGTCCTCGCACAACACATGAAAATTGCTCACCTGGAGCATTGAGTTGGGCCCGATGTCGTGAAGACGAAGGCCTAGGCGTTGCAGCAGATTGCGGAAGAAGGGAGAACCTGGCGGCGTGAATCCACGCTCCACGTGCTCCACGAACATCACCAGCTCGTTGGGCTTGGGGCGCGGCTCGATTTCATCGCCTGGTGCCCGCCAGACACCGTCCTCTTTCGGCGGCAAGAAACCAGCTTCGGCCAGATCCGCAAGAGTTTTCTCCGTCACCCAGGATCCTTCCCAGTTGCAGGAGATCCTGCGCTTATCGTCAGAGGGCTTTGCCTTGGGCGCCATTGCGAAGAGGAGATTGGATTGGGGAACTAAGCTCGGATTGAGGAAGAAGACGGCACGGCTAGGGATGAGGAGATTGCAAGGGCAAGTGAACAATGAACTAGGTGGCCACAGCTTATAACTGAAGGGACCCGCAACTAACGGCACAATCTGCGCTCGCAACCAACGGCACAATTTGCGCCCGCAAAACGAGTAACGGTCCACAATTAAAGGAAACCGAATATTTCCAGAAGGGGAGATGAGTCGCGCAGATAAGTCACAGCTCTGAATCGCATAAGTCAGAAGATTGGTCAGAACGTTTGCAGTGCGGCTCAGTGACCATTTCAAAAGGTCAGAAGATTCTCACCGTAAAGTCCTAACCAATCTTGGGGGCTAATGTCGGGGGAATACTTTCTGGATTAACCCGCGGCCCAATGCGACTTACTTTACTCGCATGGACAAAGGCCCACATTGGGAGCAAGCCGGTATTGAACCGCCGTAAGGAAGAAAGATCTAGAAGACATATCTCGGAGGACGTGAAGACCAAGTAGTCTCCGAGTAGGCCTCTGTGGGCGTATTCCTTATGGGGGAAGTTTCCTTTGTAACCTGGCGAGCCTCTGTGTATATATAAAGAGGACTCGCAGGACTTAGACGGGGTCAAGTTATCAAGCCCAAAAGCCTAGCTCATACGGCGAGTACCAGATTGGATCGCCTCCATTGTAACACCTCGATTATCATATCAATACCAATCTAGGGTAGGCAGGAAGTAGGTCTTTTACCTCACATTGAGGGGGCCGAACCTGGGTAAATCTGTGTTGATCTTTGTTCCTGCGATCCCAAGCTCGGAGATGCTTGACTCGCGTAATCCCACACCTACGAAGTCATCCATGACACCTGACGTGACAAACCCACGACACTACTTCCTGTTTGTCTGTTATTGATCGTGGGAGATTATGAGGTTACAAGGTGGCTCCGGCGAGATGACGATCTCGCTAGACCTTTGGTGGTTCGAGTATGGCTTGTCCCTAGATCGGCACCCCTCCCAGCCTTTAAATAGGCTGGGTCTCGAGAGTTCTTAACCGACCTAGTTTACACATATGGAAAGTTCTAAACCGACTACGCCTATGTCTAATCTTGGAGGGTACTCCATCTTCTTGGGCCTCTTGTCTTTGGGCTTCGAATAGGCTCTTCAATATTAGGCCTCGGTCGTCACGTGCACCAGGTACCCTCACGGTAGGGTACCCGAGATGTACATCCATGTCAGTAGCCCCCGAGTACTTGTCTGACTCGAAGAATCGGGCATGGACTCTTTCGTAAGTGCACGTCATATGCTTTGTATTTACAATTGGAATTCATATATGTATAGCACATGTTGGCTATGTCGAATATCTCATCGACTGTTGTTTTTGCTTATGATGATCAAGGGATAATAGCTTAGCAGGCTCAATACACTCGACAGATCGGGACTGGTTAACTATACATTCGGGTAAAACCTTACTAGCTTTCGATCAAACTCGAGTCCCGGACTCGAATCTGGAACAAACTGGTCAGATTCGACTAGGCCGCGGAGATCTTACTGAGTCGATCTGTAGTATAGATTTGAATTTTACCCAACGCGTCCGTCGGGATTTTTCATCATGTCTACTGACACGGAAAGTATAAGGATTGACGTTGCTGGAACGGTCCTTAGCCCAGCTCGAAAGTTCGGCGGGTCTTACCTTTGCACCATGCGTACAGCATCCGAGGAATTTGCGGCGGACGCAACTCCGGAATGTTTCGAGTATGATTTTGTATATGAACTGAGTCGATTCTTTTGTCGACTGACTTTTTGACGTTATTCTATCGGGTGCGCGACAGCGCTCCCGATGGGAGTAGCACCCGAGATTATGATTTATTGCTTTGCAAAGAAGGATAATCTCAAATCCTTTACCATTTGATATGTTAGTCGAAGAAATTGTGTGCCGTAAATCTATCGGGTGCACGACAGTGCTCCCGATGGGAGTAGCCCTCGAGATTATGTTGTATTGCTTGTAATGGAGGATAATCTCAAAATCATTTTTTCTTGAGCATCTCTAATCGAAGAATTTTTTTGATACGCTTCCGATGGGAGTAATATGCGTCAGTCGAAGGAACGGTCGAGTGACCAATTTTTTCTTGATATTGCTTTTGCACACCCGAACCAAACATGGCAGTCGAGTGACCAATATGCGCTTGAGATGACGTCAGGGATGACGTTTTTTGGCGACAGCGCTGCCTGACACGCGTGGCGTGCGTTATGCTGCGATGGATGGGACGTGACACATAGGTGGGCCCATCTGTGCATAGCTGACCGAACAACGGTGCAGTTTGGACTTGATTTGACCGCTCGGGCCCACTTTTTCCGGAGAGGTGATTATGGCTCCTCTTTTTGCGTGCGTAGTGGGCAGAGTGGCCAGCGACGGTTGCCCTCCGCGTTTGCCACGTGTACGGTGAGATTGTGTGCGTAGCGCACGGTTAAGATCTGAATGGCTGTGATTGCCTTTGATTTGAGGTAAATAGGGGAAACGGCGCTGGCATTGTTTTTTACTAGCCAATTGCTCTGCGCGCCGCCCCTGTTCCATCTTCTTCCTCGCGCTCCTGCTCCATTGTTCTCGCTCCCGAGCTTTTCTGCTCTCCCTAGCCACCACCGCCATGGCGCCAAAGAGGAAAGCCTCCGCCACCGACGCGCCCGCGACTAACGCGGCCGCCGTGAAGGGGAAGAAAGCTGCGGCTGGCGCATCTGCGGCCACCGCCGACCTCAAGAAGAGCGACGGTGACTGGATGAAGTCCACAATCAAGGCAGCCCACCTCAAGAAGTTCCGCGAGGACGGATTGCTGCCGCCGGCGGACCAGCTTACCATCCGCGCGCCATCGAAAGAGGTACTCCCCGAGCCTCGCGCAAACGAGCGCGTATGTTTTGCGGAGTTTTGCCTAGGGGTCTATCTTTTCCCCTCCACGAATTCGTTCGTGGTTTGCTGTACTCCTATGGGGTGCAGATCCATGATCTCACCCCGAACGGCATTATGCACATAGCCTGTTTTATGGTGTTGTGCGAGTGCTTCCTGGGAGTTGCTCCCAGCTGGGCACTCAGGAAGTCTATCTTCATGGTTCGGCCCAACAACCGAGGCTGCCGAACCTATCCAGTCGGAGGCCTGCAGATCCAAGTACGCAGCGACACTCGATACTTCGCCCTGAATCCAGTCGACTCGGCGAAGGGTGGAGGAAAAGGTGGTTTTACGTGCTCGTCGACCAGGAAGGGGTCCCAGCATTCTCGACTGCTGGAATAGCCGCTAGGACGAAGGCCTGGGACCATGAGCTTTCGACTGAAAAAATGGCGGAAGCAGCGCCTCTGCTGGAGACGATTGGAGGGCTGCTAAACAGCGTCACGGGTGTGCATTTGATTGCCACCTTTGTGAAGATGCGGGTATGGCCGCTCCGCGCTCGTGCCCACCCAATGTGGGAGTATGAGGGTGCGCTCGACGCCACCCGAATGAGCAAGGAGGAGCTGTCAAAGAGCGAGCTGGTGTCGCACATGCGGTCCATTACCAGCATGAAGTCGAGCGAGCCCTGCAACGTCGACTGCCCTGTCACTCCTTATGGGGCTGAAAAGCCTTTACCAGAGGTTAGTGAACCCATTGAGTTTATGATCTCCTGCCTTTGTTATTTTGCTATGCATCTTTGTGACTTTCGACTACTGTATGTTGTATGCAGGGCCACTCGACTGCCTCAACCCTTCCTCATCTTCCCGAAAATGGTCCAACCCACCAAACAGAGGTGACGGTAGAAGCGAAGAGAGGAGATGAATCGCCTCTACCTTCGGCTACCACATCTCCGACAGAAGAGGCCGAAGAGGAAAGGGTTGAAGAAGCACAGGACAAGGAGCTTGCCACGACTGATGATGTGAGCGAGGTCCCTACTCGCAAGCGCCATCGGGCGGCCCAAGTTGTGTCTTCCTCTACGAGCTCACCCGCGAAGGAGGATTTGAGGTCCTCAGTTGGGTGGGGAGCTATGTTTTGGGGGTCCCAATTTTGACAACCTTGATAGCGAAGAAGAAGAAGAGCACAGGTACGCGTCTGAACATTTTGTACTTAAGTTTCTGCTTGTTGATAGTCTTGCTTATGTTGTATTTCCTCTGTTGCTTGCAGTGCTGAGACTGTGCGACCTCCAACTCCTCTAACCGTGAGGGCTTCGACTCCAGATCAGCCAGAAGCTTCTCCTGTTGTGGCCGAGGTTGTAACCACGGCCACTACCATTGAGGCCGCCAAGATCGCGAGTGCGTCGACCCCAGAAATTGGGACTTCTGCTGCCAAGCCTGCACCTTGGGTTGAACACGTAAGTGTCGTTTGTCTAGCCCTTATACTGGGACTATTTGTGTATAACTTATGCTGTTTTCGTGTGCATGCAGCCCTTCTACCTCAACCTGGTTGAATCAGGCAAAGATTTTGTCCAGGTTGAACAGGAAAGGGACAATCTGCGCGCTGCCATGGAGCAACTCAGCCGTAAGTGTGTTTGACTTCTAGAGTCAAAGTTATTTTTGCTCTGTCTTTGCTTTATCAATTGTGAATAACATCTGGCCATCTATCTCAGGCGACAAGGCATCGGCTGAGTCCCAGGTGAAAGATCTAGAGGATGCCCTCGCCAAGCAGCGCGATGAGTCGAAGAAGGCTTTGGATGATGCCAAGAACTCCGCTGCCTTGCGTGAGAAAGAATATGCTGAGCGCTTGGCTAGTCTCACCCGAGACGTAGGCGGTGAGTCGAATTCGCCACTTTATGTCAACTTCCTTTGCCTCTGAATGTTGTTTAAGAGTTTCTGTTTCTACTGATTTATGAAGGAGTTGTTGTCGCACCTGCACCTGTAGACCAGGCGAGTGGCAGTTTGTCCCTCGAGCGTGCTATTGGCGACTTGGAGTCGTCTCCGCCCAAGCCAAGGATGCACTTGCCAAGTCTACAAGCACACTCGGCGCCGTATTCAAGGGCGTATTCCCCTCTGGCCAACCTCCGTCGACTGTGGATGGATTTGCCGACGTCCTAGGCCCAGGAACTTCGACTATGGCGAGTTTTGCGCGCACTTTGACGGTACGCGGCTCAGATACCACCCTCAAGCTCCTTTTAGGTCATGGGATAGAGGGTGACTTCGAGACCGCTCTATCTGACTTCCCTCGCAAGCCGGGCGGGAAGCTGGTGTCCCTAAAGCATGTGAACGAGCCAGCTGCAAAGTTGGCTGAAATTTTTATGAACACCATGGAACGCCGGGCAGCAGAGGTCGCCGCTCGTCCGAGTAGGGCTAGGTCGGAGTCGATGTCTGAGAAGTAGGGCGGCTGCGCCTTTGATGTCTTGTAATTAAACTTATTACTATGCGAGTATGCATGTGCCTTTGCTACCTTTGTATGATTTTAAGTTCCTTTGTTACGCCACTGCCTATAAGGCTATCCGCCTAAGCTTTGTGATGAGTTTCTCATGAAACTTTTATGATGTTTGGAACAGAAACAGCCAGCCGCCACGTCAACCAGCTCGTCGCGGCATCGTGCCCCTACTCGATCCCGAGCTCAGGTGGCAAACGATGCCGCAATAATGCGTTATATGAAGGCTCGAGTCGCAAAACTGGAGCAAGAGCTAGAGAGTGCCCGGAGTGAGCTGGATAGGATGAGGACTAGGCCTGCTCTACCCACTCAGCGAGAGGAGTACGTGCTTGGCGAAATGGAGATTGTGAACAGACAACTCGAGTGTAAGCATGAATGCTCTTATCTCAAGGATTCATAGTCTGTCCTTTGTGTTTACCCAATGTGTGTTGTTGCAGGTTTTGTTCCAGATTTCCAGGCGGAGCAAGCTCGTGTAGAGGAGCAGTTGAATAATGCGACCGATGATCCAACGACGGGCCGCCGGCATTTTCGATTGGATAGGCACCGAGCGCGTGTACTTGTGACTCTGCAGGATCGAGTGTGGCGGAGCACTATGCTACTCGAGTTATGTAGGTCAGCCTTCAGTCGCATCAACCAAGTTCTTTTTCCGACAGGGCCGCAACCTCAAGGAATCCACGTGAGGCTTTTTCACCCAGAAGCTTGTGGATGGAGCCAACGCAACGATGGCATATCTCCGAAGCCAGCGTCCACATTTGCAGCTATGTCCACCCGTGCCTGGATCGTCCTTGTCCCAATCGCATCTGGACGATACAGTCGAACATGCGAGGGTGTTGGTCGAGTGTTATAACGCTCAACTTATGGGCCCCGTTCTCCCAGTCAAGGATGAACCAGAAGATTAGGCTATTTATGTATAGGGAATAGCCCCGAGTGTAAATTTGCCACTTGTACATAATGTGTATTTTTATGTATGCAGCCCCCGAGTGTATTGAGGGGGGTTGTATGAAAAACACATAACATGAATTCTACAGCCCCCGAGTGTAACGAGCGAGGCTGTGAATTTTTTGCGATGTTTGAAGATTCAACTCATGTTATTGAGCAACTTTTTGTTTATGTATGATTTTGACGACCCAGCCCCCGAGTGTTCGAGTGCGGCTGGGGTATTATGTTTTGAAGATGGAGCGAGAGCTCATGTTTTGAAGTAGCGCAGCCCCCGAGTCTTCGGGTGAGGCTAAGGTTGTGCGACTAGTTTATGCGAGTAGTAAACACGGAGAAATATGAGAAATCATTGACTATATTCCATTTTTGAATGTTAGGCTGCAGGCCGCCTCATTAAAAACCTTCCAGTCCCCTTAGGTACCCTGATAAGGAAAAGAGCGTGTCTAAAACCTGCAGCCATCCAACATATGTGCCTATTACATTGTGCGACTGAGCGATCTAAGTATAGACACGGCGCAGCTGTGCAACATTCCAAGGATTATGCGAGAGTTCGCCTCTTCGCGTGCTTCAGTCTGTATGCTCCACCACCAATGACCTCGGTGATGATGAAGGGTCCTTCCCATGGAGAAGCAAGTTTATGCACCTTCTTTTGCTTCAGTCGAAGTACCAAGTCGCCAACCTCGAAGGATCTGGTACGCAGTCGACGGATGTGATAGTTGCGGAGGTCTTGCTGGTAGACAGCTGTGCGTGCTAGCGCCATGTTGCGTGCTTCTTCGAGTAAGTCGACTGCATCTTCGAGTGCTTCATCTGCATCGTCTCATTGTATGCTTCGACTCTTGGTGCATTGAACCTTACGTCTGATGGCAGGATTGCCTCTGCTCCGTAGACCATGAAGAATGGGGTAAATTGTGTTGAGGCGTTGGGTGTTGTGCGTAGGCTCCATAGCACCGATGGGAGTTCTTCGACCCAAGCACCCGCAGCCCTTTTGAGTGGCACCAGGAGGCGTTTCTTGATTCCACTCGTCACAAGTCCATTGGCCTTTTCGACTTGGCCATTGGATTGCGGGTGTGCCACAGATGCATAATTGAGCGTAATGTCTGCTCTTTGCAGAAGGATCGAAACTCTTCAGCTGTGAAGTTTGTACCGTTATCAGTGATGATGCTGCTTGGCACGCCGAAGCGGTATATGATGGATTTTATGAAATTGACTGCTGTAGTGGCAGTCGAACTTGTGATAGGGACTGCTTCGATCCACTTGGTGAACTTGTCGACTGCCACCAGAAGGTGAGTATGCCCTCCATGGGAGGATTTTTTGAGTGGCCCAACCATATCGAGCCCCCATTGGGCGAAGGGCCAGGCCAATGGTATTGTCTTCAACGCCGATGCGGGTGCGTGCGGCTTTGTGGCGAATTTTTGACAGCCGATGCACCTTTTGACTATGTCCTCCGCGTCTTTGAGTGCTGTGGGCCAGTAGAAGCCTGCGCGAAAGGCTTTGGCTACGAGTGATCGACTGCTGGCGTGATGCCCGCAGGTACCTGCATGAATATCACGAAGGATGGCTTGGCCATCTTCAAATGCTATGCAACGTTGGAACATACCTGATATGCTGCGCTTGTATAGTTCACCGTTGATGACGGTGTATGCTTTAGATCGTCGAGTGACGCGTCTTGACTCTGTTATGTCTTGGGTACCTCGCCGCGGAGTATGTATGCGAGGAAAGGTTGAGTCCATGTTGGCTCGATGAGGAGCACCTCGACTGGCGGGTCCTCTGTGCTAGGTTTTGCTCTTGGCTGGTGCGGCTGATGTAGGAGATGCTCGCTTTTTCTTGATGGATCTGTGCTCGATGCGCTCGAAGAAGACACCAGGTGGAACTGGTGCTTTGGTCGCGCCAATGTTGGCTAGCTTATCTGCTTCTTCATTGCTCTCACGCCCTATGTGCCGCAACTCGCAGCCTTCGAAGCTGCCCTCCATGGTGTTGTACAGGTCACGGTAGGCGATCATATTATCTGCGATTGCATCACAGGCCTTCATTGTTTGCTGCACCACAGATTCGAGTCACCGTAGATCATCAGTCGAGTGCACCGAGGGCTTTGGCCATCCTCATGCCGTGGATCAGGGCCTCGTACTCGCTTCTTGTTTGATGGGAACTCGAACCCCATTTGCAGGATGTAGCGGAGCTTGTCGCCTTTTGGTGATATGAGGATGACACCTGCGCCTGCGCCTTCGTTTTTCTTCGAGCCGTCAAAGTACATAGTCCATGAGTTGGACACATCTGGCGCTCCTGGAGCTGAGCTTCATCCACTCGGTGTGGAAGTCAGGTAAGACTTGTGCTTTGATGGCCTTCGGGTAATCATACTTGATGTCTCTTGGTGCTAGCTCGATGAGCCATTTTGCTACTCGCCCAGTTGCGTTGGGGTTTGTGAGGATGTCCCCGATCCCTGAGGTGCTGATTACAGTGATCGGGTGCTCTGCGAAGTAGTGCGTCAGCTTCCTTGAGGACATGAACACGGCGTAGCCAGCTTTTGATAGTGCGGGTACCGCTGCTTTGATATGAGAGCACTTCACTCAAGTAATAGACTGGACGTTGTATGCTTTGGGTGTGTCCCTCCTCCCTGCGTTCGACTACCAGTACGGTGCTCACCACCCTGTTAGTTGCGAGACATATAGGTATAGTGGCTCGCGTTCCCTTGGTGCGACGAGGATTGGAGGGCTTGTGAGGACTCGCTTGAGGTCCGTGAAGGCTGCTTCGGCTTCTGGCGTCCACTCGAATTTGTCTGCTTTCTTCATCAGTCGATAGAACGGGAGTGCTTTTTCGCCTAGCTTGCTGATGAATCGACTGAGTGCTGCTACTCGACCCGCCAATTTTGCACGTCATGGAGCTTTGAAGGCCTTTGCATCGTCAAGATGGCCTGTATTTTCTCCGGGTCTGCCTCGATTCCTCGAGCCGAGACTAGATACCCGAGGAGTTGCCCGGCTGGCACGCCGAACGTGCACTTCTTCGGGTTGAGCTTGATGTGGAAGCGTTTGAGGTTTGCGAACGTCTCTCGCAAATCATCGAGTAGTGTGTTTTCCTCCCTTGTTGTGATGACGATGTCATCTACATAGACCTGGACGTTTCGCCCAATTTGCTTCTTGAGGCAATCTTGCATCATGCGCTGGTAGGTTGCGCCTGCGTTCTTGAGCCCGAAAGGCATTGTGGTGTAGCAGTAGACCCCGAGTGGGGTTATGAACGCCGTTTTCTCTTCATCCTCTTCCTTCATCCTTATCTGATGGTAACCCGAGTAAGCATCCAGGAAGGACAGCGAGCGCACCCGGCGGTGGAGTCGACGATCTGGTCGATTCGAGGTAGTGGAAAGTGATCCTTTGGACAACACTTATTGAGTGCGTGAAATCTACGCACATCCGAAGGATATCTGTGTTCTTCTTCTCCACGAGTACGGGGTTGGCCACCCATTGTGATTTCTTGATTTCTCTGATGAAACCTGCTGCGAGTAGTCTGTCGACTTCGGCTTCGACTGCGGTTCTTTTGGGCCGGATATGCGGCGCATTGTTTGCTTGACTGGTTTAGCATCTGGAAATAATTGTAGAGAGTGCTCGGCGAATTCCCTGGGAATACCTGGCATGTCGGCTGGACACCACGCAAATATATCCCAGTTCTCACGGAGGAATTCGACGAGCGCGCTTTCCTATGCGATAGGCAGACTCGACGAGACATTGACTGTCTTGGTCGGGTCAGTCGGGTGCACCTGATGCGACCTTGTGTCATTGGTGGCGTTGAATGCTCTGTCGACTGCCACCTTTTTGTGCTCCGGCATAAGTGTTTGATCGTTGGAGACCGCTAGTCAGCGAGTGTTGCTTCCATGCCGAACATCTCAGAGATTTTGCTAAACTCTCGGTCGCAAGAGTCAGACTTTTGGAAGTTTCCTTTGACTGTGATTACTCCTTTTGGTCCAGGCATTTTCAGCTGGAGGTATGCATAGTGTGGGACCGCCATGAATCGAGCGAACGTCGGGCGTCCAAGTATAGCATGGTATTGTGACTTCCAGTCGACGACCTCGAACTCGATCGACTCTGTCCTGAAGTGGTTCTTGTCCCCGAACGTTACGTCGAGTTGTATGGTGCCTCTGGGCTTATTGCTTTGCCTGGGACGATACCGTGGAAGGTATTTGAGGATTTGGCAGGTTTTCGACTGACCTGTTCATTTTGCGGAGCGTATCTGCGAAG
The DNA here is from genome assembly GCA_947311845.1 of Poa pratensis. Lineage (NCBI taxonomy): Eukaryota > Viridiplantae > Streptophyta > Magnoliopsida > Poales > Poaceae > Poa > Poa pratensis. Next base: position 23,848,847 of record CAMZMU010000115.1, on the reverse strand, counting down.
ATTATGTTTATGCCGCTGCCACCATCCATGAAGACCTTGGACATGGCGTAACCTCCAATTTGGCGTCGAGTACCAGAGCGGAGTGCCCTGGACGAACCACCGATGGTGGGTGATCCTCTCTGCTGAAGCTTATCGCAGTTTCGGATCCCTTCAAGAATTCAGTTACAGCAGGAGGTGACATGACCGCCATGTTTACTTGTCGAGTGCGAAGTTTTTGCTCCCTGTTGGAAGGGCGACCTTTCTGTATCATGTACATCTGCCCTTGGGGTGGAGGGTACTGAGGTTCGTCCACCCGAGGTACAGGTTGTATGGCACCCGCGATGTTTCGCCTGCATGAGGCTGTGGTGGTGGAGGTGGTGCCATAGAACGGGCACATTGTTTGGCTGAGGTACGGGCGCGGGTGCGTGTGCGTGTGCGGCTGTTGCCTTTCTGAGATTTATGTAATCAGACGCCATTTGTTCGAACTCCCTGCAGTTTCTCATCGAGTGATTGGAGCGCAGTTTTCCGTCCTCTCCTTTGTACAAGTGTAATCTGCAATCAGCATCCATCTTTCTTCGAATGATCGCTCGGATTGTGCCCTGGATCTTGACTTGCGCCAGTCCTTCCTTTGTAGCTATCACTGCGTTGGTCGCGATCTCGACTGTCTCGGCGATCATCTCGACTGTCCCGTCGTTCTTCTGACCGTCGGTCGCTTCTGTCTTGGTCGTTGCGGGGCGTGGAGAACCCAGCCGCCATGAACTCGGGTATGTCGTCATCGTAGTGACGTTTTGAATGCTTGCGCCTTCGGTCGTCTCTGTACGAGTCTCTGCGGCTCGACTGCCGCTTTCATGATTGTCACGGGGTGAGGACCGCGTGTGGTGCGCGCCATGTATTCTCCGTCTGCCCACTCAGTCGCGGTCATCAAGAGGTTAGCCACAGAGGTTGGCTTTTTACGACCAAGTGCTTCTTTGAGGTCTCGCCTGGCGAGTCCCATTATGAAAGCGTCCATGGCCATATCTTCTGAAATTACTCCGACTGAGTTGCGTATCTCAGTCCATCGTCTGATGTATGACCTCAACATTTCTTCTGATCGTTGAACACAAGCTCGAGCTCCTCAAATGTTTTTGGGCGCTCACATAGAGGCTCAAAGTTTTTGATGAAGTCATCGCGGAAGTGATCCCATGAGTCGTACTTTGATGGAGGTAGGGCCTTGAGCCAGTCGCGGGCTGTGCCTTCGAGCATGAGTCGTATGTATTGCATGGCTGTGGTGTTTGTGCCTCGCTGGCACGCGATAGCCAGCCTGTAATCTTCCAGCCACCCGAAAGGTTCCTGTTGACCCGTGTACTTGGGCTGTTCAGATGTGAGTTTGAACCCTTTGGGCATCCGTGTCTCGCGGACGCGTCGAGTGAAGCACAGAGCTCCATGTGACTGAGGCTCCTGATCAGAGTATGAGTCGCTGCTATAAGATTGTGTGATCTGCTCCTGGACCTGCGCCTACGCGAGCTGCTTCTTTCTTTCGAGTGATGGCGGCGACCACTGCGATTATGCTCTTCGCGACGTGTGTCAACGATGGCATGATCTCGACTCCCTCCTGAAGCTGTTGGAATTTGGCGTATAGCCTTTGCTGCTAAGGCGAGTGATTTGATCTGTGGCGATGCAATTTTGCATTGGGGTCATCAGCTGGAGGCTTGATTGCCTCGAGGTATGTTGTGGCGGTAAAAAGAGCACCCGCGGCTGTTTTGGGTACTGGCACTCCTTCCGCGTCGTATGTCATGAAAGAAATGCCTAGGTTGCGGGTGAGTGCCGCCCTCTCCTCCGGCGAGAGGTGTGACAACCTTGATCTGGGTCTTGTGTCTGCCTGCCCGGTGGAGCTCAGGGAGAGTTGTCTTCTGCGTGCACTCGACAAGCTAGTTTGCTTTTTGCGTTCTTCGAGTGTTGCTCTGATCTGCTGCAGTCGAAGCGTTTCCTGCCAGGTGAAGTACTGGAAGGTCAACATCTCCTCCCGTGTTGCGTCTATGGGCATCATTGTGCACTCCTTGATGACTTTATCTGCTTTTGCTGCCATCTCAGCAGTGATTGTGAGAGTTGTAACTCCGTCCGGCATAGTAACTATGCACGGGAATTCTGTAGGCCTGCGGCTGGCCGCAACATCTGATGATTCTACGGCGATGGCGACGTAGACCTGCTGGGTATCACCCGAGGGTATGTATATGTGTTTTCGAGTCCCACTATGGACCCGACATCGTCATCAAGGCTCATCTCGTAGTCGATATGCCCATTGAGTGGTCCGTCTGGATGGATCTCGCTGTCGATGCCTTCATCGCCTATGCTCATCTGGATGTCGGCGAAATCGTTATGAATCTCGAAGTCGAGGTTGTTGTTGGTGCAGATCTCGGAGTCGACGTAGCTGTCGATATGAGTTTCAGGCTCGTCGAAGTCGCTGAAGGAGATCCCGTAGTCAAAAGTATCCTCGAGTGGGAGATCGAGCTCGGGATCGTTTGTGGGGTACGCTGATTTAGCCTCCTCTCCTTGGAGTTCGTCGATGAGCTCGTTCATCTCTCGAGTCGACATGGTTGTTGCAGACGAACAAGCTTGGAGAGTTGACGATGGTATGGACACAGTTGATGGATCCGCAGTCGAAGGAGTCACAGCTGATGGAGCCTCGGGTGCGGAAGTCACGAGTTGGCGTGGATCCGTCAAGTCCTGCACACCAAGCTTGTTGACAAAAAAATTGAACGAACCAACAGTCAAACCCAAACCTGACTCGAGATCGGAGAAGGCCTCCTGGAATTCTGTCGAGTGTGGCTCGAAATCCATCAGAAGATCCGATGCGCTTTTTGTGGGTTAAGCTGGCGTGCTTCCGTTTGCCGAGTGAGTCGGCGAGTTGCCGTGTGCCGCCTGAGTCGACGAGTTCTGGTTTGTTGATGCAGCCGGCGAGTTGCCGTTCGTAGATCCGGTCGGCGAGTCGCCGATTTCCGATGGAACCGAAGAAACCGTGAGTCCAGCACTATTCTTTCCCACAGACGGCGCCAATTGACGAGGGGTACCCTCACCAAATCCCATGGTTAAGGACCTAGGGTTGAGATTACGGGAGAGAACGTGGTAGTGTTGGTAGTTTTGTCGGCTGACAAGCAGAGGCAGAGATTTACCCAGGTTCAGGCCCCTCGGGTGGAGGTAAAGACCCTACTTCCTGCTTGTCTGTTATTGATCGTGGGAGATTATGAGGTTACAAGGTGGCTCCGGCGAGATGACGATCTCGCTAGAGCTTTGGTGGTTCGAGTATGGCTTGTCCCTAGATCGGCACCCCTCCCAGCCTTTAAATAGGCTGGGTCTCGAGAGTTCTTAACCGACCTAGTTTACACATATGGAAAGTTCTAAACCGACTACGCCTATGTCTAATCTTGGAGGGTACTCCATCTTATTGGGCCTCTTGTCTTTGGGCTTCGAATAGGCTCTTCGATATTGGGGCTCAGTCGTCACGTGCACCAGGTACCCTCACGGTAGGGTACCCGATATGTACATCCATGTCACCAGGAGGTTGAAGATTGTGGCCAACAACAAGCTTGGCCACGCAAGGCCGCCCTTCGGCCAGAAGAATCGCCGGCACGGCAAGGCAACAACAGCTTGCTCCCAAGGCCGACGATGATAAGCTCCAGCAAAGCCGCCCTTCGGCTAGAAGATGGGGAGGAAGAAACCTCCCGGAATCCGCACGGCCACCGCAGGATCCACCAGATCCGCTTCCCACTGCAACTTCCCAGCCCATCCCCTCGCCACCATGGCCGGCCAGAGGGAGAGAAATCACAGTCAAGCAGCAGAGGAGGAGGAGATCCCCTACCTTGAGCCTCGCCTTATTGAAGCCCCTGCCGCCCATAGCTACAGCCCGCAGCACCGACGACCGAGGTCGGCTACCACCAGCACGGGAAGGCGCACCACCAGCGCAGCTCGACGCCGGCGACCCGCAGAAGCATGGCAAAAAGCCAAACACTACACAAGATAAAAACGATGCAACCCTAGATCTACACGAGGTATGGACAGGAGAGGGAGAGAGGCCAGGCCTCCCTCCCCCTCCGCTCCGGCCAGCCAAGCCGGCGGAGAAGAGAGGGAGGGCGGCGATGAGGCGAGAAGAAGCGCTCAGAAGACTCTGGAGGGAGAGGGAGAGAAAAGAGGAGGGGAAAGCCTCGCTCCATCTATTTGTATATGATATGCTTTTTTTAAAACCGTGATAGGGTTCTGAAGGTCCTGGAAGCTTCAATTAGTGCAGTGAGCATATATTTACACAGAGGACCATGTATTTAAAGTAGCAAACCTGACCAAACAATTCAGACACTTTAGAGGGAAAAACAAGAATTGAAACTACTCACATTCTCCTATCTATTACATACATATTTTGAATTCAAAATTCATTGTGAATTTCAATCATTTGTAATGATGGCGAATGAGGTGATTTTGTACCTAGCTTATCAAGAACCAAACCACAAGTTTATGTCATGCGTGTCTCCTTAATAGAGACTGTTATTCTAGTGTAGAAGATGAAGACGATGTTCAGTTACTTGGTCAATTCTAAACTTAACTTTACCGACTACGATCTGTAGAGCATCTCCACTCGGGGCGCCCAAACGGCCGCCCAAAGGCCTTTGGGGCGCGCCGGAAAAAAAAAAACGGCTCCCACTCGCGGCGCCCAAACGAGATTTTGGTCCGGCAAACCCAGCCTACACCCTTCACTTGGGGAGCCGCTGGGCTGCGCCAGGCCAAACCGCGCGCGACGCCAGGTAGGGCTCCGACGCGCGGGCCACGCCGTCATAGAGACATGAAACTGCATGTGGCCGGTCAGCTGAATTAATGGCGGGCGCCGTCTCGGTTTCCCAGCCGGGCACAGCGAGGCGTCGCTTCGCCTCTCTGCGACGAGGAAGCGTCTGCGCCACGGCGGCATCAATGCAGACGACGCGCCTTTAGAAGTGTCGCCGTAAATGGGCGGCATGCGGGCGGGTGGCCAGAGTTAAGACACGCCACCCGCTCGTCTCCCCGGCCGTTATATAGAGCAGGCGTCTCGCCGTCTCCACCACAGATTCTCCACCATCCTTCTCCACCACCACCACCACCACAGCCATGCCTCCCCGGCGCAACAGCGCTCCCCTGACGGTGGAGAAACGAGTCCATCGCCGGCAGGAGGCGATGAGCCGAAGGGACCGCCGGGATGTGCTCATATGTGCGACGAACCCGGTCCACGTCCCGGTCGCTCCTCGCATCGCCGGACAGGACCGCCTCGACTACATCGAGAGGTGCCAGCAGACCATGCCACCGGAGCTGTACGACGACGTCCGGTCGGGACGGGCAGATCGAGCTTGAGTACCAGTATCGCCTCAGCACCTTCTTCGCCACGTCGGCTACCGGCTCGCTGCCTACAGGGTGGTTTGACTCCGACGACGACCTCCTCACCACCAGCTCCGACCAGGAGTTTTGGGCGGGCATCGAAAGGGAGAGAGTGAGGTACGAGGCGGCGGAGATGGCACGACACGAAAGAGAAGAACAAGGTCGCGTACAACCTCCTTCGCCGCAACCTCAACAAGAGGCGGAGGAGGTTGATGGTGATGATGCCAAGGACTGGCCGTCGCCCCAGTGGAACGGCTGCGAGATGTAGCTCGCCATTGAGTCGTCCTTGGCCCGTCCTCTGCCGCCGCCCCTCGTGCCCGGCTACCTCAACTGCCTCTGCGCCGGCTGCCACCAGGCTCCTCTGGCCGCATTGGCGGGCTCCTGCCCGAACTGCCCGTTCCCGGCGTGCCGCCCTACCAATTAGGTCTAGATTTTAGTTCGTATAAAATATGTCTAGTTTAAATGAATTATGTCTAGTTTGAACGAAATTTCAATGAAATCTATGTGTTTTCGTGTTTAAATGTCGATTTGAAAAAATGTTTGGGCGCCGCGAGTAGGGAGCGCCGCCGCCGATAGCCAGATCATCTGAACAACGCCCAAATGTCCCGTCCGGACGGCCTTTGATCGGCCATTTGGACGTCACGAGTGGAGATGCCGTGCTAGGAGCTATGGTTGATCCGCGTGTGTCAAAATTTTCAGAAAAAATAAGTCAAGACCTTGATACCGTATATAGAATAAGCTTGAAATAACACTGCATGCAATAGTGCACTACAGTCTACTGATAGACCCCCACGTGTCCCGTGGGGCCGTAGACGTTGCCCTCGAAATTTGTCCAGATCGAAGGCCACCTGTTCCGTCGACACCCCGGCAGACCAGGCTGTCCAACTGAAATGCCTGTACATAACCACATAATATCCTAGCAGCCAAGCACAAATCAAACCCACCCTCCTAAGCAGAGCTCGATCCGCAGCTTGTGAGTGATTCGTGAGGTCTCGCGCGCTCGGCGTTAGGGAAGATACCGTCGTACCTGTCGATGAAGACGGACACGGCCGGCAGCGCGTCGGAGGCGCTGATGCAGTCGGACTTGCGTGAGCTGGGCATGGCGGCGAGGAAGCTCGCCAACCACGTGATCATCGGCCTCGGCGGCGGCCTCGGCCTTGGCTTCCTCGGAAACATCTTCAAGTGGCTCGCCTTCGCCGCCGCCGTGTGAGTACCAGCCTCACTTTATCATTGTTCAGTCGCTAATTAAGAGAAAAAAGGCCATAGTGCAGTGCAGGGAGATCCCGTTCTCGCCATCTGAGATAGTTAATCCCGATCATGTCGCCGGAGATTGTGGGGGAAGTAGGAGATACCACGATGGTCAACTAGGATCGCTAGCTTAGAAGTAATTTTGGCTGTCGTGTTCTTGGCAGAGGCGCCATCAGAAGTCAGATTCGTGCGGAAACATGGTAGTAGTAAGCTGAAAACTAACGATGTGTACTGGCGAAGTATCCCGGTCTAGTTTGGGTAGTCGTTACCACTTCGCAAGGTTAGGAATGGGTTGCTCACTTGCTCCTCTGCTGAATTTATTGTATGCTGCTAAGTTATTCGGAAGTTGTTATAGCATCTATACTTTTGCTGAAATTAAAACTGAAGTTGAGAAGACTTATGTGTCCAGTACTCTCCAGCTCGTCTGCCATTAGCACTTGTTGAAGCTTGTTATCACTGCAAAATGCCTTGACTGAACCCTCCCTGTTCTCTTCTGCTGCAGATACCTCCTGGTATTGGACCGGACAAACTGGAAGACCAAGATGCTGACGGGCCTCCTCATCCCTTACATCTTCTTCACGCTGCCTGATATACTGTTTAATCTGGTCCGGTGAGCATCGTCGCTAATCCTCTACTGCAGCAGCGCATCATATTTTAAAATTGAGTGGAACTGCAATGAACTACGGGGTTGCTGCGTTGCTGTGGAAGATTAACAGTTTGAAAGACGAGCTGACAAAAACCAAATATTACTGCATATGTCAAGGTGTCTTATTGTTGGCAATTCGTTGCAGGGGAGAGATCGGTGCCTGGATCGCATTCGTTGCTGTCATCCTGCAGCTCTTCTTCCCACAACACTTCCGTGGTATTGTTTCTCTGTTTCCAAATATGCCTTTTTTTGTCAGTTACTCAATACGCTGGTTAATTTTATTTTTTCTACATGGATCTGACGATGATTTTCATCCTCTGCATCAGAATGGCTAGAGATGCCCTCCGCTCTGATTCTGCTCACGGTGGTCGCCCCCAGCCTGATCGCAGACACCTTCAGGAACAACTTCGTCGGCGTCGGCATATGCCTCGTCGTCGGCTGCTACCTGCTCCAGGAGCACATCAGGGCGTCAGGTGGCTTCAAGGCGGCCTTCAGCAAGGCCAATGGCGTCTCCAACACCATCGGCATCGTGCTCCTCTTCATCTACCCAGTCTGGGCCCTGGTGACGATGATCTTTTAGAACGTTTACCACCGTCGGTTTGGCCCGTCGCTGCTCTGGTTCCGTCTGTTGTTTTTATGATTCGTCGCGTAAATGTTTTCCCGCGGTGATTTGGTATGATCTTCCGGGGCAGATGAACCGGACGTGTTGCTGTACCTCTTCATGGACGGTTTTGGACATGTTTCGTTTCGTTGCTGTTTTGGTGACGGGGCCTTGTTTCCTCAATTTGTGGGTACATAAGCATCAATAAAAACACCATCTGTGGGTTGTTATCCTTAAACTGAAGAACTGTTGTGGATGACATATGGTACTCCCTCGGTCCCTAATTAAGTGGCGTCCTTGTTTTGCATGCACCAAGTTTGACTATCATTTTGACCGACAAAATTTGTGTTGGTGTGTTTTAAAATTATATCATTGGATTCGTATTCAAATAAAGTTTCTAATGATATAACTTTATATCATAATTCTCATAGATTAATGGTTAAATTGTTGGTCAAAATTTGTGCACGTAAAACTAAGGCGACGTCTCCATTGTTACGGAGTTGCATGAGCTACGTGCTCTCGCTCTTTCGTAATCGTGGCAGCACACTCCTCGCACGGGATGCAATATCTTCTTCCATGCCCCCCCCCCCCCCCCCCCCAACGCACACACACTCGTTCTCCAGCGATTGAAAGGTGGCAAACTCCATCGAGCCGAAGTCGGGGCCAATGCGGCGGCTCAAATCTCGACGGGGAATAAATATATAATTTTGCGGTGTAGGATGGATGTCGTCACCGAATAAGAAAAGGGGCGGGGGAGCTTAGAGGGATGTTAGGCGCCTCACAGGAGGAGCCAATGCTAGTACGAGGGGACTGAGAGCATCTCTAGCCGAACCGCAAAAGGGGAACCCGCAAAACAGTTTTGCAGTTCGTGCAACCCGCAAAGCAGATCCACAAAACAGAATATTCCGCCGCGCGGCGTTCTGAAACTGCATATGCAAAACAGCAAGATAGGCATGAATATCATAAAATGTCAAATTGCTTACAAATTCGACATTTATATAGCAAATTAAGTAGTTTCTTGAATCTAAAGACGGCCATTAACTAGTTTTCCATCCGTGTGAACAAAAAATGCCTCCAAAACACCATCCGCATCGTCGAAAGGCCCTACACCGTGCTAGCATCACCACCTCCACCATTGCCGGCACCTCCACCACCAACACCACCACCACCACCGAGACCTCCACCACCACCGCTAGCTTTTAGCATCGCTTGTTTCCTTCGATGCAATATCTCCTTCCTTGCGATGTCATGCCACTCCAAGGTGACTTTGTCCATGTCACTTCGGTTCATCATCATGATCTTGTTCTCTTCGGCCAAGAGCTTGGCCACGGACATGTTCTCCTCCGCCGAGGCTCTTTTGGCCTCAATCTCGATCTTCCGCTTCCCTTCTTCACGAAGCACCTCCCACTTTTCTTTCTTCTCTTGAATTTCTCCCTTTTTTGGCTCTTAATCCCTCAACTTCCACTTCTCACTATGTTGGAGAAGTTTCCAACAATGATCAAGGACAAATGGCTTCTTCTTGGTTGCGGGCATATCCAAGTACCTTTCTCTCGCAATGCGGTCCTACAATGATGAACAAATGGTGAACAATGGTGAACAAGTAGTGAGAACACTACATGAACAATGGTGAATAAACTCACCCAATCACCCTCCACGGTACCACTCGGAGGCGCATTGATCACTTGTTGCAAGCATCCACTCCATCGACCACATGTAGTCTTGATAGTTTCCCAGCGGCCTTGTAGTGATCGATAGGTCTGGGGCACCGTTCGGCCATTGCGTGGCATGAGTTGGAAGAATTTGTCCTCCACCCTTTGCCAATACCGGTCTCTAGTTTGATCAACGCCGGCCGTTGGATCGAGAGAGATACTCTCCCAAGCACGGATCAAGCATTGGTCCTCCAAAATGGTGTAGTTCGAACCTCTCCGACTAAGGCCGGCCCCGTCCACCTCCACGACCTCGTTGTCGTCTTCTCCCATGCCACCATCGACACCACCGTCGAACTCGTTGTAGCTGTAGTTGCCGAGCGGAGGCGAGTCGATGTCTACCGACCCAAGCATGTCCATGAACGCTTGCGTGCTGCAAGATGAACGAATTCAGCTCACCGGGGACGGGCGCGGTGAACCGAGCTCAATTTTGAGTTCGAAAGTTCATACCTTTCGGTCCCGGCGCCGGGGACGGGCGCGGTGGATGCAGCAGCGACAGCGGCGGCAGCGCTGGCCCTGATTTTCCTCCCCGCCAGCCTCTTCGGCTTCGCGGCGGTGGGAGGCTTCGCGGCGGTGGGAGTGCCCGTGGCAGCCGCGTCAAGCAGAACTTGGGCCGCGTCTGCGGTGCCCAATCTTCTCCACTTCGGCGCCGCCAATGGAGCAGCAGCGGTGTCGGCGGCAGCGGCGGCATCTCCGAGCTCTCTGCGGCCCGCTGGATCTGACGATGGCACGTCCCTGACTCGGACGGTCACCAGGGACGGGTCGGCGGTGCTCATGGCCGGTCCGGGGCAGGGCGCGCGGTGGCCGGAGTGGGGGAAGAGAAAGAGGACGCAGCGGCGGCGGGGACGGGCGCGCTGAAGGTTCCCTCGCGCCAACGACACTAGAGGATGAGGTTCCGGCTGCGGGTCGGGGGAGGAAACCTAGCTTTCTCAGTTCGGAGGCGCGGATTCACGGGGGCCTGCAATATCTTTTGCGGGTTGGGCAAATTTGCGGATTCTGTTCTCCGTCTTTTTGCGGTTTTCAATCCGCATCGGGCGGTTATTATGCGGGTTTTCCCCTTTTGCGGGTTCTGCTAGAGATGCTCTGAGTTGGGTCAATCTATGGTGTAACGGTTGTGTTATGCCAATAGCAGTGCCAGGCAGCTAAGTTGGTATGGAATGGGAAATCCTTCTCTATACAAGTTTTGTACGAGTTTTTTGAACATAACTTTGATAGGCGAGAGGTGTAAGCGCCGTGAGGTGTGAAGCGATCCGGTACTAAACGGATGCAAAATGACAACAATAAAAAGATAACTTAGAAAGAGTGGTTCAAAACAGTAAAAGGACAGGAACCTTGTTTAGCGCCCTAGACTCGAAATTCAATTTGTGATAGTGGTTCAAATCGACAACAGAACCATGAATGACTGAATGAATGAATGTGGGCGGCCCCAGGCGATAAGTGTGTGATCAGAAGCCTTTCCTTTAGCTTTAGGTGCATGAATGAATCAGAAGCGACACGGACCATGGGCGGCCGCGGCGACAGTTCACATGCAAGATTTCAAACAAAGGAGATGTGTTCAGTTAAATATGAATGGAGGGTCGAACTGGTTAATATGGGGCATCTGTATAGCGGGAAGAAGATTTCTATCATTCACCGATGGATAGGTAGGAAACCCACCACTCTTGGATATACCGAGAGAGAGGTGGTGGTCTTTGGACCTCGCTCAACGCTAGAACTGATGCTAAGCTTTCACCAAAAGCCAATCACTACAAGGAAACAACTAATCACCGGCGTGGCGTTTTTGAGATCACCGGCGAGAAATGCTGACATGGATATACATCTCGGGTACCCTACCATGAGGGTACCTGGTGTACGTAACGACTGAGGCCCAATTACGAAGAGCCTGCTCGAAGCCCAAGACAGGAGGCCCAAAGAAGATGGAGTACCCTCCAAGATTTAGACATAGGCATAGTCGGTTAGGACTTTCCTTACATGTAAACCAGGTCGGTTACGAACTCCCGAGACCCAGCCTATTTAAAGGCTGGGAGGGGCGCCGATCTGGGACAAGCCATACTCGAACCACCAATGCCCCAGCGAGATCGACATCTCGCCGGAGCCTCCCCTGTAATCGCATAATCTCACACGATCAATACCAGACAAGCAGGAAGTAGGGTCTTTACCTCCACCCGAGGGGCCTGAACCTGGGTAAATATTTGCCTCTGCTTGTCAGTCGACGAAACTACCAGTACTACCATGTTGTCTCCCCATAATCTCAACTCTAGGTCCTAACCATGGGATTTGATGAGGTAACCCCTCGTCAATTGGCGCCGTCTGTGGGAAAGAATAGTGTTGGACTCACGGTTCCTTCGGTTCCATCGGAAAGCGGCAACTCGCCGATCGCATCTACAAACGGCAACTCCCCGGCTGCATCGACAAACCAGAACTCGCCGACTTGGGTGGCACACGGCAACTCGCCGACTCACTCGACAAACGGCAGTACGCCAGCTTCACCTGCAAAAAGCACATCAGATCTTCAGATGAACTTTGAGCCACACTCGCCAGAATTCCAGGAGGCGTTCGCTGATCTCGAATCAGGTTTGGGTTTAACCGTTGGTTCGTTCAATTTTTTCGTAAACAAGCATGGTATGCAGGACTTGACAGATCCACGCCAACACGCCGCTTCCGCACCCGAGGCTCCATCGGTTGCGGCTCCTTCGACTGCGGATCCATCAGCTGCGTTCATACCATCGTCAATCCTCCCAGCCTGCTCGTCTGCAACAACCATGTCGACTTGAGAGATCAATGAGCTCATTGAAGAACTCCAAGGTGAGGAGGTCGAATCAGCATACCGCACAAACAATCCCGAGCTCAATCTTCCACTCGAGGATAGCTTCAAATGCGGGATCTCCCTCAGTGACTTCGAGGAGCCCGAAAATCATACCGACAACCACGTCGACTCCGAGATCTGCACCAACAACAACCTCGACTTCGAGATCCATAACGACTTCGCCCACATCGAGATGAGCATAGGCGACGAACACGTCAACGGCGAGCTCCGCCCAGAGGGGCCGTTCGACTGGCATACTGACTCTGATATGAGTCTCGATGAAGACATCGAATCCATGACGGGACTCGAAAACACATACACATACCCTCGGGAGCTACCCTAGCAGGTCTACGTCGCCATCGCCACAGAATCATCTGATGTTGCGGCCAGTCGCAGACCTACAGAATTCCCGTGCACAGTTACTATGCCGGATGGAGTCACAAATCTCATAATTACTGCTGAGATGGCAGCAAAAGCAGATAAAGTCATCAAGGAGTGCACAATGATGCCCGTGGACGCAACACAGGAGGAGATGTTAACCTTCCAGTATTTCAACTGGCAGGAAACACTTTGACTGCAGCAGATCAGGGCAACACTCGAAGAACATAAAAAGCAAGCTAGCTTGTCGAGTGCACGGAGAAGACAGCTCTCCATGAGCTCGACCGGGCGAGCAGACACAAGGCCCAGATCAAGGCTGTCACGCCTCGCGGAAGATGAGAGGGAAGCACTCACCCGCAACTTGGGCCACTCTTTCATGCCATTCGATGAGGAGGGAGTACCAGTACCCAAAACAGCTGCGGGTGCCCTCTTCATTGCGGCAGCATACCTAGAGGCAACCAAGCCTCCGGCAGATGACCGCAATGCAAAACTATATCGCCAACAAATCAAATCACTCGCCTTATCGGCAAAGGCCATACGCCAAATCCCACAAACTTCAGGAGGGAGTCGAGACCGTGCCATAGTAAACCCGCGTCGTGAAGAGCATAATCGCAGTGGTCGCGGTCACCACTCGAAGGAAAGGAGCGGCTCACGCCGGCGCAGGTCAAGGAGTAGATCACGCAGATCTTACAGTAGCGACTCGTACTCTTATCAGGAGCCTCAGTCATGCGGAGCTCCGTGCTTCACTCGACGCGTCCGCGAGACACGGATGCCCAAAGGGTTCAAACTCACATCTGAACAGCCCAAATACATGGGTCGACAGGAACCTTCAGGATGGCTGGAAGACTACAGACTGACTGTCTCGTGCCAGCGAGGCACAAACACCACAGCCATGCAATACATATGACTCATGCTCGAAGGCACAACTCGCGACTGGCTCAAAGCTTTGCCTCCATCAACATACGACTCGTGGGATCACTTCCGCGCAGACTTCATCAAAAACTTCGAGCCTCTATGCGAGCGACCAAAAACGTTCGAAGAGCTTCGAGCCTGCATTCAACGGTCAGACGAAATGTTGAGGTCATACATCCGACGATGGACTGAGATACGCAACTCAGTCGGGGTAATTTCAGAAGATATGGCCATGGATGCCTTCATCATGGGCCTCGCCAGGCGAGATTTCAAAGAAGCACTCGGTCGCCAAAAGCCAACCTCTGTGGCTAGCCTCCTGAAGATCGCGACTGAGTGGGCAGACAGAGAAGACATGACGCGCACCACACGCGGGTCCTCACCCCGTGACAATCATGAAAGCGGAAGTCGAAGCCGCAGTGACTCATACGGAGACGACCGGAGGCGCAAATGTTCAAAACGTCATTACGACGATGACAGACCCGAATTCATGGCGGCTGGATTCTCCACACCCCGCAACGACCAAGACAGAAGCGATCCACGGTCAGAAGATCGACGGGACAGTCGAGATGATCGCCGGAACAGCCGAGATGATCGCCGGGACAGTCGAGACCGCGACCAACGCAGTGACGGCTACAAGAAGAAAGATTGGCGCAAGTCGCGCTCAGGCGCACAAAACGAGAGATCATTCGATGACAAGATGGATGCTGATTGCAGGTTACACTGTACAAGGGGGAAGATGGAAAATTACGCTCCAATCACTCGATGAGAAACTGCAGAGAATTCGAACAGCTAGCATCTGACTATGTGCAACTCAGAAAGGCAGCAGCCGCACACACACCCGCACCTGCAACGGTGCCTCAGCCAAACAATGTGCCCGTTCTGATGGCACCACCTCCACCACCACAGCCTCACGCAGGCGGAAACATTGCGGGTGCCATACAACCTGTACCTCGGGTGGATGAACCTCAGTACCCTCCACCCTAAGGGCAGATGTACATGATACAGAAAGGTCGCCCTTCTAACAGGGAGCAAAAACTTTGCACTCGACAAGTAAATATGGCGGTCATGTCACCTCCTGCCATAACTGAATTCTTGAAGGGATCCGAGACTGCAATAAGCTTCAGCAGAGAGGACCACCCACCATCGGTGGTTCGTCCAGGGCACTCTGCTCTGGTACTTGACGCCCAAATTGGTGGTTACGCCATGTCCAAGGTCTTCATTGATGGTGGCAGCGGCATAAACATTATCTTCGCGGATACGCTCCGCAAAATGAACAGGTCAGTCGAAAACCTACCAAAATCCTCAAATACCTTCCACGGTATCATCCCAGGCAAATCAATAAGCCCAGAAGGCACTGATAACCACAAGTATAGAGGATCGTTGAAGTCTTCGATGTGTAAGTATTAGTATCGATCCCACGAGGAGTAGAAGGTATAAGTATTTATCCTCTCAAATAAGAGTGTCACTTCTCTTATTATCTATGCACTAGACAAACTAAAATGATGCAAGTGTTTTTGGGTTTTTTGGTGTAGAGAATGCAAAGCTGAAAATAAAATATGATGAGTGAAAGCTCTCAAAGAGAGAGAAAGCCCAATCCTCTATGCAGCAAGAGGACAAGCTCAAGTGTGTATTTCTTATGCGTGGAAAACGTTCCCAAGGGCTACATGGATTTCATGGCAAAAAAAATTCTAGAACAACAAGGTAAACATTTTGTCAAGTTTTAATCTTCCTTGGACGGAGCCATAATTAGGTGTAGCTAAATAAATAAACTAAACCCCTTATGATGGTTCTTATGGCCAAGTAAATGACTGCACAAGAATTATTAAGACATAAAGTCCCACCATAGCATTACACTCTAAGGTCCCCGATATAATTCCCCTCCTAATGTAACTTCATGACTCGGTCAAGGGTTTACGTGTCCTCCCAAGTCTCCATCAATCCATTACACTAGTGTGAAACACCTTCATGCATTACTCAATGTATGGTGCACTTCATACATTGTACATCAAGACAATCATAAAAGATAAAAAGTTGACCAAATACTCAATACATGTTAAGTAGAAATCATTGACAATCCATCCTATGCCCCAGGAACATGAGAGAACTACTCACAACGTGAAGACATGGTAAGATCCAATGGTATAAGTGATACAACACAATCTGAAAATATAATCTCCCCACCAAACAATGAGAAGTAGCAATTCACAAACATGCAGAATAGTACTTAGACAATAGCTAGGGTTCGAACAATCTCAAACTATGAGGGGGATGAAGTGGATCACGAAGATGGTGATGGAGATGGTGCTGGTCTTCATGGTGGTGATGATGGAGACTTCCGGAGGGGGATGGAGGAGCCTTCCGGAGGTGATTCCGGCGGCGTTTCCCCCTCCGATCTTCTCCGACGGCAGCCTTCTGTCTCCTGTTTCTTGGTTTTGTGCTTCTCCACCGCCTCCCTCCAGAGAACGTCGGGGGGCTATTTTTATAGGCGTTTTTAGGTCAAGACTATGTCAGTGGAGCAAAGATCGACGGCCACGGAGCTCCGAGGGGGAAAAGAGGTGGGCCCACGCGGCCAGGTACAGGAGGCCGCGTGGGACCCTCTATCTTCCAGCCTGTTGGGCTTCTGGTCTTCAATTTGAGCCCATTACGTTCGTCTCGAAAATTCTGAACCGTGCTCTTTGGCCTTGCCCTTTTTGGAGTCCCGAAGCTCCCGGAAAGTCTGAAACACTAAAAAAGACGTTTTTTGGAAAACAGGATTAATTCCAAATAAATAGGGGAACTTGTGAAATATTCCCATAATCATTATAAAACATTGATATAACCCTTATATGATGCAAATATGATTGGAATATGAATAAAATAATGCAAAGTTCATGTATGCATTTTACATGCATCAGGCACCATACAACTCGACGTTACGTTCGGGGACAAAAACCACTTCAGGACAGAGTCGATTGAGTTCGAGATCGTCGACTGGAAGTCACAATATCACGCTATACTTGGATGCCCGACGTTCGCTCGGTTCATGGTAGTACCACACTACACATACCTCCAGCTGAAAATGCCTGGACCAAAAGGAGTAATTACAGTCAAAAGAAACTTCCAAAAATCCGATTCTTGCGACCGAGAGTTCAGCAAAATCTCTGAGACGTTCGGCATGGAAGCAACACTCGCCGATCTAGCGGTCTCCAACGATCGAACCCTTATGCCAGAGCACAAGAAGATGGCAGTCGACAGAGCATTCAACGCCACCAATGACACAAGGTCGCATCAGGTCCACCCGACCGATCCGACCAAGACAGTCAATGTCTCTTCGAGTCTGCCTGTCGCATAGGAAAGCGCGCTCGTCGAATTCCTCCGTGAGAACTGGGATATATTTGCATGGTGTCCAGCCGACATGCCAGGTATTCCTAGGGAATTCGCCGAGCACTCTCTCCAATTATTTCCAGATGCTAAACCAGTTAAGCAAACAATGCATCGCATATCCGTACCGAAAAGAACCGCAGTCGAAGCCGAGGTCGATAGACTACTCGCAGCAGGTTTCATCAGAGAGATCAAGAAATCACAATGGGTGGCTAACCCCGTACTTGTAGAGAAGAAGAACTCAGATATCCTTCGGATGTGCGTAGACTTCACAGCACTCAATAAATGATGTACAAAAGATCACTTTCCACTACCCCGAATTGACCAGATCGTCGACTACACCGCCGGGTGCGCTCGCCTGTCCTTCCTGGACGCTTACTCAGGTTACCACCAGATAAGAATGAAGGAAGAAGATGAAAAGAAAACGGCGTTCATAACCCCACTCGGGGTCTACTGCTACACAACTATGCCTTTCAGGCTCAAGAACGCAGGCGCAACCTACCAGCGCATGATGAAAGACTATCTCAAGAAGCAAATTGGGCGAAATGTCCAGGTCTACGTAGACGACATCGTCATCACAACAAGGGAGGAAAACACACTACTCGATGACTTGCGAGAGACATTTGCAAACCTCAAACGCTTCCACATCAAGCTCAACCCGAAGAAGTGCACGTTCGGCGTGCCAGCCGGGCAGCTCCTGGGGTATCTAGTCTCGGCTCGTGGAATCGAGGTGGACCCAGAGAAAATACAGGCTATCTTGACGATGCAAAGGCCTTCAAAGCTCCATGAAGTACAAAAATTAGCGGGTCGAGTGGCAGCACTCAGTCGATTCATCAGCAAACTGGGCGAAAAAGCATTCCCGTTCTATCGGCTGATGAAGAAGGCAGACAAATTTGAGTGGACGCCAGAAGCCGAAGCAGCCTTCACGGACCTCAAACGAGTCCTCACAAGCCCTCCAATCCTCGTCGCACCAAGGGAGCGAGAGCCACTATACCTGTATGTCTCCGCAACTAACAGGGTGGTTAGTACTGTTCTGGTAGTCGAACGCAGGGAGGAGGGACACACCCAAAACATATAACGCCCAGTCTATTACTTGAGTGAAGTGCTCTCCATATCAAAGCAGCGGTACCCGCATTATCAAAAGCTGGCCTACGACGTGTTCATGTCCTCAAGGAAGCTGACGCACTACTTCGCAGAGCACCCGATCACTGTAATCAGCACCTCAGGGATCGGAGACATCCTCACAAATCCCAACGCAACTGGGCGAGTTGCAAAATGGCTCATCGAGCTAGGACCGTGAGATATCAAGTATGATTACCCGAAGGCCATCAAAGCACAAGTCCTACCTGACTTCCATACCGAGTGGATCGAAGCTCAGTTGCCAGGAGCACCGGATGTGTCCAACTCATGGACTATGTACTTTGATGGCTCAAAGAAGAACGAAGGCGCCGGCGCAGGTGTCATCCTCATATCACCAAAAGGCGACAAGCTTCGCTATATCCTGCAGATGGGATTCGAGTTCCCATCCAATAACGAAGCAGAGTACGAGGCCCTGATCCATGGCATGAGGATGGCCAAAGCCCTCGGGTGCACTCGACTGATGATCTATGGTGACTCGAATCTTGTGGTACAGCAAACGATGAAGGTCTGTGATGCAATCACAGATAACATGATCGCCTACCGCGATCTGTACAACCTAATGGAGGGCAGCTTTGAAGGCTGCGAGTTGCGGCACATAGGGCGCGAGAGTAACGAAGAAGCAGATAAGCTAGCCAACATTGGCGCGACCAAAGCACCCGTTCCACCTGGTGTCTTCCTCGAGCGCGTCGAGCACATGTCCATCAAGCAAACACGAAAGTCTACTACATCAGCTGCACCAGCCAAGAGCAAGGCGCCTAGCATAGAGGACCCGCCAGTCGAGGTACTCCTCATCGAGCCAACTTGGACACAACCTTTCCTCGCATACATACTCCGCGGCGAGGTATCTGAAGAGATAATAGAGTCAAGATGTGTAACTCGACGATCTAAATCATACACCGTCATCAACGACGAAATATACAAGAGCAGCATATCAGGTATGTTCTAACGATGCATAGCATTCGAAAATGGCCAGGCCATCCTTCGTGATATTCATGCAGGTACCTGCGGGCATCACGCCAGCAGTCGATCACTCGTAGCCAAAGCCTTTCGCGCAGGCTTCTACTGGCCCACAGCACTCAAAGACGCGGAGGACATAGTCAAAAGGTGAATCGGCTGTCAAAAATTCGCCACAAAGCCGCACACACCCGCATCGGCGTTGAAGACAATACCATTGGCCTGGCCCTTCGCCCAGTGGGGGCTCGATATGGTCGGGCCACTCAAAAAATCCTCCCATGGAGGGCATACTCACCTTCTGGTGGCGGTTGACAAGTTCACCAAGTGGATTGAAGCAGTCCCTATCACAAGTTCGACTGCCACTACAACAGTCAATTTCATAAAATCCATCATATACCGCTTTGGTGTGCCAAGCAGCATCATCACTGATAACGGTACAAATTTCACGGCTGAAGAATTCTGGACTTTCTGCAAAGAGCAAGATATCACGCTCAACTATGCATCCGTGGCACACCCGCAGTCCAATGGCCAAGTCGAAAAAGTCAATGGACTCGTGACGAGTGAAATCAAGAAACGCCTCCTGGTGCCACTCAAAAGGGCCACAGGTGCTTGGGTCAAAGAACTCCCATCTATGCTATGGAGCCTACGCACAACTCGCAATACTTCAACACAATTCACCCCATTTTTCATGGTCTACGGCGCAGAGGCAATCCTGTCATCAGATGTAAGATTCAATGCACCAGGAGTCGAAGCATACAACGAAGAAGACGCAGATGAAGCACTCGAAGATGCAGTCGACTTGCTCGAAGAAGCACGCAACACGGTGCTAGCACGCATAGCTGTCTATCAGAAAGACCTCTGTAACTATCACAGCCGTCGACTGCGTACCAGGTCCTTCGAGGTTGGCGACCTAGTACTTCGACTGAAGCAAAAGAAGGTGCACAAACTTGCTTCTCCATGGGAAGGACCCTTCATCATCACCGAGGTCATTGGTGGTGGAGCATACAGACTGAAGCACGCGAAGACAGGCGAACTCTCGCACAATTCTTGGAACGTTGCGCAGCTGCGCCATTTCTATGCTTAGATTGCTCAGTCGCACAATGTAATAGGCACATATGTCGGATGGCTGCAGGTTTCAGACGCGCTCTTTTACTTACCAGGGTATCTAAGGGGACTGGAAGGTTTTTAATGAGTCGGCATGCAGCCTAACATTCAAAAATGGAATATAGTCAATGATTCCTCATATTTCTCCCTGCTTACTACTCGCATAACTTATCCGCATAAACTTAGCCTCACCCGAATACTCGGGGGCACTCGAGTATGTCTCAAAGCATGAGCTTTCGCTCCTTCACACATAATACTCCATCCGCACTCGAATACTCTTGGGCTGGGTCATCAGAAACATACATAAACGAAAAAGTTGCTCAAAATCATGAGTTGAAGCTTCAAACATCGCAAAAATTCACAGCCTCACTCGAACACTCGGGGGCTGTACAGTTCATGTTCCATACTCTAAGTGTTGATATTACAACGAAAAACGCGCTCATTAGCGCGAAGCTCGGGGAGTACCTCCTTGGGCGACGGCGCGCGGTCGAACAGCTGGTCCGCGGGTGGCAGCATTTCCTCCTCACGAAGCTTGTCCAGATGCGCCTCCTTGATGGTGGATTTCATCCAATCGCCGTCGCTCTTCTTGAGGTCGATGGCGTGCGCAGATGCGCCAGCCGCAGTCTTCTTCCCCTTCAGAGCGGCCGCGCCGGCAGCAACAGCCTTTCTCTTTGGCGCCATGGCAGTTGTGGCTAAGGGGAACAGCGGGAGCTCGGGCGCAAGAACAATGGAGAAGCGAGAGGAAGACGATGAAGCAGGGGCGGCGCAGAGCAAATGGCAAGTAAAAAATAATGCCAGCGTCGTTCCCCTATTTACCACAAATCAAAAGCAATCACAACCGTTCAGATCCTAATCGTGCGTTACGCACGCAATCTCACCGTACACGTGGCAAACGCGGAGGGCAACCGTCGCCGGCCACTCCGCCCACTACGCACGTAAAAAGAGGAGCCATCATCACGCCTCCGTAAAAAGTGGGTGAAAGTGCATGGTTGCCCCCATGTGTGGTTTTGGTAATTAATGACACTCCTTTTGGACTAATGTTTACATTGAGATATTCTTATAGATCTTGTCCATTGGAGTTCATGTGTTGGACTCTTGAAGATGGCATGATGACCAATGCTCTATTTAAGGGTTAATATGAAGAATGGTCATGTGTAGAAGATGAAGTGCAAAGGAGACATGAAGACGGAGCTTAGCGAGGCTTTCCCATAATGGAGTATGGGGGAGCATTTGGAGAAGTCTTCATCAAGCATGTGCTAGCAAGCACAATCAAGAAAGGTGTTCCAACTTGAGAGAGTCAAGATCGTCATCATCGAGCTCAAGTGGAATGCGCAAGGCAAATGTATGATCTTGATAGGTTTTCTATTTTACCGGTCTCATGTTGTTAGTGGGAGACCGGGTTTTAGGATAGACGGCGTACTATCAAGAGGGGTTCTCAAGTGAGTAACTTGATCGCATCTTTGTGGAGAGCTCATACCTTTGCATACTTGGCATATCATCTTTCTTGGTTCTTATTTGGCTTTTCACCTTGTTGGGTTTTGGTGCTTGTCGTGATCTTCATGACAAGCCCAAGTTCTTCGAAAACGGATTTCTTATTGAAAACTTGTTGTGTTTTCGTGTTGGAAATATTACCGATCCACCTTCGAGTTAGGGTCCACACCTTCCCATGTGTGGTATCCCCTCTATATTTGTGACCCTTAATATTTCTGTGTGATAATACTCGTCGTTACCTTTCCAACACAATTGGATTCACCTGATTTGGAGTTCATACGAGAAAGTTATTGCATTTCAGGCTTTGCAGTTTCACTGCTTTCAGGCCGGAGTCTCCGGTCTTCTGGACCAGAGTCTCCGGTCCTTGGTTTTCCTCGGAGAGTGTTTTCTTGTTCAGCCCCTGGTGGGGGCCGGAGTTTCCGGCCCAATAGGCCGGAGTATCCGCCCCAGGCCGGAGTTTCCGGTCCCAGGGACCGGAGTTTATGCCTGTGCTTTTCTCGTCTGGAAATGGTTCACCCCCTGGTGGGGGCCGGAGTTTCCGCCCCCAGGGGGCCAGAGTTTCCGGTGCAGGCCGGAGTCTCCGGCCACTTTGGCCGGAAACTCCGGTGTGAATCTGGCTGCAACGGCTACTTTTCTGGGAGGGGTATAAATACCCCTCCACCTTCCTCCAGCCAGCAAGCTTAGCCCAGCAACCTTTGCTTTCTCTCTCCTCCATTGTTGCAAGCTCATTTCCTTGATATCTCCCAATCCCTCCACCCAAACTCTTTGATCTTTGGAGGATTGAAGGAGAAGACCTAGATCTACATTTCCACCAATCAATATCTCCTCTAAGTGAGGGGAACATAGTGGATCTAGTTCTTGGAGTTCTTGAGTGGTTCTCCTCTTTGTTCTTCCTCTCTTATTCCCCCATAAGCATTTGTTGCTTTGTTGGAATTTGAGAGTGGAGGACTTGAGCACTTGTGCTCTTGCCTTTTGCATTTGGTGCATCGGTGTGCTCTCCACGAAGTTTCGTGGAAGTTGAAAGCTTGTGAACTTGTTACTCTTGGGTCCTTGGACCCTAGACGCCTTTGTGGTGGTTGGACCCTTGTGTGGTCACTAGAAGCCATTCGGGAGCCCCCAATCCCATTGTGGGTTGTGCCTCGGATTGTTGTTGAAAGCCGTTCGGGAGCCCCCAATCCCTTTGTGGGTTGTGCCTCGGATTGTTGTTGAAAGGCTCCGGATTCCGCCTCGAAGGAATACCGATAGTGGAAGGTGAACCAAACCTTTGTGGTGCGGTTCATCGGAGAAGAGGGTGAAACCTTTGTGGTTGTTGAACCGTTGTGTCGGTTCACACCTCTCCAACGAGACGTACTCCCTTTCAAGGAGGAACTCGGGAATACTTCCTCGTCTCCGCGTGCTTCGGTTATTTCTATACCCGAGCTTTTTACTTATGCACTTTACATTGTGATAGCATTCGTGCTTGAAGTATTCTATATTGCTATCACCTTGTTGCTTATCTTGCTTAGCATAAGTTGTTGGTGCACATAGGTGAGCCTAGTTTATTTAGGTTGTTGGCTTGTTAATTTAAACACCTAGTTTTATTCCGCAATTACCAAGCCTAAACCGAAAAGTTTTAATCGCCTATTCACCCCCCCTCTAGGCGACATCATTGTCCTTTCAGTGGGCCAGAGTGGTCAAATCAAGTCCAAACGGCACCGTCGTTCGGTCAGTGCTGCACAATGGGCCCACCTATGTATCACGTCCCATCCATCACAGCATAACGCACGCCACCGCGTGTCAGGCAGCGCAGTCGCCAAAAACGTCATCCCTGACATCATCTCAAGCGCTCTGATGAGAAATACATTCGATTCCGCCAAACGCATATCGGTCACTCGACTGCCTTGTTTGGTTCGGGTGTGAAAAAACAATGTTAAGGCAAAATTGGTCACTCGACCGTTCCTTCGGCTGAGGCATATTACTCCCATCGGGAGCATATCAAAAAATTC
Source organism: Poa pratensis (assembly GCA_947311845.1). Lineage (NCBI taxonomy): Eukaryota > Viridiplantae > Streptophyta > Magnoliopsida > Poales > Poaceae > Poa > Poa pratensis. Next base: position 23,825,167 of record CAMZMU010000115.1, on the reverse strand, counting down.
TTCGACTGGAGATGCTCAAGATAAAATGATTTTGAGATTATCCTCCATTACAAGCAAAACATCATAATCTCGGGGGCTACTCCCATCGGGAGCACTGTCGTGCACCCGATAGAATTACGGCAAAAATTTCTTCGATTAACATATGCAGGGTTAGAAGATATGAGATTATCCTCCATTGCAAGCAATAAAGCACAATCTCGAGGGCTACTCCCATCGGGAGCGCTGTCGCGCACCCAATAGAACAACGACAAAGTGATAGTCGGCAAAAGGATCGACTCAGTTCATATACAAAATCATACTCGAAACATTCCCGAGTTGCGTCCGTCGCAAATACCTCGGATGCTGCACGCATAGTACAAAGGTAAGACCCGCCAAACTTTCGAGCTGGGCTAAGGACCGTTCCAGCAACGTCAATCCTTATACTTTTCGTGTCAGCAGACATGATGAAAAATCCTGACGGACGCGTTGGGTAAAATTCAAATCTATACTGCAGATCGACTCAGTAAGACCTCCGCGGCCTAGTCGAATCTGACCAGTTTGTTCCAAATTCGAGTCCGGGTACTCGAGTTTGATTGAAAGCTAGTAAGTTTTACCCGAATGTGTAGTTAACCGGTCCCGATCCGTCGAGTGTACCGGGCCTACTAAGCTATTATCCCTTGATTATCATAAGCAAAAACCAAAGTCGATGAAATACTCGACATAGCCAACATGTGCTATTCATACAGGAATTCCAATTATAACATACAAGTACAAAGCATACAACGTACACTTACGAAAGAGTCCATGCCCGACTCTTCGGGTCAGACAAGTACTCGAGGGCTACTGACATAGATATACATCTCGGGTACCCTACCATGAGGGTACCTGGTGCACGTAACGACTGAGGCCCAATTACGAAGAGCCTGCTCGAAGGCCAAGACAGGAGGCCCAAAGAAGATGGAGTACCCTCCAAAATTTAGACATAGGCATAGTCGGTTAGGACTTTCCTTACATGTAAATCAGGTCGGTTACGAACTCCCGAGACCCAGCCTATTTAAAGGCTGGGAGGGGCGCCGATCTGGGACAAGCCATACTCGAACCACCAAAGCCCCAACGAGATCAACATCTCGTCGGAGCCTCCCCTGTAATCGCATAATCTCACACGATCAATACCAGACAAGCAGGAAGTAGGGTCTTTACCTCCACCCGAGGGGCCTGAACCTGGGTAAATCGTTGCCTCTGCTTGTCAGCCGACGAAACTACCAGTACTACCACGTTCTCTCCCCATAATTTCAACCCTAGGTTCTAACCATGGGATTTGATGAGTTAACCCCTCGTCAAAAGCCCACGCCGGTAACCTCGCACCAGTGCTATTTGAGATCACCGGCGAGTGCGCGGCCATGCCGGTGATTAATTTGGGATCACCGGTGAGTGTTAGTCATGCCAGTAAGGTTTGGATTACCGGCGAGGGGGCACGCTGGTGATTATATATCGGAAAATTAAAAAAACAGCTGTTATTCTAATTAATAGACGACAATTATCAGGAAAGTTGACAAATACGGAAACATTAACAAAAATAGTACTAGCAGTAGCTGCTCTACTCAACAAGTTCTTATTGTTCATCTAGTTAACTTATTTCTAACTATCATAGCTACCTAGCTAGTCACTTAGGTTCTGAACCACCGGCTCAGGCATGAAGTCATGATCATCTCTAGGGTCATGATCCTCAGACTCGGAACTGTCGGAGTTGTTCGGGGGACTATACATGAAGTAGGTAGAGACTTCACCATGGTCGAGGAAGAAGGTGCACCTCTCACCAGGTTGCATGCCATAGCGATCAACAAGTCATGTCCAATTAGGGCCACTAAAGTATGTTCGGCCCATCGTGTTGGTGCACAAAACTCTGAACCTCCGGGTGGGCACCATCATCGGGACCAATTCAACCTCAAATGTCCTGTAGTCGGTGACGGCAACACCCACGTGCTCCAAGAAGTCACGTCTAGACTTCACGGTATGTTCCGAGAAAACAACAATTAGACATTAGTGTTATTTTAAGACTAAGATAATGCAACAGTTTAATCAACAAAATAAGAGAACATTTCACAAAGAAACAGACATTAAAAAGTGCCTCTAACATGTATAACAACATGGATAAAAAGACGAATAAAAAGATGCCTCGTATGAAGAGTGCACACCATGAACTTCCAAGTGTCGGAACTAAAGGACCAAGAGAAATGTATAACCAAAGTTGTTATACATGTCAGTAGGTCATTTAGACCAACACTCGAAATGACAATGCACAAGAGTCTAATCATTGGCAAAATTATGGAAACAAGCACACATGATGTAATACAATACAAGCCTCATATATCATTGCCAAAACAAGGCAAAAAGAGTGCATACAAGACCATGTACTAATACAAGCACTCAAATTGTATATAGTACAAGGTATTGTAGGTACTCTCCTTGCCTTTAAAATGACATCGTTTGAATCATCGGCCTCTAACATCTAAAATAAAATGGATAAAAGATGTCTCAAGTTGATAGTGGTTCAAACATGTTTAGCAAGAACAAGAATATATGCTAATGACATGTCGATTTTAAACATTCCATGCGAGTTTGAACATCCTCTTGAAAAAATAGGCCAAACTTCCTATTCATGCACTCAGGATAGCCACAATCCTCACACTGATACATATTGCTGCATATTATACATATAGCAACATTGGGAGAGTACATTAAACATGAAGTAGTCTAAACATGAACTATAATACAAGCTGCATAATATACATGAACTAGCACATCAACATAAAACATCAGTATAAAACAATGGTCCAAACATCAACATAAAACATCAGTCTAAAACATCAACATAAAACATGAACATAAAACCAACAAAGTAAACATGTCGCTCTACGGGTCCCAAGTCATCGTCGCTAGCGCCTTAGCCCAGAACATCGGGTCATCCGGGTCATCAGTACCCTCGCTGCCCCACGGCTAACCCGAAGCAGTGCGGAACGGAGGCACGCCGTTCAGCCTATTCCACTCGACCCAGTACCTAGGGTCTGTGTGGTGGTAAGCATCGGGGTTGGGCGGCCCCTGCTGCTGCACCTGCTGCCGCTGCCACTCCTGCTGTCGCCGCTGGCGCTGCTCCTCAGAGTTAGACTCCCAGTCCTCCTCTCACTACTTCTGTCGCTGCTCGTCAGAGTCAGACGCCCAGTCCTCCTCCCACTCCTCTGGCTCCTCCCTCCAGAGCCCAAGGGAAGTGATGTCCTGGTCAGAAGGACTGGCGTCGTGGGAAGAACCTGCGTCGTGAGAAGTACCAGCCCCGTTAGAAGGACCGGCCCCGTGGGAAGGAACATCGCCGAACTACTGGTACGATAGCAAGTTCGGCTCGTCCTCCATGAGACGCCTCACGTACGGGTCGCTAGCCCCGTGAGAAGGACTGGCCCCATGGGAAGGAACATCGCCGAACTGCTGGTACGACAACAAGTTCGGCTCGTCCTCCATGAGACGCCTCACGTACGGGTCGTCGTGGGGGCGCACGTTGCGACGTGCGATCTGCGCCTCAGCTAACCGATTCTCCTTCTCCTTGGCCATGTCCACCTGTCTTATCCCATCCGGTATGTGCTGATCCACACAGTGGCGATCCGCAGGGTAGTTGAGCTCGCGGTCCTTCTTCTTATCGCCGTACTCGTGTACGGCAAAATAATCATAGGCACGCGCCGCCTCCTCCGGTGTATTGAACTACCCATCCCAGTGCTTCCTCTTGTTTATATGGATCTGACATCCATAGACGTATCGCTGAAGTCTCGACCTATAATACGCCCTCACACCCTTATACTTAACCATTCCATGGAAACTAAAGCATGTTAAGAAGATATTCGTTAGCACCAAAAACACAAAAAATCTATAAACTAATAGAAATACATCTAAATCTACACATTTGACTATTACAAATATGATAAACTAAAACAACTAGATTGGTACAACTAATACATCTTCTAAATCTAAACAATTAAAACAACTAATACTACACATTTTACATCTAAAACATTCATGTAACATCTAGAATTCTAGCAATCTAAAACAAGTAGTACATATTACATATTTAACAATTAAAACTAAACAATCTAACACTACACTACACTAAATCTAACAATAACAGTACATTAAATCTAGCAAACCCTATACTAAATCTAGTACACTACACTACACTAAATCCTACACATTTTACATCTAAATCTACACTACACTAAATCTAACAATAACAGTACACTAAATCTAAAATATACACTACATCTAAATCTAACAATCTAACACTACACTACACTAAATCCAACAATCTAACACTAACACTACACTAAATCCATGGAGATACCGTGACTCACCGGCGAGGTCGACGGAGGCGAGGACAGACGGAGGGCTCGGGCGCGGACGGCGGCACGATTCTGTGGACGCGGCGGCGTCGGGGAGGGAGGGCGCGATGCGGGTGCGGACGGAGGACTCGGGCGCGGACGGCGGCGTCGATTCGGTGGACGCGGCGGCGGCGGGGAGGGAGGTCGCGATGTGGGCGCGGACGTAGGGCTCGGGCGCGGACGGCGTCGTCGACGGAAGCGGGGGACGCGGCGGCGATGCGGTGGAGGCCGGGGCAGCGATGCGATAGAGGCCAGGGCGGCGATGCGATTTCGCGATGTGGTGGAGGGGAGAGAGAGGTGGAAGTAGGCCGCGCGCGGGGGCGGTTGTTTTAAAAAAAATTGGTTATTTTTTATGTGGTTAATACATTTCCACTAAATTTCTTTTTTCTTTTTGGTTATTCGTTCTTTCTCTTTTTTTGGTTATGTCTAAAAAAAATCCCTAAAAAAACAATTTTTTTTGTTAAACTGACCATCTCTTGGCCATAGAATTAATATAAATCGATTGAGATACTAGTACACAATTAAAAGAAATTTGAAAAATAACAATATTACATTACTAAACATATAAATTACATTTCACTGGTTGCCCTTATAACTTGGCCTAATATGCGCTCGTTTAGGAGGCATGAAGTCATCATCACTGTTATCATCAGCGACGACTGCCTTTTTCGGTCCTCCAACTACGCAATCTCAAAAGTTCTTTCCGTATTTCCTCTAGGTTTATCTCGGGAAGCCCATTTCTTCAAAAGTATTTATTTAACTCAGTGAGGTGGCTATTGCCACTAATTAATTCATCCAATGGCATCGGTGGAGTCCCTTTCCACTTATCACCCTTCATCATTTTTACAGCACCATACACAACCAAATGAGACATCATACGGTAAAACCACGATCACAAGGATCAACAGACATGTTGCACTACACAAACAACGCTAATCACTCTAGCTAAGCTACCCAAACTAACTCAGATACAATATATCCAAAAGGGGTATAAATAGTCCTATATATAGAGATGAGGGGGGAGAGTGTGGTGATCAGAATCGAATTACCGGCGTGGGGTACGAACACCACGCCAGTAACGCCAAAACAATTACCGGCTAGCCAAGCATTACACGCCAGTACTTTGCTGGGTCCGTGAATCTCGAGCCTGACCATACAATTACCGGCGTGTACTTAAGATTCCACGCCAGTGATTACAAAGGAAGTTATCGGCGTGTCTTATGAGTTCCACGCCAGTAATGTGGTTAACCGCAGCAAGTTTTTGGGCCCACTTATCACCGGCGTGGCTCTCAGAGGGCCACGCCGGTGATTCTTGGTTTTCACCGGCGTGTAAAAATTCCCATGCTGGTAATTAGGTTCGGAATTTGGTCCTAGCAGATCACTGGCGTGAGTTTGTAGTGGCCCACCGGTAATTAGAAGCCGGCTATTAGCTGTTTCCTTGTAGTGAATTGTGTAAGGGTAGCGACTAGTTGGTAACTGTCTCTTGAATAGAGGCCTCGTAATGTACTCTGCAACGGTCTATCAACATTTGAAGATCCCATTTCAAGTACAACTTCGGGGCCTCCTCCTCATGATCATTGATCATCTCATAAGATGGTAAAACCCTTAAAAGAGTGCTTAGCTCTGAACTAGATGGGTAATCTAGAAGGGGTGAGCGGTTGAATAGGTTTATACAAATTTTTAACTTTTTCTTCACAAGTTATAGGATTTTGCGAATAAATAAGATGATCCTAATGGAACTATGTGAAACAACTTGTATGATGAGATAAAGTACTTACATCACGAAGGCTATCACAATGATAAGAACAAGTGAAAGAGTTTGGATAGTAATAACCACAAAAATAGTGGCAAAGATGTTCCCGATGTTCACTTACTTAAGTGGAAGATAATCAACGCTAGGAGGTGTGGGTTACCAGAAGGAATCAAAACGCCACTAAAGACTCACCCTTCTGTCCTTGAGTCTTCTCCGTGAACTAGGACCTCCATGAATAGTGGAGACCCCGGGAAGACCTCTAACCCTTCACAAACCTCTAGAGAAAATCACAACTTGAAGCTTCCAGCGATTCCTACCGCCTAGGAGCTCTCAAACTTCTAGAGTAACAAGATTAAAGGGTAAAGATTTGAGCCTGCTTAAATCACACCAATGATCGATCAAAAGCGGGGGAGGTACATATATTAGTTAAGGTTAGCTCCTCTCTCAAGTCTCTGGCAATTCTCCCAAGGAATCGATAAGTGAAGGAAGGAGAGAGCAAGGAATGTTTGTCTTAGATATGAAATGTTGGAGCGGTTGCTTGACCCAGTTCAAAACTGTGACACAATTTTGGATCAGAGTGACTATTTGTTTTGCTTCAAAAAATACACCTGGAGTCTCTGGCCAAAAAGGCCTGGTAGCCAGTGGCGAACCATGGGCCTAATTGATGGGAGGGCGGACATATAATATAATGGGCTAGTTTCGCTAGATATTTGGATAATTTACAAGGGATAAATAGAAAACACTGTCCGGTGGCTCTAGGTCAAATATCATGGATGAGCCTGATATGGAAGAGCAAGAAAACTCTTGCCATTAGACTCGGGCTCAGATTCTCCGAACCGATTGACCTGGAGGCTTCGTGACGAACTCAAGAGCAGTGAGAAGAAGAGCGAGAGGCTCCACCTAGACCTAGGGCATCACGCCACATCCAGAGCATCAGCCAGGAACAGAGGTTCCCGGAGGCTCCGGTTCATGTCCACGATATTGCGAGACAAACTTGAGAACGGCTAGAAAAGTCCTGGAAAATCCGGCTAAAAAACAGCTATTCTTGATTTGGCATCACGCGTGTTCAACATAGATTAGGCAGTTCTAAGAATCTATGTTCAATATCGTCAACATATACTTTTAACCCTTATAATGATATTTGATCCCTAGGGATCGCGTGAAAACAATATTTTCAACCCTTATCACCGACAAAATTGTATTACACATGTTTCAAACTATAAAATATTTTGGTAGGTTAGTACTTACTCCTTTGGAGTAGCACGCATGGCCTAGATGTTTTCTTAAGTTTTATGATGCAACTTTATTATCAGTTTAACGCGTTATGCAACATCAAAATTAATCTCCTTTGGAACCGTAAGAAGCAAACAACTCATTTACAATAGTTGAGAAAGAAAGTCCACAGATAAGTGCATGCAATAATGCACTACTAGGAGCCCCCCACGTGTCATGTGAGGCCGTAGAAATTGCTCCGGAACAGTCCAGATCGTGGGCCACCTGTTGGCCGGCAGCACGAGCTGTCCAGCTAAGCTTTCCTGTACTACGTGCAATATTAGCCAAGCACAAATTAATATATGTACCTCCCCCGCTTCCTCCGCCGCCGAAACATGAATACCTAAGGGCACCCACAGCGTTGGTTTGGCCAAATCTGACAGAACGGGCAATTTGGTAACGAGGCAAGATTTGGCAACAGCTCCACAATGTTGTCAATAGCTAAATCTCTGTACGGTGGGTCCCAACGTTGGCAGCAGCACACACATCCGCCTAGCTTTTCTCCCGCTGCATGCAACAAATTGCTTTTTTATTCACACAGAGAGATTTGGCATCGGCGCAAGCTCTTGCTCCGATTCCCTAAAATTTGGCTTTGGCAATGGCTCCACAACGTGAGGAACTAGTTCTAAATGGCAAAAACTGAATTTGGAACCACTTTTGGCACAACATTGTGGCTGCCCTAAGAACGTCCTTCCAAAGCAGAGTTTGATCCAAGTTTCGGCGATGGGGAAGATGCCGTCGTACCTGGAGATGAAGACGGACACGGCGGGCACCGCGTCGGAGGCGTTGCAGGCGCTGATCCAGTCGGACCTGCAGGAGTTGAGCGCGGCGGCGAGGAAGCTCGCCAACCACGCGATCTTCCTCGACGACGGCCTCGGCTTCGGCGGCGGCAGCTCTCTCTTCAAGTGGCTCGCCTTCATCGCCGCCGTGTGAGTTCCATTCCCCTTTTTCTAATTTTAGATTTCCATCGCTAATTTTTGTTATTAAGCAGGGAAAACAAAAATGAGAAATGCTTTGGTTTCTGTAAATGGGATCCCGTTCTCGCCTCACGGAGATTCAGAATGAATCAGGTCACGTTGGGATGGAGTCTGTATCCCGTGATTAATCCAGATCATGTAGGGGAGATCATGGGGAGGTATCATCACGATGGTTAACTAGGATCGCTAGCTTAGAAGTTATTGTGGCTGTAGTGTTCTTAGTAGAAACGCCATCAGAAGTCGATTCGTGCGAAAACATGGCACTACCTCCGATCCATAATAAGTGTTTTTGATCTAATCCCAGTTCAAATGTGACACTTACTTCGATGAGATCGGGTAGTAAATTGAGCTGTACATCATTGTCCCTTAGAACAGATTTTGTACTACTCAATTTACTGATGTACACCATTGCCCCTTAGAACAGTAGTCAAACTAAAATCGAGAAGATTTATGTGTCCAGTTAACTTTTAGTTAATACTTCTTGAATCTTTGGCGGTTATCACAGCAAAATTCTTTGACTGAAACCCTCTCTGATCTCTTATTCTGCAGATACCTCCTGGTATTGGACCGGACAAACTGGAAGACCAACATGCTGACGGGCCTCCTTGTCCCTTACATTTTCTTCACCCTGCCTGGTGTGCTGTTTACTCTGATCAGGTGATTATAGTCACAAATTTCCATGCTGCAGCTTCCATTCATGTCTTAGAATTTAAGGGTATTGTAATGAGCCGTGGGATTGTTGCATTGGTGTGGACTGTGGATTAACAATTTGTAATATGAACTGACAAAATCGAAATGCTGCATATACCAAGGCGTCACACTGTTGGCAATTGATTGACATCATAGGCTGCTGGTCTGAATAGCGACTTTTATTTGAAAAAGAACATCACTACACTGTCGATAAGTAAAAGAACTTTATAGGTTGTTGATAAACTGACGTAACATACATGCTCAATATATGCTACCCGACAACAAACTCAAGATACTTTGTTTTAAACTTGTTGTCTATTGGTTGGAGGATCCACAAGTAGTTGCGGACAAGCTTGGTTGCATATCTTCCTACTCTTTTGATCCTCTTCTGATCTATTACAACTGTACAACATCACATACATGTATATGAAACGAATTCCTGATCATCAAACATCGACATTGCAGGGGAGAGGTTGGTTGCTGGTTTGCATTCGTTGTTGTTGTACTTCGGCTCTTCTTTCCAAAACACTTCCCTGGTATTATTTCGTTGTCTTTTTTGTCATTTTGTTCTACTACTCGATAGGCCGGTTAAACAATTACATGGAAGACTTCAATGAGTAGTCTATTCTTAATAGCTTTGTTTCGCTGGTTGATTCATGTAGCCACTTTGGCTGATCCGTGATTTGTAATAACTGATTGATACTCTCTTGCTACTTTTATTTAATATAAAAGTCTGTGTGGGCCTCCCATTTCTAATAAAAAAAAACAATTACATGGATCTAACAATGATTTTCATCATCTGAATCAGATTGGCTAGAGCTGCCAGGCTCTCTGATTCTTCTAACGGTGGTCGCCCCCAGCCTCTTCGCTGACAAATTCAGGAACGACATCATCGGCGTGGGTGTATGCCTGATCATCGGGTGCTACCTGCTTCAGGAGCACATCAATGCGTCAGGTGGCTTCAGGGCAGCCTTCCGCAAAGCAAATGGCGTGTCAAACACCATCGGCATCGTCCTGCTCTTCGTCTACCCGGTCTGGGCCTTTGTGTTGTATGTGTTGTAGAACAATTACCACTGTCAGTGTGGCCCTTCGCTGGTCCAGTTCCTTCTGTTGTTTTCTGATTCCTCGTGTAGATGCTTCTGGGTGATTTCGGTACCGACGTCCGGAGCAGATGAACCGGACATGTTGTTATACCTGTCGATGGACGGTTTTGGACATGTTTTGTTTCGTTGCTGTTTTGGCGACGGGGCCTTGTTTCCGCAATTTGTGGGTACATAACCATCAATAAGAACACCATCCGTTGGTTGGTGCTGTAAAAAGTGCAGAGCTGTTAGAGAAATTGTGTCATGCATGGTTGCTTGCATAGTTGCATCACATATGTTATCAGCTTAGTACCATCCAATATACTTTGTGAACCAAGCTAGGTTTGCCTTATGTGTGAGTTAAAAGAATTTCTGTAATTACTCTTTTTTTGCAGATCATAGATGTGTTGTCATTCCTTGAGTGAAAAAATAAGAAAAACAAAATGGTGGAGCACTAACCAGGCTGGAGAATGGGCCGGCATGCCTATTCTAGCTGGAACTTTTCGGGTGGTAAATGGGAGATCCTATACATGGACGAAATCACTAGAAAAAGGCCGATTTTTGAAAGCTCCGTTCCTACAAGCTCTCCTCTCGCCATGTGTTGCGTTCTCGTTTCTTATTTCTCATACGGGGTGTCTTCCTACTCACAATTTTCATAATGAGAATACAAGTGGGAATGAGGAAGAGAGTTAGGGATATGAGATTGTGAAACCTGAAGAAACCATAATAAATGAAAGGAAACCCGAGAAAAACCAAAAGAAGCCATAGAAAAAACGAAAGGCACAAAAACTGTGGTAGACGACCAGCAAGAGCTAGACAAACAAGTCACGTGAATAACAAACAAGAGGAAGAGATTGGGCTAGCAGTCGGACCCTAAACCATAGGATGCTCATTGCATCAAAAGGGGGACGAAAACCATAGGACAAAAGGGGTGAATCATGTACATCGCCCATTTGCGGCGCGGAATGCTTCCGCCGCTTGAAAGAGTTCCTGATGGACCGGCCCATTTGGCATTTTTTTCTAGTTTCTTCTTTCTTTTCTTTTTTGTTTTCCTTTCCATTTTCTTCTTTTTATTTTCTGTTTCCTTTTCTCTTTTTTTCATGTTTTTTATTTTAGAAATGTTCAATTTGGAAAATGTTCAAATTTAAAATATGTTCAAAATTGAAATGTGTTCAGATTTAAAAATTATTCATATTTTGAAAATTGTTTAGTTTCAAAATTTATTCAGATTTCAAAAAAATGTTCAAAATTTAAAAATGCTCGGATTTGAAAAATGTTCATATTTTTGAAATTAATCAAATTTGAAAAAAATTAAATTTAAAAATTGTTCAAATTTAAAATGTTCAGATTTTGAAGAAAAAAAGATTTTTGAAAATATTTCAGATTTGAATTTTTGATATTTTAAAATATTGAGCTTTTAGAAAAGGCAAAAAGATAAAATAACAGTACCTGTCCCGCTTCAAACCAGCCCATGAAGCATTGCTTTGCTTCAGGGCGGAGACCCGCTTCCGCACCACCTTGAAGCAATGTATAGGAGCTCCCATCAAAAGGAGGACGAAAACAGGGGGGGGGGGGGGGGGTCCATATACCACACAGGAGTGGGCCGACCAAACAAGATAAGCATCATTCTCTGTTTTCGCAGTTTTTTCGCTTCATTTTCTTTATTTTTCATTTTATTTTACTACTAGTTGAATGCACACTGCATTGCAACGGAATGTATAATATCAAAATATTTTCTGCTACTTTTCTCATTTGGTTCTCTTCGTCTATGTTGTACATCTTCATTCCCAAATCTTAAGAAGACAATGTGTCATCTTTTTTTCTATTGCTCTATTACCATAAGCAAATACTTTATTGCCTCATTAATCATTCACATTTTAAGACAACAATAAGCACCAGATTTTTCACGTGAAATCAGTTTACACGAAAAACAACCAATAACCTTCGAAACATAGTTGATAACACCGCGGAGAGGGTGATTCTAAAGAGAAGTTAAAGTTTTGAGTTTAATAAAAAAGATACATAGTTGATAAATGATGCCGATTTAAAAAGTAACTACACTTTCTTGTTATTTCTGATCCTAGCCATACTGGACAACCAAAAGAGTCTTGAAGGCTTGTCACCCAATTCGCACTTAGATGTTCATGAAGAAATTTCGCCTCATCGACTCCCCTGCAGCAAAATACATTTGTAGGTATAAAACAAGTACTCCCTCCATTCCATGAAGTAAGGCGTATATTTTTAGTCAAAAGTCAACATAGCGCAACTTTGACTGAGCTTATAGATAAAAATATGAATATTTCGAATACCAATTCTATATGAATAGACTCGCCGTAGAATATATTTTCCTTGTAAGTTAATTAAATTTATAAATATTCATATTTTTGTCTATAAGCTCGGTCAAAGTTACACTAGATTGAATTTTGACTAAAAATATACGTCTTACTTTATGAAATGGAGGTAGTATGCTTAAGCTCGGTCTATAAGCTCGGTCAAAGTTACACTAGATTGACTTTTGACTAAAAATATACGCCTTACCTTATGAAACGGAGGTAGTATGCTTAAGCATGACCTTATTTGTTTTATTTCTCCCTTTGGCTGTAAAGGGATATCAATGATTTATGTATTTTTCGATGATAAAGATAATGAATACGTGCTCATCTAACTTTACAGGTAGAGTTCTATTGTTCTTTATCTCACCAAAAAGGACACCAACAACTACCAATGCAAACCACCCTGGTTATTAACCCTTGCCCACAACCACTCTTGTATCGACTCATTTTGGTTTTGAAAGAACATACACGCTATTAGTAAGTAATTGATTGGTTAAATGGTTATTTTGCAGTATATATTGCTCAAGGAGAGTAAAAGCCAGTGACAAAAATGTCAGGAATACACTTTCTTCTGAGGTGAAATGTCCAATAGAAACGGTAAGTAAATTTCCAAAATCTATAATGGAGTTGAATATAGTCTGACCTGATAACTCCAGCGGGTTAGCCTATGTTGTGAAGCTCTAGATGTATCTGATATTGGAAGCCACAGATGCATTTTCATTCATTATCTCATAATTTCCGTCTTTGCTAAAAAAGCATCCTTAAACACCCACGACCTTTCGGAATTTGTCCATGCAAGTTCAGTTACCTTCTGCTATCTAGTATTTGTGTTCCATGTCCTTCCAAGTTCCACCCTACGTTGTTGGGTGTCTGAGTCATGCAATCAACAGACTTCATAGCCATTTCAAGTCAAAAAATAGTTTCTGTAGCTACATGTAAAAGGAAATTTATAGTCATACGATAGAAGGAGGGAGTATCTAGCAACTCGTCGTTATGCAATATACAAATGGGAAACAATCGTTATGTAAAAAACAAATGGGAAACAAATGATGTATTTCGAGTGAACTTTCCTGCTCAAATTCACTGCTGACCGTTGGGACCAAATCGTGGATACACATACAAGCTGTTAAAATTCTACACGAATTGTTGAATTGATGCTACGTCCATGCCCAGCTCGACCATGTGCTACCTCGACTCGCTCCCGAGCTCACGAAGCTCCCGTGCCAGCTCCTCCACCTCCTGCCACGAGCTCCCGCCTTCTCTTACCGCCGCCGTGGCCTCCTCGGCAAGCTCCCTCGCCCTTGCCTCCACGCCGCCCCACTCTTCATCCCCCGCCATGGCTGTCGCTTCGAGCACGCGAACTAGCTCGTCGGCGCTCGGCGCCGCCGCGAGGCCGCCCCAGCAGATCGGCACCGCGGCGCGCAACTCGTCCACCAGCAGCCGCGCGTTCATGAACTGGTCGGCCGACATTGGCCACGACAGGATGGTCACCCCGGCCGCCACGGACTCCAGCACGGAGTTCCACCCGCAGTGCGTCACGAAGCGCCCACCGCCCGGTGCCGCAGCACCGCCATCTGTGGCGCCCACCCGCGGATCACCCTACCCCTGCTGCCCACCACGGCCACGCGTTCCTCGAACCCCTCTGGAAGCATCACCGTCGGCCCGACCGCCCACACGAACGCCGCGCCGGTGCGCTCCAGGGCAGACGCTAGCGCTGCCGCATGGGCCGGCTGCAGCACCGCCATGCTCCCAAAGCTGATGTATAACACGGACCCGTCCTCCTCGAACCGGTCCAGCCAGGCGCACAGGTCGGCCGCGGCCACCGCCGTCTCCCCGCCGCGGCTGACTCTGGCGTCCTCTGGCGCCAGCGGCCCGACGGCGCGCACGCGGCGGAAACCCAGGTCCGCGAGCGGCGCCTCCATGTACGGCGCCTCGAGCTGCCGGAACGTGTTGGTGACGAACGACGAGCATTCGAGGTTCCAGAGGAAATTGCTACGCACCCCCTCGGAGACCTCGTCGCCTTCCTGGTACGTCCGGTACAGCACCGTGAGCTGCCGCCACGGGTAACTTGGGGCGCCGGGGAGGTCCGGGAAGGGGATCAGGAACTCGTCGTCATCCTCGGGCTCGCGCCGGGGCACGCGGCGCAGGATCGAGTGGAGCACGGCGGTGCCGTAGACGGCGGAGGGGGAAAAGGCGAGGCGCGGGACGCCTAGATCGGCGGCCAGGAGCTGCGTCCAGCCGCAAAAGAAGTCTGAGAGGACGGCGACGACGCGGTTGGGGGTGCCCGAGAGCTCGCGGGCCCAGGAGAGGAGAGGGCCGCGTAGGCCGGAGAAGGCGACGATGAGCGCGCCGAAGAGGACCGGCGGGCAGCCTTTGATGGACTCGAGGCCGGCAGGGAAGGCCGGGTGGGAGGGGAACGGGAGGGTGAGGGCGCGGACGGTGCCGTCCGGGTGGGCGGCGAGGAGATGGGAGAGGAGCGGGGCGGTGGCGGGCGTGGCGACGACGGTGAGGCGTAGGCCGCGGGCGGCGAGGAGGGACGCGAGGTCGAGGAGCGGGATCGTGTGACCCTGCGCCGGGAACGGAACCACCAGGACGTGTGGCGCCGGGGCGGCCGGGATGCTGTCGGCGGTGGCCATCGCTGTTTTTTTTTTCTTTTCTTTTGAGCTGGGGTGGTGTCTCGTAGCTGTTGATAAGCGTGCGTTCTTTTTTTTGAACGGAAGTGATGGCGTTGGAGTTGAAGAAAGTGCATGACATATGGGACCTAGTTGTAGTAGAAAAATGAGCTATATGCACGTCAGGTACCACAAGTTGCGCGCCTGTAAGGCCATGTACAATGGTGGACGCTTATGTGGGCGCTTAAAGAGAAAGAATAAATATTGCGATACTTCCCTCCGATCCATATTAGTAGGCACAACTTTGTCTAGATATACATGTATCTAGTCTAAATACTTAACTAGATACATATGAATTTAGACAAAGCTATGCCCACTAATATGGATCGGAGGGAGTATTAAAAAGTCACCTAAGCGTCGGAACTCACAACACAGCACGCTAACTCAAGACGCTAAACTACCGGCACTCCCTGCCCCTCGTACAGAAAAAAAAAGTCTAAGCGCTCGACGCATGCTTTTGGCTCGACGCTAGGCTCGACTCTGGGATTCGATGGTCTAACCGCTAATCGCCCGGGAAATAATTCCTCGCGTCCCTTGTTAGCGTCTGCCGTTATTCATGCCCTAAGTTGCGGATGGGGAACCACGGTCCCACACCTAAGCATGCGGATTGGTTTTCAATTACAGCCAATGTGTTGGCGACATGTGTAGTTCAACGGTGGCAAGTGACACACGCCCGTGGCTTGTTAATTTTGCAGAAAACACCCTGTCTCTTTTAAAATTTGTATTCGAAGCCACATTTCAGTTAGATCAATTCCCACTCCCGAACCCTAGACGACGACGGCGACGGTGAGCGGCGAGGCGAGTTGGGCGATTGAGGCGAGTCATATCCGGGGCGGAAGGGTATGGGGAGAGTGGAGGTGCTCGGATGGAGTCGTTTCGGAGCTGGGATAAGCCGTAATCAGAAAAATACATGTTTTATTTTTTGTTCATATATATTACATAATTTTTTATAAATTCTTCTAATTGAAGAAAAATATTTTAATTTTTTTGTTCATATAAATTACATAAATTGTTCACGCATATTAAATAAAATATTCATGTATTTTTAAATAAATATTATTATGCATACAATGTGATATTTCCAAAATAATGTTCACATACACAAAAGGTTATGTTTATTTATTCCTAATAATAATATTCATATTGTTCAAAAACATATGTTCATATGCATCAAATAATATTCGGTTATCTAAAAAAGGGTTCATGTGTGTTCTAAATAGTGAAGTAAAAACGAATAATAAGAAAAATGAAATAGATAAAAATTATTGACGAAAAAATAGAAAACAGAAAAGAATAGATACATAAACTTGGAAGACCAAAAAAAACGAGGAATACCTTGTTGGGCCGGCCCAATGCATGGCCACATGGACTTGACTCCCCTATTTGATTTTACTCTCACGATTGTCACAATTTGGGCTATTTGGTCGGCTAGACAGAAGGCAATCCATGAGAACATTTTCCATGGTGCAAACAACTCTGGAAAATCGGCAGCCTCTCTCGAAGGGGACCGCCGCCCGCAATGAATATAGCAAGTCTGAATTGTCCAGGATTTGGCATGGCCGCGACAATTAGAGAGATCCGTGATTTTGTGCGGAGGTATGCCCCCTCTATTCTATGTGTAGTTGAGACCCAGGTGCACAAGATTAGAGTGGAGAGACTAGTGTATACGCTAGGTTATGATAGAGCTTTTGCTGTTAGTAGTTCTGGCCGCACTGGCGGTCTAGTAATCTATTGGAATGATGAAATAAATGTTGAGATTCTCCCTTATTCTCAGTATCATATTGACGATGTGGTTTCTTCCCCTACCATGGAACGATGGCGGCTAACGTGTGTATACGGAGAAGCGTAGGTTCGTGAACGTCACAAAGACGTGGGACATGCTGAAGTACATCAAATCATCCTCGGATTTACCTTCGCTATGCATTGGTGATTTTAACAAGGTATTACACCGAGATGAACATGATGGAGTTAATTTTTTTTGACGCGGTCGGACAGTGGGGAAGGCCCCCACTGCGTCATTTTCTCATTTTCTCATTAAAAAAGATATTTACAAACAGAGTTCATGCAAGAAATTACAAGCCATCAATCCAGATTTGAAGGCCTTCCTTAAGACTAGGCTTTATTCTATGTCTAATATCACAAATGGAAGCTTTAAAAAAACTAAAACAAGTCTCTTGGTCTCTTATTCCTGCGTCGAAGATGATCTTGTTTCGGTGATTCCAGATGCTCCAACATCCGGCAATCAAAGAGAGCTTGAAAAAAGGATTGCGACTTCTGTTTTTCGCCTCAATAAGCATATCCATTAGTCCTCTGTCTGAGTCCCAATCCTCTCCAATTTTTCCCCAGAAATCTCTACTAAAGTCACAAGTAAAGAACAGATGACTCATGGTTTCTCTGCTGCTCTGATCACATAAAACACAGTCAGTAGACTCCACATAAAAGTGCTTCCTTTCCATCATATCTTTGGTGTTTAGTCTATCTTGGATTAAGAGCCAGAAAAAGAACTTATGTTTCGGCAAGCATGGCGACTTCCAGATCCACTTGAATGGTGGTGCAGCATCAGTAGATTCGGTTAGTGCTGTATATACCTTCTTGGTGCTATATTTTTCCCCAGTCCATGGGAACCTCCATGAATCAGCATTGTTGGAAGCAGAGTTACTGTTAATCATTTCCACAAGTGTGTCGTGTTGATCCGAGGCTATCAAGGATAAAGGAAGCTGGAAAAGGGAATATAAGCCCTCATCCATTCTCAGCTTAGTATCATGAACAGTGATCAAAGGCTTCTTTGCAAAAGAATGAAGTTCAGGGAATTTGTTCTTCAGAGGGGTATCACACCATTTATCTGTCCAAAGGAGTGAGCTTTTTCCATCTCCAATTTTGCATGTTGTTAACCCCTTGAAATCATCAAGGAAAGTGATGCAACTTCTCCACCAGAAGGACCCTTTTTGCTGCTTGTTTGCTGGTAGTGTTCCATTTTGATAATAAGCTTGCCATAGTAACTGAACCCATGGTATGTCATGTCTGTTAAAAAACTTGAACATATTTTTCATTAACAGCGCCTTGTTTTGTTCTCTCAGATTTAAAACTCCAAGGCCTCCAGCAGATTTGGGTAGACATACTGTTTCCCAATTAACCAAACATTTTCCTTTCTTCTCTATCTCCTTTCCATGCCACAGGAAGGTTCTCATTGATTTTTCTGTATGATCAATGTGTGTATAATGTACTTTCAAAGCACACATAATATGATTGGGCATAGCTGACACAATGGATTTAATAACCACTAGCCTAGAGCAGTATGATAATAAGTTCGAAATACCTGCTAGTCTCTTGTCTATCTTGCAAATTACAGGAATTAAATCATCCAC
Source organism: Poa pratensis (assembly GCA_947311845.1). Lineage (NCBI taxonomy): Eukaryota > Viridiplantae > Streptophyta > Magnoliopsida > Poales > Poaceae > Poa > Poa pratensis. Next base: position 23,806,626 of record CAMZMU010000115.1, on the reverse strand, counting down.
TCTTGGTTTTGTAAGTCCCATTGGTAGGCCGAGGTATGTGAAGGGCATAGCTTCTTTTTTGCATCCAAACAAATCAGCAAGTTCTTGGCATCTGTCGGTACTAGTGTTAATAGGAAGCATGGAAGATTTGTGATAATTGATCTTTAGGCCTGTCGAATCAGAAAAGGTCTTCAACAGGTTCTTCAGTTGGCATATCTGAATATTGTCAGCAGGTACTATTAAGAGGGTATCATCTGCATATTGAAGCACAGGATACTTCTGGCCATAATCATTGTCAAGTGGGAGGGATAACAATCCACTCTGCCAAGCATTATTTATCACAATTTGGAGGAGCTCAGCAGTACTAACAAATAGCAGTGGTGACAGGGGATCACCTTGTCTAACTCCTCTTCTGCACTTAATATTATTCCCAGGCACATCATTTAGTATAATTGAAGTATTGGTAGTGTACAAGATGTTTCGAACCCATGCTATGAACCTTTCACCAAAGCCTAAATGCTGGAGCATGGAGAGGATGGCAGAGTATTCAACCATGTCAAAAGCTTTCTCGAAGTCAAGTTTAATGAGGACAATTTCCTTTTTTGATTTGTGACAGATGTGTAGATATTCAAAGGCCCATGCAATGCAGTCATGAATTGATTTAGATTTGATGAATCCATATTGATTTCTATGTAGCAGAGGTATAATCACTTTCTGCAGTCTATTTGCCAGAATTTTGGTAATAACTTTCAGGCTCATGCTTACCAGAGAAATTGGCCTGAAGTCAGCTGCTTTTTCAGGATTTGGAACCTTAGGAATTAGAGCAATGTGGGCAGTGTTGATGCTTGTGAGGTCAAGATCATTGAAATAGAACTTATTGCACAGGCTGTAGAATTGGTCTTTAATAAGATACCAAAATTTCTTCATGAAAAGCCCATTGAAACCATCTGGTCCAGGAGATTTGTCAGATGGCATGTGTTTAATAACATCATCAATTTCCTCTTTAGTAAAAGGAATCTCAAGTTCTGTTAGATCAGTAGGAGTGATCATACTCTGCAGGTCAAAGCCCATTACTAGGTTCTCTGTTTTACCAAGTCTGTCATTAAAAGCATTCCAGAGCAGTGCAGCTTTTTGTGTATGTTCAGTGATAACAGTGCCATCTTCCATTGCAAGGGTAGTTATATTATTATGTCTGTAGTTTCTGGTAGCAACTGCATGGAAAAATTTGGTGTTCTCGTCACCAAGCTTTGCCCATCTAATGCATGCTCGTTTCCTCCAATATAATCTCTTGGCTTCAAGTAGGCTGATGAGGTGTGCTTTAAGTACTTTCCTGAAGTTCTTCTCAGGTACTGAGAGGGCTCTCTGCTATTCTAGTCCATCAAAAATAGCCAAAACATAGCTGCACTTCTCAATAACAGCAGTGAGGTTTGATAATTTTATACTCCACTTCTTGCATCCATGTCTCAATGATTTAAATCTGGCCGTGATGTCTTGAGCCGCATTTTTATAAATACCATTATGCTGCCAATTTAACTCCACCACCTCTTTAAAACCAGGGAAATCCAACCAATAATCTTCAAAGCGAAATATTTGAGCTTTTGGTACTGTTGACTCTATAAGGATCTGCATGGGAGTGTGATCAGAGCCAAGTTTCGACATAGGCAAGGCAATAGTATTTGGGAAAACATTAGTCCAGTCATGAGAAGTAAAGACCCAGTCTAATTTTTCTAGTAATGGATCATTTTGCATGTTGCTCCATGTATATGATCTTCCTTTCAGTGGTATTTCCTCAAGATCATGTGCTTGAATAATAGAATTGAATAACAGCATGCTAGCAATGTTTCCTCCCGGTTTGTTTCTGTCCTCAGTACTGCGGATCATGTTAAAATCCCCCACAATCATCCATAATTCATATGGAGTTGAGTCAAGCTGAAGGAACCAATCCACAAATTCTTGTCTACCTTCTGTAGTACAAGGAGCATATACATTAGTAATATAAATGGTTTTAGCAGATAAATTGCATTTGAGCTCAACTGTAAGTTGAAACTTTGATTGGCTGATTGCTCTCCCTGTAAATGCATTCCCATTCCATATTGTGATAATACCACCTGAGTTGCCTACTGAAGCTTGATAGGCAAACTGATTTAGCCGTCTGGGGCAGAATTTCTTAATGTATGCACTGTCAAAATGCTCCTTTTTTTGTTTCTTGTAAGCAAAGAATATTGCAGTTGCTTTCATTTACTTTATTAGCAAGATCATCACATCTTTCAATAGAGTTTACTCCTCTCGTGTTCCAGTTACAAACTGTCCAGTTTCTATTCATTTAAACGATGTTGTATGTGTGTTTGCTGCGAGCAGGTACTGTTCACAGTCCGACAATAGGGAAATTTTGATCTATCAAGTATTTGACTGACAAAAGATTTGATTTCAGCTGGGTGGGAGATTCGTGGATAGCTAATGCCCTGCTCCTTCGCCAACACTTCAGATCGGGGACCATGGTGCCCTGCTCCTTCGCTGCACGAGAACCCGAAGCCGTCCAAGGCTGACACCGGGAAGCCGCAGGAGACCGCCGCCGGGCGGCGGCGAAGGCTGGAACCTCATCTCGTGCAGCCATGGTCGCCGGACCAGGCCGCTACGCCGGGCATTTCTCCGCTTCGCCACGCCCCAAGGGAAGAGGGAGCAACACGCAGCAGCAAACATACGGTGAGATGTCACCACCGTGCAGCCATGAGGGGCCACCGCCGCCGACAAGGAGACCCCAACCTCCGCTAGATCCACCAGGGTGAGCGCACGCTGAAGGAAAAACGTTGCACCGCCGCCACCGTCCTCTTTCACCTCCCCAACGAAGGTAAGGGTCCTGATCTTTAGCCACCGTACTCTTCCATCTCTAAATGTTTGTTCGTGAAAGTTCGTAATTACGTGAGAATTTTGTATGCCTAGCGCATCGATGTTTAGGCTACTGCTTGGTTCAGTTCTGTAACCATGTGTATGCATTTCAACCCGAGTACCGGCCGCATGCTTACATGTTTCCTTTATGCAGGATATTGAGCATGCCTGAACACAAAGAAATCACCAGGGGGCTGGACCTCGAAGTGGAGAAAATGAATCTTGTCTCTAGTGATTGTTCTCTGAAAAGTGTAAGCATACCTACACTCATTTCAGATTACTGAATTCGTTTTGTGGTCTGACCATCAAAAAATACTGCAGATTAACGAGCGAAAAGATGGAGAAGTCCCACAAACTGAAGATGCAATACAGTAAGTGTTGAAACAGTAGATCTGTTCTCATTCTACTTATTCTGACATCACACTAGCGTGTTCAGTAGAGGCTTACAAACGGGAGGAAGAAAGAGATAAAAATATTGAGTTTGTGAAAAAAATCTAAGATTGAGTGATCTGCTGTTAATATATGAAGCTCAGTTTCTTCCTATGCCAAAATAGAAAGCACTCCATGTTAGAACTTTGTCAATGTTGGATAATGTGCCAAATAAAAAAATTGCGATACTTTTACTTCAGTTTGTTGCTTACTTTGCTTGATGATCTACCCTGTCTGATCAAGTAACATGAGGTTTACTATGTTGCTTTTTTTACTGTAACAAGTTGTTGTACCAAGTTTCTTTGCTATAAACCACTTTGCTCAAACAAGATTTTATATTTTCAGTGTTTGTGTAGAAGCCAGTGAGTAAGAGGCTGAATCCTGCAAGAATGGATTACAACCAACTTGGACGTGGACAGCATCTTCCGCCTCCTGCTGACTTGTGACGTATACTTTGGAGGTGTTCACTGTCATATGCATGTCACTGTAAGTGCATTTTTGAGCCAACCATGTTAAATTCAAGCGTTTTTTGCTATCCACATACTAAGTTCAATTTGCTATCCTAGTGATGTGCATTTGGTTTCCGGGACCATGTAGATCGAAGTGCAGTTCTTGGACGAATTAACAGCTAGAGCTAGTCTTGGTTAACAACTAGAGCTAGTATCTTCAGGTTGATTCACTGAAAGCTTTATCCGTACTTGACCAAAGTCTCTGTTACTTGCTTCTCTTGAAAGTGTCTGTGTTGGCTAAATTATGTTGCTGAGAAAAGTTATGTTGCTTCTCTTGCATGTGTGCAGACCATGTATATTGAGAGTTTGTTTTGTCCTTCATAATTCATTCCTTGCCTTTGTATAACCACTCCACTGAGTTATAGAATGTAATCCTAGTATGCATGTTGTAGATTATATTTAACTGAAAGTTTTGTTCGCTTATGCTTATCAGCGTCTCATTGGGTGTATTGCGAACATGATAATATTTATCAGTGGATCAGCCCAACCTTGGATATTTAGCAAATGGAGAAAGGTCAGCCTACCCTTAGTCGCTATTTTTCAGTGCATTTCTTGAGTTAGTGTTCTCTCAGACTATTCTGAATTGTTTCTCCCCAAGGTTCTGGTTGGTTTTACTGTTCCTAACATAGTCTATATAGGTTGTCTATGAACCAATGGTCTAGTCAGCAGCCTTTATTTTATGCAAAAAACGATGTTATAATTCTGTACTCAATCATCCTATCAGAGTAGTACGATCGTTAGGGAAAACTAGAGATATAGTCTGAATAACTAGAGGTATTTCAGCTTCATGAAAAGACCAAATAATAATGCTAATGTCTCAGCTCTCATTATAAAACCATAATTAACTGCAGTATGCATTACCTCTGAACTCATTTTTTGTAATCTGCACCTATTGTGATCCTTGCTTGCGTATGTAAACTGAAGAATATTCCTGATGCACAAGTACTGGCCAAAACTGACCCATAAGATTACATTCATAATGTTTTTGTTACACCAGTTTGTAGCAAAGTTCTGTCTCTAAACTTACAAACCTTAGTATGGATCACCAATTTTAATATATGTGGTATTACTTGGAACACATGCATGCTAGCAATCTATTGCACACATAGACAGAAAATTATAGTATAGTTCAACTACAGTTGCATGTCCTGATGGACTATGAAGTGTCAAGTATTCATGTCTCTATGAATGCATGAAAGTAATGTACTTGCTTACCCTTTGTAGGAGAGACACTCAAGAGGATGAGGAGCCTGAAGCTGGTGATTTGCGACAACTGGCTATTTAGTGTAGCAAACTTTGAATTGTCCTGCAGCTTTTAGCTATCGTTTTGTAAACCTGATGGTGTAGAGCATCATGAATCGTTGGACATGAACTTGTGAGCCATTATCTTGTGTAACCCTATCTGGTGTAATAGCCACAATGTTCTATACTTGTGGATGCTCAATTAAAGTTGGAAATGCACTTGTGAGCATCTATGTTGTTTGTTTCTTGCTCATTATTGCGACTTAATTACTGTGTTGTATTGCCATTGTAATAAGGTGGATGCTAAATTAAATGCTATCCTGTAGTTGAAAATACAATCTGATTGTTGGTCGGCAAAACAACCAGCGTCGAACAGTTGGTCGGGAAAAGTCCATAGTTAGGCTGACGAGAAGTTGGTCGGCAAAGAAAATGCCGTCCACTTGTCGGTCGGCATAAAATGTCGGTCGGTAATGAAACGTCGGTCGGGAAAGAAAATGTTGGTCGGGAAAACTTTTTGATAGATATCGAACAGTCGGTCAGCAAAATATTGTCGGTTGGGAAAGGGTTTTCCCGACTGGACTTACGGTGACCGACAACGTCGGTCGGCAATACCCATTCCCGACCGACTTTCTGTCGGTGAAAGCCGTTTTCCCAACCAATTTGACGGTTGGGGATGTAGTGTCGTGGTGTAGTGGGAGTCGCCATGGAGGTGTGGGAGCGGGGTGGGAGTCGCCATTGTAATAGGATTTGAACCCTGGTCATGATGGAGTTAATGAGAGGTGCAGCGCCCAAATCGCTGCCTTCCGTGAAACGGTGGATGTCTGCGGGCTCTCTGACTTGGGATATATAGGAGTGTCGTGGACTTTCGAGAAAAGAGTTGCAGGGAGCTCGTACTGTCGTACACGGCTTGACATAGCTTTGGCTTCTGCTAGCTGGTGCATGCGATACCCATCAGCTGTGCTTAGGCACTTGACTGCAGCAACATCGGACCACTCCCCGATCCTCCTGCAATGCATGCCACGGGAGGCACCTCATAGTAGAGATCAGCGTGTGTTTCGCTATGAGATGATGTGGGAAAGTCATGAAGATTTTGACCCGTCTCTGAAGAACCTTTGGCAGAACGGGGTACTATGCACTAACGCAGCGGATGTAAGAGATAAACTTCAGCACACCGCGACCGGACTCAAGAGGTGGAATACTGATACTTTGGTAGTGTGCGGAAACAACTCAAAGAATTACGTGCCCGTTTGGAGGTGCTGCGTGTAGAACCAAGGCGTTTGGGACCCTCTTATGAGGAAATCAAAACTTGTGAACGACTCGTGGAAATCCAACATCGTGAGGAAGTTATGTGGCGACAGAGGTCACGTATTCAGTGGTTAGTTGAAGGAGACAAAAACACCCACTTCTTCCATCAAAGAGCTTGCAGACGGAAGAAAAAAGAACAAGATCACCTGCCTGCAGCGGCCGGATGGAACAGTGACAGAGGACCCGGATGAACTAAAAAATCTTGCTAGAGATTTCTACAGAAATATGTATGAGTCGGAGGGGACAAATGACATGGCTGCGGTGCTGAACACGATTCCTGTTAAAGTACCAGCATGATGAATGATGATTTGACCACTCCGTATAGAGAGGAGGAAGTCAATGCTGCTCTCTACCAGATGTATCCCACAAAGGCTCCAGGGTCGAACGGTTATCCTACACACTTCTATCATCGGAACTGGGATCTTTGTGGTGGATAAATTACAGCGGCAGTGCTTCTTATTATACGTGGCAAAGACAGCCCGCCGGTGTTGAATGATACTTTCATAGTGCTAATACCGAAAGTGGCCAGCCCTTCCGAGTTGGGTCAATTTCGGCCTATAAGCCTATGTAACATGGTCTACAAGATTGCTTCGAAGGTTCTGTCTAATAGGCTGAAGAAGATTCTTCTGGAGATCATCTCACAAGAACAATCTGCTTTTGTTCCAGGGAGGTTGATAACAGACAACATAATTACAGCTTATGAGTGCCTGCATTTCATGAAAAGAAATAAAGCAAATAAACATAGGCATTATGCTCTAAAGTTGGATATGAGGAAGGCCTATGATCAGGTAGAGTGGGATTATTTGAAAGCCATTATGATCAAGCTGGGCTTCACTCCTCCATGGGTCGATTTGGTGATGGGAATGGTGTCCACGGTAAAAAATTTAGTCCTAATGAATGGTGCACCTTCAGAAGCTTTTACTCCCTCTTGTGGAATACGACATGGAGATCCTATATCTCCATACTTGTTTTTGCTTGCAGCAGAGGGCCTCTCATGCCTCTTGAAATCTAGAAGTGTTCTCCAATCATCGAACTTACAAGGTCTAAAGGCGGCGAGCTCCGCGCCAGCAGTTAACCACTTACTTTTTGCAGATGATAGCCTGCTGTTTGTGAAAGCGAGTGTGGAAGGAGCAGAGGAGGTTGAGCATGTGCTTAACCAATATTGTCAGGCCTCGGGGCAAAGGATAAATTTTGATAAAACCTCGGTCTATTTCAGCAAGGGCTGTCCGGAGTCGGTTAGGACCGAGATGAAAGAGAGGCTCAATGTGCAAAATGAGGCACTGAGCGAGAAGTACTTGGGTATGCCGTCAGATGTTGGTCGATAAGTAAATGGTGCGTTCAAATACTTGAGAGATTGAGTCTGGAAACATGTCCAAGGATGGCTCGAAAATCTCCTATCTGTGGGAGGGAAGGAGATCTTGATCAAATCAGTAGCCCAAACAATTCCCACATTTTCTATGTCCTGTTTCAAGCTCCCTAAAGGTTTGTGTTAGCACATTAATGGCATTTCGAGGAATTTCTGGTGGGGATGTAAGGATGGCAAGAGGAAGACCTGCTGGGTCTCTTGGCAGGATATGTGTATGCCTAAATATGCCGGAGGTTTAGGGTTTCGTGACGTCGAACTCTTTAACCTGTCATTACTAACAAGATAAGCATGGAGGATATTGCAAAACCCACACACATTGAGTGCGAGGGTGTTAAAGGCTGTTTACTTCCCGGATAGCAATTTCCTAGAGGCCTCGGTAGGGAATCATGCTTCGCAAGTCTGGCGAGGTACTCCCTCCGTTTTTTAATATAAGATGTTTTAGGTGTTGTGCACGTTGTCTAGATATATACTAAAGTGAGTGAACATACACACTAAAACATGTCTACATGCATTTGTATATGTATGAACGTGGACAAATGCTAAAACATCTTATATTAAAAAACGGAGGTAGTATTGTGGAAGGAAAAGATGTGTTAGAGGATCCGTAGGATTGGAACGGGTGAGACAACTCATGCTTGGAATGACAATTGGCTGCCGAGGGATTACGCTATGCGCCCGTTGGCATGTATCAAGCAGGATCCACCGATTAGAGTGGCTGATTTATGGATCAAACCACGGCAACCTGGAGAACTGAGCGGCTGCGGGAGTTCTTTCTACCAATGGACATTGATGTCATTCTATAAATTCCGATTTGTACCAGGCGCATTGAAGATTTCTGGTCCTGGAATTTTGAAAGAACAGGTGTCTTCACGGTTCGGTCGGCTTATCGCATGTTGGTGGAGGTCAGGCGGCGCTGCGGCGCATGGCTGGAAGAAACCGCATCGACATCAAACCAAGTACTGGAGGAGAAGGAGTGGACCTCTCTCTGGAAGATCCGTGTTCCAGCAAAAAATACGTGTTTTTCTATGGAGATTGGTGAAACTCTATCCCTACTGGTGATGTGAGGCACAGACGCAACATGGCGTCGGACAGCTCGTGCTCTTTGTGTGGCGAGCAAGACTCGTGGCGTCACTCGCTCCTGGAGTGCACCATGAGCAGATGTGTCTGGGCGCTAGTCCCTGATGCATGTAAAATGAATACATGAACTTTACATTTTATTACATGTTATTCCATGTTATTTGCATCATATAAGGGTCATATTCATGATTTATATTGAGTTTTGGGGATAATTAACAATTTCTCCATTTTTCTGGAATTAACCCTGCACTGTCAGAAAACCCCCTTTTCTATATTTTTATGTTTCAGGCGACCAAATAACGTCATAATGACCTGAGATTTTATGGGGATCACTTTTCTTGGAAGGAACGAAACGTAGGCGCAAAGGAAACGAAGAAACGGAGACCAGAAGGCCGAAAGAGGTGGGCCCACGTGGCCAGATTCCCTGACCGCGTGGCACCCACCAAAATGGCCCTCGAGCCTCCGCTGCCGTCGATCCTTCTTCCCGAAGCTTCGTCTTGACCCAAAAACGACTATATATAGACCCCCCCCCCCCAGGGTTTTCGCGAAAGAGAGCGCCGCCGAAATAGAGAAACCACAAAACAGAGACCTGGAGCTGAAGATTGGAGGGGGAAAACTCTGGCAGGGCGCTGCCAGCATGGTCTCCTTCTCCTCCAACAACATCTCCACCGACACCATGATGAAGAGGGAGTAGTCCACCCCTGGACTATGGTTTTGTGGAAGTAACTTATGTATCTCTCCTCTCTATGAGCTTCACTAATTAGTACCGTATGAGCTGTTGAACATGATTACGGTTATCTATGTAATTCCTTTGTGGTGGATCTTTATTATGAGTTAATACATGTTTGAGATTGCAATGGTTTTGTTTCAGTTATGAAAGTAGATGCATATTATGTACCCCGTTCTTATTTACTTGTAATGATCAAGCATGTTTATAAGAGCATGTGAGGGAGAACGTGTGCATTAGTTGGAGTAACGGGGGGTGGCTAGTGCAGTGAACGTGACAGATAGTTCTGCGATCCGCTTGGGTTTTCTACCTTACTTTGTTGCCTCACTAGGGATAAACAAAAATACCATGCTACCGGCCGGAGAGTGGATGTGACCTTGGCCACTACCTCCATGACTAGATCTAGCATGTTCTTATTTTAACTTCATGTCATTGAACTTATTGCTATGCTCTGATTTATCTTAATTACTAAGATGTTATGATTTAGTTCGCATCTTGGTGGAGCATAAGAGAGAGAACAACTTATACTTGAGATCTCTATGTTAGGACGTGATGCCCATATTATTAATAACTTGTCAAACCATGTCTTGCCATCTTTCATGTTAATTTTAGTGTTTCATTGTCTACTACGTTATCAAGAGAGAGTGCATTTGTGAAACCATGAACCCCGGTCTATTTTTAATCATAAGAAACACCTTTCCAACACTTTTTTCACCACTTTTGTTTGCTGCCATTTTTAATTCCAAAAATACAAAAACACTTTCACATCTTGCGTACATTATAAAAAAACCAAAAATATCATTTACCATTGTTTCCACCATCATTGCATATTTATTTTACCATCATTGCATATTTACTACTGTTTGCATATTTATTTTATTATCATTCTCACACCTTGTGCTTGACAACCACTTGGTGAGGTTGAGGGCACAAAACAATTTATTTTGTTGCAGATTCTCAAGAGAAGGATAAGGAGATAACACCTGAAATACTGGTTCCCCCAGAGTTTGATATTAAACCCTCGAGTCACCCCTCGTGGGGAAAACTGTCTTCCACTACTACATACACTCTGCACTTGGAGTCTCAACCTAACCCATTTACTTTTCACGCAGGTAACCACGCGAAGGGTCAGTAAAGTGTTTTCTGGTGCTGTTGTGGGGTAACTACGTGAAGGGCCATCAGTCCCCGATTCAGTTACGGAACATATGGAGCGTACCACGGAACCGGAGGCTAAGCAATGGTTGTTCACAATGATGCATACACTGAAAGGGGAAGATCTCACGCGCTGCCTTGTCACCCTGTGGGCGATTTGGTTCTCAAGGAGGAAGGCGATCCATGAGGGGATCTTCCAAAGCCCACTATCGACGTTTTGTTTCGTCGAGTCCTTCATCCGAGACCTGGAGCTATCGGCGGCCAGGAAGAGCACGGCCAATGGTCGAGCACGCCGAGCAACACCGGCTCGATGGCTTGCACCACCCCGGGGCTTCACGAAGATTAACGTGGATGCTGCTATGAGGAAGACAGAGGGTGTGGGTGCGATCGCGGCGGTCTACAGAAACGACAAAGGGCGCTTCCTTGGCGCTTCCGTTGTCGTCATGCAGGGAATCGCTGACCCAGCTGTACTTGAAGCTCTCGCCTGTCGGGAGGCGCTAGCATTACAGCAGATCTCCAGCTTACCAAGATCAAGGTGGCGTCGGACTGCCTGGAAGCCATCAACAGTATGGAGAGTGACTATCTCGGCAAGCTTAGTACCATCACTCGTGAGATCAAGCTAACTTCTGAGAATTTTGATTCGACTACTTTCGTCCATGAGAGCCGAAATTCGAACAAGGAAGCGGTCTAGCTAGATCGTCTGCATATCGTCAGTTTGGTCGCCATGTTTGGCTCTTAGAATCCCCAGATGATTTTTGTATACCTACTGTTATAAACATGAGGTAATAACACCCCCCATACACAAACTTGTCTTGGATGTGCAAAGTCATACACAAACTTACAAGCCGTGGTCCACTAGTCCATTAACTTTGATGCGGATTGGTTTTGATCCATTAGCGCTCTGGAGCCGACGCGTGTCATGACAGGTAGGTTAGTGGCACGCGTTTGTGTTTTATTATTTTGCAAAGACACCCCCAATATTCTTCATATTTTTCATACAGGAGGGACGCGATTAGAATAGAGACCTTCAATTCCCCAATCGAGCAAATCCCTAGCATCGGAACAGAGAGGGCGACGGGGAGCGCGGCCGATGGGGCAGAGGCAGGACTACCGGAGGAGAGCGGAGGGTTGGCGGAGGCTGACCATGGTCGTGTTCATGGCGTGCCTGGTGGTGGCGACCGGCGGCCTCTCCCTCTACGCCGCGTACGTTGACCGCCTAAACGGCTGCAGGTCCTCCATGTTCACCGGCGGGATCGCCTTCCTCGTCGGCTGCGCGCTCAACGGCGCCGCCATGAGCATGGGCATGCTCAACTGGAGCGCGGCAAGGCCAACGACGCGAGGCGGATGCTCCAGCGCGTGCGCGACACCGACGACAACGAGTACCACAACCTGGCAGTGCCGAGCGAGGCGTCCAGCGACGTGAAGCGCCCATGGTGTGACATCTTGCGGCAGAGGTACACGTCGCAGCTCGTGATGGCGGTGGTGATCCCGCCCGTGGCGTGACATCTTGTGTCGGAGCTACAGGCTGCAGCTCGCGGTGGCGATCCCGCTGCTGTAGGAGCTCACTAGTTGGACGTGCAATGATGTATGCATTCTGTATGTGCAATCCCAGTTGAGCTTGATGTGAATGAAATTTTGCACAGTTGTCGAGCCAGAATTGTATTTTGTGTTTATTTCTGTGCATATTGAAGCTCAATGTGCATTCTGAGTGCTTTTAATAAGCAGATAAGCAGCAGTATTGAATCAAAATAGGGGAGATATTGCATCAGGTTGAGAATGCCAACACTACAGCGGACCAAACTCAAACATCATAACAGGTCCAAATAGAACAGGTTTCAGTGTTGCACAGAAATGTATAAATATGGTTCCCAGGTTTGCAATACTCCATAAAATCCAGATATGAAGAAAAACATCTCAAATATTACAAATCCATAGATAGCTATATCTAAGATAAATGGTGTTACACATCATCAACATTTGGTGCACTTTGGCTAACAGGGCATTCTTCTCCTTGTCCATTCAAATCATGAACAAAGCTGGCATTCAGGTCTGGAATCGCTGGCTGACCGTCATCACCCAAAAGCAAGTGGTATGCACTCCCTGGCCCTGTGGCATAATTTGTTCCTGCAGCTCTTGTACCTGTGTTTCCATCCTGATTTACTTGTGTTGTTCCTGATGAACTTGCTTGATCCACCTTTCTCTTCCTTGTTGCACCTCTACCTGTGCCTCTCCCCCTGTTTGCTTGCTCTCCACCATCTACCACAGCTGCAGTAGTTCTTCTTCCTCGGCCCCTGCCTCTCAAGTTGCCTCTTGAAGTTGTTGTAGTGACTCTGCCAGTTGGAATTGAAGCTCTAGCAGCTTCAACAAATGAAGATTCTTGTGGTAGAGGGCCATGTGACCTGTTAGGTACCACACGAGATGTATCCTGTGAACAAATGTTATAGGAAAAAAATTAAAGCCACTTGAAACGTCAGTACAATTCACTGGAAATATTTTGCCACAGGATGATTCACTGAGAATTACCTCTTGTGCCATTTTATACACCATGCTGGCCTGTTGGTGTGTAGGATCATTAATAGGATTTGGATTTTGAGGGATAATGTTCTGCACATGGAATGGAAACTAAATGAGCACTACAAATAGCAGGTGCAGTATTTTTTAAGTAGAAAATAGCAATGCAAACCTGAATGTATGAAGGATCATCGAATTCCTCATCATCTAGCGTCACAACAATTTCTGGCTCTAGTTGGACAGTTTGTATGTACTTTTCATGACCTCTTCTATTATGGTCAGCTCTTTTGCAAATGGAGCAATGCATTGGTACACCATGCTTGCTTAGCACCTTCTCTCCTTTTTTTACTTTCTCTTCTGGAGCTTTTCTTCTATTCTTTTTTGGTATGCCCATAACTTTGGTAAAAATAGGAGGATGCACAAACTGGCCATTCATACTCTGCTAGAAAACTCTGCCTCTCAGAGGAGCCAGGTTGTAGCCATATGCTTCATTGTAAGTGTCAATGCTATAGCAGCTGTGAACCAAAGTTTCAGCATCAATGTTATCTTCTCTGCAACAAGCTATTGCATGATGACAGGGAATGCCTGATAACTGCCATCTATTGCAATCACATTTCTTTGCAGGAAGGTCTACGTTGTAGTCTCCCTCGAACTCACTAGAACGGACCAGATAAAGTCCTCCTCCAGCAGAGGTAACCATGCAATTTGAACTCCAGTCTGTGAATTTATCTAGCTTCTTTTTTATTTTTGGACATATCTTTCCTGGCCACTTATGTGCTTCCCTCCGCTTACTTTCAATTCTCTGTGTTAGCTTGTAAAATATGGTTTCCAACATAGATAAGATAGGCATCTCTCTAGCCTGTAGAATGTAGCTGGGTTTTGAAAAAAAGAAGCAACCATTAGAAACTCCACTACAATGTATAGTGTAACTGGTTTGCACAAATGAAGCACCTATTAGAAATATGAGGGTTACCTGTTAAAAACCTCGGAATGAAATATGAAGGACAGCCCGGCTGGCATTCTGCATCCAACCTCTTCGTTTCATTCCTTGTTTTGATAATTTTCCTTCTATTTCTTATGATGTATGAAGTTAAGGCTTTCCTGAATTCTTTGACGTCAGCAAAGGCCATGCCCAATTTGAATATTGGGTTGTCCATGTCAACCTGAGGATTAAAGACTGCCATATTATGCAACAAATTGCCATGTTCTTCTTGCCTTAAATTCAGATCTTCATCTTCTAGTGCATTATCATCCTCTACATCATCAACCACAACAGCCTCATTGTTGTCATTGACTTCGGTGTCAACATTATCCCTGAACAAGTCATCATCTCCTTCTGCTGCATCATAATCACTATCCACAAAATCAGAGTCATTTTCATCTGACTCCTCCTCACATAATTCAGTGCCTTCTGTGCCTTCCATTGCACATGCAGCGGCGCCTTCCACCGCCCCTGCAGCTGCTATGCCTTCCCTTGCTGCACCTGCAACTGAACCTGAGGTGCCCTCCCCTGTAGACAGTGGTGGTCCTCTATGGAGTATGACATCTGGATTTCGACAAGCCACTGAATTTGTGTGGTCCACCATAAGGCAGAGAATTTTGTGAGTATCAACAGCAGCAGTCATCAAAAGTATGTCTGCATCACATTTGATAGGTACTAAACCCTCACACATATCTTTCCCTGGAGGTAACCAATACACCTGTAGCTTCCCATCCATTTCATAACCCAATTGCTTCAACATATCCTCAATCCAGAGTATAGACCATGTATCTTTGTTGCAGTAATCAATGAAAGCTACTGAAGCAGACATATATGAGAAGCCACTTCCGATTCCACAAAATATACCATTATGTTCCAAAGCTACTGTGAAAAGATCACCATTTGTTCCTGCACAACACATATAGTACAGTTAGCATTTTATTCAGTTAACACTGAACCAGCGCTACAAGTTCAGAGTTTTGCATGCACAAATTCGAAACAAGTCTTCTTTGTTCACACAATCCATCATACTGTACAAATTAATAAACCTGTACACCGTCAATCAATCAACTTCCTACCACAAAATTCAGAAACGACCACTCCTAATTCAGAGCTTCACATGACTTACTTTCCGCTAACAACAGGACACGGAAACATGCCATGAAAATCAGAACCTTTCGGTGGCAGGCAAAAAGGCAAGCGAACGTAGCGATTTCATTACGGAGGCTGTGCACGTCTTGATGGTGACTCGTGTACAAGAGACAGAAACCTGGATGCCAGCTGTTGGTTATTTATGCTAGCTGCCGTTGCCATCTCAATCTAGCAGTTGGCATCGTCCTACCCGCCCCCATCTGCTGGTCTAGTAATAACGCCAAAATCACTGTAAAGGACGTCGCACTCCGATTCCACCCAATTTTCTGGCCTAAATCCACGCCGATCTTCCCCTCCCGCAAGCACACCTTAAACCCTACCTAAACCGCACATGAACGCGATGAACTGCAGAGAAATCAGGGGCAAAACAACATACCATAGTCAGGATCCTCCTCCTTGAACGTCCGGATATGCGTATCGGGCGGCATCGTCGCGAAACCAGCGGCGGCGCGGAGGGTTGGGGCGGCGTCTCCGTCGGCGCGGACGGTGTGTACCTCGAGAAGAACTTGTCCTCGAGAAGACGTAGGTTAATGTATAAAAGGGCGCTACGTGGGGACGTTTTGCAGTTATCCACGGACTTGCCCATGCGATTCTACCTGTCCACAGGGGTTTCTATGCAAAAATGTCATGACCAGACATGTCCACCGTGGCATACACAAGGCCAATTCGGAGTATTATGTATGAGTTTGCACAGCCATCAAAGTTAATGGACTAGTGGACCACGGCTTGTAAGTTTGTGTATGACTTTGCACATCCAAGACAAGTTTGTGTATGGGGGGTGTTATTACCTCTATAAACATTGAATAAAGTGGCGGCTGTTTACCCTAAAAAAAAAAGAGAACATTTTCCAAAATCCTTGGTCGACACATTTCTTTCATCAGAACCTATATTGACGAGTTCATGGCTACTGCCACCTTCAAGAGTGAACAAGACAGCCGTAGCTGCAAGAGAGAGGCGCAGATGGATTTCTCCCCAGAATTCATCTGTAAAAATTAATGTTAATGGAGGCTTTACTGGTAACAATGAGTTCTGTTCAGCAGCGGCAATATGCCGAGATGCGGAGGATAATTATCTGGGTGCTTCGGCACTGGGTTTTCATGGAATAATAGATTCTGGTACGGCTGAAGCTTTGGTGTGCCGCGAGGGATTGTGTTTGGCTGATGATTTGTTGATTACGAAAATTCATATTGCCTCTGATTGCAAAGAAGTGGTGGATGATATATCTAGTTCCACATTGGGAAGGTATGGCCCGATTGTTACAGAAATCCAGAGAAGAGCAAGGGCTTTTAATTACTGCAGCTTTTTTTCTCCATCAGAGTAGAATCTCAAATTTTGAAGCGCGTGATTTCGCTAAATATGCCTATGAACATTTGTGTATTTCGTAACATTTCACTAAACTAAAAAGATATTTCCTAAAATAAGACCCCGCAAACAATGGGAATCCTATTTGACGCTAAAGTGTCAGTTACCAGCTAGCGCTTTTCAGTTTCGCTATTTTTGTTTGTTGCATTTTTTGTGTTCGATTTATCTTTTTTTTCCATGTCTATTATTTCCTGTTTTTTGTGTTCTTACCCTTTTAAAGTTTTTCCTTTTTCTTTTTATGTTTTGTAGGTCATACTTTTTCATTTGTGCATTACATGATTTTTTTAAACATTGTCAACAATTTGTTTGTACCACGTACTCTCTCGTATGAACATTTTTTCAACCCATTGAACAGTTCTTTATCTCACATGAATATCTTTTACGTCGTGACGTTTTTTAGTACGTGAATATTTTTAAATTCTCCTGAATAATTGTTTTTGTACCATGTGAACATTTTCTCTACCAGATGAACATTTTTATATAAATCCACGTTTTTTTATCACCTGAAAAAATTTCATTGCCGCGAATAATTTTCTTAAACTACATGAACATGTTTTAAACAACGAACAATTTTTCTAAACTGCATAAAAACTTAAGAAAAAAACTCATTAGTTTTTGTTGAACTCGAGGAACATTTTTTGTAAATTTTATGAACATTTTTTTGTAAATATTGTAATAATAACTTTATTTTGAAAATATACTAGTTCTTGCCAATGAGCCACGGCAGAATACGGCCCATGCCTGAGCGTCGTATAGGAGCACCCCAAACTATGCGTCTAAAAAAGATTGTCACTATGCACGTCACTAGCCACTCTACCTGGCTTAGCTCCGGTCGGATGCTCGCACCAGCCGAATCGAGCTTTCCGGTGCCTTTTTCACACGTGGACCGTCGCGGCGCGAGTGCAACCTGACAAGATGCGCGTATCCAAAAACAAGGTGCGCATATCGATGTGAATATTTTCTCTACCATATGAACAATTTTTCAAAATTTCACGATATTGTTTCTCTGACATAAACATTTTTCAACCGGTGAATAATTTTGTTAAACTGCAAGCGCATGTTTTAAACCATGTGAACATTTTTCTGAACTACGCGAAAAGTTGAAAGAAAAACTCATGAGTTTTTATGTTGAATCTAGGAACATTTTTTTGTCAATCTAATGAACTAAACATTGTGAAAAATAATTTATTTTGTAAATATACTGGTTAATGTAAATGGGTGAGGCAGAATGTGGCCCGTGCCTGGTTTCCTTTATACCACAACGCATGGGCCTGAAGAAAACCAGGCACGGGCACCCCCAAACTATGCGTCTAAAGAAGATTGTCACTGTGCACGTTACTACCCACGTGCACAGTCTTCTTTAGACGAGGTATTAATTTTACTCAATTACTCCTATTGCTAGTTCTTCCTACTGCTAAGCTTGCACAAGCAAGCCCAAACAATACTGCTACTGCTAGTTTTCTTCCTATTCCAGCATAAGCACAGAAATAAACGAGGGGAGGGGGTCGCGACGGAGGGGAAGGAGGTTCTGTACCTGACCAGGAAGCTGCAACTCCGGATTCACGTCGCCGGCCGCCGGAGCTCGATCTGTACCTGCAGTGAAGAAGAGAGATGAGACGGGAGGGAGAGATGGCGGCATAAGGAGACGACGGGAGGGAGAGACGATGGGAGAAGGAGACGGCGGGAGGGAGAGACGACTGGAGGAGGAGCTGGGGCGGGAGGAAGGTATCTGCTGCGCCGCCGCCGCTACCTAGGTCAGGCGTGACCTGTCGAGCGAAACAGAGGTCGGGGAGGAGCAAAGCGGTACGAGAGGAGTGAATATCCCACGATGTCGAGCCTCTCCCCTCGACATTAGCTGGGCTTTTTATTTTTGCCGTGCTGAGGGATGGCCACATATCGACACCGAATAGCAAGGCTGAATATCAAGCACATCCAAACATGTTGATTTGGGAAATTTGGGACTGGAAACTCCCGAATGTCTAATATCTAGCCTCAATGCAAACATCCAAAACGAGGCACAATATTTTTTCTCGCCTCAACATTTTTCAAACCCGCGAATAATTTTGTTAAACTGCAAGCGCGTGTTCTAAACCACGTGAACACTTTTCTGAACTACGCAAAACCTTAAAAGCAAACTCCTGAGTATTTTTGTTGAACTTTAGGCACATTTTTGTTGTCAATTTCATGAACTTAAACATTGTCAAAAGTATTTTTATTTTTTAAATATATATACTGGTTAATGTAAATGGGCTGGGGCAGAATGCGGCCCGTGTCTGGTTTCCTTCAGGCCCATGCGTAGGAGCACGCCAAACTTATGCGTCTAAAGAAGACTGTCACTGTCCACGTTACTAGCCACTCTACCTGGCATAGCTCTGGTCGGATGCTCGCACCCATGGAATCAAGCTTTCCGTTGCCTTTTTCACTCGTGGATCGTCGCGGCACGAGTGCAACCAGACAAGGTGCGCGTATCGTCCTTCCGGGAGGCAGGCTGCTATCCCCTATCCTCCTCTCCCCTTTCTTCTTTCCAGAATGATTCTCCACTGCCCCACTATTTGATCGAACAGCGACCGATCATCTTAGATCACCTCTCGCCACCAGGCTGCGTGCAGCACAAGAGGACAACTCGTAGGTCAAATCGCCGACGCCGATTTCGCACCTGGCACCTTCGCGCACCTCCAACTGCCACGTCTCCCCAAGACGTCGTGATCAGCGTATAAGCATGTGATTTGCAAAATGCCACTTGAGCTAATAGTCTACGCAGTGTCGTGTACACGGATGCGATCCACGTGGAGAAAGCGACGGGAGAGCGAGCGATGCGCCAAGTCGTGGTATAACCATGGCGATGATCAAAAGGCTCTCGAGGAAGACGGAGAAGCTAGCTGCTAGAGGAAGAGGGAATAATCTGCCCGTGCTCTCGTATCCATCCACCCAAAGCCAGCCCCGACCTTTTCATCCTGTCGCCTCGATCTGCCTTTTTTGTTGTTGCCTCGCGCACTCGCATCGCATCGATCACTCCATATCTCCACCTCCACTGCGTCGTCCCGAGAACCGACAAGTGTTGGAGACGGGAAGGAGGTGCGAGTTCATGTGCGTATGGGGGGATGAGCCGGCGGTGTGAGCGCGTAGCCGTGGCCAGTGGATGGAGCGCGGGGAGAGGGCGGGGGCCGGCGCCGTCGGCAGCGCCGGCAGCCTCGGGCTCCGTGTAGGCCAGGCCGTCTTCTCGTCGGCGGCGCTCATGTTCATGTCCGTCGGCGTCGAGTTCTTCAGCTACACCGCCTTCTGGTATGTCAAGTTTATTTACCATGCCTCTGCTTCGATCGTCTAGTGCTGCATGTCAACAAACTAGGGATGCTTCAGCCTACTGCGAGCAAAGTTATTCAGAAACTTGTACAGTACTGAAAACGTTCTGTAAATTCCGCCCAAAAAAATCAGTAAAACGAAACACTTGAGGTTTAACTTTATTTCTCTAAAAAAATGGAAAGAGATCTCTTTGTCATCTATACACCAAGAAAACAGAAACCATGTTTTGAAGTCTGTATTCTGAACTTTGTGCGAAATATGGAAACATATAACTTTGTCATCTATCACTCTTTTCTGAACTTTGGGCAAAACATGGCAGCTTCCTGGTTACAATCATGGGCCTGGTGATCCCCTGGAGCTGCACGCTGGCGATGATCGACGTCTACTCCGTAGTCGTGGGATGGCCGCTCCGTGTTCCCGGTGTCATGGCCATCGTCGTCGTCGGAGACTGGGTATGTTGTACCACGTAGCATCTCCTCCTCGTGCCACTAGTACTTTGGTCACCCAACCTCTCTAAATTGTCCGCACGAAACACTTTTCAGATCCTGTCGATACTGTCGCTGGCGGCCGCCAGCTCGAGTGCCGCCGTCATCGACGTCCTCCTCGAGTTCCACGGATCACACTGCCCGCCGAGGCTGTGCGAGAGGTACCAGCTCTCTGCGATGATGGCGTTCCTGTCCTGGGTCCTCACGGCCGCTTCGTCCCTCTTCAACCTCTGGTGCATCGCCTCCAGGTGAGGCTGATCACCGTTCGCCAATGGAGATACGAGAGTCTTGAGCTCCTGACTGACTGCAGTATGACCCCGATCGAGATCGACGGATGGGTCATGATTTTGGGTGCAATATATGTATAGCTTTTTTTTGAATTTTTCATATATATTAAACCGTACACGATTATATCGATTACAAAAACAATACTACAAGAGACGAACAAATCTATGAGATCTTCAAGCCCTTTCTTGTTCCATGACACAATCTTGTACTTTTCTGAAGGCAGCCGTAGAACAACGCCGAATACACCAAACCACAGACCTGTGAATACCAACGAAGTTTCTCCCTTTTTAATTTTGAGCCGCAATGCCAAGGCTTTGTGCACACACGCAGCCATTAAATTAATCAAGCAACATCGGCAAGAGCACCACCACTGATATTGCAGGGACAAATAACCGAACCACTTTATCGACGTCGTTGCGAGCCGAGAGAACGAATCACCATTACCGAAGACGTAGTAGCCGGGATAGATAATGCGAGGACAAACCTCCTCGCGGCAACCATGAGAAACAATCCAAGATTGATCTGGCGAAGTAAGATCTGAATAACCATACCTAGACAAACTTAATCTTCCACATCCACCATTGACGTCGGGAAGGAGATCTCGCCGACGAACGAAGCGCGGAAGATCACTTATTGAAAACGATGCCATCTCCATTGACGAAGAAGATAACAACCAAAACCAAGCTCTAACATTAAAGACCTTTGTGTAACGCACTGCGTAGATCCGAGGTCTCAACCCCTCCTAGTGCCAGCGGCACCTAGAGGAGGTGAGGACCCGTCAATTCTTAAACGAAGACAACGATAAAGATGTAGATGGCGCCGGCGGCGACGGCTAGGGTTTAAACCCTAGGCCGTCGCCTCTCTTTAGGCTTCTCTAGGGCGTGTCCAATGATTTGGTGTCCGCGTATTCAGGAACCTGCCTCTGACTAATCACCCATTCTGGGCTTTGTGATGCCGAGCTGATAAAGGGTGTCTGAACTAGTGAACTCTGAAGTTAAGATTCCACATTTCCACTGATCGGCTCCATGCAAAGCCATACATTCTACTTTTGATAAATTACCAGTAGAACATCTGGTGATTGTTATGCATAAATTTGAGAGAAGAGCTGACGAAGGAACAGCATACGTAGCCTAGTGAACAGCATAGGCATTGCGTTGAGAGTATCTGCGCTTTGCCGCGCAATATGCGCCTCCAGCATTTGGGCTTGTATCTTAACGAGGCGTATGCGAAGCTCAGTCTTGGGCCTGTGGTTTTTTCTCCCACAGATTGAAGTCTTCTACTCCCGACGGTGATGGTAGTGTCAAGTTTGATCTGGTCACATTTCTCTCGTTTTACTCCTTTTGTGCTCTCGGACTTCTTTCCAAACAATATGACGATGAAGCCTTCTGCATTTACTTCAGAAGAGTGAAAAAATGTCCAGATGTAAAGGTGAAATACGATATCGACGAATAAAATCTTGATGTATCGCTCAGTTTTTCAATGTTATTTATTCTTTGCTCGTTTTAGTTTTTTCAATCTTCTGTAATCTGTTTCATTTATCGATAAAGTTGAGTTTGTTTTCTTCACTTGGCAACATTTGCAAGCAATACAACTTGGAAACAAAATGTAGATATCATCCGTGCGCCATTGTCATCATCGTCACTTTTCATAGGAATAATATTCCCATAAGTTAAGCACATGAATGATAGGTCGATCGCGTGCCTAATTACTGCCTTAATGCTCAGTACACCATGATCGCCCCGTTCAACATTGTGTTCTCCAGTAAATTACACTATGCATGTATTTCAAGCTGTAGGCGTACATTTCTCTGCAAAACAAACATATATAGTCGCACTATTGGCTCGTGCCGATTCGGAATAACCCTACCCAAGCTAGGACCAAACAAGCTTGTCGTCTGCCTGCAACTGGAACTCATGACGCGGATCATGCTACGACAAAGAGAAATGAGCACGTGGTTTTTTCATTCCTTGGGAAAGGGCCGGATTGGTCGCTCTGCATTGTGTCCCATCAGCCTCTTCTCTCGCTCGTGGTGGCCCCCATTTGTTGGCTGGCTTTCCAGCCTGGGTGTTGTCCCTTGTATTCTGCCAAGTAATTATCACAGATCGGTTGCGAGTTTGCGACCAAGGCTAGGAGCCAGGACGACAAATGCACGCAGGCTGCAAAGAACCACTTGCACCTCCACCTTGGCATGCACTTTTTGCCTTGCTGGTATTAGTGGTCAAGTGGTCAGGTGCTCATGGTTGGAGCCCATGGGCCATGGACCCCGATGTTTCAATCTTGGACCTTTCGATACACCCATATTTGGATCAGTTGGTTGGATTTGAATCACAGCTCCATTGCGCTGGAACATAACTGCTGCGTGCCATCGTATATTCAGTCATGCAACTGGTGTGCGTACTTTCTTTTTTGAAATCTGGCACAAAAATTGCCTTTCCATTAGAGAGTTGCCCGGTTAATTATCCACCAACCGGTCAAAAACCAATTGAAATAGGGCCCCTCAAAACCAACATAATTAGTTCCCACCAAAGCCGGCGAGAAGGCGTCATGAAGACTATGGGATGAACATGTACGAGACCTACAATGTAGATGAAGAATCCAACCCTTCAAAAGAACTGCGCCAACGTGTTGACCATTATTGAGGGGAACCATGCCATCCATACGACACAAGGTCGACCCTCTCAACATTGTCAAACTTTTGAGCCGCCGCCCCAACATCGAGTTGCTCTGTCACGTCCAACAGACCACCAACACCACCTTATCATCGTCCCAACATATCACTACTCGCGCTCGAGCTGAAACGCCGCACAACGCCAAATCTGGTCGCAATGATTTGACGGAGGAGCAACTTGCCAAGGTAATGATGTGGCGAAGGAGCAACTTGCGAAGGTTAACCAGTGACGTTGTCGGGGGGCTGCCCCCGGGTAGGGCAAAGATGTGGTGTTAAGTGTTGCAAAGAGCTAGCCGGATCAATATATAGCCGGGTCACTTGGGCCGGATCTCTCGTGAGAGTCGGTTAGTACTTAACCGAATCAGAGGAAGATGCCAGAGAGGATCCGGTAAAGCTTAACCGAATCAGAGGAAGGAAACCGGTTAAGTTAGCCGGGTTGGTCAGGAAGGACCCGGATAAGGTAATCCGGATATTGCACAAGGGCCAAGTAATGTCAGAAAGGTTCACGGGTGTCTCCTGCCAGAGGCTGAGAAGACAGCCGGGTCAAGTCGCAGGTTTTCCGGGTCGCAAGGCCCTAGGCGCTGACTTGGCCAATTCGGGAAAGAGGATACGACCGAGACCCGGGGGGCTACGGCTGCCATTGCCCAAAGTGGCAAGATAGGCCTGCTAGGGACTTGACGGCCAGGTCAGGTCACGGGATTCCTGGGAGCGCAGCAACCTAGGAGCTGACCCGGCCAATTCGGGAAAGAGGATATGACCGAGACCCGGTGGGCTACACCTGCCATTGCCCAAAGTGGCAAGATAGGCCTGCTAGGGCCTGACAGTCCGGCCGTTGGGTTGACAGGGGGCAGAGGCTTGTCCTGTTCCTCTTGTCCATGCCATTATCACTTCCAGCCAGGGGCAAAATGGTAATTCGGTTAGTGTATAAGTAAGCTACCAAATCCTCCAGGAGGAGACGGACGAAGGGGAGAGAACGGCAAAAGAGAAAGGCATTATCCCCCCCAAGCTCCATCTTCTTCTGAGAGCTCCCACCATTGTTCTTCATACAGCTCAAGGAGCACTCTGTACTTGTAACCACTTGAGATATAAAGAGAGTAGGCTAGTGCTGCAGTAGGGGTGTTACCTCCACAAGAGGGCCCCGAAGCAGGGTACATCGTGGTGTTCTTTGCTTCTTCTTGGTTCTGCTTGTTCTTGTTTGTTCTTGCGAGTTCTTGGTTGTTCTCCATGCGTGCTTCGTGAGCGCGCAAACCCTCCCCGGATCCCCCAACGTCCTAGCGAGCCCACAACTTAAGCCATCCTATGGCATCTGCCGTGACACCACCACGACAGTTGGCGCCCACCGTGGGGCGAGCAGTGGCGTTGGCTGGGGTTTCCTTCCGGACGGGCACCGTCGCTGGCTCCGGCGAGCGGGTCCTCTCTGGGCTCGTTTGCAAGATCGGCGAGTTCAACTTCATCAGCGACAACGCGGGGTGCTTCGCCAACAAGCCCTTCCCCGCAGACGGTTTCCTCATGACGCTCGGCAGCTTCGTCACCTACGTCGCCACCGAGCCTGTCCGCGAGTACCCGGCGCAGGTGCTCGTGGCTGAGGATCCTCCCTCTTTCCGCGCAGCTCTCGGACGGCGTAGCGCTCGCCCCGGGAGTAGCGTGGAGGTGATGATGACCGGGCCAAGTGCAGCAGCTGGCAAAGGAGATGCCAGCAAAAGCATGCCCGAGGAGCTGGCCACGCCAGTTGATCCGGTTGGCAAGCCGACTCGGACAGCTAAGTTCCCAAAGGAGAGACCAGATCCGGTTGGCCCGCTTGGCATGTCAAGTAGGGAGGCTCCTTTAGAAGATGTCCTGGAGAAGCTATCTCGGCCAGTGGCACCTGGGGCAGATGTAGAGCTCACTGTAGCTCAGCTAGAGGCAGAGCGCCTGAGGTTGCAAAAAGAAGCCCGGTTAGTGGTGGAGTCTAGGCAAGCCTTTGATAGAGATATGAGAGAGTACAATGCTGCCAATGGTATCACCGAGGGTTTTACTCCTGTAGTGCATCGCTCGCGCAAAAAAGCCGAGTTGCGTAACCGGGGTAAGGACCTCAATGACGAGTTAGCTAGAGCTGCAGGATCGAGCTCCAGTAAGGCTACTAGTCATAGATCTGGCACAGGCAAGCCGGTGTATAGCTCCCCGGCTAAGAATCTTAGGGCTGCAGCGGCAGCGCGAGCCGAGTTGAGCACACTAACCGGGGACGCCTGGCGGAAGCAGGCAGAGAGAGTCAATGAGCTAGTAGATGTGTGTAACCGGCAGAATGAGGCTTACCGGAAAGCCAATCCGGATGCAGGTGTTTCTCGGGTAGTAGTGTCGGTTAAGGCTGTTAGCCAGAGATCCAAGGGGCAGGCGTCATCCCCGCACGTCGGAGTTGACCGGGCCCAGAGCGTGAACTCGGGTAAGAGCAAGCAGCTGCAGACCTATGATGCTGAGTATGCCGGCAAGCAGCTAGCCGCTCAAGGAAGAGGTGGCCAAAGTAGAAACAGTGGTGGACGAGGTTACCCGGGAGCTGGAAGGGGCAATTCGGCTGGCCGAGGTCAACCACCTCGTCCTCCTGGGCAGCAAGTGATTGTGCGAGCGCAACAGCAAGGTGGTGGCCAGGCGGGTTACCGCTATGATGACGGAAATTCGGCTATGGCGCGAGCCGGATACCAGACGTATGATAATGCACTTGCATCAAGACTGGGACCTCGGGCATTAGATCCGAATGATCAGCGTCTCAAGTTGGATAGAATTTACCAGTCCGAGAAGCTAGAAGAGCAAGGCCCACCGGGTCCTCCATGTTTTGGACCTCGGATCATGAACGAACCGAGTGTGCCGTTATTTCAGCTTGGCCGAAGCACAAAGCCATATAATGGCAACACAAAGCCACAAGATTGGCTAATAGACTATGTATCGTCAGTGCACATTGCGGGGGGCAATCGCCGATGGGCGGTCCGGTATCTCCCGCACATGTTGGAAGGGCCAGCCCGGATTTGGCTGAACAACTTACCGCCGGGTAGTATCAACTCTTGGATGGACTTGGAGGAGGCATTTTACAGTAATTTCTCCAGCACCTACAAGAGGCCTAACCGACCTCAGCTCCTGGCTGCGTGCAAGCAGGAAGAACGGGAAACAGACCGAGAATTCTTAACTCGGTGGAGCAACATTCGCAACTCTTGCGAAGGTGTCGTGGAGGAGCAGGCGATTTCTTGGTTTGCGCAGGGTTGCCGACATGGCACCCCGCTCTGGCAGAAGCTCCAGAGGGATATGCCCAAGACACTGGCGGAAACGATCCGGATAGCAGATACGTACGCTCTAGGTGATCCGACACAGCCCGCATTGGATGCAGTGGGAACAAGCAGGAGGCAACCGGTTAATAACCGAGTAGGACCATTGAGGCCCAATGACCGACATGAATTCGGTTACAAAAGAAGAGATCCGGATTATAGATACGGTTCAGATCAGGTGGCTGCAGTGAATATGGATCATCCTGGAGCAGGAGATGGTCAGAGACAAAAGACTGAGGGTCCAGCTTGGAGGCCGAATCAAGGTGCCTGGCCAAAGAAGGTGTGGGATGGATCGAGTCCTCCTCTAACCTTTGAGGCAAGATTGGACGGGCCTTGCTGTTATCACACAACAGACCCACGCAAGCCGGCCAATCATTCAACTCGGAATTGTAGCTGGCATCATCGCATTCAGGCGGAGGGTCAGAGAGGACCACCTCAGAGAGGTGCTCCTAGACCGAATTTCAGGCCGAATATGCCTTTAACCGGAGCCAATACAATCCCGGTGAACGCAGGAGCTCCGAGACCGGCAGCCACAAAGCCGGTTAACCTGGTAAACATGGGAGGCAATGACAATGGTGCTGGTCCAAGTCGGCAAGGTGGATACCCCGGTAATGAGTACAAGGAGGCTCATCAAAGTTATGTGGTTTTTGTGACCGAGCCAACTGACAAGAAAAGTCAGCTGCGAAGGGCGAAGGAGGTGAATGCAGTCATACCAGCAGTCCCAAAATACCTGAATTGGTCCGAGCAGGAGATCACGTGGAGCAGGGCTGATAACCCCAGAATTATGCCAAGTCCAGGAAACTATGCACTAGTGGTGGATCCGACTTTGGTAGGACCCAAGCTTAACGTGAGGTTTAGCCGAGTCTTGATTGACAATGGCAGTGCCATAAACATCATGTATCGGGACACAATGGTCAAGTTGGGTATTTCGCCGAATCAGTTGCAGCAGAGCAGTTGTACCTTCCATGGTATAGTACCCGGGGTGTCTTGTTCCCCAATGGGTAAGATCTGGGTAGATGTGCTGTTTGGTACCAAGGACAATCACCGGCTTGAAAGTCTCGAGTTCGAGGTGGTAGATTTGGAGAGCCCATACCATGCTCTACTTGGCCGGCCTGCGTTAGCCAAGTTCATGATATCCACCCATGTGGCCTACCTCAAGATAAAGATGCCAGGCCCGAATGGTATTATCACTGTTGCGGGAGATTACAAAAGCCATACAGTGTGCCACATCGGTTCCACCTTAGCCGAATCATTGGTGATCCAAGCTGAGAAGAGCAAGATGCATGAGGTGGTGGCAATGGCAAGTCAGCTCAGCTCGGTGTGCTGGCTATGACCAATCCGGATGGAGGTGCAACATTTGAGATGCCCAAGGAGACAAAGAAGATCCCATTGACCCGGAGAACCCGGAGCGCATGGCCATCATTGGTGCCGGGCTGGATGAGAAATAGGAAAGCGCGCTCTGTCACTTCCTCCGTGAGAATCGGGATATCTTTGCATGGTCGGCTAAGGACCTGCCTGGTGTTCCGAGGGAGTTGGCAGAGCACTCTTTATTTGTCAGGCCGGATGTAAAACCGGTGAGGCAACCGACTCGGCGTCTCTCAGATGATCGAAGAAAAGTGGTGCTGGATGAGCTGGCTAAGTTGCTTGCAGCCGGATTCATTATGGAGGTGTTGCATCCAGACTGGATATCCAATCCGGTTCTGGTAGAGAAGAAGAAGGACGAACCAGCGGTGGTCAAGGTGTGGCGCATGTGCATCGATTTCACCAACCTAAACAAGGCGTGCCCGAAGGATCCATTTCCTTTACCTCGGATTGATCAAGTGATCGATTCTACTGCGGGGTGTGAGTTGTTGTCTTTTATTGATGCGTACTCTGGTTTTCACCAGATACCACTGAACCCTAAAGATCAAATAAAGACTGCTTTTATTACCCCGTACGGGGCGTATTGCTATCGTGTCATGTGTTTCGGTTTGAGAAATGCCGGTGCAACTTATCAGAGATGTATGCAGAAATGCTTACACTCCCAAATGGGCAAGAATGTGCAGGTGTATGTCGATGATATCGTCATCAAAACTAAAGAAAAACACACTCTCCTCGAGGATCTCGAGGAAACATTTGTGAACTTGAGAAAATATCGGTTGAAATTGAATCCGGATAAATGCACCTTTGGTGTCCCGGCTGGAAAGTTGCTCGGTTTCCTTGTATCAAGCCGAGGTATTGAGGTGAATCCGGCTAAAATCCGAGCCATAGAAAGAATGAAATTGCCTAGATGTCTAAAAGATGTACAAAAATTCACAGGGTGTTTAGCCTCGTTAAGTCGGTTTGTGAGTCGGCTAGGAGAAAAAGCCTTGCCCTTGTATCAATTGATGAAAAAGAGCACCGGGTTCACGTGGACCCCGCAGGCAGATTCGGCTTTCAACGAATTAAAAAAGATGTTGTCCACTGCACCAATTCTGGCGTCACCTTTGCCGAATGAGCCAATGCTACTTTACATTGCGGCCACTAACCGGGTCGTGAGTGTGGTCATAGTGGTAGAACGAGAAGAGGAGGGTAAATCCGTGCAGAGACCGGTGTACTATTTAAGTGAGGTGATCTCAACCTCAAAGCAAAATTATCCCACTACCAGAAGATGACATACGGGTATACCTGGCGGCCAAAAAGTTGAAACATTATTTCCAAGAACACCCGATTACCGTGGTATGTGAAGCTCCAATCGCGGAAATCATTGGGTGCAAAGATGCGACTGGCCGGGTTGCCAAGTGGGCAATAGAAGTATCTCCTTACACCCCGCATTATGAGAGAAGGGATGCTATCAAGTCTCAGGCTTTACCAGATTTCCTTTGTGACTGGGCCGAAATGCAGTATGAGCCACCCAAGCCGGATTACAATTACTGGAAGTTGCACTTTGATGGCTCCAAAACCAAAATCGGATTAGGTGCTGGGGTGGTACTCACGTCACCGAAGCAAGATCAATTGCGATATGTGTTGCAGATTCATTTCTCAGCATCAAACAATGTGGCCGAGTACGAGGCACTGATCCATGGGCTTAATGTGGCCAGGGACATCGGCATCCGCCGAATAGAATGTTTTGGTGATTCGGATTTAGTTGTGCAGCAATCTTCTGGAAATTGGGATGCTCTTGATGCCAATATGGCACTATATCGGTTTCATGTCCAGAAAATTTCAGGATTTTTTGAAGGCTGCGAGTACAAGCACATACCTCGGTTGGAGAACGAAGCTGCTGATGTCCTGTCAAAACTCGGGTCGTCTAGGGATGCAATTCCACCCGGGATATCCTTGAATCACCTAAGGGTCCCTTCAATCAAACCTTCGCCTGATTCCGAGTCAATTTTTATCCCAAAGCAAGAATCTGAGGCTGTCCCTATGAATGTTGATGTCGAGTACATTGGGGAAGACCCGGGGACTGCATGGCGAGACCCGGGGACTGCTAACCGGATCTTAGGAAAGAGGAGCAGAGAAGAAGGTGGTGATAACCGAATCTTAGGGAATGGGCAGAAGCTGATAGAAGAAATAATGGCGGCCGAACCAGTGGAAGTAGATGAGCACTTATTCCCTTTGCATCCAGTACCGGAATGGGCTGAAGAAATCATGAAGTTCATGTCGGAGGGGAGTTTGCCAAATGATGAAACCGAAGCTAGGCGAGTGCAGAGGAGGTCCAAGGCTTACACCATCATCAACAAGGAGTTATACAAGAGGAGTGCAACCGAGGTGCTACAGCGTTGTGTGGAGCCAGCCGAGGGCAAGGAGATGCTCCTTGAGATACATCAGGGTGAATGTGGACATCATTGCAGTACAAGAGCCCTGGTGGCTAAGTGTTCCGGCATGGATTTTACTGGCCCACTGCTCACGCGGATGCAGAGGACATAGTCCGAAAATGTGAAGGATGCCAAAGGTTTGCCAAGCAGACACACTTACCCGCATCGCGCTCAAACAATTCCTATCACTTGGCCATTTGCTGTGTGGTGTTTGGATATGGTGGGAGATTTCAAGCCGGCTAGGGGCAACATGACACATATGCTGGTGATGGTGGATAAGTTCACCAAGTGGATAGAGGTGAAACCAATCCGGAAAGTGATGGTCGTTCGGCTGTGACTTTCCTGAAAGAAATTATTTTGAGATACGGATACCCTCATAGCATCATCTCGGATAACGGCACAAACTTTGCTGTCGGAGAGTTTGCTCGGTTCTGCATGAATAAGGGAATCCGGCTAGATATAGCCTCGGTGGCACATCCGGAGTCTAATGGGCAAGTGGAAAGATCAAATGCCCTGGTGTTGGCCGGCATCAAGGCTCGTCTCATTGAACCATTGCTGAAAACTCCGGGATGCTGGATAGACGAGATACCATCAGTACTGTGGGGTCTAAGGACCACGCCGAATCGGTCAACTGGCTATACGCCATTTTTTCTGGTTTATGGGGCAGAAGCTGTGCTACCCACAGACATAGAACATGATGCACCAAGGGTGGCAATGTATACTGAAACCGAGGCAAAAGAGGCTCGGGAAGATGCAGTGGATCTGCTAGAGGAAGCAAGAGAATTGGCTCTATCTCGGACAGCAATATACCAGCAGAATCTACGACGATATCATAGTCGAAAGATCAGCCCTCGAGTGTTTCATGAGGGTGATCTTGTGCTAAGGCTGGTGCAGCGCAGCAAAGGCCGACACAAGTTGTCACCTCCATGGGAGGGACCTTTCATTGTGAGCAGGGCTATGCACAATGACTCGTACTACCTTGTAGATGCACAGGAACCAAGGAAGGATGGCCTGGACAGACCCGGACAAGAAACTAAGAGACCTTGGAATGTAGCTCTGCTTCGACCCTTTTACTCCTAAGGGGCGCAATGTATGTATTTCAGTTTATCATAAATGAAGTTGCAGCAATCCGAGTCTGGACTCGGGGACTGTTCGTACTCATGCATGTGTTTTTATTACTGTTTTGTCCATACCGTTCGTGTGCCGAATTGCTTTGAACCTCGTCCCAAAATTCAAGTAATGTATGTTGTGTTGTTGATCTCGTGACTCGACTGACAAACACCAAAATGGTAGTCAAGAGCAGAGATGAGGAATGTGGGAAACATGAAAATGGACTCGGGGACTCGGTCCAAAACCGATTCGGCACATGTCGTTTACTAACCCCTGTTATTTATTTTTCGTTTATGTTGAATGATTCTAAACCACAACTCGCATGTTTCAAGTATTGTATGCTATGATTCCTATCTTGTGACTCGACTGTCAAACACCTAAAAGGTAGACAAGAGCAGAGATTCGGCAAAAATAGTAAACAAGAAAACAGACTCGGGGACTCGGTTTAAAATGATCCAACATAAACCTCGTCCGGATCATGTTAAGCAAATTTAAAGTAGTCTCGAAAGAACTTAAAATAGTCTATTACATCTGCTCCCGGCATACCGGGGATTTAACGTTTTTTCACTAAGTTACTTCAGGAAGCAGCAGACTCGGTTGTAGCAGGTTCGGTGGCAGGAGCTTTGGTTGAAGGAACCTCGGGCGCGCGAGCCTCGGTTACAGGAGCTTCGGTTGGAGTAGATTCGGTTGCAGGGGCTCGGTTGCAAGGATGGTCTCAGATGGAGGAACTTCAGGGGTAACCTTGCGTGGAGAGCTTGAAGGCTGGGCGGATTCGGAGGTATCCGGATCAGCTGGAGCTTGTTTAGTAATCTCTGCCGAATCAGTTGCTGGTATCTCCGAAGTCTGGGCCGGAGTTGCTTCGGTATTCTTAGCCGAGTCAGAAGCTGGGATCTTGATAGGAGCGTGTTCGGCAGAGTTAGCCGAATCACCAGACTCGCCCTCAGAATCGGCGTATTCTTCAGCGGAGGCGTCGTCCGATTCCTCTTCTTCAGTTTCTTCTCCATCCGAGTAGACCGGAGCCTCCAGATCAAGATGCTTGGTGCGTGCAAATTCGGCCATGAAGTTGGCGGCTTCTTCACGGATCTTAATCCGGGTAGGGTCTGTAGCCCACGGAGAACCCTCGCGAAATGAGCGCACTTTGGCAAGATCAATTAGCTCATACCAGGACATGATGAATAGCAAAGCTGCGTCAGCACCAGCGCGGGCGGACGAAGACCTCCACTGCTGTAACCGGGTCATTGCTTGATCCAGGTCTCGGATCAGCTCCTCCACAGGCACAACTTGCCGCGCTTCAGGAAACAAGATTCGGTGAGCCTTGAGACTTGCATTGAGCAGACCAATATGGGAATCCTTCAAAGGAGCAATCCGAGCCTTAAGTGCTGTAATATGATCTTCGATGTCCCATGTCTCTGGTAGGGGAGCCTCGGTTAATTTAGCTCTCTCAGCTCGGGCGTTTCTCACAGCCTTGGCGGCTTGAAGCCGGATGCTAGTAAACTCTCCTACAAACAAATAAGCTAATACTGAGTTCAGCGAGAAGGAACACAAGCATATGTATTGGTTAAGAGCAGAAAGAAAAAGGAGATTCGGTGAACTTACGATCCATGTCATCGTTAAGGCTAGCAAGTGCAGCAAGCCATTTCGCACTGGCCGCTTTGTGAGCACTCAGTTCTTCTTTAGCCGCTTTGACTTCGGCTTCAGATTCGGCAATGTTCGTTTGAATTTGCTTGTCCAGTTTGGCCCGCTCCGCAAGTCCGGCTTTGAAAGTATCCCGCTCCTTCTGGATTGTGTCTTTTTCACGCTTCAGCGTATCCCGCTCTCCTTTAACCTTGTTCTTCACTTTTTCAACTCGGTCAAGCTCTCGCTGGAGCCGAGTCACCTCTGATTTTTCCTCGGATAAAGCGCGCTTGTGCTCTTCTTCTTTCTTGTCCATTTCAAGACAGAGCCCATCAAAGGAAGTTTGGAGCTTCTGATGCTGATGGGCGAGCTGCTTAAAGAGCTTGCCGCGAGCGGTCATGGTTTCCTGAAAGAAAACAGGCAAATGGCGTCAAAAGAATCTCGGGGACTGGCCCGAGATTAACCGAATCAGTTGGAAAAGAGACTCGGGGACTGGAAGTCCCACGGTGTCCTCGGTTACGGCAACATTCATGATAAGTTTTTTAGAGATTCAAGCCGAATGACTTTCTTACTCGGAGGAGTATCAGTCGTTCGACCCGAATCTCGGGGACTGGGTATAGTACTATTTGATCATGTTGAAATAAAAGCAAGATTCGGAAAAATTTACCTCAAACACCCGGTTAGCTTCAGTGACCGAGGTCTGTACAGAGTGTAATGATTGAAACATCCGACTAGGCCCAGCCGGATGTGGCGCTGAAGTAGAAAAATCTTTGGCGAGGTCAGCATCATTCCAAGCTTCAATGAATTGCTTGGCGGACTCGAGCTTATCGCTGCTCGGAGGGCGGGGATTCGACAGGGACTGGCCGAATCGAATCGCTGATGGGGCGGCAGAAACCTTCTTGCTAGCAACCACCTGCTTATCCGAGGTGGTTGGAGGTGTGCCAGAGGCACCTTGAGTCGGCTTGGGTTGCGGTGACGCACCCGGAGTCTGCTTCGGATGTGGCTCCTTGTGCTGCTTCTCGGAAACTTGCTGTTGCTGCTTCTGCTTTTTCTTCTTCTGCTGCTCTTGATTCAGCAGGGTTTGCGCTGCGGGAGTAGGGCGAGGATCCGGCTTAGGCAAGGATGTAGCCGATGTCTTGGCCTTTTCCTTCTCCAGCTCCTTGAGAGGGCGTGGCCAACTTGAATCTCGGATTGGAGCCGAGGTTTCCTCACTCTCCAAGTCAATAACCGGCTTTGAAATGGGAGTCGGCTGAGGAATATTGGCAGTGGTGACACGCATTGGTGAGGTGGCAGTTCGATCAGGAGACTGGGTTTCCATGACCGTATCCAGCGGAGGAATGGGAGAAGAGATGGATGAATGAGTCTGCGCGGTGATGAGGACATCACTGCATAAAGCAAAGCAAACAGTTAACTCGGATAGATATGACTCGGTTAACAGAGGAAGAAAGCAAATGAAGTTAAGTCAGTATTACCCCTTGGTGGTAGGCATCGGCTTGACGCGATTCAACTTGGAGCCAGACTTCTTTATTCTCTTGGCTTTAGGGGAATCAGATCCGGGCGCGTCACTGCGTTTCCGAGATGTCCCTTCAGCATCTTGTTTGGCTGGAACACAAGGTGGTGACCATGAAATCGGAATAGCGTCGATGGGATCTAAGATCCTGCAATCATCATCTTCCTCGTCGGAGATGTTGTGAATAGTTGATTGCTTACCCTTGCGGACTGGCTTGGCGCGCGGGATAGGCAGATAATCATCCGTATCCGGATCTTCTTCGTCCTCGCGCGGCGGGCTGAGATCCGGTCCCCATTCTTTGGTGGAGAGGTCTCCATCTTCGGTAAGTTGGCGATCAAACAGCTACAGAAAAGTCGGGGCAAATCCGGATTAGGCCGATGCCATTTTGACGAAATATGGTTAGATTCGGAAAATGGCGAACTAACCTGTGGTGGAAGGCGCTCTCGGAAAAACGGCTTTACGCCCCACCGCCATTTATCCGACATCTCGGTGGCGGCAATGGCGTTTACCCGTCGCCTGATGGAGACTTTGCTAAGGTCATGCCTGCTGATCCGGGTAGGATCTAGCACACCACCCATGTGGCATATCTTGTGTTCACGTCTTTGAAGAGGGCAGACCCGGCGACCGATGAAGGTCCGGAGCAGATCATCCGAGACCAGGCCCTTCTTCAGAAAGTCCTCCAGAGTTTCATGTACAGTCTGAAGTTCTACAATAGTCTCGGCCGGATTGTATCCGAAGTTCAATTCGGCTGTGGGTGGCTCGATCGTGAACTCGGGCAGATTAAGGGCGTCATGGCCTTCTGCACTCTTCACATAAAGGAAAGACCTTTGCCACTTCTTGACAGTGTCTAGGCCAGTGATACGGGGAAAGATGGATCCCTGCCTTGGCGTGATGCTAACCGGACCGCAAGCAGTCATCAGCTTCGGCTTAGTGCCTGGAATAGTATGTTTGCGGAGGTGGAAATACTTTGCCCAAATATCGACGGTCGGCCAGACACCGAGATAGCCCTCGCAAAAGGAGCTAAAAGCCGATAGAGAAACGAAGGCATTAGCCGGGAGGTGATGAGGCTGTAGGCCAAAGAAATCCAGGAAAGCCCGGAAGAAATCACTCGCCGGCAATCCGAATCCGCGCTCAAAATGCGCTAGAAACACCACACGTTCACCAGGTTCGGGAACCGGGACGAGTTCCTTCCCCGGTTTGCGGCATATAACTTGAGAGGTTATACGCCGGGTGCTTAATAGCCATTCCAGATCGTCCTTGGTCACATCAGAACCCTCCCATCTGCCGGGAGGAAGCTTCGCCATATCCGGATCAATCCTGCAAGAGGTCGGATAGGGCCGAGTCAAAATGAATCGGATAATGGTATAATCGAACCAGATCTAGAGTGATTCGGCTAATATTATCCCGGATGAAACTAGCCGGATTCAGCAGAGAAGGTGATTCGGGTGGCAATCACAAACACCTTCCGCAAAGGTCTAGGGTTACACAAGATCTACTGCAGCAGTAAAAAAGAAAGGAAATCAAGAGTAAAAATATGGTTGAACTGCTCATACGGTGGCAAACAAAACTAGGGCAGTGTAGTGCAAAATCTAGACAGGAGATCTACTAGATGCACTGAGGCTGGGCGACGGACTAATATGCGGATAAATCTACAAGAAACAAATGCGAGTTTCCCGTGGCATATGAACTCCTCGAGTTCGCCATGACCGGAGAAAAAGAAAACTCACGGTGATGACGCGACGGGGAAGAAGCTCGATGAAGGAACGGCGGCGCTGGGCACGGTGCGCGGCCCCGGTCGTTTTCCTCCGGTGCGTTGAGGACGTCTCCGGCGCGGCAAGGTTACGAGGGCGAGATTGCGGCGGCGGCGGTGGCGCAGATGGAAGTTTTCGGAGTGGGGAACGAGCGGAGAAGAAGAGGAAACCCCCTGCGCCCATATTTATAGCGCCCAGCGGTAACGGGCGCACTACTGCACGGTTTTCGGAGCGTCGCACGGTAACTGCATCCTGGAACTCTGTGGCCACCTCTGTGGCCGTGTGTTCCAAGCACATGTTGGGCCATAGAATTGGAAGCAGTTGCACGGATCCTGTGTGCCGGTCAACGGAGAAAACGAGAAGACGCGGTCGTTTGGTCAAATGCACTCAAGTACCCGGAGAATCCGGATGAGGTGCTGTCAGTGGCATGTCAGATCAGAGATCCGGATTATGGGGCTTTGCGCAGAGATTCACTGCCAAGTGTCCCGGGAAATCCTGAGACAAGATTATATGATATGAGATTCGGTTAGTGATGTTTATTTTTAACCTGCTACGGCTCTTCAGCCGAGGCTGTAGAACCGCACCAGCTTCGGGGACTACTGTCGGGGGGCTGCCCCCGGGTAGGGCAAAGATGTGGTGTTAAGTGTTGCAAAGAGCTAGCCGGATCAATATATAGCCGGGTCACTTGGGCCGGATCTCTCGTGAGAGTCGGTTAGTACTTAACCGAATCAGAGGAAGATGCCAGAGAGGATCCGGTAAAGCTTAACCGAATCAGAGGAAGGAAACCGGTTAAGTTAGCCGGGTTGGTCAGGAAGGACCCGGATAAGGTAATCCGGATATTGCACAAGGGCCAAGTAATGTCAGAAAGGTTCACGGGTGTCTCCTGCCAGAGGCTGAGAAGACAGCCGGGTCAAGTCGCAGGTTTTCCGGGTCGCAAGGCCCTAGGCGCTGACTTGGCCAATTCGGGAAAGAGGATACGACCGAGACCCGGGGGGCTACGGCTGCCATTGCCCAAAGTGGCAAGATAGGCCTGCTAGGGACTTGACGGCCAGGTCAGGTCACGGGATTCCTGGGAGCGCAGCAACCTAGGAGCTGACCCGGCCAATTCGGGAAAGAGGATATGACCGAGACCCGGTGGGCTACACCTGCCATTGCCCAAAGTGGCAAGATAGGCCTGCTGGGCCTGACAGTCCGGCCGTTGGGTTGACAGGGGGCAGAGGCTTGTCCTGTTCCTCTTGTCCATGCCATTATCACTTCCAGCCAGGGGCAAAATGGTAATTCGGTTAGTGTATAAGTAAGCTACCAAATCCTCCAGGACAGAGGACGAACGGACGGAAGGGGAGAGAACGGCAAAAGAGAAAGGCATTATCCCCCCAAGCTCCATCTTCTTCTGAGAGCTCCCACCATTGTTCTTCATACAGCTCAAGGAGCACTCTGTACTTGTAACCACTTGAGATATAAAGAGAGTAGGCTAGTGCTGCAGTAGGGGTGTTACCTCCACAAGAGGGCCCCGAAGCAGGGTACATCGTGGTGTTCTTTGCTTCTTCTTGGTTCTGCTTGTTCTTGTTTGTTCTTGCGAGTTCTTGGTTGTTCTCCATGCGTGCTTCGTGAGCGCGCAAACCCTCCCCGGATCCCCCAACGTCCTAGCGAGCCCACAACTTAAGCCATCCTATGGCATCTGCCGTGACACCACCACGACAGACGTCGTCGGCCAAAGACTGTCGCATAACCATCACATGTCGCTCCTTTGTAGCCACAGCACCACCAACAAGCAGCGCACAACAGAAAAGTCATGTCGCTCTCGGGGCGCGGGTTTAGCCTAGTGGCGCCTTCCGACAACGGTGAAGGGAGGAGGGGAGGGCTGGTGCATGCGGTTCTACTTGGATGGGGGCGTCCTGGTGCCGGTCGGAGAGCAGCATGCCAGCGAGAGTTCAACGTTTTTTCTTGTCAAACTTCTTTCAGATCACTTCCTAGTTAATAGATATCTCTTGTTAATACTAGGGTATTTTGTATCCTGCCAAAACTGTTTTCTATGGGTGGTGTCGATTTGCACGAAGGAAATGATTGAGACGTACATAACAAGAGATTCTCGTGATCAAAGGTAGTAGTAAAGATCTACAGACTTTTTTGTTTTTGAACGAGCAAATGTGCAAACTCATTGTATATAGGTCTCGAGGACCGTTTTGGCTTCGCCCGTATTATTGGATTGGATTGTTGAAGGACAACCGATGGTTGTTCATTTGTAATCGTGGATGGTTGATGGACATGCTGTCCATGGATGCAATCATGCATTTCAGGACATTCTAGATTCATACGTAGTGTGCAAAACGTTTATTACAGGGGACTCCATGAAATATGATACGCGTTCTTGAGAAGACTGTCAACGCGTGTATGATAATTGTATCGACCGCTCGCTGTGGTACTCCCCTGTTCGCATCTGATGTGCGTGTTTACTCTGGTTTGTAGCAGAGTGAATAATTAGGTTAACAGAGCAAGAGCTCACGAGTAGGAATCTCAGTAATTAAATGCCTGACTAGTTAAACTGCAGCCTGAAACTGTGGAAGTGGATTTGCTAATTGTTATCCCAAACCCCCGAAGCTTCCCCGGCTGTCCAGACACTTAAACATGCATATTTTAACGAACAAATTCTATTTTAGATATTTGGATCGCCATTCATCCTTCTCATAGCCTGCTCTAACCAGCAAGGGCCAGAGGCGGCCGGGGGATTATCCTCCATTTCGAAAGAAAAACCCAGCAAGAGGCCGGTGGATGTGGATCGAGGGCTCGACGCACTCTCCATGTCTGCTACAAACCATATAAGATTGTCAAGCTTGTGCATACACGTAACATTTCCTGATTTTCTGAGCCGTAAATATGTTTTGGTGTTCTTATTTCCATTTTGAATTATGAACGCTGGAACATTATCATGCATATCGAAAACATTCACCACAACTGGTGGTACAGCTAACCAGGCTGATAAAAAGTTTGAAGAAATATATTGGTAGACAAAGTAGCTACCTGCATCGAGCAACGTTGAGAAGTCAACTGGCCTCTACTCCGTTATACCAGCCGTACCAAAGTTGTACAGTACTAGTGGTACTTTCTTTTCCCGAGATCGACGGGGTCAAACATTACTCAAACCCCACTCTCTCATGCAGATCGACGACCTAAACCGAAGCCAGCAAGGAACATTGACCAAACCCAGTCCCCTGAAACATCCTATTATACCACCACACCAGGACGATTGCTAAGTACGAATTCAACGCCTACTACGGAGCACGGACGCCCAGCGAATAATCCCGTACCAAGCACGACTAATTAATTTATCCCCTGAAAGCATATGGCCACGTTGCGACCTGCCGTCCAAAGATTCCCGCTGCCGCCCTCCGGTCCGACGCTCCGGCGACATGCAAGATCTACCATGCCACGCCCACTGCGGCCTGCTCCCACCGTGGCGTGTGCGTCGGCGATCGATCCAAGTTCCCGGCGAAAGTTCAAGGAAGCTCAGCTCAGCTCTGCTCTGCTCTGAGCCGGCCGGAGCAAGTGAGGAATAATAACGGAAGGAACGGCGCGACAGGATTATTGGCTTGGCCGGGCGACAGGACCAAGTGGCCCATCGTGCGGCGCCCCACGTCCCGGGCAGCGCGGAATGCATGTGCTCGGAGGGCGATGGAGCGGTTCGTTCGTCGTCGTCGCTCGCATGCACGGCGCCACGCACGCACTCTCCCCGCTGGCTGGCCGGGCAGGTAGCCGACGCTCCGGCCCTGCCGTTTGAGCACGCCATCTCTCCCTCCTGGATTGGTCGATGCATGGACATGGAGAATAATGGTGTCCTTTGTTGCTCCATCCTGTGGTTCCGAGACGTACACGGCCATGGAGCTGGTTAGAATAGCTAACCAGCCGAACATCCTATTCTACTCTTCCGTTTCACGATGTAACATGTTTTAGTATTTGTCTGTATTCACATGTATACAAATGTATCTAGATACCTTTTATGTGTATATTCATCCATTTTAATATGCATCTAGACAACATGTGTAACACGTAAAACATCTTACATTTATAAACGGAGGAAGTATATTCTACTGAACAAGTTTCTAGGCATGTGGATAGGGTCGTGAAACGCCTTGTCGGCTTCTAAGCATCTACTGCGGTGTTTGCCATTTGTCTTGCGGTGAACTTGCATGCATGGCTTCAAACTCCCTACAGTTTTAACATGACTTTAGTACAGTCACATGACATTGACTCGACTCGTTTGAAAGTTCGCACCAAAAGAACGGTGCGCGAACGTGTCCATGCATGGATGCACGACTTAGGATGACTCCTTTAACATGACTTTAGTACAGTCACATGACATTGGCTCGGCTCGTTTGAAAGTTCGCACCAAAAGAACGGTGCGCGAATGTGTCCATGCATGGATGCACGACTTAGGATGACTCTAACGGGCCGACCCAAACGGATACCGATTTTGTCCGGGTTTTGCCCGTTTGGGTCGTGGTCCGGGCAGTGCGGACGCCAGCGGACAAGCCTGTCCGGCGAGTGCCCCCAACGGTGGCGACGGATCCCATTTGGAGCGGACAGCAGCAAGGAAAAAAAAACATGAAGACGAGCTATCAATCCATGAAAATCAGCTAGCAATCCATGAAAATCCACGCACATGAAGTTAGCAATTCCCTAACAAGCGAGCAAGAACGCGGCCAGAGCGCATGAAGCTAGCAATCCATTAAGCAGCGGCGAAGAAGCAGCTAGCTATCTCCAGCCCAGCGCCACCACGGCCGTGCGTACCTAGCTTCATTGAGACGCGCTCCCGACGCCATGGTGGCCCCGTGACCACCGCGTCCTCTGCTTGGCCGCCGCTACCGAGGGTCGGCGCTCGTCGCACTCGCGACAGGCTCGTGGGCGGTGGGCGGCGCCTTCCCGTCAAGCAGTCGCAAGGAGGTAGTGGGCGGCGCCTCCGCGTCGGCGTCCTTCGCCAGCGACGCCACCGACGACCTCTACGCCGCCACGCGATTCCAGCCGAGACGATGGAGACATCCAAGAGAGAGCAGCCAGATCGGCCTCCTGCCTGCGTGGTGGAGTGGCAGCAGCAGCAAATCGCGCACCAACGCGACGAGGCCGGTCGCGCTGGGCGGGAGCCAAGCGACGAGGACGCCAACGTCCACACACCGTCGGCGCCAGGCGCGGCCGTCGCTTCCCGCGAGCGGCCGAGGAGCCCTCCCAGCCATGGCGGCGCTGTGGCCGGCGAGCTTCCCACGGCGGCGCTGTGGCCAAGGTCGATGTCGCTTCCCACGACAGCGCTGTGGCCGGCGAGCTCGGGCGGGTGGGGAATTTTTCGAGAGAGAGGAGAGAAAAGAAGTGGAACTTGTGGTGGGTTTGTTTGACTGGTAGGTGGGCCAGACCATGTGTGGAGAGGACAGAGACAGACAGCAGCGGACGCAGCAGGACGCGCGGACACGTCCGGTGCCGACGCATCGGTGGCCCAAATTTGGGCCAGGAATACGTCACGGCGGATAGAAAAACGGACCACGATCCGTTTGCGTCGCTCCGTTGAACCGTGTTTTTGGCTCCCACGGACACGGACGGACGCGCACGGATTTGATGCGGTCGGCCCGTTAGAGTCATCCTTTATGTCCGATTCTAATATCAAAGTGGAACCAACGGACCGTGACGGAACCATGTATGCATGTGCACGCAAACAAAACCGAAGCCGTCCACTGAACCTGCGCAACATGATCAACCCATGCCGTCACGTGAAGCCTCTCAACTTTCCTCCGGCGGCCGCGCCACGCGTAAAAGGAAACTAGCTAGGCATGGCGCCGCTCCGGCGCTCCCACCTCGCCTGCCTCTCGCTCCCGGATAGGAGACTAGGGGCCGCTCTCAAGATACTCCCAGCATGTGGCCGGCTACATGACGTAGCAGGCTATAGCTCCTTAATTTGGCCAAGCCTTTTGGCCTACCCGCAACCGAAAAAGCTCAGTGACGCAAACGTGCTAGTGAGAATATCCCAGAAACTTCTGCAACACGATCTTACCATTGTGCAACTAGTTAGGGCAAGTTCAATGCCAGCTCCCGAGCTCTCTCCCTCTACTTGAAAAACTATTCAAAATCATATTTATAAGTTTTAATTTTTTAAATAATAATCCTGCATATTAGCCAGCGAAACATATAAATAGTGAGCATTTCTGGTGGATATCTAGACACCACAGCTGCGACGATTTTATTCGTATGTAAGGTGGCCCCGAGAGCTGAGCCAAATCTGAGGATGTATCTAGAACACTCTTAATTTGCACATTGCAAGTCCTTTTGGCTCGGCTTATTGGTACTCAGATCTCAATTGCCGTGCCACAACATACAGAAAGAGCATGAAAATGGAACGTATTTTCAACTGTACCAGGCGAGGGACTATTACAACTTAAAGCGGGTTCTATGGATTACATTTACATTGATATTTCTGAATTTTTGATAATTCCCAAAACATGAATTTCTCAACAAAAAATGGGGATCATACGGATAAAAATCAAATTTAGTTACAACTCGATGAAATTTGGTCGCCACTATTTGGAAAGAATTTTTGAATACCTAAATTTCAGAAATTTCGGTCGGTCTCAATTTTTTTTCAATCCGAAATTAATAACCCCACCGGTTTGATGTAGGATGCCGTG
This sequence comes from Poa pratensis, assembly GCA_947311845.1. Taxonomy (NCBI): domain Eukaryota; kingdom Viridiplantae; phylum Streptophyta; class Magnoliopsida; order Poales; family Poaceae; genus Poa; species Poa pratensis. The sequence goes on along the minus strand of CAMZMU010000115.1, from coordinate 23,763,496 downwards.
GAGTTTCACTCGTGTGGCAGTTCTTTCATCAAAAGTAAAATAGTATTCCAATAAAACGAAAATCAGCATAACGAAAGGAATAAACTAGCAAATAAATTGATAATATATTTAATCAACATACAACCTTTGAACATCCAATTCACAGGTCATTTCGTAGTGCTCATGTTTTTTCTTGTTTTCTTACTTAGCTCTAATTTGGCGGGTATGTCTCTCTGATAACCGTTGGATTTTCAAGTTTGGCGGCAGTGAGATTTTTTCCCACGGAATGCCGTGTATGGCTGTATGTGTGCAGCTTAACCGCGTACAGCGAATTTTGCTAGTTGTTCGCAGTTCACCGTGAGCTTGATCAAGAATAAAAATTCTCTCAGGGCATCCATTTGACTGTGTTCTAATCCGCCGAGTACACAGGAAAGCCCGTCGAGTCGAGTCCACGGCTCCGCGCCATTCGCTGGCGCCAACAAACCTCCAGGCTCCAGCCTGTGCTGTCCCCACTCTCGGCTACACGACAACCTCCCCTCTGTCTCACCGCTGCGTCTCCCTCACACCTCTCCGCCTATATATACATCTCCCTCGCCATCTCCGGCAGCTCACCACAACCACAATACCATCGCCGTAGAAAGTACAAGGCAGAAGCTAGCAGCAGCACGATCGAACACCGCTTCGTTAACAGAGGAGCAGAGGCCGTAAAGCTTACAATGGGTCTCTGCGTGTCGTGCGACGCATCGGCCGACGGCATCGCGACCGCCAGGGTGGTGCTGCCCAGTGGCGAGCTCCGGGAGTACTCTAAGCCGGCCAGCGCGGCGCTGGCGCTCGAGGAGGTCGTCCACGGAGAGCAGGGGTGGTTCCTCTGCGACGCCGACGCGATGGGGTTCCAGGGCTCCGTCGCGGCGGTGGCCGGCCACGATGAGCTCCGGCCGGGGCAGATCTACTTTGTTCTTCCGTCTGAGATGCTGCGCCGCACTCTCACGCTCGAGGAGGTGGCCGCGCTGGCCGTCAAGGCCAGCGCCGCACTCAAAGCGTCGTCCGCTGGCGGCCGGCGCCGGCGAGGCTCGGTGGTGCCGCTCGTGTTTACGCCGTCCGAGGAGGATTACTCGGATGATTCCGTGATGACCTTCGTCGCGGCCAAGGCGGCGGTCGTCCGGAAGCCGGTGGTGGCGTACCGCGGCGGGAGGTCGCCGCCAAGATTTTCTCCCGACTTGACCGCCATCCCGGAGACCGAATAGATCGGACGGCGTCAGGATACAGCCAGAACAAAAGGCATCTAGAGCATCATCTCGCTTGTCTTGCGTTCCACGTCCCCGCCGCCGGAGTTGGATCGGGCGGCGGACAGAGACGAGATAGAAACGGGAAAAGATTGAATCCCTGATAATTTAGGCGTCAGAAAAACGACTGGGGAAATGTACATATATGTCAGTGTAAATATTCAGAAACAATGCCACTGTGAGTATTCCATCATAAACCAGAAAATCGAGCGTCGGTACCCCTTCATCCCAGCGAGCTAACCTAAGGTGATTAGGTTTCCCTGCGGCGCCGCCTCTGTGGCCTTCGGGCCATGGAGGCGCAGTGTATCTCGGCCCTCGTCGACGGGAGGGTTTCGTTTTTGGGTGTTAGGGTCAAGTTTTGTTGGGGCGGCGCTTCGTTTCAGTAAGATCTTCCCGGCTTCAGTCCATCTCGGTGGAGACATCGAGAAGCCTGTGGGAGTGGCGTGGTCTCGAGGATTTCTTCTGGCGGTGGCGTTCTCCGGATCGTCAAGGAGCTTCATCGATAGTTCTTCTTTCTTCTTCGTCTCCGGAGATGGATGTGGTATTGTAAACCCGTTCGGCGACTTCCCGTTCGTAACCAACAACATCAGACCGGCTCAGGGAGGAGCGGCAGCGGCGGCGCGCCGTCGACACGGTCCGGAGGTCGAAGACGAAGGACATCTCAAGAATTTCGCTGTAATTTTCGTTTTGGTTGACCTGCTTTGTACTGTTCGATGTTTCTTTTAATGTCAAAATCCTTTTCGCAAAAAGTGTAAGTATTCCATCATAAAAATGTCCGTGTAAATATGACTGGCATGCACATTGCTGGATTGAAACTGCTCGTGCTTCATTTTTCGTTTTTGTAGAAGTGTTTTCTATGTTCTAAGCCTCGCCTTGATCACTTTTTTTAGATCATGATTATTCCGGAAGTCCCCTTCAAAACAGAACAATGCAAACATGACACAGTAGTTTCCCCTCTCTTCTCCCCTTCATTTCCGCATGCTTTGCTAGTCGGGGGAAGTAAGGGGAGAGGGGAACTAAAGAAAACAGCAACGATGGCTATACCGAACACCAAATTGTGCTTGCAAAAATCGGGTTATAAAGCCGCCCAGAGAAAACTTCTCCTTATCTTGTTTATCTTTTCACCGCCCACTTATCCAAGGGGGAGGAAGTCAGGTAATAAGTGAAAATTGCTGACAGAGCCGAGTTGATCAAAGCCAGCCGCCCTGTGCGGTTGCAAAACTTTCCTTTCCAAATTGGGACCTTGGCGGCATCCCTGTGGTTGGACCTCAACTCTTCTAGGTTTTCAGAAGCCCAAGGGAAGGCCGAGGTATTTACAAGGTAAATTTCCCACCTCACCACCAAATAACATCATGCTCATGCAAGTCACATCGAATCCGGTAAGCCGTGCACTTCTGTAAATTAGATTTCATCCCTGTAATTGTCCCAAACCTAGCCAGAATTGCTTGCACACTGTTTATTTCATCCTTGACAGGATTTAGATCCCCATTTTTTTTGCACTATTTGGATCCCCATTTTTTCCCTCTTCCCTATCTATCATAGCCTACCCAAATCCGCAAGGGGGCGGTGGATGCGGATCGAGACACTCTGCAACTAAATGCTTGTTATATATTTCTTGATTCTTTGATATGTAAATATGAACTGGGACAATTATCTTGCATTTAAACCATTCATTATTTTAATTCAGCTAGTTACTCCCTCCGTTTTTATTTACTTCGCGTTCTAGGTTTTTCTAAAATCAAAATTTTCAAATGTTGACCAAGTATATACGAAAAATATCGACATCTATAATATTATATATAACATATAAACATATATCTTATGAAGATTCTAATAATGTTAAATTTTATTGTAAATGTTTATATTTTTTCCTATATATTTAGTCAAACTTCACAAAGTTTGACTTTGACTAAACGTATAACGCAAAGTAATTATAAACGAAGGGAGTATTACAGTTAAAAGATATTAGTTGACAAAGTACCTACCTGACAGGCTGACAGAATGCATCGAGCAACGGCTGAGTAGTCAACTGTCCTCTGTCCCGCTACCATCCGTACCCAATTTGTACAGTACCAGTAGTAGTTTCTTTTGCCAAAATCAACGGGGGTCAAACAGTACTTAAACGTCAGTCTCCCATGCAAAACCGAACGTTGACCAAACCCAGCACCCTTAAACATGCGCTATATATACCACCACACCAGTACGAACAAGTACGAATTCAACGCCTAAGGAGGAGCGAATAATCGCGTACGAAGCACCACTAATTTATCCTCCGAAAGCATACGGCCACGTTGCGACCTGCCGTCCAAAGATTCCCGCTGCCACCCTCCGGTCCGACGCTCCGGCGACAAGATCTACCATGCCACACCCACTGCGGCCTGCACCCACCGTGGCGTCTGCATCGGCGATCGATCCAATTCTCCGGCGAAAGTTCAAGGAAGCTCAGCTCGGCTCTGATGAGCAAGTGAGGAAAAACGGAAGGAACGGCGCCACTCCACGTGGCAGCGGGACACTAACCACCGGTTATTGCGATACCATAATCATCTCACGAAACAAATTTCTTCCCGTCCCCATCCCTAATAACTGTCACGGGGATATGTTTCATACCATAACCACTACCAGCGGGTAACAAATAACTATCGGATAACCACCTCCACGAACTCAGCAAATTGAGTATAAAAAAAAGCAACAACTCCCCTGTACTAGGAAAGAAATAACACAAATATATACATGCGGTGCGGCGGCTGGGAGTGGGGAGTGCGAGAGGAAGGGATTAGGGTTTTCTACTGAATATATACATGCCTCTTAGACTCTCTAGTATTTTGGCCCCACATGTCATATGATCTAGCGGGTACCGGGTATAATGGGTATGGATAGTGGTGTTCCATACCCGGCCCTGCTTTAACCGCTGGGTATTGTTTTTACACTGATAAGAGCCCCACGAGGATCAGATCTCCTCCATAACCATCCCCTAATAGGTGAATTAATCACCGGGATTGGGTAATGGTTAACCGTTGTCAAATTGAGGCGCGACAAGATTATTGGCCTGGCCGGCGCGACAGGACCAAGTGGCCCATCGTGCGGCGCGGGTGGCGCCCCACGACCCGGGCAGCGCGGAATGCATGTGCGCCGTGCCACCCAACGTGGTCGGAGGGCGATCGAGCGGTTCGTTCGTCGTCTTCGCTCTCATGCACGCACTCTCCCCGCTGGCTGGCCGGGCGACGCTCCGGCGGCCCCTGCGGTTTAAGTACGCCGTCGTCGACGAATATGGACATGGAGAATAATGGTGCCGTTTGTCTCCTTTGGCGTTCATCCATCCTGTGGTTCCGAGACGTACGTGCACGACCATGGTCCATGGAGCTGGTTAGAATAGAGAACATCGTATTCTATTCTACTGATCGTATGTACTACTGTACTATGCAAGTTTCTATGCATGTGGATAGGGTCGTGAAATGGCTTGTCGTTTCTAATCATACATTGGGAATATAGTTTTCCTAATATCATGGTAAATTGGTAACCTATGCTCCCGAAAACTATGCCTCTTCTTGCGGTAAACTTTCATGCATGCATGAATGGTCTCAGCTCCTCTAAAGTCGGAGATGGTTTAGAGGAATAATGGTTGTAGGGAATGATGAGCCAACAGATGCAGATGCAGCCATAGACTACGACGCTTTGCTTAATTTCTTCCGTGCGTGCGCGCAAAGGACGATGACGGAACCGCATGGGCACACAGACAAACAAAAGGGCAGCTGCGTTCACTGAACCCGCTACGCAATGATGCGGTGGGCACGGTAGCTAGCAACGAACCCATGCGCGCCATCGTGGAGCTCGTCAACTTTTCTTCGCCGGCGGCGCCGGCCGCGCCACGCGTACCGTTCGCCCATGACGAGACGCCGGCATGGCGCCGCTCCGGCGCCCCCACCTCGCCCGTCTCGCTCCCGGGTAGGAGACTAGGCGCCTCTGCACGATACTCCCATCATGTGGCCGGCTACATGCCGTACCATGCTAGCTAGCTCTCATGGTGAAGCCTTTTGGCCTACCCGCAACTGAAAAAGCTCAGTGAGGCATTAGGTATTCCAGAAGCTTCTGCAACACGATCTTACCATCGTGTAACTAGTTATGATCGATGTCATTCAACTTCATGGCCCGTCCGATTTAATCAATAAAATATCTAAAGAGTATATAAATCTATTATGGACAAAAATATCTCAGAGCTAGCAAGGGGTCGGTATAGGCTGCTCTGCTCAATGGGTAATACCAAGAAGTTACAACAATAATCATGTGAACCGACCCCCTAAATAGAGAAATAAGCAAAAATATCTTGTTTGGAAGAAAAGGTAAATAGGTTTCGTTACGTATTATGGGAAGGTGACATTTTCCAGGTAGAAAGACATATATCTAAATAAAAGATATAAAGTACAATAACATATGTTTCTTTAGCGGACTTGTAGGAATGCTTTATCGCAAACGGAACTGTGTAACAAAAGCCACACCTAGACGAAGAAATGCGGGTCTCTGACCCACCCTAAGTCATTTTTCCATGACCCCTCATATAATCTCCAGTAGGGATAAGTCGAAACACGCAGTCAAGATCAAACATGCTTAAGTTGAAGGACGGATGCGTTCAATACATAAAATCTAGAGTTTATCCACTAGTAGAAAACGGGGCAACAGTCCCGGTTCCAGAGGGCCTTTAGTCCCGGTTTTCCAACCGGGACAAACTAATCGGGACTAAAGGCTCCCCCCCCCCCCCCCTTTAGTACCGGTTAGGCACGAACCGGGACTAAAGGGTATCCACGTGGCCACGGCCGGACGTGCATGGCGGGAAACCTTTAGTCCCGGTTTGTGTTAAGAACCGAGACTAAAGATGTCTTCCTTTTTTTTCTATTTATTTATTTTTTCCGGTTTAGGGTTTAGGGGCATTAGGGGTTTCGATTTTGTGTTTTCCATTTATTCTTTTTGTATGGAGATCACGTTGCGCAAAAAACAAGTCGTATACATAAAGTTTATACTACATCGAAATCACGTTTGATGCATATATACATACACATACAAGTTGTTTTAATGAAATTCTCACGTCGAGATCACGTCAATTACATTGGAGTCATAATATAATTACTAGGGTGATGAAATTCTCATGTTTGTTTCATGACCTGCGAGTTCAAAAATCTCGCCAATTACTCGTGAATTGCTTTTAGGCGCTTCATTGGTATGAGCTGGTCCCGCATTCTTTCCATCTAGATCAATATGAATATGTGAGTTGTGTGTGTATATATATATATGAAATCATCATAAAATAAATTATGAATGGAACTCAACACAATATGGTAATAAAAAATTGCGAATAGTGTATACGTACTTCAGCTGTTCTGTTATCTCTATTCCGCTCAGTGACAAAAGAGTGTATGTACTCGAATATGTAGTATGCACATAAATTAGTCCCTTGTGGCTGCCTCAGACACTACTTTACAAAGAATAGAATTTAATCAAATAATAATCAAGCATGATAATGGTATTGAAATTAGAATTAAAGAGTTGCGCGGACCTATATATAGTACTACTTACCTTGGTGGTATAAAAATACAACTCCAGTTTCCAATCCCCTGCAACCTTCACGATGAACCGTTTACAAACCCTACCCGGCAAAATAAAATGATTAAATGAGTTATTAATTACTTGATATCAGAAAATGAACGAAAGAGGTCGATATAGAGCGATAATGATTGAAATTACCTCTGGAGCATTGGTACTCGTCCGTATCTCTCCTTAACGAGTCCATGACTTGAACGACTCCTTGGTCAACTCTAATGATTAGCAGAATCCAGTGGAATCTGCGCACGTTTATATGTCCATGACTCATCGATTACACTAAACATCGAGTAAGCAAAATAGAATGTGTAGAAGGTACAATAACACTCACTTGAAGTTGTAAGTAAAAGTATTTATGCGCAGGTATTTTGTTTCACTAAAAACCGGAGCAAGTTTTTCTCTGTGTCCTCGGGATGGTTATTTACGGTCACTTCATGAATATAATATGGGTCAATGAACCCAGTGTCATAGATGCGGCGTTCTCTGCATTCGACAATCTTCATTCTGCATAATAGCGTACAAAAGAATATAGTGAGATAATTACAGGCAATGAACGAGCTGAGATAGAGACTTAATTAAATTGCAGAAATAAATCACTTACAAACAATAGCAACTGACGAGGGCTTTGTCGAGGGCGTCTTGATTGAATAACTGAAAATTTTCAGAAAACGGAATATACATCGCGTCATCCGTGAAGTAATGCTCTTTCCTAGATGATACCCAGAAGACATCATGCCCGGCCTTTGCGGCTTTCTCGTACCACTGATGCAATCGACGCAATTGTGTTGTTAGAGACTCGAGCTGCTCAGGTCTGACCAGGGACCTCCCGTGGACATATGTCCATGCATACTGATACTCTACTATGGGGTCGCCTATGCGAACAGTGTCGTCGTGGTGTACTTCCTTATCGGGCATCACCTTGAGCGGGGGATCGACTGATTTGACTGTCTCTGAGCTGGGCCACTTGTTTCCCGGATTTTGCCGTCCGCATCTGCTCCCTCTTTAGGCGATATGCCGCCTCCTTCTCCTGCTTCTCTTGACTAATTGTCTTCTCAATAACACGATCATAGTCATCTGGCAATTTAGGCGGCTGTGGCGGTCCACTCGATAGATTTTTCAAACATCTCGCAACTTTTTCGGTGGTATTATCTCCTTTGGTGGGGGCTGTTTCGGTCCTAATTGTCTTCTCACATCGGCACGCACCACCGCGTCGAGTTCCTCTGGAGTCAAGTCGTAAGGTCTCTTTGGAAGAGGCTTTAGCAACTCGCGTTCCTCTCGAGTTTCCTTATTTGCACTTTTCCTCTGTGTATATGTCGACGGGAAGTTTAGTTTCCGCTTTGACGGGACGGAGCGGGCCATGGACTTAGCAGTGGGCGCAATCGACGGACGGGACATCGCGGCGATGGACTCGCGCTGGGCTCCCAACCGGCGTCGGGGATGGATCTTGAGGTGGGGGACTGCTACTCGGAGGAGTCGGTGGCCTTGGCGCCAAGTTTGGAAACACGATGTTTTTCTTGTTCCAGAGAACGATACCCTTCTCGACTTCTCCCAGTGTCTTCTCGTCGTCACCTCCAGGAATGTCAAGCTCCAGATTAGCATATAACGGCATAACTTCATCCACCCCGACACGAGCATAGCCAGCTGGAATCCCGCCGAGATGGTAGCTTGCTCCAGATTGATTTGGTAAAGCATAGCCGACCGCCACCTTGAAGGACATGTTCTTCATTGACATATGTAGCTCACAGTCTGTCTTCTCTGTGATATCATCCACGGGGTAGTGAGCCGCCGGCGGTTCGAATCCAGAATTTTCTAGCTGCGTGGAACCCACGCTGCTTTTCCGCTGATCAGATGGGGCGGCTTCGACTTCAGGACCTTCTAGCTGCTGCTGAGATGCCCTTTGCTGACTAATTGAGTCTAGTTGCTCCTGCTGCAGCTGCACCTTGCGTTCCAATGTCGATAACCGGTCTGACTCCTGCTTCTTCTTTCTCTGACGGCTTCTATAAGTATCAGCGTCCTCTGGAAAACCTTGCTTCGATGAAACACCGGGTCCATAGCCTCGTACTCGTCCAACTTTTTCAGGATTCCCGAGGGCGAGTGTCAGCTCGTCGTTCTCTCTGTCGGGCACGTACTGTCCCTTTCGAACTTTGCTATTGCGTCCTCAAGTCTTTGGTTATTTTTTCAACTTTTTCCTTCCATTTTCCCTTTGCAACAATCTGCCCTGTCTGTGGGTCCAACCCTACCCCATGCGCGAACAACCAGAGCTTGGACCTCTCGGGCCAGTCCGCTGTCTGTGGAATGATCCCTTGATCAAGCAATTTTGCTTCAAAGCTTCCACTTAGGCACGGCAGTCTTGTAGCCACCTGTCCCCAAAGTATGGTGATGTGTCTTCTTCCCAGCATTTACCTTATTTATTTCCGATCGGGCCACAGCGGCCTCCGATTTTCTTTGCTTCACAAATGTGGGCCAGTGCTGTTGTATCTTCACTAGTGGTCCAGTGAATTCTGGATCTTGTTCCTTCGCCGCTACATAAGTTTTCCATAAATTTTTCTTCCAGGTCTGGAATTGTGTGGCCATCTTCTTGAGAGTCCACTGCTTGACTTTCTCCTTCAACGGCGGGAGGATACCTGGCGGTAGGTTGACATGTGTCAAGAGGGTGTCCCAAAGCAAATCTTTTCTTCTGTCGTCGACATAAGTAGTTGCCTTGTTTCGTCCTTCGGCTTATGCCAGTCTTGAAGGATGATCGGGACCAAGTCCCTAACAAGAACTCCGTATTGATTTATAAATTTACGACGGCTCTCTACGGGTTCCAGCGGTTCGCCATTATCACCAACTTTGGCGATCGATATCCTTACACCATCGGCCAACCTTCTGGTCGGGCCTCGTTTCGACCCTTTAGCAGCGGATGATTTGCTCGAACCGGAGGGCTAAAAGAAAAAATGATTCGTTAATAACTGCAATACAACTCAATTAATGCATCTAGTGATCGATCAATAGTGGCTTTATTAATATACCTCGCCGGAGTTTGTTAAGGGCACTTCCTCCTCTCTACAAATTTCTTCTTGCTCAACTCCCTCACCGGAGTCGTTCAGAAATTGTGAGTTGTAATCGTCTCGAATTACCTCATCTTCTCCACCGGCATCTTCTCCAGACGGGTTTGCAGCTGCTATATAATCAGATACATTCGCTCTTCACGCTCCTTGTCTCTGTCGGAGCGTCCGGACAATTTGGATCCATTCGCTCTTCACGCTCCTCGTCTCTGCCGGGGGCGTCCGGACAATTTGGATCCATAGCTCAATGTCCCTGCAATCAATTTTGTAACAAGAATATGAATCTTAAAATTTGCATCTTAGCAAATGTGAATGCAAATTTATAGCAACTACTTAACAATGTTAGCATTAGAAAAATAATTAAAAGTAGGGAACATTGATCAAATATGCAAAAGTATCACTAATACATCTCGATCCCATGAACCAAGAACTCGCCCTTACATCTAGAATAATCCAGTTACATAGCTCGGGTCCATTTTTATTTAACCCTAATACATCACGAATAATATCGCTAATACATCTCCTCTGCCATGCATGAACCTCTCAAACTAACTTCGACCGGGTCCTGAGCCGCGGGGTACTGAGCCGCGGGCGCTGCGCATCCAAAGATAAGGAACCCTCACAGGGTCATAGCTCACGTGAGGAGGAACCCTCTGAAGAAACGATCAGGTACTGTTATACTGACTATCCAACAAATACATGTAGCGACGGACGTGCTCATCCTCCTCCCTGATACGGCGATGTACCACCTCCTCGGGGGCCGGCTTCCTCCACACCGAGCGTGGCCCACGCGACTGCCACCAAAGAAGATCCGGGTCGACGACGTCACCCGGATTCCTCACCAAGCTACGTGTCCCAGAAGGTAGCACCTCCCAGTGCCAGCCCGGCGGAGCCCAGTCCCGGACATCGCCCCTCTGGTCCAACAGTGACATCGTCGTCGAGAACAATAAACTAAAAACACAATTTTTGTAAGACAATCATTCCAAATTGACTTAGCATTGCCTAATATATTTTCCTAAAACATTGCTAACTATAATAACATTTCTAATAACATTTCCTAAATTACAAAACACTAAAATTTCTAACACACTAACACTAAAATTCCTAAATTTCCTAATACTAAAATTCCTAAATTTCTAACCCTAAATTTCCTAACACTAACACTAAAATTCCTAACACTAACACTAACACTAAATTTGCTAAAATTTTCTAACACTCAATTTCTAACACTGAAAAAACAACAACAAAAAAACACCTAAACTACAAAAAAAACCTAAACTATACCTCACGTTGCTACGGCCGGAGGAGGAGAAGGGCGAGGTCGCCGGCCGTCGAGGCCGTGGAGGAGGAGAGGAGGGCGAGGCGGCGTGGAGGAGGCCTCGGGCGCGACGCGCGCGGCGGAGGAGGAGAGGACCGGCCTCGGGCGCGACGTGGCGGGGCAGCACCACGGTGGAGGGCGGCGGAGGGCGACGACGGGGCAGCACCACGGCGGAGGGCGACGGCGGCGGCACGGGAGGAGGCGAGGCAGCACCGGGATTGGGGAGTTGTGAAAATTTTGGGGCGGTTTCCACCCAAATAGAGGCGGAATGGACCTTTAGTCCCGGTTCAAGCCACGAACCGGGACTAAAGACCCTTTAGTACCGGTTAGTAACACCGTGGACCTACCAACCGGTACTAAATGGGTTTTTGTATTTTTTTTGTTTTCTTTTCATACTTTCTTTTTTCTTTTATATCTTCTGATTTAATTGTCCAAATCAAGTCAAATTTGTTTTGTTTCTTCTGTTTTCTGTCGGGGTCGGGGACGTCAGACCACGCGCGCTCGTACGCCCTCCGCACCAGATCCGGCACCAGAGCAGGAGGCCGGTAGCTGGGCATTCCTCTCCACGCCGGGCTCGTGGGCATACGGTGGGATAGGCTCCCGCGGTAGCGCCCAAGCGCGCTCTGCCGAGCACGCTCGACCTCATCCAGAAGGCGCTTGATATGCGGGCCTGACATGAGTCATGACCGCAAAGCCCGCATTTAGTCCCGGTTGGTAACGGATCGTGTGTTTCTTTCAAGCTCTTGTGAGCCGTTGGATCAGGGGTGTGTTTCTTTTGAGGGCCTGTGAGCTATTGGATCAGCACTATCACGACCACTTCGTGAGCCACATGACCCTATATATAGCCCCATCTCGGACATGTTCGACACTCAGTGTGTACTCATTGTAGTTCATTTGGTATGCAAAGCATTCGGATTCCCTGCATACGTCCGACGATGCATTTGATATGCGGGCACTCACGAGCCACCATCGGGCTGTATGCAGGGGAAACCGTGTGTTTTGTTCCAACTTTTTCGAGCGCTTGTGAGCGCCGTTGGAGTTTTTAGAACAAAAAATAAGTGTTTAGAGTTTTCTTCTGAGTTTTCACAACACAGTTACATAAAAGGTTTAATACATTATTACACATCACCACCAACATCCCTATCTAGTGTTGTGGTATAAACTTCTTCTTCGTGTGTGTCCCTTTCTTCTGATTGCGCCGTAACCATGGACAATCTTCATCATTTAACATGATGTTTGGGTCAGTTTTCACTGCGAAGGGTCGAATTTCATCAAACTTATTGTAATCTTCTGATATGTCTGTCTTGTCCTCCACTCCCACGATGTTTCTTTTCCCTGAAAGAACTATGTGGCGCTTTGGCTCATCGTATGATGTATTCGCTTGCTTATCTTTTCTTTTTTTCGGTCTGGTAGACATGTCCTTCACATAGAAAACCTGGGCCACGTCATTGGGTAAGACGAATGGTTTGGTGTCGTACCCAAGATTCTTGAGATCCACTGTAGTCATTCCGTACTGTAAATGAAGGATAACAAATGGATCTTAAAAGAAGGTCCATAGTCAAGTTCCCATATTTGCTCTATGTAACCATAATATGTGTCCTTTTGTCCATTGTTGTTTGTTGCATCAAAGCGGACACCACTGTTTTGGTTGGTGCTCTTTTTATCTTGGTCGGCCGTGTAAAATGTATTCCCATTTATCTTGTACCCTTGAAAAGTCAATATAATCGAATATGGTGCTTTGGCCAACAAGTATAGCTGTTCTCCAACAGTGGTATCATTAATGAGACATGTTTACAACCAACCGCCGAAAGTCTTCACGTGTTCTCCTTCAATCCATTCTTTAGGCTGCTCCGGGTATTTAGAGCGTAAACTATTCATGTGTTCCTTGATATACAAAGCCACCAAGCTGGAATTATGTAGAACTGTGTAGTGTGGTTGAGTGAAAGAATGCCAGTCCTTACATATTATTGCTTTCTTTCCTAGCGTGCCTTTTCCACGCAGTCTCCCCTCATGGCGCGATTGAGGAACACCGATCGGCTTAAGGTCAGAAATAAAGTCAACACAAAACTCAATGACCTCCTCTGTTCCATAGCCCTTGGAGATGCTTCCTTCTGGCCTAGCACGGTTATGAACATATTTCTTTAAGACTCCCATGAACCTCTCAAAGGGGAACATGTTGTGTAGAAATACATGAACGAGAACGGAAATCTCTTCGACTAGGTGAACTATGAGGTGCGTCATAATATTGAAGAAGGATGGTGGGAACACCAACTCGAAGCTGACAACACATTGGACCACATCCTTCTGTAAACTTGGTAGAGTTTCTGGATTGATCACCTTCTGAGAAATTGCATTGAAGAATACACATAGCTTCACAATGGGGACTCAAATATTTTCCGGCAGAAGCCCCCTCAATGCAACCAAAATTAATTGTGTCATAATCACGTGGCAGTCATGAGACTTTAGATTTTGGAATTTTTTCTCTGTCATGTTTATTATTCCCTTTATATTCGACGAGAAGCCAGACGGGACCTTGATACTGCTCAGGACTTCAAAAAATATCTCCTTCTCTTCTTTGGTAAGGGCGTAGCTGGCAGGACCTTGATACTTCTTTGGATTCAGGTTGTCTCGTTCGTGCATACGTTGCTGGTTCTGCCGTGATTCCGGTGTATCTTTTGTCTTCCCATACACGCCCAAGAAGTTTAGCAGGTTCACGCAAATATTTTTCGTCACGTGCATCACGTCGATTGAAAAGCGAACCTCTAGGATTTTCCAATAGGGTAGCTCCCAAAATATAGATTTCTTCTTCCACATGGGTACGTGTCCGTCAGCGTCATTCGGAACAGATTGTTCGCCAAGACCCTTTCCAAAGATTACTTTTAAATCATTGACCACGTCATATATATCAACACCAGTAGGGCAGGTAGGCTTCGTCCGGTGATCTCTCACCTTTGAAATGCTTGCCTTTCTTTCTTACGGGATGCTGTTTTGGTAGAAATCGGCGATGCCCCGGGTACACATTCTTGTTACCTAAATATATACTTTCAGTCTCACCTAAACAGTGCATGCATGCATTGTATCCCTTGTTTGACTGTCCTGAAATGTTACTAAGAGCAGGCCAATCATTGATGGTTACAAACAACAACGCTCGTAGGTCAAATTCCCCATGTTTGTGCTCATCCCACACACGTACACCTTCTTCACGCCACAACTCTAAAAGTTCTTCAACCAATGGCTTCAGGTACACATCAATGTCGTTGCCGGGTTGCTTCGGGCCTTAGATGAGCACTGTCATCATAATAATCTTCCGCTTCATGCACAACCAAGGAGGAAGGTTATAGATAGATACATAGAGTCACAGGCCAGGTGCTATAACTGGAGCTCTGCTCCCCAAAAGGATTAAAGCCATCTGTACTTAGACAAAATCTTAAGTTCCTTGCGTCATCTGAAAATGTCGGGAACTCTCTGTCGATTTTTCTCCACTGCGACCCATCAGCGGGGTGTCTCAGCATCACGTCTTTCCTACGGTTTTCTGTATGACATCACAACAACTTGGCATGCTCTTTGTTTTGGAACAAACGTTTCAACCATGGTATTATAGGAGCATACCACATCACCTTGGCAGGAACCCTCTTCCTGGGGCGCGGCTCGCCCTCAACATCACCAGGGTCATCTCGCCTGATCTTATACCGCAATGCACCGCATACCGGGCATGTATTCAAATTCTCGTACTCCTCACCGCGGTAGAGGATGCAGTCATCACTACCAGGAAATAGCCTTTCTGTGACGCACCCACTTTTGCATTCTGTGGCGCATGATGGGTGCGCCACAGAAGTGTCGCCACAAAAATTTATTTCTGTGGCGCACCCCCAGATGCTACACAGAAAACAACAATTCTGCGGCGCACCCCTACCCCGGTGCGCCACAGATTTTTTTTTTGAATTTTAAAATAAGGGCGGCCAGATCTAGATTTGGATTTTCAAAAAATTCAAAAAAATTCCAAAAAATAAAAATAAATCAAAAAATCAGAAAAAATCAGAAAATGAAATAATTTGGAAAACCCTAAATATTTGAATTTTTAACACTCCAAGCGTATCTCAAATGATGACTTCCCAGTAGGTCACCCATCCTCAGATACCCATCCTCAGATTGCTCCAACCCAAGCACGCTTAACTTTTAAGTTCTATTCAATTTAACTACCCTCATGCTACTCAAGTTCTTATTGATAATAGTATCATATCAACCCTCTTAACCTTTGTGTATGTGTATATATCTGTGTAGTTTATGTGTGGTATGTGTATATGTGTTTTTAAAATTAAAAAAAATCAAAAACTTCAGAAGGAAGCTAAAAAAATCCAAAAAAATTCAAAAAATCCAGAAAACTTCAAAAAATTCAACAAATCCAAATTTTTGAATTTTTTTGTTTTTTATTTTGTAAAAAAATCTTCTTTTTAAAATAACTTTTTTCCTTTTGGAGTTTGGAGGATCTGAGAAAAGTTCAACGGGTAAACCCGGGTGAAGGTAAGCTCCATTTTTTCTCTAGTTTTTTTAATATATTAAATGCATTTTTTCGACATCGTATACAAAAGTTATGGCCATTCAAACTTTTTTTTTCTGGTTTTTGCAAAAAAGGACAAAATTCATATTTCAAAATTTCTATACCTACTGGACACTAAAACCTAAGTATAACTCAAAGGATTTTATTTTTTGAAGGTTTTATCATTTTCTTTTCTTGTTTGCAAAACTGAAAAGGCGATCCACGGGGATCCGATTTCAAAAAAATATTCTGTGGCGCATGGGGCCTGGTGCGCCACCGAAGTTCTGATTTCTGTGGCGCATGGCCTCATGCGCCACAGAATTTGCCTTTCTGTGGCACATCCCAATCCATGCGCCACAGAATTCAAATTCTGTGGCGCATCTGGCTCATGCGCCACAGAAAAGTCACCAGATGATGCAATCCAAACATTGGTGGTGGGCCCCACCTTATTTCTGTGGCGCACCATGCTGCGTGCGCCACAGAAAGTAGGCATTCAGTGGCGCATGAGACCTCCATGCGCCACAGAATGTGAAACTTTCGGTGGCGCACCAGCTTAGGTGCGCCACAGAATCATTTTTTGTGGCGCACGGCTCAATGGTGCGCCACAAAATGTGGATCCACAGAAAGGCTATTTCCTGGTAGTGCATTGATGTATGCATGTATCTTCTGCACCTCTAATCCTAGAGGGTAGACAACCTTCTTTGCTTCGTACGTACTGGGGGCAATACGTTATCCCTTGGAAACATATTTTTTATTATTTTCAGCAAATTTTCAAATCCCTTGTCGGATGTATCATTCTCTGCCTTCCATTGCAGCAATTCCAGTGTGGTACCCAGCTTTTTCTGGCCATCTTCACAATTTGGGTATAACAATTTTTTGTGATCCTGTAACATGCTCTCCAACTTCAACCTCTCGTTTTCACTTCCGCAGTTTATCTGTGCATCACGAATGGCCCAACGAAGATCATCATCGGGCTCATCAATAATGGGCTCTTCTTCAGCTTCGTCTTCCCCCATTGTAGTACCACCGTCTTCAGTGAACATAGGATAGTTGTTATTATCCTCTTCTTCATTGTCTTCTATTATAACCCCTCTTTCTCCGTGCTTGGTCCAACAATTATAACCGGACTGCAACAGGTGGACGTGAATAGTTTTTGAGATAGAGTAATCCTGCGTATTCTTACAGACACGACATGGACAAGAAATAAAATCATTCGGCGGCTTGTTTGTCTCAGCCACACGGAGAAAATCATGCATGCCATTAATAAAGTCGGGACAGCGTCGGTCACCGTACATCCATTGCCGGCTCATCTGCATTATATAAATATATCAAAAACCATTACACTACATCATGAATGTATAATAGTGACCAAATTAATTAATACAAGTTCATCACATTAAAACCAAAATAGAGTAGTGACCAAATGCAATACATAGTTCACATAAAACATACATTGAAACTAACATACAACTATCTAAAGAATTTAAACCCAACAACAAATGCGATCAAAATCGCAACTAAGGTAATTATTGAACCAACAACATAATGATACCAAGCCTCTTTATGAATGGCATATTTTCTAATCTTTCTAATTTTCAAGCACATTGCATCCATCTTGATCTTGTATTTATCGACGACATCAGCAAGATAGAACTCCAATTTCATCTTCTCTTCTAGGCATCGTAGACGAAGATCTTCACTTCTTTTCAATTTTGCTTTCAAATCATTATTTTCTTTTTCAAAAAACTCGACAATAGGGTAGGTTGGAATTTCCGGTTCAACTACCTCCTAGATAAAAAATCTATGTCAAGTTGGTAGGCATAATTGTTATAAACACGAAATGAAACAAATAGTTATAAAAATATACCACATCTGAATCATAGACCGGACGAGGGCCGACGGGGACGGATATCAAAACCATGACACTATACATATAAAAAAACATAAGAAAATTATACAAGTAATAACTATGCATTTAAATCATACAAGTAATTTGAGCTCAAAATGCATATAAAAAACAAGAGGCTCACCGAGGTGGTGCCGGTGACGGGACGGCGCGGGCTATCAACGGCGGTCAGGACGGGGACGGGATGACACTAAAACCCACAAATCATAAATTAATTTGAGCTCAAAATGAATATAAAAAAATGAGCTCCATAACTTAGGCATTTCATCAAACTCCTAGCTAGCACAACAAAAATGAAATGAGCTAAACTAGCAATGAAATGAGCTAAAGTAGCACGCCGGAAGAAAGGATGTAGTTGCTAATCCTTGAATAAATGGGGTGCCGTCAATCTTGACAAATGGTGGAAAAAAATGGGGATGAACTAGAGCTTGGGAGAGGAAACGGAGGAGAAAAATGGTGAAGTTTCGAGCAGGAAAAATGGAGTGGCCTCGGGTGGAAGAGGATGATATAGGAGAAACCTTTAGTACCAGTTTGTATCACGAACCGGTACTAAAGGTTGCTTGCGCTAGCCCCACCTCTGCGGCCGCTGCAGCAAATCTTTAGTACCGGTTCGTAACACAAACCGGGACTAAAGGTTCCTTAGGAACCGGGACGGGTGCGCTCCGGCGCCCTGACCATTCGAACCGGAACTAATAGCCCCATTAGTTCCGGTTGAAATTATGGCCGGGACAAATGGGTCAAACGAAAGCTCTGTTTTCTACTAGTGATCTCAACCTAACCTATACAAGCTTGTGGTGGATACCTAAACACCCACATCCGCGACGATTTTACCAGTGTGTAAGGTGGCCCCGAGAGCCGAACCAGATCCATCTGTTTCAAGATCGAGGAGCTCTAGCTAGTGAGAAGAATGTACCTAGAGCAGTCTCTTTCACATTGCAAGTTCCTTCTGCTGAGATACTTCAATACCAATTGTCGCGTCATAGCCATATGGAAGAGCATGACTCCGGAATTGCGTCTGTGAACTTCACTAGGTGAGGGTCTCTTGCGGCTCAAAGCGGGTTTCAGGGATTAAACTGCAACAAATTTTGATAACTCGCAAAAGAGGCCCGACCCCCGCGTCCCTCCGCTTGAGCGACACGGGGGAACCCTAACCGCGCCGCCGCCGGCCGTCCTCCTCCCTTGCCCCTCCTCCGCCGCTGCCGCAGGCCTGGCCGCGGTGGCGCCCCCCCCCCTCCACAAGGGCGGCGCAGGGCGCGCTCACGGTGGACGCGCGTCGCGACTCCCGTTCTCCCGCGGTGGCAGCGATGTGGTGCAGCAGCGGCACTGCTTCTGCAACAAGCTCAGCACGGCTCGACGACGACGTGGCCGAGGTGGGTGCGGCAGGTGGTGGCGGCGACCTTCGGCGCGGCTGCCGGTGGTTTCGGCCAGGGCCCGATCTGGGCCCTGATGGGCTCGGTGGGCCGCTGCTCTCGGCAGCCTCCCGTGCGTCGCACCGCTGTGGTGACGCATGGGGCTGGCTGCTGCCGTGCGGTGGTGCTCAAGGGAACGGCAGCGCCGTCGGCGGGAGGTAGAGGCTCCCCGTCTGGTTTCCCTTGACTGGCACGTCGTGTTGGCTTCGGGGCAGCGACACTTGTGCGGCTGGGCGTGTGGCTGTCCTGCAGCACTTGGACGCCGGGGCGGCGTCCCCGGACTTGGTGGTGGCGTCGAGCTGAGCTAGGAGCTGGCTCAGCGCGAGACTGACTAGGCCCCGGCGCCTAGCTCTGTTTGGTGGCCGTGGACCGTCGGGCGCGCGGGGCTGACGGTGTTTGCGTGCGGGTCTGCGATGGTGGGCTGGTCGGTCCCCGTGTGGGCGGGCGGGCGGAGACCGCTGGGTGAAAACCTTGCATTGGTCGACGACCAGGACAGGCGACTGTGACACCCTCAGGTGCCACTTCCTACTTGTAGGCGTCGTCGTGGCGGTGGTCCCACTCCTCCGTTCGGAAACTTCCGGGGGAAGAGCGAGGGCGGCACTTCTGTGTCGTATTCCCCTTGAGGCCTCGTCTTGGATGTTTCGTCGGCCAGAGGGACCCGTGAGGATGTTTGGTGGTTGGCGGCGACGATCTTCTCGTTTCTGGCTAGGTGGTGCGCGGCCTTGGGGCCGGCATGGATGTCGGAGCGGCGGCCCGATCTCGCCTCCGCTGCGTCGCGTTGAGGTGCGTGGGTGTCGGCCTTTCCTGCTTGGGCGGTTTCGTCGTCGACCTGTGTGGAGCGTGGCCCGTGGCCAGCGTGGATGTCGGAGCGGCGGCTCCGGGTTTTTGCCTCCGCTATGGCGTTGAGGGGTAGGGGTGTCGGCCTTGGCCGCTTGGGCGG
Organism: Poa pratensis; assembly: GCA_947311845.1. Lineage (NCBI taxonomy): Eukaryota > Viridiplantae > Streptophyta > Magnoliopsida > Poales > Poaceae > Poa > Poa pratensis. The sequence continues at coordinate 23,743,488 of CAMZMU010000115.1, read as the reverse complement.
TTAGGCCGTCGACTTGTGTGGTGCGTGGCCTCGGGGCCGGCGTGGTGCGTTGTGTTGTTGTATCTGGTTTTTGGCCAGTTTTTCTTATAAACTGGCAATTCACTTCTTCTATATCATTGAAAAGTCAAGCCTCTTGCCCGGTTTCAAATTTTTTTATAACTCCGAAAATATATACTCCCTCCGTTTTTTAATATAAGATGTTTTAGCTTTTGTCCACATGCATATGCACATAAATGTATGTAGACACATTTTTATTTGCATGTTCACTCATTTTAGTGTGCATATAGACAACATGTGTACCACCTAAAACATCTTATATTAAAAAACGGAGGGAGTATTTCTCAATTTCTTTTGTGGTGGTGGGGGGGGGGGGGGGGGGGGGGGGGGATTGTTCAAACAAAATTCATTTTTTAAAATCATGAAATTTGGTTGATGTAATTCCAAAATCATTTATGGAAATTACCGTAATTTTTGTGGGTTTTGGAATTTTCGTCAATCCGAAATTGTCCCCCCCCCCCCCCCCCCCCCCCCCCCCCCCCTGATGTAGGACGCCGCACAATTATACACATGTGACTGTTCATTTAACCAAATTAAAAGAAATGTAGAAATAGAAATGTGGAAAATGGAAAAAGTAAACTTGCATAGAAATTGAAAATATAATTAATCAATATATAACCTTTGAACGTCTACTTCGCAGGTTCTTACATATTTCTCCTGATTTGTTTTTACTTTCCTGTCCGGTTGGAATGTTTTCTGAACGTTTTATTCCAAGGAAGGCCGTGTTTGATTGTAAGTATGCATTTGGACGGTTTCTCATCGTACTTTCTTGTACTCCGTCCATTCCCGCGTGTAGAGCTGTATGTGTGAAGCTTAACCGCGTTAAGAGAACTTTGATCAAGAACAAATATCGTCTCCAGATAGCCATTATTTTGACTGTGCTCTACACAGGAAAACCCGCCGAGTCGAGTCCACGCCAACGGCTGGCGGGAACAAAGCTCCAGGCTCCAGCCTGTGCTGCCCCCACTCTCGGCTACACAGACAACCCTCCCTCTGCCTCACCGCTGCGTCTCCCGCCCTCCGCCTATATATACCTCTTCCTCGCCATCTCCGGCAGCACACCACAGCATCACATTACCACAAGTCCACAAACGGCGCCGGAGAAGAGCTAGACAGAAGCTAGCAGCAGCACGATCGAACAGGACCGCTTTGTTACAGAGGAGCAGCGGCTGTAAAGCTTAATTAGCATGGGTCTCTGCGTGTCGAGCGACGCCGCGGCCGACGGCGTCTCGACCGCCAGGGTGGGTGGTGCTGCCCAGCGGCGAGCTCCGAGAGTACTCTCATCCGGCCACGGCCGCGCTGGCACTGGAGGAGGTCGGCCACGGCGAGCAGGGGTGGTTCCTCTGCGACGCCGACGCGATGGGGTTCCAGGGCTCCGTCGCGGCGGTGGCCGGCCACGACGAGCTCCGGCCGGGGCAGATATACTTCGTGCTCCCGGTCGACATGCTGCCCCGTACCCTCACGCTCGACGAGGTGGCCGCGCTCGCCGTCAAGGCCAGCGCCGCACTCGTCAAGGCCTCGTCTGCCGGCGGCCGGCGCCGGCGAGGCTCGGTGGTGCCACTCGTGTTTACGCCATCCGAGGAGGATTACTCGGACGATTCGATGATGACCTGCGTCGCGGCCAAGCCGGCGGTGGTCCGGAAGCAGGTGGTGGCGTACCGCGGCGGCAGGTCGCCGCCGAGGTTCTCTCCCGACTTGACCGCCATCCCGGAGAGCGAGTAGAGGCGCCACGCCGGCATCACGCTACAGCGAAAGATCAAATGGCATTTAGCGCTGGCTGGTCTTGCGTTCCACGTCCCCGCCGCCGGAGTTAGATTGGGCGGCGGACAGAGACGAGATAGAAATAGTGGCGTTTTTTTGCTCATAATTTTGGCGTCAGAAAAACGACTAGGTAAATGTACATAGTAATGTCAGATTGTCAGTGTAAATATTCCGAACAAACAATGCCACTGTTAGTATTTCATCATAAAAATGTCCGTGTAAATATGACCGGCATGTACAGTGTTGGCCTGAAATCTACTTCTTGTGCTTCATTTTTCGTTTTGTCATGTGGAGAAGTGTTTTCTATGTTCCTAGCCTCGCCGTGATCATCCGGAAATCCCCTTCAAAACAAAACAATGTAAAAAAAGACACAGTCCTTTCCTCTCCCCTCTCCCCTTGGTTTTCGCCCGCTTTGCCAGTCGGGGAAGGGGGAGGGGAGAGGGACGTAAAAGAAACCAGCCAACGATGGCTTCACCGAACACCAGATTGTGCTTGGAAAAGTCGGGTTGTAAAGCTGCCCGTTAGAAGTTTTCTGCAAGACATTGCGTGAACTGAACATAGTTGAGCGACTTAGATCGTTGGCGGTGTTCAAGAATACCCGCAAGAGATTATAGTGCGCGGTGAACAATATCAATCACTCATCCTTTCTCTGATATGGTTTGGTCCTTTGTGAGGTGGGCACGGTCCGGATGGTCTTGTCAGAGGCGTCGAACCGGCCGGCGGGTTCAATACGCTAGGCCATCTTGGTCAAAATTCTTGTAGAACCCCATTGCCCTTGTTGACAGTACTGAAGGGGATCGTAAGCAGAAAACAAAAAAAATATCTAACAACGATAAACTTAATACTAGTCAGAATCTATTACTATGCAGATATACCGTAACGGAGGAGATCGATGTACATACCCTTGTAGACCGAAAAGCGGGAATTACGCTCCCGCACAAGCGTTGTCGATGAAGCCGACGTAGCTGACCTCAAGGTCGTGAAGACAAACTCCTCCAAGTGTCGCACGTGAGGCACCTCGTAGCTCTACACACGTACGGTGTAGACGACGACCTCCGGGCTCCAATCCAGTAAAGCAGCGGAAGCAGAAGACTTGGACCGAAGAAGACCAGCAGCACGGCGGAGTGCGTATGGTGGAGAAAAGCTCAACCTAAGCGCAACCCCAATTGCAGAGTCACGTCCGAAGGTGAGAGAGAGAAAACTGGGATGAATTCCAAGGCATGGGGGCACACCTATATAAAGGCGGAGGACGGCTGCCACCCTTGGTGGCTTATCCATGTGGGACAAATCCCACATGGTGCGCCGGCCCCCTAGTGGGCCCCATTCGGTCCACCTAGGCCAGCCGCCCCTCTCCCCTTTCCTGGGTGCGGCTCTCCTCCTGCCCAAAAATCTGAAAATAAATAAAATAAAATAAATTTAATCATTAATTAATATTAAATACATATTATCTTATTTATTCTGGCTTCGAAAAGTATTTCGTCGCCCTCCGAACTCCATCGGATATGTCCCGGAACGTTTCCGGTGCTCTGTTCTATTTTCTCTTCTGCGTCCAATCTAATATAAACGTCGCATACCCTTAAGTGTGCCACCCTACGGTTCGGGATCACTCCAGACATGATCGAGACCCGTTCTCCGATCAATGACTAACAGCGGGGTCATGGATACCCATGTAAGTCCCTGTGCGTCCACGAATATCTTTGTCGTTTGAACCTTAAGACATCAAGTCTTAAACTTTTTGTCTGGCGATACTTAGTTTGTCCGAGACTCGATCTCAGGCATCGCGATACCTAGCTCGATCTCGTTACCGACAATACTATTCTTTACTCGTCTGTGATATTACATCCTCGTGACCTAGTCACATGCTTGCAAGCTCATTGATGTCACTGGATTAGTAAAGAGGCTGCTAGGGACCTTGTTGTTTACATACCACACGTGTATTAATGTTTTTGCTTAATACAGTTATAGCATGGTATAAAACGTATTATGAACAATCGAGATATAACAAATAAAATATCTTTATTAATTGCCTCTAGGGAATATCTCCTTCACGTACCTCTTTCATCCCTCCTCCACTCTGATGCTATTGTCGCCACCCTGATTCCCGCGTGCTTTCAAAGACCACAATGGTCTTCTTCGTCCTCACCATCGTTCGTGCCCTCCTGAGCCCCCAGCCCCACTACGGGCGCAGTCGCTCTGGACTTGCCATCGTTCGTGCCACCACCTGTTTCATAGATAATTTGTTCTATTTTTTAGAATCCTATATGTGTGTTATGTCACAATCAGGGTAATATTGTGGGAACAATTAATGTCAATATACGAAGATTGTAAACATCCCAACTCGGAACTTTGCCTTCAATCATCATGTCGTGGATTTAGATGTCAACACCCCCCCCCCCCCCCCCCCCCCCGTCTCCTTCCTGGCTAATTCATAGAGAGAATGTTTTGACTGGCCATTTGAATTTGAAGATAGAACATCTACAGTTCTGAAACAGCTAGTTTGACCAGTCTTTGCCACGCAACAGGCCGGTCTCTGTGCTAAAATAACGGAGACAACCAATTTTACGGAAGGTGATGATGATATTTCCTCACTTTGACCACTAGATTTGATAATACCAGACTTCGCAACAAAATGCAAATATTATATGTATGTCATTATAATCATCGTCAATTTTCTGATGATAATATTTCGATAAATTAAACACAGAATTCGGTGGTGGTGGTGCGGCAGGTATCCTCGCGACTGGTCATATCATGATTCAGAGGGGAGAGTGCTTGCCGGGGTGTGAACCCTGGTTGGCTTTGGCTAGGCCGATGGCGGTGGCGACAGTGGGTATCATCTCCTTCGTGAAGGCGCTGTCACGACTACTCTTTGTCCTTTTTGTTGTTCAAGGTGAAAATCCCGATCCTTTGGATCGGGCGGTGTCGGCGCTCCGATGTTGTTCCATTCTTGAAGGTGGCGCCCCTTGAAGTCCATGGTTCGTCGGGCATGGCTTCGTCTCTTCATGGTGACTCGGTCACAGTGGAGGACTCCAACAACCAGGGCAGACCCATGTACACCCGTGTGGGGGCCTATGCCCCCACTCAAAACTTTGAACTCTAGTAGTATTTGCACAAATTTTGATAGAAATATACTCAAATTTTACAGGTTTATACAAAGATCGCCCCCAGTCACATGATTGGCCCCCACTGAAAATAATGCCTGGGTCCGCCCCTGCCAACAACTTCAAGCAGCGCTCTCTTTGCCCATCTGCCGCTTGTTTGTAGTGGTTTGGGGTGATGTAGATGTTTTTAGCACTGTTCTACCATGCCTTGGGTACGTGTTATGGTGTCGTTGTGGTGTCGGGTTGTATGGTGAAGTTGTATGAGCGTTGATTTACCAAAAAAAGTGGGACGAAATCCTATTTCGAGAAATTACTGTCCAAATGCATGAGTGTGTACCATGACTGCCCAATAAATCACTCTACAAAATTACTAAAAAAACAGAGAGGGAAATAAGCACGTTTATTCCTATCAGAAAATTCTAGATCTTGATTGGTGTCGCTGCATTCTGTCCCCTCCTCCCTCCCTCTCTCGTGGAGTAGAGAGTACTCGTGGTGGCTTTCCAGCCTGGGTGCTGTCCTAGTTGCCCTTGTATTCCGCCAAGTAATTATCACAGATCGGTTGCCACCAAGGCTAGGACAAATGTATGCAGGTTGGTTTCAATGGGGCACTTGCACTGCACCTTGCTTTTTTTTTTTGATAACGTACATACTTGTATTCATACGGATAAGAGTACAAAGCACAACCAAGTACACGCAAAGAGAGAAAACAAGAAACGGCAGCACTGGCTTCTACCATCTTCAACCTCAAGATCTCCAGACGCACGGGCCTTCCACCGCCGAAGCCGTCGAAGGATCCAGCCACCTAGAACGATCACCCTTGGAGCAGAAGAACTTCTAGCCCGAAGGCGTTGGCGAACCGCAGCATCCACCAGCTCCGAAGAACAGGATCTGCAACCTCTGATCGAACATCGGCCGGGGGCACCCCCCGAGCTCAGACTGCTCCAGATCTGTGGACAGCGCCACAGATCCTCCACCTTCACGCCGCATCCCTGCACAGTTGTAACAGCCCAAAATTTGAAAACCTAAAACCTGTGTAAAATTTTCGCTTTTGTGTTAATTGCATCATGGCATCCATATTAAATTTGCGAAACAATAAAACAAATTGGTCTGGCACCATTTCAACACAAATGGCTAGAAATGCCAAAACTTAATTACAATGAGTTTGACAAAATGGTTGACACATAAAAATTAGTTGGAGCTAATATATTTGTCAACGAAGTTCCAAAATACTAATCCTATAAATTGTAGTTGCAAAATGCAATAGCAACAAAACTGGTAATAAAGAGAAAATGAATAAAAGGGACCATTTTCTATCCCTATTTTATTTTCTATGAAAACTAGTTCAAGAATACAAAACAAAAATAGGGTGAGCTTCTCCATGAGTTGAGGAAGCCCCCTGAGTAATTCCAGGAATTTTGGACAAGTTTTGGTGCTTCGAATAAATTAAAAACAACCACAAAGAATTCTAGAACAGAAAAGAAAAGGAGAGGAGAAAAAGGAAATTGAGGAAAGAAAATAAAAGAAAAAGAAAAGAAAACCCAGCCCTTATCCTCTTCCTCACCCCTCGTTCTCACCATCCCCGCACACTCACGCCGCGCCATCCCCGCACCAGCCCCCGCGCCGCCTCTGGCCGTCGACCACCGCGCCGACGCTCCGGCCCGCAGCCGCTCGCGCCGCCCTCCTTCTCCTCCCTGCTCTTTCTTCCTCTACGCAGGCGCCCGCTCCCGCACATCGCCGGCCCCGTCGCCGAGCTCCTCTGGCGAGCTCCGGTCGTGTCCGTCGCCGGCGTCTCCCGTTGCTCCCTTCCCCATCCGCCGCACGCCACCGCGCCGCCTGCTTCCTCCGGGTCGACCCCACGCCGCCTCGCCCCTATGGTCGCCGTCGTCGCGGACGAGTTCTTCGCCGACGTTGCACCCCTGCCCTCGCCGTACACGCCGGAGCCAGGAGCTGAAGCCGTCCCGGAATCGTACAGACCGAGTTCTTCTTCCATCGGCCGAGCTCGCCGTCGCCGGAATTCGTCGCTGCCGTGGCAACTCAGGTCTCCCCGAGCACGCATACGCCTCAGGGTGAGCTAGCCCGTCTCCCGTTCCCTCCCCTTGCTCTGCCGTGCCCCGTCGACGTGGAGAACCGCAGTCGCCGTAGCCACCGTAGCAGTAGCTCCTCTCCATCGTGTTGACGAACCCGGTGGCAATCCCGGATTATTCCGGATTCTATTCCGAACTGTGAAAACGCTACTGGACTCAGCCACTCCCGCCCGGAATTCACCCGGAATTGAACCGGAAACAATTCCGGATTTTAATCCTCCAGTGCCAGAACCGGAAATTTCCGGACTGACATCCGGATTGCAGTATCGTTTTGGAAATTGCTGTTTTCTTTTCAACCCTCTATCCCTAAAATGTATAAACTATATATTGTGGTTATTTAAATCGTCAAATGGTCATTTCAAAAAGGAAAGTTATTAAAATGATAACTTTTTATCGGTGTATCCGAAAAATGCGTGTAATACACCAAAATGTCCAGAAAATTGTGATTCAACCTTTAAAATAAATATTATGCATATTTGATCACAATTGAATTACGGTGCTTCTAGTAATATTAAAATGATAAATTTAAAAGATAAAATTATAAAAATAATAACTTTTTAACGGGACCTCCGAAAAATGTGTCCCTTATATCAAAATGCTCAGAAAAACATGAATGATCCAGAATCATCAACATCATGCATAATTGATCACAATTCCAATAATGTGCTCTAGTAGTAATTATAATCACTAAGTTTAAATATGGGGTTTATTCCAAATAATGCAATAAATATAATGGGGACCCCATTTAACTTGTTGATCATGTTCAATGCTTCTAGGGTGCACTTAAATTGTCATATCATCATTTTTGTATGCATTGCACAATTGCCATGTGTTGATTGTTGTTTCCTTTCCGGTGTTGTTTGCTCTCCAGTAGATCACGAGTTCGGAGTTGAGCATCATTACTCCGACGAGCAGTTTGACTCCTCCGCTCAACAAGGCAAGCGTAATCCCCCCTCTGAGCATATCTTATCCTATTTTCCGCAAATATTGTCTCCACTATAATATTGCATGCGGTTCCAAATGTCAACTTTACTTGGAGTAGAGTATCCTATAGTTGCATTAAGTTCCCTATGCCATATACCTGTTCCCCTCCTATTTATCCATATGATTGTATTGCTGGCCTGAAATACTTAACTATGCAATGTTGATGCTTAGCCATGCTTAGTTAAATGCTTAGCCGTCCGATGGATACTTCATGTTGGAACAGGTTGTTGAAGTGTTCAGATGATGGTGGAGAATTTGTGGTGACAGGTAATAAAATGCTTAAAGGTGGGGATGAGAGGCCACGGTGGTTGTGGTGCTTTGTCTTGTTCCCGTCGCCTAGGTGCGAGTTCTTTATCTCTTGAACCAAGATTGAGTGCGCTTCCTTTCGGTGGGCTATATGGAACCCCCGTCGACCAACTAACTTGAGCGGGACTAGCCAGGGTCCTCTAGTTTGGTTTTCCATTTGCGTGTGCGTGAAGATGGTGACCAAGACTGGGATGAGGATGGCAGTGTTAGGAAAATGAGTGGCCACGGAGCACGGTGTCGACGATCCGCTGCTTCGTCCTCACTGATGATCCTGGGTTAGTCCTTAACGAGGTAAAGGTTGTAACCGTTCCCACTCAGCCGGCTTTCCCCGGAAGAGAGCTAAGCGTAGGCAATGAGCCGGGCGGTACCGAAGATAAACACAGTGCACCCCTGCAGGGTTAAATCTTTTCGAAAAGCCGTGTCCGCGGTTATGGACGAACTTGGGAAAGGACGATAAGACCATAGAATAACTTTAACGGAATGATTAAAAACTGGGTACTAGAGGTACCACTCACGAATGCAAGGTGAGCTTCCTCGAGGGTGATTCGGGGAGGTGCCTTTGATGAACAGGTACAGTGGTTGATGTTGAGAAAGGTGATCAAAGAAAAGAGTCACTTCTTCCCTCTTTTTAAAATACTCTGAATAGTCGATGCCATTGAGTTATGTTTTCATAAATAAAATCAGCTTTATGCAAAACAGCCATATGATTTGAAAGCCTCATCGAGCATATATTAGCTCTTAATCTTGCGAGTTCGTCGAACTCAACGTCGTTTGCTTATTTTCAGGAGAGGACTTCACCGACCTAGAAGGTGGGTTCTTTGTGGACGTCGACGAGTAGTCTGGGGTTCCCAGGTGGCAGCTTGGGACATCCCGGAACAGCTGGCGCTGGATGTTTATCTGTAGGCCTCTTAGGCCATAATTTGGTTCTTGTTGTTTAGAACAACTTAATTTGCTTCCGCTTGTTGCAATGTTGGGTTTGTGACCTCTGGTTGTCATTTGCTATCTTTCTCTATTATAAGAGTTGAACTATATGATTTGTGTCGTAGAGTCTGTGAGGTGCCAGTTGTTCCACAAGTCTTGATCTCTCTATTATGCTTTGATAGTGTGTCTGGTGGTATCGGATAACCGGAGACACAGTATCACTGTATAACAGTTGGGTCGGGGCGCCACAAGTTGGTATCAGAGCAGGACTGCCTGTAGGAAACCCTTCTACTGGTCGACGTTGAGTCTAGTGTTGTGAAAACTATTTTTAACCTAAAAATGAGTTGTGAAAACCATCTTAGGATTCTTTTTACTCCTTATCTGGTACCCTCTAATCTCGGAGCAATCTTATCTCGATTTGAGTTTAAAGGTTTTACTTCTCCTCTGTTACTTCAAAATTAGGAGTAAAACGGGGTTGGGTTCGACCTTTAGTGTTATGTGTCACGTTGCTTCCGTCGCGTTGCAAATCCCAAATCAACTCAAGTGTTTGACCCTGTTACCCAACGAAGGAACAAGTGATTAGCCTCATTTTTGTTGGATTTCAACCCAAGGTCTTGAACCGAAGGTCCCGGATTGTGCTGTGATTCTGGCATGTTGAATTGTGTGGGTTCTTACCCATGTGATCGATATGCTATTTATGATTCTCGGCACATGAAGCTGACCTTTAACCCAAGTCCTCTATGTGGTGTGTGGTAAATGGTTGAACCTTAATTGACCATACCTCTGTTGGCTATGTAACTTTAACTCTGCCATAGCTGGAGATTCTGTCTTGGAACCATCTGGGTTATGACCAGAATTCGCTTAGCGAATTCCCCATCTATGTTCTTGACTCTGCTGCATCTCTCCTTTTCTGGCATGGTTATCACAATTGAGTAATAACCGGTGCATCGTCAACATCTTAGGATTTCTCCTGAGTATGTTTCGTACTCTGATCTGCTTCCGACCTTTGTATGTCAGTTGACAGTGAAGTTTTATCGTGCATTGGTATGTTCCGATGCAAGTCACCCTGTTGGTCCGTCAAGACTTTCCACTTCGTTTTGTTAGGAGAAACAAACTCCAGTACCTTGTCCACTTCTCGGACCAGGTCAAAGTATTGTAATCTGCAGAAAAAGGGCCTTGTTTAGCTTCTGTTTTGCTCCACCTGAGAGTGTCACACTCTTTGATATCAGGGTATCGAGCTAAGTATCATGATCCTCTTGATGAAGTGATGCTCTTACACTTTGTTACTCTCCGATCTCCGAGTGACTTATTACTCCAGAGTGATGAGACGTGAGTAATAATGTAGCTATCGGATATTCTTAGCAGTCCTTACTGTACGGAAATCCAGGGATATCCATTGCCCTCCTTAGCATGATTGGTTAGCCGATCAATAAGTTGAGTTGGACTGTGTTCCCAAGTTCGTTTTCTCTGTTGCTCTTTCTCGGTCAAAGAGCTAGGTTCGTGCCGAAGCTCCCAAGACCACCTCGTTGTGCCTTGAAAGGCATGATCCTCTCTTGAACTGAAGATCCACCGGTATGTCATGATATCCTAGAGGTGGATCGAGATATTCTAGTCAATAATGCAAATGAAGAAGATTCTTGGAACGGTATGTCGTGATATCCTATATGTGGATCGTGATATTCTGGAGGTCTTTCCAGAAGTATCGCCAGGTTGTCACCTGACCGTGATGTTGAGCTCATGAGTAAGCGGGTTCTTTGAACAACTCCGTTCTCCAAGAAAATCGTGCTGGATGTCCTGAATTATTCGGGTGAGCTTAAACCCCTTGGAGAGTTAAAAGACCAAAAGCTCTATCTGATATAGTTCACTTCTCAATGGATGCCTAGCTTCCGGTGTCGAAGCAAGGTGGTATCTCCTTTGTGGATATGCTATCCTACAAATTTTTGATTTGATTTGGGCTATCGTCAAATCAAACTCAGACTAACACATTCAGTAGGTTAAACTCAGATTAGAAAGATGTTAGTCTGACCAATACTATGCCTCGTTCTGGTGAAATATGAATCTACCGTCTTGGAGTATCTGGATAAGCTTGTTGTTGAGCCCATCAACTACCTTCTTATCTTCTCCATGTTTGAGGAGATCCAGATTGGATATTGGGCGTTAGCATTGGAAAATTGGGGAACTAACTTTGTGTCTTCACAAGGTATGTGTTATGGAGTTAGAAGTGACTTCTCCAGGTTCACGTGCAATTGCTGAAAGATGTCGCCGTGGATCTGAGTGAATTGTCTGGTTCCTCGAAATCATTTCAACTCGATCGTGCATGTGTAGAATATTCTCGAAATGGTATGTTGTTACCTCCTATCCTTGGGAATTTCATCTATGCATCCAAGCCACTGATTGAATTGTTCCAGAAAGAGAGCAAGTCTGAGAACTTCTTTGTCTTCTACTGGTGTTTCCCATCAAGAACTCAATCATGTCTCGCTGCAAGGTATCCAGTTCGGGCAGCTGTCTCCTGACAAGTTGCTAATACCCGAGTTCCTCAATTTCGTTCCTCCTTTGGAGTTAGACCTTCTAGTCCAGCTCCTGGGGTTCTAGCAAAAGTAATCCGGTGGTATCTGTGGCAAAGACTCCCTATTCATCCATGTTGAATCTGGAGTATCTCTACACCCAATCAGATCTAAATCTCAATCAGAAACGATAGTTGGTGATCCTCAAGAAGTTTGTCCCGATGTCTGAAAAATCAAGAAGTGTTCCCGATACTAACTTTCCCGAGGTTTTCTAAAGTTCTCTCGATCTGGCTTTCCGATCCTTCTCCAGTGATCTGAAATGCTCCTCCGTGAGGAAAGTTCTACTCAAGCCGACTAGTGCAAGTTACCTCTTCATCTGTTGGAATCTTGCTTCAACACTCCCCCTCAGAGACTTGAGGCCTTGTGCAAAGTTCATATTCTGAATCCTTGAGAAACAGTTGTCTACCAGCTGGAAACTTCTTATCAATCTCCCGTCAAACGTGTGTGTCTCCTATCTGTCAATTCATGGGATGCTCGAAATCCTATTCTAAGATCCTACTAGGAGGTACTTGATCGTGGTATATTCACCAAGATCAATCCTTCCGGAGAGGTTCCTTTTGTTCCTATGGTGTACCGGGATTATGATCCTGACATGTAGCCGATGAAGATCTTCAAGATGCGCTGAATCAATCTACACCGAGAAGACCGTTGAAGACTGTCGTAACCTTTCCCTCTTTCCTACTCTTAGAATCTCGGGACGAGATTCCTGTAAGGAGGGTAGAGTTGTAACAGCCCAAAGTTTGAAAACCTAAAACCTGTGTAAAATTTTCGCTTTTGTGTTAATTGCATCATGGCATCCATATTAAATTTGCGAAACAATAAAACAAATTGGTCTGGCACCATTTCAACACAAATGGCTAGAAATGCCAAAACTTAATTACAATGAGTTTGACAAAATGGTTGACACATAAAAATTAGTTGGAGCTAATATATTTGTCAACGAAGTTCCAAAATACTAATCCTATAAATTGTAGTTGCAAAATGCAATAGCAACAAAACTGGTAATAAAGAGAAAATGAATAAAAGGGACCATTTTCTATCCCTATTTTATTTTCTATGAAAACTAGTTCAAGAATACAAAACAAAAATAGGGTGAGCTTCTCCATGAGTTGAGGAAGCCCCCTGAGTAATTCCAGGAATTTTGGACAAGTTTTGGTGCTTCGAATAAATTAAAAACAACCACAAAGAATTCTAGAACAGAAAAGAAAAGGAGAGGAGAAAAAGGAAATTGAGGAAAGAAAATAAAAGAAAAAGAAAAGAAAACCCAGCCCTTATCCTCTTCCTCACCCCTCGTTCTCACCATCCCCGCACACTCACGCCGCGCCATCCCCGCACTAGCCCCCGCGCCGCCTCTGGCCGTCGACCACCGCGCCGACGCTCCGGCCCGCAGCCGCTCGCGCCGCCCTCCTTCTCCTCCCTGCTCTTTCTTCCTCTACGCGGGCGCCCGCTCCCGCACATCGCCGGCCCCGTCGCCGAGCTCCTCTGGCGAGCTCCGGTCGTGTCCGTCGCCGGCGTCTCCCGTTGCTCCCTTCCCCATCCGCCGCACGCCACCGCGCCGCCTGCTTCCTCCGGGTCGACCCCACGCCGCCTCGCCCCTATGGTCGCCGTCGTCGCGGACGAGTTCTTCGCCGACGTTGCACCCCCGCCCTCGCCGTACATGCCGGAGCCAGGAGCTGAAGCCATCCCGGAATCGTACAGACCGAGTTCTTTTTCCGTCGGCCGAGCTCGCCGTCGCCGGAATTCGTCGCTGCCGCGGCAACTCAGGTCTCCCCGAGCACGCATACGCCTCAGTGTGAGCTAGCCCGTCTCCCGTTCCCTCCCCTTGCTCTGCCGTGCCCCGTCGACGTGGAGAACCGCAGTCGCCGTAGCCACCGTAGCAGTAGCTCCTCTCCATCGTGTTGATGAACCCGGTGGCAATCCTGGATTATTCCGGATTCTATTCCGAACTGTGAAAACGCTACTGGACTCAGCCACTCCCGCCCGGAATTCACCCGGAATTGAACCGGAAACAATTCCGGATTTTAATCCTCCAGTGCCAGAACCGGAAATTTCCGGACTGACATCCGGATTGCAGTATCGTTTTGGAAATTGCTGTTTTCTTTTCAACCCTCTATCCCTAAAATGTATAAACTATATATTGTGGTTATTTAAATCGTCAAATGGTCATTTCAAAAAGGAAAGTTATTAAAATGATAACTTTTTATCGGTGTATCCGAAAAATGCGTGTAATACACCAAAATGTCCAGAAAATTGTGATTCAACCTTTAAAATAAATATTATGCATATTTGATCACAATTGAATTACGGTGCTTCTAGTAATATTAAAATGATAAATTTAAAAGATAAAATTATAAAAATAATAACTTTTTAACGGGACCTCCGAAAAATGTGTCCCTTATATCAAAATGCTCAGAAAAACATGAATGATCCAGAATCATCAACATCATGCATAATTGATCACAATTCCAATAATGTGCTCTAGTAGTAATTATAATCACTAAGTTTAAATATGGGGTTTATTCCAAATAATGCAATAAATATAATGGGGACCCCATTTAACTTGTTGATCATGTTCAATGCTTCTAGGGTGCACTTAAATTGTCATCTCATCATTTTTGTATGCATTGCACAATTGCCATGTGTTGATTGTTGTTTCCTTTCCGGTGTTGTTTGCTCTCCAGTAGATCACGAGTTCGGAGTTGAGCATCATTACTCCGACGAGCAGTTTGACTCCTCCGCTCAACAAGGCAAGCGTAATCCCCCCTCTGAGCATATCTTATCCTATTTTCCGCAAATATTGTCTCCACTATAATATTGCATGCGGTTCCAAATGTCAACTTTACTTGGAGTAGAGTATCCTATAGTTGCATTAAGTTCCCTATGCCATATACCTGTTCCCCTCCTATTTATCCATATGATTGTATTGCTGGCCTGAAATACTTAACTATGCAATGTTGATGCTTAGCCATGCTTAGTTAAATGCTTAGCCGTCCGATGGATACTTCATGTTGGAACAGGTTGTTGAAGTGTTCAGATGATGGTGGAGAATTTGTGGTGACAGGTAATAAAATGCTTAAAGGTGGGGATGAGAGGCCACGGTGGTTGTGGTGCTTTGTCTTGTTCCCGTCGCCTAGGTGCGAGTTATTTACCTCTTGAACCAAGATTGAGTGCGCTTCCTTTCGGTGGGCTATATGGAACCCCCGTCGACCAACTAACTTGAGCGGGACTAGCCAGGGTCCTCTAGTTTGGTTTTCCATTTGCGTGTGCGTGAAGATGGTGACCAAGACTGGGATGAGGATGGCAGTGTTAGGAAAATGAGTGGCCACGGAGCACGGTGTCGACGATCCGCTGCTTCGTCCTCACTGATGATCCTGGGTTAGTCCTTAACGAGGTAAAGGTTGTAACCGTTCCCACTCAGCCGGCTTTCCCCGGAAGAGAGCTAAGCGTAGGCAATGAGCCGGGCGGTACCGAAGGTAAACACAGTGCACCCCTGCAGGGTTAAATCTTTTCGAAAAGCCGTGTCCGCGGTTATGGACGAACTTGGGAAAGGACGATAAGACCATAGAATAACTTTAACGGAATGATTAAAAACTGGGTACTAGAGGTACCACTCACGAATGCAAGGTGAGCTTCCTCGAGGGTGATTCGGGGAGGTGCCTTTGATGAACAGGTACAGTGGTTGATGTTGAGAAAGGTGATCAAAGAAAAGAGTCACTTCTTCCCTCTTTTTAAAATACTCTGAATAGTCGATGCCATTGAGTTATGTTTTCATAAATAAAATCAGCTTTATGCAAAACAACCATATGACTTTGAAAGCCTCATCGAGCATATATTAGCTCTTAATCTTGCGAGTTCGTCGAACTCAACGTCGTTTGCTTATTTTCAGGAGAGGACTTCACCAACCTAGAAGGTGGGTTTTTTGTGGACGTCGACGAGTAGTCTGGGGTTCCCAGGTGGCAGCTTGGGACATCCCGGAACAGCTGGTGCTGGATATTTATCTGTAGGCCTCTTAGGCCATAATTTGGTTCTTGTTGTTTAGAACAACTTAATTTGCTTCCGCTTGTTGCAATGTTGGGTCTGTGACCTCTGGTTGTCATTTGCTATCTTTTTCTATTATAAGAGTTGAACTATATGATTTGTGTCGTAGAGTCTGTGAGGTGCCAGTTGTTCCACAGGTCTTGATCTCTCTATTATGATTTGATAGTGTGTCTGGTGGTATCGGATAACCGGAGACACAGTATCACTGTATAACAGTCGGGTCGAGGCGCCACAACAGTCTCCGTCTTGAGTCCCCTCTTCCGGCTCCCTGTACACTCGCCACCACCCTGCTGCCACCGCCGGGAAGAACAGCAGCAAGGGGATGACTCACCTGCAGCCCGGCAACGTCGTCGAGGACGATGCCGGAACGGGGGGGCCGCAGAGCACCAAAAGGTCGACGCCGGCGACCCCACCACGCCAGCGCCGCCCAAAAGCCCTAAAACTACTCGCCGGAACGCCGATCTGGGGATCCCCCACCCTCCCGCCGCCGCAGCGGCCGGCGGAGGGAGAGGGATCCCGCGGATACGCCGGCGGCCGCTGGGGAAATCCGGGTGGCCCCCGATTCGCCTCTGAGCAACAGTAGAGAGAGGGAGGTTTCCAGAAATAACGCGAGTGGGTGCTTTTTGCCATGAACTTTTTGCCTTGCTGGTAGTAGTGGGAGCCCATGGACCCAGATGTTTCAATCTTGGACATTTCGATACAACCGAATGCGCATTAGTTAGATATGCATTTGAACCACAGCTGTATTTCGCTGGAACATAACTATGCGTGCGATCAGTTATGCCACTCGTGTACGCCCTAGTTAATAGAGATATCTTGTTAATTCGATGACATTTGCCATCTCGCCTAGTCTGTTTTGTATGTGTCGATTAGCACGAAGGAAATGATTGAGACATACTCATTGTTTTGTAATGAAAGGTAGTAAGGTCTACCAAATCCTGCTAATCGACAAAGAGGACGTGTAATCAAAGGTAGTAAGATCTAGAAATTCGTATTGTTTTGTGAACGAACAGATCTGCAAGCTCATGGCATATAGGTAACCAGGACCGTTTTGGCTTCATTCGAATTATTGGACTACACGATTGCTGAAGGACACCCGATGGTTGTTCGTTTGCAATCTTGGATGGTCGTTGGACGTGCTGGTCCAAGGGGGCAATCATGACTTTCAGGACATTCTAGATTCATAATGTGCAAAACGTTTATAACCTGGGACGCAGTACACCTTCAAGCTTCATGAACTAGCAGTGTTTCGTTTGAAACAAATAGACCGCATCTAGATGGTCTGAAACATAACAGGCACGGCTGTTAATAAGCGTTCCTGAGAAGACCGTCATCGCGTGTATGCCAATTGTGTCACTAGCAGTCGCCAGTGGTACTTCCCTGTTCGCATCAGATGTGCGTGTTTAGTCTAGTTTATACAGTACGTAGCACAGTGAATAATTAAGTTATCAGAGCGCGAGAGCTCATGTGTAGAAATCTCAGTAATTAAACAACCTGAAACGGTGAACTACATGCGTGCCAAGGAGCCAAACAAGACAAACAAGTTGTGCAAGCTGTATTTGACGGAGTATTGGTATCAACTCGACCGCGATGGAGATATATATCACTATATCGCATCGACCAGTGTATTAAGTTTACAACTTTGCTGAATCAAATCGTGCGAGGTATTCTACTACCTGAATGAGGACGTTCAATGTTTCTGCTGTGAAATTCACAATTGACGAGGAAATAAAAGTTACTCCCGCCATACACTAATGCAAAACCTTATACTCCCTCCGTTCACAAAAGAGTGTTTCAACCTAGTCCAATTTGTATGTATGTACACACTAAATTATGTCTAGATACATACAAATTTAAACTAGGTTGAGACATCCTTTTGTGGAGGGAGGGAGTAGGTATTTTAATATTGACTAAATATAAAAAATAAAATGAGTGAACATACATACTAAAATGCGTTTAGATACATATGAATCAAGAAAAGGTTAACAAATATTACATTAGTGATCATAGGGAGTATATCAGTTTTGTATCACCATCAACTAAGCCACTAGATAGGTTTTCAGTCGACTTATCAAGTATATATAGTTTACAATATACAGTTGATGTTGGCTTGACAAAACGGTTCTTGTAAGTGCCTTACTCCATGCAAAAAAAGGCAAAAAAATGAAGTATCGCAACAATCTCTTATGAGTAATTGGATCGAAGAGTTCTATTACCCACATTTGTTGTGTCGACATGACCTCACAAGCATCTTGGAGGACTTCCCTATGACCTTGTTTCAGTTCCCCAAGTAACTGGGTCTTCCCTTGTTACTTCGTCGGCTTCATTGTGCTGATATTCAGCCACTATTTGACAATACCGCTTCTCTGCATGGCCCTTGGCACTGCAAGTTTGCCATTTGCGCTGGTTACGCAACATTGACCAAATCAGAGTTGTCTTGTTTGGCCTTTTTCTGCTAACGACACTCAAGATCTATAAGGAACCGCGTAAGGTTTTCGGCAAAGTGAAGCGTGGAACACTTTGAGATTGTAACTCTGCGGTCAGAGGAGGCGAATGCATAATCAGTTGGCCCAAGGTTTGTCCCCCCAAATACCTTGGGAATTCCAGACATTGACATGTTTGCATGTGCTCTACGACTCCGTTGGGTGTTGTGTGAATGGGTAGCTCCGACGAAAAGGGCACCACAAAAATGATGTTTCTTCGCTTGGCTTGCCATCCAAAACAGGCTTTGGCCTCGGATCGCCTGGCCACTCGAGGATGGCCTCATCAGGCTTCTTGCCATCTACAATTGCTAACATGAGACGTGTAGGAGAATTCTCTTCCAATGTCGTTATTCTCGAATGATATGGATGGCCCCACCCTCATGGCTTTCATGCCCATCTCAAAGGCGTCGACGACCTACCCGAAATAACTCAAGATCGCTATTACCCCGATTATTTGGGTGCTTTGGAAAGAAAGGAATGCGCGTTTCCAGAAACAATGATCAAAGGTGAGATCGAGAACTGGATTATGGCCGGTGCGAAGTATTTAGCACAAATTACCAGCTAAGCTTATCATTTTTATTTTGCATTTTTTCCTTCCTTCCCTCCATTTTTGTTGGCTTCGGCTATTCAATGTTTGCTCCTCCTTTATCTATATACATGGAAAATCTTGCATCGCATAACAGAAAAGAGCAATGGGATCAATTACGGTGATGGAAATGTGTTGTTGACTTGTTGCATCACCTCGACCACTGGTTTAAATTTATGGTTTTACTAACTCATCTTAGTTGTAGGGATTTTCTTATGTCCAAATCGATATCCTGATTGTTCAATGTTTCTACATTGAAATTCACACATAGATAAATAAATGATTATTTGATTTTCCTTGAAAAAATGATTATTAGATTAGACGGCTATGACCATCGACTAAGCCATAAGATTTCTGTTAACTGACTTAGTATGTATAGGAACTGTAAATTTTATATTGTTTGGTAGATATTGTTATTGCGGGCTCGACAAAATTATCATCAGTTTTCATAAACTACAGCCTTTAGCAGTAGGAAAACATTGGGAATATGTCATTTCTTCCCTGTAGGAAAACACTGGGAATATGTCATTTCTTCCCTGTGGCATCAATATGGTGCCTCCTGCCCATGCATTTTATATTACTACTTCCCTAAGGCTAATTAGTGAGCAATATGGATTTGTCAATGATCCCATTCAAGCCCCCGAAGCTTCCCCGCGCTGTCCACACACCAAAACAGGCGTATTTTAACGAACCCATTGTGCGTTGGAGGTTCAGATCGCCATCTTGCCTCATCCTTGTCATAGCCTGCTCAAACCCGCAAGGGGCAGTTAATGTGGATGAGCCACTCCCCGTCTCTGCTACACAAACCATATAAGATTATCAAGTTTCTACATGCATGTAACGCCTATCGATCGATCACCTGAAACAAAACCAGCAAGCAACGCCGGAACAGGATCAACCCAGCACCCTGAATTGAACCTGCTATATTCGATCGACAAGTACAATTCGACGGCTACGGTGCTCCAGCGTATAATCCCTTTCCAAACCTTGAGTAATATAATCCTTGAAAGCACATGATCACATTGAGATCCGCGGCCGTGCTGCCGTCCAAAGATCCCTCCTGCCACCCTCCGCTCCGACGCACCGGCGACAAGATCTACACAACACAGCTTCTGCAGTCTAGCCTGGCCATGGCGTGCATCAGTCCAGCGAAAGTTCAAGGAAGCTCAGCCCTGCTGAGGCGAGACGAGATCGCCGGAGTAAGTTAGCAACAACGGACAGGCCACGGCGCTCGGGATCGGATCTGTCGGTTTGGTACGTGAAAAACCTGGGGATTATTGGTTCTGCCGGCCAGACCAAGTGGCTCGTCGTGTGGTGCGGTGGCTCCCCACGGCCCGGGCAGAGCGGAATGCATGTGCGCCGTGCCGCCCGACGTGGCCGGAGTCGTTCGTCGTCGTCGCTAGCATGCGCGGCGCCACGCACGCACTCTCTCCGTAGGGGACGGTCCGACCATGCGGTTTAAGTAAGTACGTCATTTCTTTCTTCTGTGTTGGTCGATGCATGGACCTGGAGAATGGTGCCGTTTGCCGCCCTTGGCGTTTCTCCCCGACCCTACTCTTGTTTGGACTGACCTCGGATCGATCTCGTGTGGAGCGCCAAGGACCGTAGATCGAGTGACCAGTGGTTAGTGACATCCTGTGGTTCAGGGATGTGCACGAACATGCGGCTGGTTAGAAGAATATGAACATCCTACTTATTCTACTGACCGTATGTATGCAAGTTTCTAGGCATGTAGACAGTGGATAGGGTCGTGAAACGGCTTGTCGTTTCTAAGCGTACATTGGAAATAGTTTCTCATATGATATCATATCAAGATGACCTATGCTGGGCTTCTCTATGTCAGCTGTAATATCCATACTGCGTGCACTATCCATACAAGACAAGTTCGAAACAATGGATCAACACGAACGCCAGGGTCACAACATGAGTTTTGTCTAGACATGATATGATATCGGCTCGTTTCGAAGTTCCAATCGAAACAGTGGTGCACAACTGTTGGACGTACGTGTCCATGTATGCACGATCCTTGACTCAACGGAGGATGACCAACCGTGTGGAAAGAAACAAAAACCGCAGCCGATCACTGAACCTACGCAACATGGTATTGCGTGAGCAGTTCGTATCTAGCTAGCATGAGCCCATGCAGTCACGTGAACCCCGTCAACTTTTCTCCGCCGGCGGCGCCACGCGTACCGTTGCCCATGACGAGCCGCGGCATGGCGCCGCTCCGGCGCTCACACCTCGCCTGCCTCGCTCCCGGATAGGAGACTAGGCGCCGATATGCCCTATATGTGGCTGGCTACATACGTACCGTGCTAGCTCTCCCTTTTCTTCTTCTTTTGAACTGGATGCTCTCCTTTGGTGAAGCCTTTTGGCCTACCCTCAACTGAAAATGCTCTCACTGACGAAAGCCAATGAGATGTTCCAGAAGCTACACGACTTGACAATCGTGAACTAGTTATTATCGATGTCATTTAATTTATGGCCACGGCCAATTTAATCAAGAAAATCCCTGAAGATCTGTAGATATCTACTGACTTATGAAGTTTAATACCACATGACTCATTACAGGAAACACTTAGTCGGTGAGTGCCCGGGGCTTTGCTGAGTGCATTTTATTGGGTATTTGTCACCTAAACATATATGCCGAGTGTCATGGTTAAACACTCGGCATTTTTGTTTTTGCATACTCATGTTTGCCACGTTTTTTTTGACAAGGTAGTCAGCAAACTAAACTCACCACTATGCAAAGCTCTAAAGACGTGTCAATTCTAACCGTGGTTGACGATAAATGGATGAGGGGACCAACGTTGCTAGGTGACACTCTAAAAACAAGTCAAATAAAATTTGATTCACATATACATTTGGATTTTGAAGAGCAAAAAATTAAGTTTATTGATTATTTTCTTCAATAAAAATAATTATTTACACTTTTCAAGAGTTGTTTAATAGGGAAATAAAATAACACCTACAAATTAAAAGAAATACAAACTTCATGGCATTTAGTCATATTTTAGTACATCAGCTAGATAAATATGACCATTTAATACATAAAATTAAAATAGTACACGCTTCATTATCATGTGCCCATTTATCATTTTCTAAATGACATAAAGCTAAAAGGGGTTTGTGAAGCGAGTACAAATAATATGGTTCACAATGACACATCTCTAATTTTCAAAGAAAGTATACCATATTTTATGAGTTCTTTCGAAATATTTGGATTTTTAATCTTCTTAGCTCTTTTGTCTATTTAGTAAATCTTGGTCAATTTTTAAAAAATATTAAGATTTAAACTATAAGTGTGATATGTTGTTCCTAAAAATTACCAAAAGTTATTTTAACTTATGGGCCATAGAGGGTGTTGAGAGATTCAACCCATTGCCATGGAAGGACGTGCCGGAAATTTTCACCCTATTGTTTTATACAAAAATCATAAAATTTGAAGAACATGGGAAAAGATCAATTCTTTAATTAATATGGAGTCCTTCATGTGTACTTGTTGCGAAGAAAAATGATAAACTTGAATTTTGATTCAAAGTGGTTTTATGTAGGATGTGGTAGGATTTCACTCATGTGACAGTTCATTCCACAATAACAAAAAGGATTCTAAGAAAATATGGAAAATGAAAAAAAAAACTGGCAATAGATTTAAACAATGATGAGCAAAATACGAAAGCTCGTGATAAAATAAAAGGAAAAAATGAGTTTAGTATTTTAGTTACAAAGATTCCTGATAGATCAGGAATATGAAGATTTTTATGAATGCTCTTATAGTATTTTTGATTTATTCACAGCTTTCGCTAAATTGCTTCTGAATTTACCTTCTCTTACTTTGATCTTCACAACCTATTCAGGAATACCGTGTTAATGTGGCTGTAGTGGCCTGTCCTGCTTTTTTTTGTTTTTTTGCAGCTTGGATTGTTTTTCTGATGGGCATTCTACAGGGAATACCGTGTTCGATTGTAAGTATGTACTTGGACGGGACCTCATACTACTTTCTTGTACTCTGTGCATTCCCGCGTGTAGGGCTGTATATGTGTGTAGCTTGACCGCGTACAGAGGGTTTTCCAGTTGTTTGGAGTTCACCCTGAGCTTGATCTGATAGAACCTGTAGATCGACTAGACTAGATCATACGGTTAGAACAGAGAGATTGGGGAGGAGGATCATCACCTTCTCCTTACGGGGATGCGCTCGATGTGCCGGCCATGGTGGACGGCGGCGGTGATGTCAGTGGGTGGAAGTGGCGGCGGCTGCGGAGCTTCCCGTCACTTCTGCGCAACCCTAATCGGTGGGTGTATAGGTGGGGTGTGCGGCACAGACGAACCTCATAGTGTGTGCCGCCGGCCCCCACCTCTCTATATAGCGCAGCGTGACAGGGGCCCGTCAGCCTTAGTGGGCTGTGCGCCCCGATCAGGGCGCAGGTCAAAGGGGCCCGGTGGACCGTTGGGCCCACCCGGGAGAGATCAATCTAACATTCTCCCCCTTGATCTCAACTTTTACTTTTACCTTTTACTTTACTTGTTTCATCACAGATCGATACATAGAGCATGTTTCATCGTCACAGCTCATTGCCGGTAGAATCAGACAGCTACAATATACCTCTCTGTTTTGAAATAGATTCTTTAATCTTTTGGGACTCTTTATTGTCCGGAAATCATATAGACTATACCATAAACCCAGGTCGACTATGTGTTCTCTAAACACACTGGGCGGTAAGCCTTTAATTAGCAGATCTGCAAACACTTGTGTGTTTCTTTTATCTATTCCTCTTATGCTCCAAGCATTTCAACATAATTCCGGACTTTCTCCTTTACAACGTATAACTCTGTGTCAATGTGTTTGGCACCACACTTGACTCATTGTCTTAGGAGTGAATTACTTAATGGTTATTGCTGTTGTCAACCATTATCAATTCCGGGTACAGGTTTCCTTAACCATCTTGCCTATCCCTCAGCCTCATATGATGCTATAACATATCTTTACATCACACTGATGTCAAAACTTTAATTCTTTGGAGATTTTCCACACAAAAACTCCAAATGTGAAAATTTAGCGATAATTGTGGATTTCGCTATACATTTCACAAATTCTTTCAGAGTACTCACAACCTTTTGAGAGCACTCTTATAGACCTATCTTTGTACTCACAACCTTTTGAGAGCACTTGTTTCTTTTAGCATGAGGCCAATATCTTTGATTCCATTCCAGTGATCTATATCTAGATTGGACATTGCCAAAACAACCCGGATACGTGAATTGTCAGGGTAATATTGAGCAACCAACAGCGGAAGCATATGGTACCATATCCATTTGATCCGTTCTATGTTATCTCTTGGAACACTAAAGTTCCCAATTCCATTACCCTTGTCAATAAGAACAGGCGTAGGTTTTCTCGACATGCATGCTATAGAGACTTCTTCTTAGCATGTCCATGTGATATTTCTAATACCCTTTTTCTTCTTTTCTCAGTAAATCTCGATACTTATATCGAGAGACACTCTACCGAGAATACTATTTTGAGGACAAGAACTTCTTTTCTCTGCCGGTAGTAGATTGACATCACCACTAGCAAGTAGGATATCATTCACATACATGGGATTAGGAAATGAATTTCCCATTCTATAAGTTTGACAAATGAGATTGTCCTCTCAGTTTCTTTAACCCAAAATAACTTTTGATTCTAGAGACTTGCTCTAGTCCATAAGATCCCTTGTGATCTTTACTTTCATCTGATGTAACTCAGATCATTATGTGCCATTAGCACTCATTGTAATCTGTTTATTCTCTTAGCGCAAAACTTTTGATTTAAAATCGCTTTTTACATATTTCCTTTGGAGTCACATTGGCGTTGTAGACCCTTTATAGCCTACTGTTTTGGCTCCATTGGAAATTACTTATGAGTCCCAAACATCGTCGGGATTCACATAGTCTCTAATCATTAAGACAAGTATACACTTGTCAAAATCGATTGAGCGCTGCTTATAATTTCTGTAAATGAGGTGGGATCAACCTTCATTTAAATTTCTCTGATATAGACTTTATAGTCATCTGTTTTTCTCATATGGGGATGTTGTTGTTCTGTCATTGCCTAGAGGCAATTAATTTTGTAGTCTTCTATTGCTATAGCTCTTACAAGGACCTAAATCACAAAATCCATGTTTGCTTGTTCATCTCTATTATAAAGCAACAAGCTCCCCCAGATAAAATCTATTCGAGCCTTAGGTATGTTCATACCATGCTCCCCCAGATTACTCCATTTTCTCCAAAATGGTGTATCCTTAATCCTTTTTATTTGGGTTTATTCTGTTAACCTGTCAATCTGTTTTCTTTATGGCACTTTGAGTACCGTCCTTAGTCTCCTTTCGGAGCTGTAAAATATCCAAGAATACATCTATATTTTTACTTTAGGGGTATCATTATTGTGATCGTCGTACACCCCAGACGATCACAATTCATCATAGATCACTTAGGGGAGTCTATTCTGTAATACTCTCTATCTCCCCCTCGAAATGTGGCAAGAACCTTTTGCCACAATTTCGAAACTTTGATTATCTGCTTTATTCAAAATGAAGTTGTCTTTTAATGTATGGGAGTACTTTTTCCTTATTCCCTTTTCAAAAAACTCACAAGAGTTCTTTCACACTTGCATACCATTCTTAACTTGAGGTTCATTTGTAACTTTATTCTCTTTTGACTCATTAAGTGTTTTATAACTATGACACATAAAATGTGCAATCGATATAAAAACACATGAGTCGTCACATCTTTCTCCTGTCATACAGGATAAGTCCTTTGTCAAAATTTTCTCCCGCCATGCGGGTATTTTCCCAGACTTTTTCCCACCACGTGGGTATTATTATCGTCTTTTCCCGTCATGCGGGTATTATCGTCTTTTCCCGTCATGCGGGTAATCAAGAGACATAGATGCCACAATTGGCTCTTTAGACTGCATATTGAATCATCAAATTCAGAAATAAATCTGAATACTCTTTTATACACATGCTTAATCCAACGTTAGTCAAATTGAGCATTCATGTTGCTTGTTTAAAAAAAATTCTTCATATAGAGTACATGAAAGAAATTCGTTAAACAAGAGTCTGAATGATTTATCTGTTTTCTGCATGGAGAGTACATGAAAGACTTTTGTCAAACAAGACTCTCGATGATCTATTTGTATTCTTGGATTAACATCCAAGAATTCTTTTTCTTTTGCAGTTATTCTTTAGAGAGAACATACTCTCTCACTTTATGACCTTACTTGGTCGTCTTTTGGGTCACAAGTACCCATCCTTTTGCTTTCACGAATGAAAGCATGAGAATCTTTGTCAGAGAAAACATTCAATAATAATAAACAATAATGAGCATACAATTAACCCTACGTTGGTCTGGTTAAAGATATGCACATTAAATCTTTAAAACTTTCTTCTACATTCTAAATCACCGTTGGGCAGAATTAGAAAGAAATTTCATCTTTCTACACTAATTTTACATCACCGTTAGGCAGAAATAGAATCAATGCATAAAACTCATAAACAATATGATGATAATATTTCTATTGCAATAAAGAACTCTGTTTGGAAAATGACAATATCATCAACTCTATTTCAGCGGAAACATGAAATATACATATTTCTATAGTTCAAGAGCATTTCTTGATCTTTTATCTTTTTTTTTTTTGAAAATTGATCACTTTCATGCAAAATTATCAGAGATCTGACCTTTTGACTATAGAACTCATATAATTATAGTACTGTTATCATCAACGTTGGTCAGAAAATAACAATACCATAATTAATCTGTTGAACAAGTATTTCTCTTTTTCCTCCTCTCTAATTAAATTTTCCCATTGGTTCCAATTTAATTAGAGGACAGTCCTTTTACTTTACAGCAGAAACTGTAAAATATTATCTGTATTTCACAAACATTGGACTGTTCAATGATTAACAAATCATGATTATGTTATTAACAACGTTGGTCATTTAATAACATAATCATAATTATCTTTAATATCACTTTAATCATACTTTTAATTCTCACTTTAAATCATGATAATGCTATTAACAACGTTGGTCAATTAATAACAGAATCATAATCATCATTAAAATCACTTTATCATGCTTTTAATTCTTACTTTATTGCTTTTATGCAATTACTTTTAACTATTTTGCAGCGGAAAAAATGAATAAAATTCATGGACTTTATACTTTCAACAAGTATTTCTTTTAATTTTCTGTTTCCTAAATAAAACTTTCGTTGGATAATTTTGAATAGGAAAAACTGAATGAAATTTGCCCAAAAAAATGGACAAAAAACAAATAAAACAACTTCTGGAAAAATTAATAGAACACTGTTCATTTTTGGCCCGCAGTAAAAACGCGCGGCCCATTTTAGTTTCTTTATCTGTCGCCTGAGCGTCGTGTAAGCATCCCACGGCCTGTTGAGAGGCCGCGCTAACTGCCGCCCGAAGCGACACAGACGCGTCCCAATTTGGCTTTCAGCCCAACAGCCCATCTTCGCGCTAGGGATTTGATCCTGGCCGTCCATGACGATCGGACGGTCGTCCGTCCTTTCGCTGGAACAAAACACCAGGAGCCCTGCGCCGCATTCTGTTATTCTCCCCTGTCCCGAGCTGCTCTGTCGTTCTTGCCGCCGTCCCCGGCGCCGCCGCCGAGCTGGCCGGCGACCCCTTCACGGCGAGCCCCCACCTCCCTTCTTTTCTCTCTCTGCGCGTGCGCAGTGTGCTGTCACGACCACGGCGACGGCCGATGCCAAGCGCGAGTGCAGCGGTGACGACGCCGTTCCTGCCGCGCCGCCGGGTTGCCTGCGACGGCGACGTGCCCGTGCGCTCTGCGGCGAAACTCCCCGGCGCGGCGAGCCTTCTCTCTCCCTCTCCTCTCCGACGCAAGCGGCGCTCAAGGAGAAGAGGTTGGCGGTGACCCAAAGCAGGACGCCGTTGCTTTTCCCTCGCCGGTCGCGCGTTCCCCTTGGGAGGAGCGCGCCGCCGTCGAGCGGTCAGGCCGCGGTGCTCCATTCCGGCGAGCCCGAGACCCGCTGTGCTCTTTTCCGGCGAACTTTCTCTTTCCCGGTGAAGGGTGATTCCTTCTTCCGACGCCTCGGCTTGCCGATGCGCGTCGGATCGAGAGGGACGGCGCGGCCGCGACGGCGGCGCACTTTGCCGGGAGCCTGACGCCCTCCGGTGAGTTCTCTTTGCCCTCTAGGGTTAGGGTTCTGTGGGAGGGGATTCTTTTCTTTTGATCTCAATTCCTACCGAAAAAGATCTAATGCCTAGTGGCTCTGATACCATTGATAGAACATGTAGATCGACTAGACTAGATCATACGGTTAGAACAGAGAGATTGGGGAGGAGGATCATCACCTTCTCCTTACGGGGATGCGCTCGATGTGCCGGCCATGGTGGACGGCGGCGGTGATGTCAGTGGGTGGAAGTGGCTGCGGCTGCGGAGCTTCCCGTCACTTCTGCGCAACCCTAATCGGTGGGTGTATAGGTGGGGTGTGCGGCACAGACGAACCTCATAGTGTGTGCCGCCGGCCCCCACCTCTCTATATAGCGCAGCGTGACAGGGGCCCGTCAGCCTTAGTGGGCTGTGCGCCCCCGATCAGGGCGCAGGTCAAAGGGGCCGGTGGACCGTTGGGCCCACCTGGGAGAGATCAATCTAACATGATCAAGAATAAATATCGTCTGCGAGTAGCCATTTGACTGTGTTCTACACAGGAAACACCGTCGAGTCGATTCCACGGCTCCACGCCAACCCATGGCGGCAACAAAGCTCCAGGCTCCAGCCTGTGCTGCCCCCACTCGCGGCTACACGACAACCCTCCCTCTGTCTCCCCGCTGCGTCTCCTTCGCAGCCCTCCGCTATATATACCTCCTCCTCCCCCATCGTCGTCTCCGGCAGCACACCACAACGGAGCAGAACAATTAACCAATACAGAAGCTAGCAGCCGCAAGAAGAAGACAACCTCGTTACAGAGGATCAGAGACCGCACAGCTTACAATGGGCCTCTGCGTGTCGTGCGACGCCGCGGCCGTAGGCGTCGCGACTGCTAAGGTGGTGCTGCCCAGCGGCGAGCTACGGGAGTACGCTCAGCCGGCAACCGCGGCGATGGCACTCGAGGAGGTCGGCCACGGAGAGCAGGGATGGTTCCTCTGCGACGCCGACGCGATGGGCTTCCAGGGCTCCGTTGCGGCGGTAGCCGGCGACGAGGAGCTCCGGCCGGGGCAGATATACTTCGTGCTCCCGGCCGAGATGCTGCGTCGCAGCCTAACACTTCAGGAGGTGGCCGCGCTCGCCGTCAAGGCCAGTGCCGCTCTCGTCAAGGCTGCCACCGCCTCGTCTGCCGGCGGCCGGCGCCGGCGAGGCTCGGTGGCACCGCTCGTGTTCGCGCCGTCCGGGGAGGATTACTCGGACGATGCAGTGATGACCTTCGTCGCGGCGAAACCGTCGGTGTCCCGGAAGCGGGTGGTCGCGGCTTACCGTGCCGGGAGATCGCCGCCGAGGTTCTCTCCCGACTTGACCGCCATCCCGGAGACTGAGTAGATCGGACGGCGTCACGATACAGCCAAAAGAAAAGGCATGTAGAGCACCATCCACGTCGCCGTCGCCGGAGTTGGAGCCGACGGCGGACAGACGCCGAGATAGATGCGGGAAATGCTTGTTGTGGAGTTGAGTTGGTATCTAAAGCCTGAAGGTGTGATGTGGTGGGGTACCGGAGGTTCTACGTAGAAAGCGTAGAGTAGCTTAGTGTTGATAAATGATAATTAGGCGCCAGAAACACGGCGGGGAGATGTACATATGTGTCAGTGTAAATAGTCTCGCAAGAAAATGTCATGTACATATTCCGGCAGAAAAGGGTCAGTGTAAATAAAATGGTATTTCTGGCCTGAACTCCACTGCTCGTGCTTCATTTTTGGGGCTGCCGTTTCTTCCATGCTCCAAGCCACACCGAGAACAACCTCTTCAGAACACAAGACTGCACATTTTCAGGATTTCAGGATAATGCGCTCTGAATTTCGGGATTTCAGGCCAGAATTTCGGGACTTCAAAACACAACAAATCCCGAAATTCTTTTGAGACGTCTGTTGCGTACAAAACAAGAGCAGAAGCCGTGGTTTCTTTGCAAGACAAAAAGAACACTCTAGCTAAGCTAACATACCGACAAAGATTCAGGATAATGCGCTCTGAACATACGGGTGGGCAATGACTAGTTCTGAAATCTGCACAGTTAACTTGTTTTGTTAGGACGTTTCCAAGAGAGAAAAAAATTGTTTTTGGTTACGGGAAGAGAAGTCCTTGCCGGGCCAGGCCAAGCCGAGAGAGAGAGAGAGGGCGCGCGCTTGAGGGCCGGTTCTTGCTGGTTTGGAACTTTAACACATCACTGGCCCAGCCCAACATAAGACAAAACTGTTCTTTACCAGTAATGAAATGCACTAGCAGTACACGAACTTGTTCATGGTACACACTTTATTTCACGGAGTCACAAACCACTTATTTTGCTTCAAAACTGGTGCAATTTATTCTCGAAAAGACAAACTTGTGCAACAAGCTCACTTAAAATCTTTCTGAAATGAGGCCTGGTAGTCGTCCCCCGCTCGACGATTATGGAGCCAACCAACACGTCCATGGTAGTGGTAACATGACTACATGAGACTACTCTCTCTGTTTTTATGAATAGCATGACTACATGAGACTACTCTCTTGTGGACGCAGCTTCAGTGAATTACAGTGCACAAGTCACCGAGCGAATTGGGTGAATCTTGTCCCTCCGTTTTAGATCTAACGGACACCCAAATCTGAAACTAAAAAATAAAACTTTTCAGATAAAATCGAAAAAAATTCAATAAATCATAAATGTTTCGTTTTGTACTCGGTGAAAGTTTCATCCTATTTTGATTAATGGTTTGCGTATGAATAGCGTTTTATGTTTTAAACTAAACGATTGGTCCAAATCAGATAAAATTTTCACAGAATAGCTAGCGAAGTATTTATGTTTTACTAGAATTTTTCGATTTTTTCTGAAAAGATTTTTTTTAAGTTTCAGATTTAGGTCAATCTTGTTCGTCGGATCTATAACGGAGGGACAAATGAGAGGCAAGTCGCTCGGTGACTTATGAACTAGCCGCGTCCGGTAATCTTGTACTCCCTCTGTCCCGAAATAAGTGTCTCAGATTTTGCTCAAAAGTGGATGTATCTAGACATGAAACAAGTTTAGGTACATCCATTTTTTGGTAAATATGAGACACTTATTTTGGGACGGAGGGAGTACCATAGTGCATTCCACTATTTTTCCTACTCAGCCATCGGACATGGGCTTTCTTTGTGTATTTTTAGTACTGGCCTAATTGATTGTTCTGCTACACATCCTAATGGAACTGACATAACCCATATCCCGGCCCAAATACAAAATGTAGATCAAAGCCGGTTGGCACTTGGCACACCATTTCGTTTGCTCGGGTGATCGATCGGTTCTCTGTTGCCCGATAGACAAAAAAAATCAATGAAGTGATATAATATTTTCTTTTTCAGTGAGGCTCAGAAACTTGAAGGAAAAAAAACTTGCGTTCTCTTTTTTTTTGCAGAGTTGTAACTTGTAAGGATGTATTCATAGCTTGCAAAACCTAGACTCGTACTAGGACATGACTAACTCGGCCACATGCGAGGTGAGTGGTGAGTATTTATTGGGGGCGCGATATGTAGAATAAGCAAATGGTATGGTGGTGACCAATAATTCATAGTTCCCACCAATATGTATATTACTTACTCCCTTTGTTCATGCATATTGGTGACGTATAAGTTTAGATGTCCAACCTTTTACTGCAAATGGTATGGTGGTGACCGATACTCCAATAGGTCATGCTACTATTGATGTATTGGTCTCCTACTTACTCTCTTTGTATGACGTATAACTTCATCCGCCTAACTTTTTACTAACCTGATGTGGTAAATGTTGATGTATTGTCTGAAACTTGGTCAAATTGTTTGACTTGTGACAGATGTAGAACTTCAATTATTTTGTAATGGAGTGAGCAATGGATTAAAAGCTTCACAATTCAGTTTTACAAATAAGGAATTGACTATATCTCACTTGGTTGGAAATTAAATTAATTTGGTATGTGACATCACCCACGATTTTAAACTGCATGAATAATTATTTTTAGCCTCGTAAAACAAATTTTAGTACCGCTTGAATAAATTTGTTTAGCCTCGTGAAACAAAATTTAGTACTGCGTGAACATCTTTACTCAGTTGCACAATATTGTAATCCATGTGCAACTCACACACCATTATGAATCGCGAGACAAATCTAAAGGCTTATGACGTGACTGAGATCTAACTTAAGTCTCACTTGGCTCCTACTTCCACAAAAACTGTGAGAACCCCAAAGGGGTGATATAGCCCAATGGCAAGTGTTTCCCTAGATTAGAGAATCGGGATTTACCGAACCAGTATAAACTATTGCAAACATCAACGAGGATGTATTACTGCACACAACGACAAACCAACTTGCCCCCAATGATTCAGAAATATTGTCAGTCTTCCGTTCCTGCTAGTTATAATGATTATACGCAGGGTGAATAGAAAGTGGTGAAATAATGTAAAGAAAGTAAAGTAATCAGATAGTTGATAATCTAAAAACAAGTAGATCAGTGCGAAAATAATATAAAACATGGAATGGAGATCATAGTTTTACTAGAATTATCTCTCCAAATAACTAAATCATGTGTTATGTGAACAAATTACAGTTGGCCAGCGATTAAATTTTACTTAAATTTACTTTAGTTTTATGGTCATGTATGTGCCCGAGCGTATTAGATGGTCATACAGACTTCTTCGACATACGTCGGTAAGTTTTTTTAAGTAAAGAACAACGGAAAATTTAGACTTATAGTGAAGCTAATCGTCAGTCGCATCATAGGGGTGATCATATGAGACGGTTGTACGTCAATCCTCCAAAATGCAGAAATTTTCAGGAGACATAACTACTAGCAGTACGACGGGGTGTACGGGATGAGCTTAAAGCGTTCCATTCAAGGGAAACTTCTCCCTGTACAGAAAAACACAAGCAAAGCAAAACGAAAACGAAAAACTAGAACAAAGAATAAACTAAAGCAAACTGAAAGTAATACTTGGACTATCTCTGAGATAGATGTTGTACGATCAATTCCTACCTTTGGTTTGAATGAAGGAGAGGGCGGTTTCGTCATAGTAAATGTCGAATTTTTTGTAGGCTTGTGAAAACCATTACAAACATGATAAGACGTACCTATCTTGGTTTGTTAATGTACCACATGTGTTTGATGGTCATGGTTGATGGTATTTTGATCATCCACATGTCTTTCTTCCAGCTGGCCCTTATGAGGTCTTTCAATCTTTGAAGTAACAAAAGCCAACTGATGAGTCTAGGTTTTCATCTTTTCTGGTGGGTATTTCTTCGTATGAACATATAAGATCTAAATTTATCACAAGCAAATGTAAGTGAAAAATGTCCTTGTCTACAATGTGGTAGTTTTTCCGAGCATCATAGAGAGTTCAACTTGCATGATGAATTCTGGTTGAAGATGCCTCCCACAGCATCACACTACCATTTACTCCAAACTCTTTTTACAATTCCTTTACTTTTCCTTTGCCATCAAATACAAAGTACTCTTCTCATAGGATTTAAATAGACGTGACATTCCAATCCTATGGGTTTCATATTCCTACACTTTTCCTATCCTATGAATCAAAGGACTTTGTCATAATATGGCGTCAGCATGGCGTCCACATAATGTTATGCGCATCGTCATATGGCGTAGAGATAGAGATAGATGGAGGAAGAGGGAGAGAGGAGGGAGGGAGGGAGGGAAGGAGGGAAGGGGGGTTGGGGGGCAGAGGTAATGTTAGAGTAGTAAACAAGCATTAATATTCGCTGGCATTGCTGTTTTTTGTCTCAAGGATCTGTAATTCTAAAGTTTGAATTATTTCCAGTTTGGTTGTAGTTACTGTTCTAATTTCATCGCATGCTGTTTACGTAGGTATGGAAGCACAGAATGTTGGAAAGCTTGTCCAGCATCAGATTTTATATGATCTGAGGCACAGACTCCACTGGAGTTTCTTGATTCTTGTTTTTCAATTTCATTTGATGACCCAGCATCTCTGCCTATCAAAAATCATGAACTTACTACAAACGAGGTAATGGAGTAATGCCTGCCTAACTTCTCTTTATTTTAGTTATGACCCTGGTTGCCTGTACCCTTTGCTGTCTAGCAGATAAAACGCCTTTGTGAGCATTTTTATGATCTGGATGAAGATTGTTTCAGTCATATCTTGAAGTAAGTATCTTTCTACTAATCTCTTTATATTGTAATTCATTCAAGATTATGATTATTAGAAATAGAAATGGCTATTAGTTAGATGCGCACAGGTTGGTCCTGTCAACCTCATGTGAAACTGATTTACAATGTTAGATGGCGCATACGCATAAGGAAAGCACTGTCGTGATGTCGTCATGTTCACAAGTGACACCAAAGGCTGATGGGACTGAGGCGGACGCCAAGGTCAAAGATGGTAACAAGCTTTTACAGGAAGAGGAAGAATTGACCAGTATCATTGATAGAAAAAGAATGAGAGAGAAGCAGCAATCAAGGCCTTGTGCGAATGTATGACCATTACAAATGTAAATGTAAAATTTGTTGCTGTGGCATTAATTCTGTGCTAATATACAAGTCTCCTCATTCCAGGATAAAGCATGCAAGGCAGCAAGAATGCAAATTTATCCTACAGAAGATGGCTACGGCGATCCTGAATTGTTCCCTGTTTGTGCCATCTAGTAGGTATCCTGCTGTGTACATATTCTGATCTGTCTATCTTTACTTTGCACCTGCAACATTCCTCTTCCCAGAGTTTCTTCCTTTGTGTTAAGACTTTATTATCATTAGTCAAACGCACTTCAATAAGTAACTATATTCTGTTAAGATTTCTCTGAATTATCTTTTGTTCTTCAAGTCATTTTTCCTTGTGAACTTAATGGCTTATATGGTTTTTACTTGTCCTTTCTATAGGGTGGGAAAAAGCTTTGTGCTGTTGAGTCACCACTGCTTGATTTGGAAGGTGACATCATAAACAGTGAGAATAAAGAAACTCAAACTCATGATGACTCTGATGATGAAATGGATTATGGTGAAAACCAAGTGACCAACAAAGGTAAAATTTTAGACACCCACATTAAGAAACCGGTCATAAATTCCTATCATTTTCAAAATTTACTGTAAATCCCACTGCGTACTATCATCATTTCAACCAGGTATGACCCTCAACTTAAAAGGATGATTGATGAAGCTTTTGAGCCTTCTGTGAGTGAAAATTGTGAAGAAGTTAAACATAAGCTCAAACGTGTGAAGTGAATTATTCCTTATGACCCTATCCCAATACAGTATGTTAGAGATAATTCCTGACCCTAATTTATATGAATCCCCGTGAAGGTTGGTAAGAATAACTGTTTTTTTAAAACCCCAAGGTGTATGATCTTCCCGAGAAGGTCGATGTTAGGGATTGTAAATTGAAAGTACTGGTGGATCCACGGATGAAGGACAAGAGGACCAACAGGTTCGTCCAGCCAGGGAAGAAATGGAAGAGTAGGGAGCATAGGCGCCCAAGGGGGTAAGGGGAAGAAGGGCGCCAGAAAGCAGGCATGAGAGAGGAAGCTGGCAATCAGGCCGGAAAAGCCAAGGAACTGGACATGACTCCTGCCGAAATTTCCAGCTAGCCAGCAAACTAGATAAGTAGCTGTTGTATTGTACACACTGTACTATAAGCAATTTGACAGCTTTTAGCTTG
Organism: Poa pratensis; assembly: GCA_947311845.1. Taxonomy (NCBI): domain Eukaryota; kingdom Viridiplantae; phylum Streptophyta; class Magnoliopsida; order Poales; family Poaceae; genus Poa; species Poa pratensis. Next base: position 23,707,765 of record CAMZMU010000115.1, on the reverse strand, counting down.
TTTTGTAGTACTCTGACATGAACAAAAGCATTGCAATAAGTATAATGAATGTACTCAAGCACAGTCGCCTTAGTTTGTCACCTAGTTTGTCTCCAAGAAACTAAGTTAGAATACATTGATTGACATGTTTAATTTCACATAAATTAAGATAGGAGAATTTTCCTATAGGCCGATGTTACTTCACCCACAAAGATACATACTTCAAACTCACGACGGTCTATGGATAAACAACCACCATAGAAAAGACGACTTACGTGTCATGTTGCGTTTTAAACACCATCGTTCTCTGTAATCACTTGAACCACCAAAACTATGTTTTGTTTACAGCTAAATGGAATTTGTGTGCTCTGTTGTGATTTTTTTTTACCGGAATGTTGGATAAACGATATAATGGCTTCCATATGTTTCTTCTTATGCACCAATATTTCTTCCAGGCGCCACTGCCTAACGATGGAAACACACATGCCACCGCGCCACACCTTCCTAGACTACCAAGCGGCGTATTCCCGAGAGCCGAGACCTCCCTCAAACGAAAATCCATGAACAGAAGCGGCGAATACAAGGCGATGTTCATGGATCCTACCTCCAACTACTGTGAATGTGTACTTACATTTTGTCCTTTTTACTCCCTCCGTATTAAAATATAAGACTTTCTACTTACTTTCTACACACATGTATATAGACATGTTTTAGTGCAAAGTTCACATAAACCTTGCACTAAAACATGTCTAGATATATGTGTGTAGAAAATAGATAGAAAGTCTTATATTTTGATGCAGAGGGAGTAGATTTCTGTTTGGCGGTCTTGGCTTTTGAAGCCCCAAACCTGAGATCATTTTTTTAATGAAATCCGGCACACATTAAATATAAAGAGAACCTTGATACAACCAAATAACAAGATAAGTTAACTCACAGATACAGAAAAGACCATAAATAAAGTGAAAAAAACACACAACCAAGAACCTGGGTCTAAATTTTTTCGCCCAGACCACTATCAACTTCATTGCCTTGCAGCTCTCGCAGATGATGGACAACTTACAAAAATTTAGCCACTAAAGTTCCTGCAAAGTTCCAGCTCGCGAACAACAACATTTCCATGGTTCTGAAGCGAAAAAACTCTAGTGCGCGCTTCACAGGAAACGGAGCCAATACGGTCGGATAACTGCAAAGGATATAAGACCGCATGCAAGAACGTAACAGGTTTACTTTCTCATTTCTTCCCCTGTTTCCTATTCATCTACACAAAATTTACAGCGCCAACCAAAATACACACTGCGCCACTACCACCACCCGGACACAAATCCTACACAATCCTTGAGTCCGAAATAACTTCCCCCAGGCCCCAACTAAACCTAAAACCTATCATACATACCCATATACTTGATCAGTTCATTGCGCCTCACATGCTACTGATCCACTAGAGCAGTATATGCACGGTCAGCTTAGGTGCGGAAATGCCAGGTCCCTAGCCAGCAGATACCGAAAGTTCAGGTTGTAAGGCACCCACTCGATGATCTTGCTCGACCTGCTCCCCTGCTGCTGGCACTTCTGCATCGCCATCCTCAGGTTCTCCGGGAGGTACCGCTGGACCATGTCGACGAGGCCCTGCGATGAGAGCTTCACGTCCTTCGCATACGCCTCCACGAGCTTCGGCAGCAGGATCTTCTGGCCCCTCCACACGCCGACCGTTGCCCGGATGAACTCTTCCTTGGCAGCCTCCAGCTGCTGGAACAGCCTCTTTGGAGTGTACACTCTCACCTACGAAAAAAGGGGAGAAAAGGGGCTTGATTTAGCACCACGGGTAATTATGCTTGCGGTACTTTGATGAAAAGATTCCTAACATGATGAATGATTCCTCCTATCAAGATTCCTAATCAACAAAAGGTTTTCGTTTCATAATCATGTTTTGACGCTATGATTTCTCAGGACACGTGCGCCTTTTCATACCAAATTTGTGCATGCATAAAGACGTAGCCAAGAACCACATGAGTATGGCTTGAAAAAAGGAAGCATTTGCTTAGTTACATGAAAGCAATTTGCGCATGCACATTAAGCTTACCGCGGGATCAGAATGGCTGCCTGAGCAAAGCGCAAAGCGCAAAAGAGGTTCGGATTGTGCAACGGCAAAGGCTTGCCACTCGTGCCCTACTTTGCTCACTTTGCTTTTGATCTTTGGGTAAAGCAAAGTACGTAGCCACTGCATTAAAAGGATCAACAGATGGAATTAGCATGCTTGTGATGTGTTAGTAATCAGTACAGTACAAACATTACACCCTTTAACTGATTGTTTTGGCATTATCATGTTTGCTATACCTGTCCTGGACAATGTGTGTTGCACCCAAGAACCAAGCTCTGGATCACAGCTACATTGATGTTGCGTCCAGCAATTTTGCAGGCAGCCTGTGGTGAACATCATGTCAGGAAAAGCAGAAACTTCGTCTGATTAAGTGCATTTTATTGCAGGAACATTTCATTGATTCCGCAGCAGAAACGAATCATCTTTACCTTAACAAGGAGTGAAGACTTCTTCAGATTGTTCTGTGGGACGCCGTACCTGAGATAAGCCTGTGGAAGTAGTACAAAGAGATCTGATTAATAAAAGTAGGACACATAACCAAGAATTAGCAGTAAACTGCTAAGGCCAGGGAGAGAAGCATTACATGCATCAACAGCGCATTGTGTATGTTAACCCAGAACGCAATCTTCTCTTCATAAGTCATTCTTCTCAGATCAACAGTTTCCAACCGGTACAAAATCAACCTGAGATATCAATTTAGAAGACTGTATCAGTAACTATTGACAAGCAGAACATCTCCATCCACTGGACAATAAGAGTCAGCATTGCTCACTTGTAAGTCTGGAGAAGATCCTCGACTTCTTTTAGCCTCCGGTTATCACGGCAAATCGCTGGAACCTCAACCATTGTATTGTATGGTCCACTGAACTCCTTCAACCCCTCAACATGGAATGGGTTTATCAACCGGGAGTCCAGCGTTGTCTCCCGCTTGTAATTTGGGCTCCACATGTCCCCCACATACTGTGGAGAAACTGCACTAGCTGAGGAGAACGATGATGTTGGAGAGGACGAGGAGCCGTGGTGAACCAACGGAGGATCTGCAAGTTTGCAATATACGCCTGCCATGCATCTCACCATCTCCTCCGAAAGATTGTTCGGGGTTTCAGGGATGTGGTCAGCTACATTGGTGCCCAGATACTCTGCTAAGCTTATCACACCTGCTGCAGTAGCATCACCTTCCTGCTAACAAAAATCATGAAAAGGCGCTTAGAATCTTATATAGCTTCACAGAGTACCTACATTAATCATTGAATTAATGTCATTTTCCTCATGATCTCATAAGTCATAATCAGTGTAACATCTTGTCTAAAAACTGTAGCAAGTCTTTTTTACACTATATCAACTTTGTGTACCATCACGGCATCACAACATTACTAGAATATCATGTCCTAACAGTAGCATATCCATCTTTCATAGAGAAAATCATTACCTCCAAAAATGAGAAAGGCTGAGAATGGCACGAGCGAAGAGCCCTCGCAAGACTCTCCTCGGATGGTGATATCCTAGATGAACAGATGCCACGATACGACAACGCAGACTGGCAGTGGAGCACATCAGAATCATATGGTCTATCAGAGCATGCGGATGTAGAGCAATCTGTCAATGGATCGTTCCACTTCTTACGGGGCGGTGGAGGCGGGTAGCTAGACCGGAGCACTGAGTCCCTCTACTCTTGGAGGGGACTTTGGCATTTGGTGTTTCCCGGAGCTGCCCTGACCGCGAACTCACTGACGGCTTCGGCGCTTCCCGGCGATCAGGAGGAGATAATGCAGGCGTTTGCTGCTCAAACGCTTGCCGGTACAGGGTCAGGAGATACTGCTCCATGTTCTTGACCTCCAGCTCAAGCGTCGCAATCTCCCTTATGAGTTCGTTAGCGGCCTGTAGAATCAAAGCTGATGATCATTGCAGCAAAGAAAAGTAAAAATTAACTGCTGAATTTGGGCGAGGGAGCCACCTTTGGCATTGGATTCTCGTGTGACAGGTTGACCGGAGCAGCGTTTGGCCCCAGAGCTTTCTCCAGGGAGCCACGCACAACCTGCTGATCCTTGAGGTGCTTTTCAAGCTGTAGAATCTGCATCGGGCAATCACGTGAGCCTACTATTATACTACAGGGAAAATTCAGCAGCAAAGGTAGCAAAAAAAGCCTATTGAGGGACTGGATAAGAGGAGAAACATTTTCAGCCAAGTTCAGAGAAACATAGAGTATGTTCAGGAATTTCTCACTGAACAGAAAATGCTATGCCATTTCATATTCGTAAATAGAGTTGGTCTAGAAGGTGGAAACTCTGGGGTAAAAATATAATTTTTTTAAGGATGCCTACTGTCCAGATAAAAATGAAAAAAAAATGTGGCATTTATCAAGCATGGGGATATGAGGAAACGCAACTTCCTATCTGCAGAAAACTGTCGACTTCCCTACTTAGAAACATGAACGAACTTCAAGCCGAGATGTCTGTGAATAATTTAAGAGCAGCATTTTATAGTGATTACCTCTTTCCTCAAAGAGTCTTGAGCCCCTCTCCCAGGCTGCGCTTCCTTGCTGAGATCAGTATTCACCTGAACCTTTACACCTTCCTGATGAACAAAATCAGAACACATAATTGCTCAAAATTACAGAAACTGCAGCGAAAATCTTGCATTTACTGCACAGTACAATGTTGAAGCCACCGCAAAAAAAGAGAGGGAAAAAACTCACTCGCTTAGGCTGAACAAACGTTTTGTCTGAAGCGAGCTGCGCATCTTTACCAAACATGTTTTCAAGATCACTGCCATAGAATAACACAAAAAGGGAAGAATCTCAATATAAGCATTCTTCACAGCACAACCAAGGAAAGAACTGTGACAGACAGAGCAAATCTTCTAGCATGTGTGTAGGCACGAACCTCCTAGAACGCCTATGCCTCTCCGAAGAATTGAAGGACTTGATCGCCTTGGCGAAGGCTCTGTGCCCCTTCTTCTCGTGCGCCTCCACCTCCATTTCTCGGCCGGTTCCCCCTTGCAAATCTCCCAAGAACTGAAACCAACATCAAGCGAACAGTAGGAAGTATCTCAGGCACGGGAGACAAGGAAGAAGAAGAGAAGAAGCACGAACAGAACAAAACTTACAGAGATCGTTGTTGGTGGTCAGGGAGCTCAGAAGAAACACCAGCAGCAAGCAAGGGAGCCCCAAATGATCCAAGAACGCGGAATGGCTTCTTCCTCCCAGGCAACACTAGGCTCCAACAAACCCTGCGAAACTGTGCGCAGCGACCAGTGCCATCTATCTACCACCTCCACCACTTCCTCTAGTAGCTCTTGAGGTCAACAACTAAACAGTCGTTTAGAGAGGGAAAGCCTCTGTGTTTCTCTCTCCAACTGCCCTGCAGAAACCCACTCCACCGCGTTTATATACAGGCAGAGGCAGGGCAGCACACCCACCAGCAATGACGCTAGTGTGCCTGCGAGGGCAGCAAAAAGGCCGTTGACTGTGACCTCTCGTATCTGTTGGGTTCCTTGTTGCCATGGATAAATAGATTTTAGCTCACCTCACAGCACCTTTTCGCCCAGGACAGGAAATTTTATTCCTCTCTGGACTTGTTTATACTTCGGATTTGCAGCTTGCAAAACTGGGAAAAAGAGAAACTTTTTAACCCAGCTCGGTTATTCGAGTCGTAGGCTTTCTATCTAAACCAAACCGTGATATGGTGACAGTGTCGTTGGGTTCTGAGACATCACACATGTGGAAGCAAAAGATTTGGGGATTAGACTAATGGCGACGCTGCTGCAATGCCTAGCAGAGCCCCAACCTTCTCCTCACTGTAATCTGACAAAACATCAGGTTTATTGACTAATCAGTTCGTAACCGAACTTGAGGGAGGGATTTCGGCATCGGAACAGTGAGCGGCGGTTGATGAGTGATGACTGATGCGGACACCAAAACGATAAAAGATAGGCCAAAACGCAACAGTGCGTACTCTGTAATTGGGCTTGTGTGTGGGATTAAGCTTGGAGGCTGGTGCTGGTACTGACCGACGGTGTGTACCTTTAGGAGTTGTTAATGGAACAGGTGGGTTGCTAGATTAGATGGATGTGCTGCTGACGGACATAGCTCTTAAGTCTTTGTACGGCAGATAGGTGGCTTTGATTCCCCCCTGCAGGCTGCAGATGGTTTTCTTTGAGAGTGACAGGCCAGCAAATGAACTGGGAACATGAGGTTTGCAGCTTGTTAGTACATGTCAATGGTGGAGACCGACAGTTTATTGGTTTGTTTGACATTTGTAACTAAATAGCTTAGTTAAGCTAAAAAAACTAAGTAGCTTAACAACCCTCATCATTAGAGAGTGCCATTTTCAACATATCTGCCACTTAGTATCTAACAAATAATCTCCAACTAGAGCAGCACTACAGATGAAAAGGCAAGATCACATCTCCCCAGTTAGCCTCCAAACTGAACTCTACTGGCTACTGGTAGTATCCTACACAAACGATTCGAGACTGAAGAAAATGGGGAGACCCTACTAACACCAAGACAAGCAGCCATTAAAGACAAGACCGCATTTGCATTTGTCCAAAGAATGTTTAAGCCCTCTTTAGGGGCGCAGACCTTAAAAGAAAGTGGGCATGTCATCTCAAAAGGGACGAAAGCTGGAAAGCCAAAGGAGCCCCTCCTCTGCTGTTGGGCGCTTCCTCTTGTTGGCTCCCGTTCTAGCCCTAAACCAAAACGGCTAGACCTAAACCACTGCCTTTTCCATCTTTACATCTCAAAAGACGGCGGCCGGGGAGGACGCCGGAGGCGAGCTGCTTGTCCTGTGCTCCGGGGAGCGGCTCGGCCTGTAGCAGGAATAAGCTGCGTTCCCCGTGGCGGCGAGCGGTTGTTGGTGTGGTTTGGACGGGGCGGGCCGCGCGTGCGTGCTCGGCTCGGCGGCCGCATGGGATTTGGGAGGCGTGGCCAGGGTAGGACACGCAGGTGTAGCCGTGCACGGTAAAGTGGGCGGGAAAAGGGCCTTTTTGTGATTTTCTGTGCTGGGGCGCGTGTGGGACTGTTGTTCACGTGCCACGCCCACGGGTTAAGCAGTGTTTTTTTTAATTCCAGTTAAGCAGTGTTAGTGTGTTGTTTTTCGAAAGCCATCTATCTGATTTCTGATTTGTTCATCGCAAAATCTTGAAAACTCGTCCACGTTCCGAAAGTCACGACCTAATTGCATGGTCCATTTCTCTCTTTTTCGAGAAAAGACTCCTGAAGAAATCTTATACTCCCTCAATTTAATTTTATGATGCACTCTACCTACCATTTCAATTTTAGCCACATACATCTTAAAATGAGCGAATCTAGATTTATTTTATACACAGATTCACTCATTTTAGTATAGACATGGCCAAAATTCAAATAGTACGTAGAGTGTTTTATAAAAGTGAACGGAGTGAGTATCTGATTTTTATCAAGAAAGAGAAAAAAAAAAGTAAAAATGAGATACAACTCGTTACAACAAGACCAATACAAAACAAAAATTCACCGAAAATGATATTGGTCTTCTTCTTCCTCCTTCCTTTTATGATTAGTGTAGTAATTTTGAAAAGTAATGTCAAAGTAGGTGAGTTCGAGTCTAAACTCCTCTTCAGACTCTAGCAGAGCGACCACGAAGAGCAAAATCCTAGACGTTGTATGAGAATGTGACCACGAAGACCACTTGACCATTGATGAATGTGACGCTAGGTTTTCCATTTCGATGATGTTCTTGTCGGGGAGATTGTTGAATCAGTATGCTCTCGCGAGTGACGACGGGCATCGAGGTGGTGCTCGTGAGTGTATCCACAGGTAAAGCCACATATCTGAAGTGCTTGATCGACTAGCGACCCTTCCTTGATACCATGTGGTAATGTCCGTCGGTGACCTAATTGTGCAACACCTATGGATACTAGACATGGCTCTTCCTAAAAATTTGGATGGCAGAATTTCATATCCCAAGATATTTTTATGAAAGTTGATGTAGTAATTTTGAAAAGCCATGCTAAAGCGGGTAAGTTTGAGTCCAAACTCTTGTGTTATCTCCAACTCTATGAAGCGAGAGAAAATCCTACTGAATGGTGCTTAAAAAGGACAGTTGGCAATCCGAGGTGGACATCGATGAATACGACGCTAGGTATCCACCCACTTTGGTGGTGTTCTTGTGGGGGTGATGGTGTGATTATCGATTCTATTGTGGGGATAAGTTTCTGGTCCTCGATATGGTGCCTGGGGCACTTCAACGGTGTGGAGACGGATCAAAACCGCTTAATCGATCGACTAGTGAGGATAGGTCTCGCTAAGAGATCCACGACGACGCGGTTCGGATGTACGGTGGGGTGTTTTTGCACCTTATGAATGGAGATGCACCGGTGACCCTTCTACATCGTCTCGAGATGATGTTGACTCGTGACCTAACGATACGGTGGATGACAGATGCCAAGTTGTAGGCTAGGTCGGCTCCCTATCCCATACCGAGCGATGACGGATACGAATAATTAGATGTTTCTTTGGATTTTGGATAGCCACTTGTGGGACTCCGGAGTCGCACCAATGAGAATTTAAGAATACTTTCATATAATGTTCATCGGCAAGAGTCTACATGTGCCACCGGTGAAGCACAGCCACCTAAGTACTGATCGGTCCGACCGGTGGAGCTCTTGGACGTTTCCGGGCCAAGAGCCTTAGTTAGTTGATGTTTCCATTTGGTTCTTCTTTATGATTGTTGAAACGGGCAAGACCTCACCCTCGCCTTTGTTAAGACTATCAAGCCTTCTCAAATTAGGTCTATGGGTACGAAGGCCTCAAATTTGTTATACGGTAAAACCTTTGCACGTAAGCAGTTCAGGTCTAAGATAAAAGCTAGAGACTTGTTGAGAGGTAGCTATGATTTCAATCTCACTAGCAACAAGCGGTAGGGTCATTTGTTGTGGTGTTACATGAAAATGAACCATATTGCCCCTAGCTGTGTTAATCGAGCTATGCTCTTTTTCAACTATTCGCGCCTTCTAAAAAGTTGTTTTTGCACCACCAGAATGGGTCCTTATGATTCTCAAAAAAATGATGAGGGGCAAGGCTGATATCTCGCAGGTGATGCTATCAATTGGAACATAGGTCATCGAAAAGATGTCGGACGACTCACCAAAGCACGAAAACCAGTTCGATGTCTATATTTTTTTACCGGGAATCAAAATCGTAGATGGATCTAAAGGTTATTTAGATTTATTTATTTCTTTAGTATATCTAGTATAATTGTGTGAAGAGGCGTCGAGGCAAGATCTACAAAATCATCTGCGTCGACTCAGCTATCAAACTCGTAATCAAACGGCGGGACGTGAAGCAAGCCAGCTATAGGTGGTAGACAGCTTTCTCATCACAGAGCGTTCTATTATCTAACCCATAATGCATAAGATTGGAGCCTATTTTTTCTAAAAAATATCATCTAAAAAAATTGAGACAAGCGAAATGAACACATATAAGGATAGGGTCCTCTCGCAAATTTTCCAGCAGCCCCTTTTCCTGTAAATTTTTGGCCTTGTGACCAAACTGGCGGTGCCGTTCGTTACTGCAATATCATGGGCGGTCAAGCCTCGCAGCAAGAATAAACGTCGGCTACTCCTTGCCCTGGTGACGAGAGAGAGCACTGGTTGCCTCTGCCATTTTTTCACAAGCTACCACATGGCTTGTCCAAGTCAATCCATGATTGATCCTGCAGCGCATGATTAGTAATCACAAACACACAGAACGCACCAAAGCCTCGAGTAAGCATTCAGGTTACTGTTCCCACTGCCAGTAGCCACAAGCCCACAAGCCAGTGTTAAATTCGTTAACTTTTATGTTGGATTAGCTCACTAATTGGCAGCAGTGTGAGCAGTGCTACAATGTACAAGTACTACATGTCCTTTCCCAAAAAAAACAATTGTGAGATGACCCGGCAGCAAGCAAGCTAAGAGCAACTCTAACAGCTGCCCTAAATTAAGAGGCTGTTTTTGTGTTTAGGACATGTGTTTTAGCGTTTTAGGACACATCTGACGGTCTACACTTGCTGCTAAATTTTTGGTGTCCTAAAAAAAATCTGCTTTACCAGCTGCCCTATAATAGGGCACCTGCTCTCCAACAGCTGCCCTAAATTTAGTGCCCTAAACACGATCCAACGATAGTGAGGGACCAAAACGCATCTGACGGTCTACACTTGCTGCTCTGTCAGTGGAGTCCGGAAGTCAACGCGCGCCCAAATCAACCGAGGCCGGCTGAGATCGGTTGATTCACCTGCCAGCCTGCTTGCTTTGGATCGATTCATTGAAGCTAGCTACCTGCACGGCCGGATCGAACAATTCAGCTGTGTGCCTGCTTGCCTCGGATGGATTCGGTCGCTCGATTCAGCTAGCCTCGGCGATTGGGAACTTCGCATCCGGCGATTTCTAGGACGCGGGAGCGCACCCACTGGCCTCGCACTTGAGCCCGCGGAAGCCACGCAGCGTCGACGGACGGGAGAGCGCGCCCGAGCTGCGTGCCGGACCCAATCATTCCAGCGGCGGCGGCGCTTGATCTCCTCCCGGCGGAGAAGATGGAGCTCGTTGGCTCGGGCGTCCTCGCGCCTGCGCACGCAGCTGCCGCAGCTGGTCCTCCGCGGCCAGCAGGCGCGCCGCCAACACGCGGCCCCGCGACTGCAGCGACGGCGGCCATGCATCGGCCATCTCGGCCACCTCGAGGACCTCGCCGGGGCGGCGGAAACGGCCGGCGACGCAGGGAATTGGAGGGGAACGTCGAGTGGGAGCCGTACCGGCGAGCGGCGACGCAGAGTTCGCCGGATTTGACGAGAAACCTCGATTCGCCACTGGCCACCGGTGGCGGAGCTCGCCGGAGCAGCGGGGATGGTCGGCGTTGGGGGGAATCGGTAGAGAATGTCGAGGGAACTCCGTTCCGATGAACGGCGGCGCCGGGAGCCACCGGAGCTAGCCGGAATCGACGGCGACAGGAAGGGGATTTGGCAGACCTGAACATTCACGGTGGCAGTTGGGCTTCCCGCGCGAGATTCCAGGATAGGGCACCGGGCGCGCGCGGCCTCGCGTGCTATGGGGCAGAGAGGAGCAAAATATAGGGCAGCCCTATAATAGGGCATCATATAGGGCAACTGTTGGAGCATGGTTTTTGTCCCTGCGTGCCCTATAAAACCGATTTTAGGGCACCAAGCCTAATTTGCGGTAGCTGTTAGAGTTGCTCTAAGGTCGGCAGACAGACATGCGATGCGGTGGTGGGCTTGGAATCTTGCCCCGCATTGTCAAATGTCACATGGATTAGACAACAATATGCTTAGCAGGAACACTAGTACTACTACAGGAACAGGATCGATGCCTTGCCTTTTGCAATGCAGCACATGGATTTGCCTCGCTGTGTTTTGCGTTGCCTTTGCATTGCATGGATGATGAATCTTGTTGAGATCCGGAAAGAGAGAGCAGTGTCACCGTGAATGGGGAACCAGATCCTCTAACGTCAAGGAGGGGAAGTCAGGTAAGCTACAGTGCTAAGCTAGTGTAAAACGAAGAAGGAAAGTCAGGTAAGCTACAGTGTTAAGCTAAGGAATACTGTATGCGATTCACTGTAGCTAATTACTGTGCATGTAATTTTTCCAAAATAAAAAATTAGGCAGTAACAATTTTGTTTATAAGCCATTATTGTAAATGAATACCACAAATCTACACTGTGCAAGTTAATTTAAATTATATTTGGATTAATCATATAGATGTGAAGGAGGGAAGTTAAAGTACTGTAGTTTACCTGACTTCACTCCTTAACGTTAGAGGATCTGGTTCCCGTGAATGGGTGTCTCGCCAACTCCAAGGTCTGCCTTGTTCCTAGGCCGTCGCGCCATGCCGCTCGGGCGTTCTTTATTGCAAGGTCAAAAGACGGGCGAATCCGATGTCGCTTTGCGCGCCAAGGTCCACGATGCATCGTCATTTGCACACGATGCTTCTTAGTTAATCACCTTACTAATCTGTTCTTAAGACTCGTTGCTAATTTCATACTTGCGTTAGCTGGAGTAGGTGTTGTTGGTACAGCAGTTACAGTCTGTATAGAAAAAAGCATAGTCAGAAGTCAGACTCGGCTGCTTTGCAAGTGCAACTACCCAGCGGCCCAGCCTGTAGCTGTCGAAAATATTTTACATTACGGTTCTCCAAGCTGTTACGGAAGGCAGGGGAAAGACCATTGTCAGAGACCAAGATTTGACGCAGAAAACCATACTAGTAGGAGCCTTTGACAAAGCACGATTACCAACAACACAAAGCACTGCATGTCTGCATTGCATCAAAGTGCAGCCACCATAAACGCAGCGAGCAGCAAGCACTAGGAGAGCTGCGACAGGGAAGAACATCTCGCACGCACCGGCCGCGAATCGTGGGTCGCGCGTCCCGGTGCGAATTCCGTAAAAGCACATCACAGCCGGTCAGTGCTCTACCTACGTGCGCCTAATACTAACTATATATAAAAGCGTGAAGAAGATTGACCACTGTAGCTCTACAGTGGCCTGAAGTAGCAGTAGCAGGCCACCTCCGCGCCGTCCGATCGGCGATCCAACGGCCAGAAGACGGCCGCGGGCACTGTAGCTGGAACAGTAGCTGCAGCGCCACCGCCCGTCTCCGATCGGACGGCCCACGGAACGCGCCCGTGTCGGCTTTACAAAAAAAACTCTCACTTTACGTGAAATCGAACCCGCAGTCCACACTTTTCCGCGGGGAAGGACGCACTTGCAAATTTCCCAGACCTCAGGGGCCCCGCTGAAAAACAGCCACCACTTTCCCCCCTCCCCTCCTCCACGCGTGCGCGGCCGAGGTCGCCGCCGGCCGCCGACGCCTCCCGCCGTCGCTGCAGGACTCCCCGATCCAATCCAGCGCCGCCACGAGCTCCGCCGCAGCCGCTTCCATCTCCTCGCCGTAGATCGGCCGCTGCGCCGCCGCATGGGCGCCAGAATCGTCGCCGCGGACACCGCCGTCCTCCGTCGCTTCTGCGCATCGCGGCGTCGCTCCGGCGACCCATCGGGGGCGGCGCCGCCAGCAATGGGTCGAGCGCGACGATGCGCATCGAACGCGCCCAGCGGCGCGTCCCGAGACGCCGCAGCGCGCCGGCGGCGAGCTCTCCCCCGCCGCGGCTGGCGCTGGCCACTGTGACGTCAGGCCCACACGTCAGCTTTTTTCCTTTTTTTCTTCCTGTATTTAGAAAATTTCTAAAAAAATGCAGATTTTTTCCCCTCTTTTTTTTTTCCTTTCTAAATTTTGAAAATTTCTAAAAAATTACACATACCTCCAATTAAAAATATTCAAAAAAAATACAAACTAAAGAAACAAAGTTGCAAAATTGATAGAGTTTCACAAATAAAATATCCACCTCAAATATTTTATACCTTCTCCAAACAATTTCATTTAAAAAAAAAACTTCAAAACCCAAAATAGTCATTTAAAATGCTGCTTGACCTTTTCCAAAATATTATGAATTCAAACAAAATTGTAATTAATTGTAACAACCATCCATACAATTCAACAGATTCAACTACACTTTTCCATTATATTCCAAAAAATACAAATTAAGAAAAAATGCAAACAAAAATGTACGAATGGAAAAAATAACAAAAAATGTCTATTATTTTGGGTTCTAGAGTGTGTTTTCAGCTGAAAATTTTTGGGAAAAAATAAACAATATTTGAGATGTACATTCCACATATTATTTAAAGTTTCAAGATATAAAAATAATTTTTAACAGATTACAAATTATTCGAGATGTCTATTCTGATTACCGCACTAATTTATTATGATCGCGCTATACATTTAAATTTAAAAATGTTTCAAATCAAACATTTTTTAAATTCACAACATTCTTCATTCTTTAGTTCCAACAATTTCCAATTTTTTTTAAAAAAAAAGAACTCCAAAATATAGAGACTACCTAACAGGTGCGGCATTGCCGCGCCCAAATACCTAGTCATCTTTTTACAGGGGGAGACTTGTGAAGTGAAGAGCGAAAGCACAAAGGGAAGGCGACGAGGGAAGAGATGAAAAGAGAAAGGCTACGGGGAAAAAAGCCAAGGGGAAGCGAAAGATACTGCATATACTTGCACGACCGAAAACTGATAGTAGTAAAGAGAATTCGGCAAAGGAGAAAAGGGAGAAAAGCCGAGGGGAAAAGGGTAAAGATGCTGTATATCCTCTAGTCCTGCATTGCACGGCCGAAACTGATACTGATAGTACGTAAAAGAAAACTAGCAAAGGAAAAGAAGGGAGAAAATTAAGGCTGGGAAAGGGAAAAGGGAACGAGAAAACGTAGAGAGAAGGCCGAGTTTCCGGCCGTCTTTTCGCCGGAAAAGTGGGCGGCGCGTTTCAGGATGAATTTTAACGAGGTCCTCCTTACAGCAGAAATCATTAAAACTCCATGTTCGTGTAGGGTGCGCTTGGACTTTGAATCCTGACGCTTTTTAGGGTTCCTGGTGGTGGTGGAACTCGATACTACATACAGTACTACGCTGACATACTAGTGCGATGTGGCAAAGCAAGGCGGATGGACACGGTATGGGAGAAGGAACTTTCGAAAGTGGCATTGGATTCGACGGCGGCGAGGGGAGCGGCCGGCCTTTCCCTCTTCTCTTTTGTTGCCACTCTCGCATGCAGTCAGCTGCGTTTCCGCCGGAAACGTTGCGTCGAGTGCAACCGTGCCTCACCGGACCCAGGGACGGAGCCAGGGGTGCGAGCTGGGGCCATGGCCCCCCCTGTGCTGCAAATTTTCTGAAAACCCCCCTGTACAATATGTAGATTGATCCCTAACTTTGGCAGAAATTGACTATATGACCCCCTTCAAACAATTTAGTGTATAGTTGGCCCCTCCTCTTACCATTCGTGGCTCCCTCCCTGCCGGACTACAGTGCAGCGAGGACGACTCACCCATTCGCTCCTGTATATATGTAGCCCATCAACGGCCACTGTTCAGTGCTCACGGCTTCACGCACCCTGAACCGTAACAAGTACACCTACCTACAGTGACGTGAGCACGAAACTTAAGCAAAAGCTAAGCTATACCCCAACTCAGGACGCAACATAGTACCCCCTCTTTCACGAAATACATTGGCTATGATATTTGGTCAAATTCAAAGTTTACAAAATTTGATGAAGTATATACAAAAAAAAATCAGCATCTACACTGTAAATTTTGCAAAGTTCAATTTTGACTAAAAATTATCAGCAATGTATTTTGTGAAGAAGGGAGTACGTACATAATACTTCGATTCCTCGGCGTGACGCTCCTGGAAAAAGTTCCATTTCTGACAGCTCCAGATGTACGAACAAAAACGGCTGTAAATGTGTTTGGCTCCGGTCCTGGCCTGTCCCCCTGGGAAAACAGCAGGAACAGCCCCTCGCCTATGTCAAGTCATCGGATCTCAGTCCCCCTCGCTATGTTTCAGGCTGCAAAGTGCAGAGGCATTCATTTTCGAAATGGTCACTCTCACCTACCAGCATTCCTACGGCTTCGACTTCAGGAGGCATAGCCATAGCGGGGTTAAATGCTCGCATTGCAGACGGGTAAATGCGGCCTGAGCAAAGCGGCATAACGACGAAAGAAAGAAGCGACGCACTTCACTGGCCGGCGACACTTTCGCAACGTATGTTTTTGCAGGGAGAGGCATGCTGCTTGAGTAGGTATGCCCTGTACGAACGCGAATAACTGCTCTGGATGGTGCCACTACGTGGAGTTTGGCCGTTTATATGAAACAGATATTGCACATGAGTTTCATGGGAAAGCAGTTCAGTTCCTGTAGGAATCAAGAGAAAGATAACACACCCTGTTGCAATTAACAGAACTAGAGAGATGATACAGGTGCCAGAATTAGAGTTAACGACCTTGACTTGGAATAAAGATTCTTCGGAATATAATGCTACAAATATAAAGAATATAATGCTGGTGGACGTAAGTACATGAGTTTCATGAGAAGCAGCTACTTCCTGCAGATATATCAACAAGAAAAATAGACACAACTGGAGACGATACAAGTGCCAAAAATTAAGGCACCGATTCTCCACTTGAAATTCTTCGTTTCTCTTCTGTTTTTATAAAGAACAATGGCAAATTGGCAATGTGCATTTGACTTGCCCAACATCGGGCAAAGCCACTCGCCTTTGTAACACTGCGCTGCACTAGCTACCAGCCAAACACCTCGATGGCTCTTCTCTTGCTACCTCAGGATCATCTACACGACAAATCGACAAAAACAGAAGAAAAAAAAACTAGAATTACTATACTGCTCCAGCTTGTGCAGCTGGAGCAGATTGAGGCCATGCATTGTCAAAATTCCCAGTCAGGAGCAGTACATTCAGAAGCTCATCTCCCTTCCTTGGCAAGAGGCTTCACCTTGCGCCGATGGCCAAAGCTGTTAACGAGATCCTTGCGGGCGCACACCGGGAACAGGTGGACGCCGGGGAGCCTGAGGCGCCTCAAGACGTAGGGGAAGCTCAGCTGATCCCGGGAGGTGAACCTAACCACCTCGTTGAACCAGAGGCACGTGAAGAGGTTGGTCAAGGGGGCATGATCCCTCACAATAACTGAAGCTTCCGCGAGAGCTGTAATGAAAAGGCAAATGAATGGGTCACTTATTATCGGTGCAGTCCAGTGCAGTGAAGAGGGCCACTGCGTGTGGCGGCAAGGCCCTCAAGAACACGCATGATTTCGATTTGGAGGGCCCAACCCATATGTAAGTTTGGAGGGCACTCCTGGTTCTTCTACCTAGTCCGCATATGGGTTGGGCCCCCGGAGGCCTAAATGGTGTGTCCTGTATCATTTGGTTGAGGTGCAGAAAGCCATAAAGGAGCCATACCTTTTATGCTAAACGCATGCAACTGGGCCAACTTTATAGCTCATGCCTTTTGCAAAACTACGGCTGCGGAGTAAAACCAGCATGGTTATCTATAGAGTACAGGGTGTTATTTTATTTTTTCAGTATGTATGTGGCCCAGCACCCTAATGTCCTGGCATTGTTCTTTGTTCTCGTGTATAAGCTCATTCCTGCTGACATGGTTTCCTATGAAGTGAATGAATGGCCGGCCAGCCTCTACACTGTGCACAGTAGTGGGAGCACATATGGGACATGATGCAGGGCAAAACACAAGAGCCAGATAGTCGTAATATCAATGTGCAATCTAGAGAAGAAAACTAATAACTGGTAAGCTGGGAACAGCATAACATCAGTGCCAATAAATTTAAGGTTTGCGCTATGCAAGGCATGATAAGAATGGTGAAAGCAAAAATTAGTAAGAAGACAAAGATTAGAAGCCAAACCTTTCTTTCCGTTGAATCGTTTGTCATCTGGAATGCCATCTTGTCGGTACTGATCCAACTGTATTTTAACTTCTTCCGGAGTTGCCTTGTGTTTCTTAACAATTGCTTTACCCTCATCATACAAGCTACTCCGAGCTCCATGTTCTGATAATGCTAAGGAAGAGTTTGAATGCCACAGAAGAGCTTCAATGACTCCTAGTGGATCTCTTCGGAACTGAGATTTCGAATCCACCCAAATCGAGTATCTTGCCATAGGAAAAAGGCGATGGCTTATCAGCTGAACAGAATAGAACACCAAAATGGAAGTCAGTTTATGACAAGGATTCATCCTACACAGACACCATATGACTGATCATAGAAATATAGATATCTGTAAGACAATCTCATTCTAACTGTTATAGTCCATAAGAGTACCACAAGATGAACATTTACTGTTTTTCTAAGTAATGAAACTGAATGCTGAGGCTTCTACTAACATTTTTCTGCAAGTAAGACAATGAAGGCACAGGGTTTTCAGATGATACCTTGGGAATTTTCCCATTCAACCGTTGATCTGCAAAAGGAAGATCTCTCACAAGAATGATCCTCCAAAGGCCAATCATGAGATCTTCACCAATCTCGTTACCTTCCTCCTGCTGAGCTGAGCGAGTGACTTCATCCCAGAATGCAACATAGCATACCTACAAAAACAACAAGCATCAGCGAACAAACCAGGAAAGAAGCTCAAGACATCAACATCCTACACATCAGAAATACCAAACCTTTTTCAGAGACACTTCTGTCATCCCTATGGGCTGGTGAAGGTCATCCCCTCCACCAAATGCACAAGTGGCTACAACAACTTTGCAGGATTTCATGTAATCTTCATCTACATCAGAAACTCTGAACCCTCCATTTTCACTGTAGAACCCACAGTGAACCGTTGTAATTTCCTTTGGCTGCAGCATTAGTAGCAAAAAAATGAGGATGTTAGCTAACACATAATCTTCCCTCAATTCAGTATTTTGATTTTTACGATGTTTGTCATGTAGAATGTAGTATCTACTTTCTGGATAGATACATATGGGAATCAGTAGAAATGCACATATGGTATTGTTATCCACATACTAAACAGGAACATACATATTTCGTAGGGCAACTCCAATATCTTACATAATTTTCAAAAACTTCATGAAATATTGAGCCTGAACAAAACCTTGAAACTTTCTTCTCTTTCAGTAAGAGTCTGATATCCCGTGAATGAATTAAATCGTGAATTCGTCATATTGGATGAAATGTTATCTTCAAGATGGGGCAGACTGGACCTGTACACAACTCTCTTGACTGGCATGTTTTGTTCCGCGGTTTCAGGAAGTTCCAGATTTTGAAGCATCTCAGGATCGAGCATCTTCAGGCATGCTGTCAATATAACACCGAATTCATGAGCAAATAACATGTCACGAATGAATATACTGTTATTGGTCTAAAAACTTATCACACACATATTCTAGAAGTGCAAAGAAATAAAATAGCAAAGTATACCCCAAGAAATCAAAAGAATCAGTAGAAAACATGGGCTGGAGCCTAGATGTACTAAACAAGAGAGAGTTAGCAGCTAACATTTGCTATCATTCAGTACATGAATAACTTTGACCAGAGTAATTTAGTGCATCAGAATAAGCTACACAATACGTTGCACAGCTGTACTTCGGCTGAAGGATGAATCTGCATCTCAGTTTGACTAACATTATCATTCAGGCAAAACGCTAATGGCCAACTTGTCATTATCTATTCACAACTTCACAAGCATTGCAAGTAGAGAGTAAACACCACCGAAGGGAAACCAGGATCAACAGAACAGCTTGTATCATGCACAACAGAGAATATAAAACTACAGGACAGATAAGCAGGTCAGCACATTATACTGTGGTATCACCTCCATCTCCCATGGCTACACCACCATAGTACAAACTGAACAACACGTTATAATATAGGCACACTCACAGATCGGCGAATTAAATTACAGAGTAAACCACTGAATAAGCCGACAATTTAGGGTTTAACGGTCGAGGGCGCGAGCTTACCCTTCCTGGCGCCATCGGCGGCGCGGGTGGCGCGGTTGACGCGGCTGAGGTTGCCAGCTACCGGCGGAGGCGGCGGCGAGGACGAGGATAGGCGGTAGTACTCATAGGCGAAGAGGGCTACGGCGAGGAGCGCGAGAAGGAGCGGGGCGCCCCACCGCGCGGCGCGGCGGAGGAAGCGGCGGTGGGCGGAGCCGGGGTGGCGGTTCCGCTTGCGGCGGACGCGGACTCGCACCTTCCCCGAGGCCTCGTCGTCGTCGGAGACGGAGATGGAGATGCCTTGGATCAGCGACGACGAGGACAACATGGACGGACGGACGGAGCTGGGGACGACGAAGAGGAATAGAGGATTGTTCGGCTTCGGTGGTGGGCTCGGTTAGGCCGCGTGTGGCGGAAGAAATCGGAATGGGCCTTTGGTTTGTCTCACACGGACCGTTCGCTTTTCTGCGTTTGCACTTCGGTTTGCCAGTCTTTCTGCTTTGCCACTGTCAAACCAGCTGAATTTCCAACCTCAATGTTAAAAAAAAACAGAATTTCCAACCTGGTTTATATCATATATTTTCATATATTTAGAAAATCATTACTGCATATCATTTGAACAACTAGATTGTAATCCAAGTATCCAACCAAGCTACAGAGAAGGCGATGTACTATACGCTCATGGAATCAAAATCCACATACTTCAAGCTTGAGCAACCGCGGCAAGCTTGGGGCAGTGATTGCAAGAAAACTGTCTTCCGTAACCTAAAAAAAAATTGCTTTCAGAAAACGAATATTACAAATCTGTGGCGTCCAGCACAGAACAATGACACAGAGGGCTTTTTTCAAGTGGGGAAAGACGAGACTGAAATGGCTCTAACAACAATGAAGTATTATCCTCCTTAACGCTTGGAGAACTGGGGACGCTTGCGCGCCTTCTTGAGACCCGCCTTCTTCCTTTCGACTATACGAGTGTCTCTCGTCAGCAAGCCTTCTGACCTCAGAGGGACTCTGTTGGCAGGGCTGATCTTCAGCAATGCGCGTGCCACGCCGAGGCAGATTGCCTGGGCCTGGCCAGAGAGACCGCCTCCCTGAACTTTCACGAAGACGTCGTAGTTGTTCTCGAACCCTAGGGTTGCCAGGGGGACCTTGCAATACTCCATCCACATCGGATTTCCTTGCAAATAGTCCTGCGCATTTCAAACATATAAGTACAGACTAAATACTTATAAAATGTTAAGTTTCTGATTTGCATCTGCCCCTTTAGGTACACAAAAAGAAAACTTTTGTGTCTACAGAGTATATAGGGACATAGAAACTGTTTCAGCATCATTTAGTATCTATGCGGCTGAAACCTACTACTCATCAAATGTTTCTGATTTGCACATGCACCTTCAGATACATTGAGACAAAAGCTGTGCCTATACAAACTACATAGAGACAGAGTATAGCTGTTTCAGCATCATCTACTCATTTAGTATTGATGCAGCTGAAACCATCTTTTGGTAGTGTTTAACCTTGTGTAAGTTAGCACCATAATAGATCATGTGTACAAATAGTTGCATGTAATCTACACCACAGAGAACGAAGTTTTTTCTTATAGATTCTTGGTTCATGAGCAAATGAATGAAAACATTCCATCAATTCAACTCAGCTCACTATCTGGAAGCTAAAACCTTACTACACTAGAAACCAAGGTCAATTTCAGTTACCCAACTGCAGGCCGCAGAACCCCCGCCATCTAAAGCATCGTGCATTGTCAGTGATGTCAACAATGTGAAGAAATGAAGCCAATCAAGGGAGTATACCAAAAATCTTATAAGTTGGATAGATGTAGTATGTCAGCCATCCATTTTCGAAAAAAAAGGCATCCAAACTGTGAAATAAAACCTTCCTTTCACTAGTTAAGCATACATTTGCCAGGCCTTATCAGTCTTTCAACAGCTGTGTGAGCTAATTTATGACCTAGTAGAGTATCCGCGTCACATTTTCCTCCTGATTGGATATCTTAAGAGTAGTTTCCTCCTTTAAGACATGTTACCACCTAGCACCCAGCACCAATTTCCACAAAAGAGTATTATATGGTCGTGCATTGCCGTAAAGAAAACCAAAATACACAAGTATGAATTGGTTAACCTAACAGTTGTGAGAAATTTGCGCTGTTCTTTATGTAGATGGATTTAGCGAGTAGACATTTGCAACCAATAGGCAACTGATCAACTAGTATCTCCCAACACCAAGCATGAAATATCAATATATTACTACATTACCAATGCGCAGATATGCCTACGACAAGCATAGGCAACAGACAATTTCAAATTCCGTCCAGCAGCCACATCAGTTACACCAAATGTTGCAGCAGTGTTGAAACCGGAGTGCATTTTTCGAATCGAGACAGGAGATAACAACCTTGGCGTCGCGGAAGTTGATGAAGACCTTCCCGGTGCCCTCCTGGAGCACGACGCGGGCGGACGCGGTCTTCCGGCGGCCCGTGGCGGTGATCCGCTGAGCGGCGAATCCCCCCGGCAGCCGCTGCTTCACGTACTTACGGAGCGCCAGCCCGGAAAGGGCATCCTCCTCCGCTTCGACCGACAACACCTCCTCGGGGCCCTCGTCGACGGCTGGCGCCTCCGCCTCGACCGGCTCGGCGGCGTCGGCCGCAGCGAAGAGGGTGAGGCGGGCCGCGCGGCGTGAGGAGGGGAGGAGGCGGAAGAGAGGGAGCGGGTGGGGAGCGGAGGTGGAGGGGAGGGAGAGGTGGGAGAAGGCGGAGGCGAGGGAGGAGACGGAGAGCGCCATGGCTGCTGCCTGCTTCGGTGGCTGGGGTGTGCGCGATGGATAGGCCGCGGCCAGAGGAGGATAAGCTTTCGCTCTGCGAGTGCGAAGGGCCTCGCTGGTTTGAGTTCATCCAGTCTCAGTTCCATCGGAAATCAACGCTCGAGATTAACCTACTACTCCCTCCATTCCAAATTACTGTATAAGATGTTTTAATATGGATTGCATACCGACTAAAGTTAGTAAACATATACAGTAAAACACGTCTAAATATATCTAAAATAGAAGGGAAAAAAAGAAGCATGTAGACTTTTCAGAACGGAGGTAGTACATGTGAGATAACTGTTAAAATAAACGTGTAGACATTTCAAAATAGTCCCTCCATTTTGAATTATAAATATGTTCTAAACTTTCTAAGAATCAAATCAAAACTCTCTAATGCGCCTTTTCTTTTCATTGACGTTCAGAAACTTTCAACTAGTTAGTAACGAAAAATGACAAAAGAGTGGTATATATCAACTAGTATTGCCAAGACTAGTTTGAGAGTAACATGTGCAACAAGGATTTTACAACCACGATCTCACTCACGACGGATATCTGAGATTTCCCTCAGAGCATTTTTAACAGATCTCGGAAAATGCTCCGGCCCCTATGTTAATTGGCATTTTGAGTTCAGGGGCCAAAACTCGACCGACGTAGATCCCGCAAAATGGGTCAGCCCAGAAATATTTTTTGGGAAGCAGGAAATTGAACCCCAGGACATCCATATGTCCTGATTTTGTGGCCTCATTTAAGGTTTTCCCGATTGCTTGGAAATTTTGGCGGGTGGAAGTTTCACCTCTCACCCTCCATTCCACCGCTGCCACAGCACTTGAATGATATGTTTCCCGCCGGGTTTGAATGAAATTTTTACTGGGTGGAAGTTTCACCTCGAAAATATTTAGAACAATGGTTGTTCCTTATATTTGAATGATATGTTTCACGGCTTTGCACCTGTCCGGGATTTACTTTTTATTTTGAATCTTAATGGTTTGCGGCGGTCTATAACATAAGTATCAAAAGGTTGAAAACAAGCAATCTAAATACATCTTATTTTTTGGCACAGTCGGTATGGAACAAGTTGGAAACGCATGAAGAAACTCCATGATGATGGACTTCTAACTTTGTTCGACTTGGAGTCGTTGAGACATGTGTGTTCTGCCTACTCGGCAAGATGACCAAGACGACTTTTCAAGGAGCTGCGAGCACGACATCCATAATTACTTCATTACTTTCACCGATGACATGAGTAGCAATGGATATGTCTATTTAATGACACATATGTCGAAAGCCTTTGAAAATTTCAAAGAATCCAGTATGAAATATGAAAACCATCTTGGCAACATGATAAAATTTATGTGATCATTTCGTGGGGGCGAGTACACGAGCCATAAGTTTGATAGCAACTTGAAGAAACGTGGAATAACTCCTCCGTTCACCTCGCATATTACACCATAGAGTAATGGTGTGTCAGAAAGGCGAAACCAAACCTTCTTGAACATGGTATGGTGAGCGACAAAATGCATGTGTTTTTACGCATCACCTATTCGATCGTACCGATCCTTTCAACATGGTAGAGCAATCTCACATGTTTTGAAAGCCGCATGAATCGATGCCAATAAGTGAGAACCTAATATCATACTAGTAAGTGTGCACACACATCGGACGTCGTGACTAACACATATTAATAAAAACATAACAAACCAAAAATAGGATAGTTTTCTAATATTTGAAATTTCACATGAATTGCATAGCACATGTTTCATGTCTCATATAAATAACTTGAAATACGACTCTCCATGAATCAACATTCCTATTGAATAAAAACCACACATCTTTTATCTGCGTTGCATCAATTATATAATCTCCCATCTAAATGCACACTCTCACGATGCATAGTGCCCAAACTATTATAATATCATGTAAATGAAGTCCAATATATGGATAAAGTGTTCAAGATGGCTTCGGCCCATCCTAGTATGGGTCAAATATACATCTTGTTAAATACAATCCAACAAAAAATAGAATCTCCTTGTCGAACAATAGATTACTAAAACAAATGTCATCATTCTCCAAAAACATGTCATAAATGTCCTACACGTGCATTATACATAATTGTCATTTAGCATTCACATCCGCAGTAAACATGAAAAAAATCCACATACTTCTCATCTATACAAGTCACCAAACTTAATAGTGGAGCACCTTATGCTCCACATAATAACTTATATATTCTACATTTCTCTATATGCTTGCTAGAAGTCACTATCATAATATTCTTGAAATGTTTGCATTAGAGGTCTCTAGCAAGATATATAAAGATATTAATAATCCAAACATAAAATATCATAGAGTTAACTATACACTATAATTCCTACATAGATAAACTCATCCATCTATACATTTTTTTTTGACATTTTCTATAAAATGGTACTCCCTCCAATCAATATCAATTGTCGTTGAACCAGATGTATCTAGACATGTTTTAGTGCTAGATATATCTGATCATGCGACAATTATTATGTATCGAAGGAAGAAGGATATCCTGAAGTTTCTTCAAAAGGGCTAAATATAGCAAGCCCAAGTGTATTCTTTGAATTACAAACAGTGAATGCATAAGAAAGAACACGCCACTATTTAGCAATATTAACATAATAGATTATATAAGATTATGGTTTTATATAATACGCATAAAAGTTAGTATAAATAATGCTAAGTCGACACTAAATATGATTTTTTGCATGCTCAACGTTGAACGTACATGAGTGCCATGCAAGAGAATAGTAAATGTGTTACTTAATAAATAAAAGTTGATCAACGACAACACTACAAGACTGAAGTGCGTCTAGTGAGAAGCTCGAGATAGAGTAACAACACAACCTAAGATGACATGCATTACATAGATAAAAGTGAAACACACGACAATGAAACAGAGAAAAGATTGCCCTAATGGCTATAGCTGGCCATATGGGTCATACCTTGTGGGCCAGACATTGCATAATTGTTTAGCGTGACACAAAATTAAAAGGGCCAGGACGGCCTTTGGCCCGCCACATGGTAAATCCTATCGTTGCAGTTAGGGCTTAAGGCAGGGCCAGCACACTCCTCTTATATTTTTATCTCTATTTTTCTTCTATTTTAGTTTTTTATTCTATTTTTATTTATATATTTTTTGTATTGATTTTGGAAAAGCATCATAAGGTCAAAATGGTAGCGACACGGCCCAGATCTTGTCCTGTAGCGTGACCTCTTGCGAAGTCTAAATAGTGCAGCTCCGCTTTTAAGATTTCAGTTACAACCAATATACCTTTTATTTTAGTTGTAATAACCGGAAATTCATTTTGTCTCCAGAGATCCAGTGATCACTTTATTAAAAAATATACAAGTTCTTATAAAATCTGAAACAAAATTCTAGTAGTCAATGATGCATTCTAGAGGCATGCAAAATCACATACAAAATTCTTTGTATTATGGCTACACCAAAATGGAAAAATCTTGTATACTTTGGAGAACTAAAAGTGTGTATACTCAAATCCACACTTTGTCCGTTTTATGTAACTCGGAATATAAATTATTTTAAACAGAGATTTTGCACGTTTGTGGAATACATCATTGAAAACATGTTGAAATTTTGTTGTATTCTTTTAAATAAAGAGATAACTGGAGTTTGAAAGTAAAAAAATTCCACTCTTTGGAGGGAGTATAAAGAAACGCCAAAATGAAACTAAAAAAAAACTAAGATATGACTTGTCACAAATCTGAACAGTTTCATGTAAGTAATGGAAATGTTTTCAAAACAGTACATGATGGTGAAAAGCTCCTGACCCACCCTGAGATGGTTGCGAGAATTTTAGTATGTCCATGGACAACTTCGCTTCATTTCTCTTGCCCTGCTACTAACTCGCCCTCGATAATCTTAGGGCGTCCATATCCAACTCTATTTTATTTTGCTTGCCAGCGTTGCAAAATATAATACCTCACACATTAGCCATCCTTCAGTTTCGAGTTAATTATTTCTGTTTATTTTTTGAATTTTTATGGTAGGTAAAAGGAATTAAGATTGGCCTGAACGGAGATTGGGCGCAACGCAGGATATTTATCGGCTGGCTCACGGAACTGGATTCTTGGACAAAATTAAAAAATAGATCTCCATCGCCGGGATTTGAACCCGGGTCGCCTGGGTGAAAGCCAGGTATCCTAACCGGGCTGGACGACGATGGATTTGTGAAGAATGTTCACCTGTTAGCTATATCTAAGCAAACCGTATCCACAGACGTGTAATTTCCGAGGACCTGTCTGTTCTCGAGTTCAATTTCGGAGGTACTGTAGTAGTTAATATTTTTTCCCTGGAAGTACAGAATCTCTGTACTACGTACGACCAAACGGATTCTACTTTGAGTCCTTTTTTGCCGTTGTATTGGCCGCGCCGCATGCACAAAAAAAAACGAGACCCAGCACCCAGGGCATATTCTACTTCGAACCCGGGTCTCTAGGCCATAGTTTAAAAAACCGGACCGGCGATCGAACCGGCGAGGGTCTCGGTTCGCCGGTTAGACCGTCGGTTCGCTCGGTTCAATTGTCGGTTTTTTAAAATTAGAACAGTGAAGAAATATTAATAATCTGATAGAAAATTTAGCGTATTTATTCCGTGCGAGTACAAGTATGACACACCGTTTCCGCATGCTAGTTGGCTAGCGCAGTCGCTATGCATGCGCGCCTCGCGGGAGGTCGCAGGTTCGATTCCTGCACCGTGCATACTATTTTTCGCGCGCGGAAGGAATTTCCTCGGTCGGACCGGCGGTCTGTTACCTCCCGGTTTTCGCGAAAACCGCCGGTTCGACCGCGGTTTGAGCGGTTTTTCCCGGTTCGCTGGCGGGGACGGTCCAGTGCGCTTAATAGACCGGAGAGGGCTCTGGTTCCGGTTTTTTCCGGTTCAACCGGCGGTCCGCAATGACACACCGTTTCCGCATGCTAGTTGGCTAGCGCAGTCGCTATGCATGCGCGCCTCGCGGGAGGTCGCAGGTTCGATTCCTGCACCGTGCATACTATTTTTCGCGCGCGGAAGGAATTTCCTCGGTCGGACCGGCGGTCTGTTAGCTCCCGGTTTTCCCGAAAACCGCCGGTTCGACCGCGGTTTGAGCGGTTTTTCCCGGTTCGCTGGCGGGGACGGTCCAGTGCGCTTAATAGACCGGAGAGGGCTCTGGTTCCGGTTTTTTCCGGTTCAACCGGCGGTCCGGTCCGGTTTTTTAAACTAGGCTCCAGGCTAGCGAGCAAACTCATGCTTCTAACCACTAGGCCTCCGCATGCACGTTCAACCGGAAGTGCCACGTACGTCCGCGTGCGCCAGTGGCAAGCAGACAATGAGCGCCGTGCCGCGCGCGAGGGATCCGATCGAGAGGGGAGACGGGCGCACAGTGAACGCAGCGTGCATGCGCAAGCCACAGTGTGACACGGACCCGCGAGCGCCGGCCGCTCGCACACCCCGTACGTATGTCAGCGCGCAGCGACGTACGTCGTCTCTACCTGCTGCCTAGTACGTGCCTGCCTCTCCAGTAGTTCCAAGGTGCGTTTCTCCCCAGCCCATGGAGTCCCGTTCAGTGAACAAGCTCCACCGGCACCCCTGAAATATTATCCGCCATCCTCAAATTATGTCCGCTTTGAAAGTATCAGTCATATGTCCGACACAATGGGGTGCTGACCACCGTGGCGTCCTCCAAACCAAAATAATGTTTTTCCAAACAAAATAGGTTCTAAATTTCATTCAAAATTGGTTATATTTTATAACATCTTTTGAATGAAGTTTAAAACAGACGAGGCTAAACATTAAACCCTCATCGTCCTCATTCACGAGGGCGTGCAAGTCCACGCTCTCATCGTCGTCGTCGAGGCAGACGACGGTGGAGGAGTAGACAACACGTGAGGTGGAGGCGGAGTCTGTCGGAGAAGGAGGCATGCTGAGCCATGAACTCGATGGTCTTCATGAAGGCCGGTGAGTCCTCCTCGAGCTATGTGGCCGACGCTACCAAAGCCCAGCTCAAAGCCGGAGCAGTCGTCGTCGTGCGTGTCGTCGGGCAGTGGCGACGACACATGGTAGCCCGTAGGCACCATCTCCACCAGCTCCTCCTTCACCTCTAGCTTTGGCCGGTGGAGGTAGAGGCGACCACGCCTTGGTGAGCGTCACGCCGGGAAGTCGCGGATCACCGGACCACCTCGTGGCGCGACCTGCGTGTCGTGGATGACGATGCCGCCTCCACCTCCCTGACGGGGTGGGGAAATACGCTCCTCCTTGACCCGGTGGTGGGGTTTGCGCTGCTACTGCCATGTCACCCCGGTGGAAATAGCCACAAGGGGACGGTTCTCCCAATTGCTGACATGATACATGTGTGCATGATGTTTGGTGACTTGCAGCAGCGACCTTGGCAAGCTGGCGCGGCATCACTGGAGGATTTCATTTTAGGCGGTGCGACTCGATTATCGAGTCTTAATTTTCAGGATGAAAACCCAAGGTTTTTGGCCTTTATTGCGTGTATGTGGCAATGACCATGTTAAATGTATTGATTTGAGAACTTGGAATTTTACAAAGTCGAAAATCTAAGATATTTGATCGGCGATGACAATGCTCGTGCATTGTTTCATGCTTGGAGGAGTTGCTTTTGGAGAAACTTGTTTTATAGTTCGGGTGATTTTTTGGTGGTGGTTAGAGTGTTGTTGCTGCAAGTGATTGATCACCGTGGCAGAGTCTTTTTTTGTCCTTTTTATTTTTCTTTTTAAGCTGGGTGTGTGCTTAATATTTTCGGTGATCTTGTTGGTGTAGAGACTGAGTGTAATCGTCCGCGATATTAATATGTTCTTTTATCGAAAAAAATTAACTGAACATGGAAAGCCCGTTCCCTACTTCATTAGCATGGCGGGCGTGTTGAAACCAAAAGTCGAAAACAACCACCACGCGAAGAAAGAAGAGAAAAGCACCGGGCACTCTCGTCATTCCCTGCCTGGCGCGTAGATATCATGAATGAGATCGAAACTTCAAAAGCATCAGACTGGACTGTTGGACCTACGTACGTGTGGCTCCAAAGTCCAAACCAAAGGAGCATATGTTGAAACTTTTGAGATGACCTTGTGGATTTCTCGGCGTCTCATACGGTTTCTCCTTGTCAGTGTCGTTGTACGAGCTGGGATTGCGTTTCCACAAATCTCAAGGCCCCAGCCGCAGCCGGCCACCCCCGTTCTCAAAGCCAATGCTACGTTAGCAAGAAAGAGTGGTCTTTACTCTACAGATGGTCCGTAACCTACGTTGAAGAATGAAGGTTGCGCTAGGTATAGTTAAACCTAACCCCCTATGGCGATGATAAACGATTATGCTGCTAGCCTGAGAGAGAACATGCCTACATTGTGGCTTGAGAGCATCATCGCAAGAATCTTTGATGAGTAGCACTGAATCCACTTACACGGGTTAATTACAGTAAGAAAATCTGACAGTTGCATGTGCTGCTGACAAAGGTTCAGCAAGATCTGGTTCTAGAAAAAAAACGGTAAACAGCAGACCGAGACGTGCGCGTGATCGAAAGGCTTCTAGGGCTAACCGAATGCCAAGATAGATTTTTACCCTCCCACTCCCAGAGACGTCGAGTAGCGGTGAAAACAAACCAACAGCAGTACAGCACCCACTGTCAAAAGAAAACAACAGTACAGTATCCAAGGAACAGTAACCGACTAAACGTCAAAAGGAGGAGTAAATCGGACAAGACGCCGGCCCGGACCAGACCGGAGCCGCGCCCCACACACGACGACTCAGACTGCCACTGGGCGAGTAGACATCTCCCACCACTGACAGTGGGTCCCGCGCCGCAGTGAAAGAGGAGCTCCTCGCAGGAACCCGATGGGGACTGGACGGAGCGGTGAAAGAAACACGGTAGAATCTCGGCCATGCCAAGTCAGTCAGGGCACTGTTCGCAAGAGCGAGGCGTGTGTCGAAAAGAAAGAATCAGCAGAGCAAGCGCTAGGTAGCCACACACGCAGTGCTGGGGAGAAGGAACAGAGGAGCGAACACGCAGTGGGACGGGCAGGCCAAGAGGGAGCAAGGGAACAAGAGGAGAAGAACAAAGAGAAAGCCGAGAGAGATTCAGACTTCAGAGAGTGGGGGGAAGGAGGAGAGACTAGAGGAGTGCTGATCTGCCATGATGGGCGGTGTGGCTATCATCGTAGACGGTTAAAGCCGAAAGAAGCTGCCGCTGCTGCCTGCTTGCTTTGCGCTCTTTCCTTTCTTCCTTCCTCGGCTGCTTTTCCCCGCCGCTTTGGGCTCCGACTGACTTTGGGGGGAAAGGAATGATGCGAGGTTCCGCTCATGCCTGCCTAGATAGATGCTCGTCTTTACTACCGGCTTCGATTTGAGCTGTGGTGGGGGGAGGGAGGTGGGTGTGGTGGTAGGGTACGCGTGCTCCTTTCTCGGTGATTTGCTCGGCGGCTCTTGAGGTTTTGAGGCGATATTTGGCTCTGCTATTGCTTGGTGGTAACTGAGGATAGCTGCCGATTCGGTGAATTTCGTGTAAGATCGGGGAGCGCTTGTGCGTGGCCGGAGCTGAGGATTGCGGCGCCGGAGCTGAGAGCAGGAGAGGTACGTGCTACACCCCTGATTATTTCCCTTTTGGTTTGTGTTAGCCTGAAATTGGTCTCTGGAGTTGCTAGCTAGGAAAATTTTGGGTCGATTTGGCAGCCTTTGTTGCTGGCTTGGTGTCGTCTCTTCGTGGGGGATAATTTATGTATGTATGGTAGTCATCCCGATTTGCTGAAGATTGGGCATCTATGTTTGCAGGCTCTAGAAATGTTGATGTGGGTCTGATTATGAATTTTGCTAATATTTGCTGCTACTTGAAGTGTCTGAACTTTCAGAGCGGGTCTCTGAAATTTGTAGCACTAGTGTTCGAGTGAATGCTACTGCAAACTAGCTAATGCATGTTCTGGGAGGTGTCTGCTCACTGCTAGTTGAGAAGATACTGTCAACTGCCATTTACTCCTGCTCACTTTTGCAGAGCAAAGCATTCATAATACATCAGTTGCAACTTCAGTTCGTCAATATAACTTATTGTATGTTCCTGCTCAGGTATCTGAACTGGTGCTGCCTCTGAAGTCATGGCAGAATTCAAGGTTGGAGGCCTCGACGCCCGAGCGACAAAATTCAGAAATGTCCCGATTGCCGTTACCCCGGAAGGGTTCTGGTGCTGCCCGTCGCAGACCGTGCTGCAGAAGACGATGAAGAACCAGAACCAGCAGCCGAAGCCTAAAGTTGGCGCTTCCCCTCCTGCATCAAAGGCCTCCTCGGTCCAGAGGGCGCCGACCATCTCATCGGAGAGGAGAACACATTCAACTCCAACGAGGCCTAGAACCAATTCAGAGGAGCAAAGATGCTTGACGGCGGACAATGCCACCTCCAATCCACCGAAGGTGGTGAGCGAGAGGCCACAGAAGCAGCATAAGATATCTGTTGGGTTTGGTCAGATTGAGATGAGTGACTTGAGGGTTGTGTTGTATGGCAAGGATGGGGTTGCTGTCAAGATGAGTGTTCACAAGAACATCCTTGCTGAACATAGCACCCTCTTTGCTGATAAGCTATCAAGGCAATCTCCAGTCTCTAATATAGATGTGCCTGATTGTGAGGATGTGGAGATTTTTGTTGAGACCGTTGGATTGATGTACTGCAATGATGTCAAGCAGAGGTTGATCAAACAAAGTGTTCCACGCGTTCTTCGAATCTTGAAGGTTTGTTCAACTTCAGTTTTGAATGTTTTTTTTTTCAGTTCAATAAGTTTTGTTTATTATGTCCATTTGACCTCCTGAATTCACTAAGCTAGTATAGAGACAGAAAGGGTAAAAATGTGA
The DNA here is from genome assembly GCA_947311845.1 of Poa pratensis. Lineage (NCBI taxonomy): Eukaryota > Viridiplantae > Streptophyta > Magnoliopsida > Poales > Poaceae > Poa > Poa pratensis. The sequence continues at coordinate 23,675,667 of CAMZMU010000115.1, read as the reverse complement.
GCTTCTTCCTTCTATTTGGAATGCAATGGTTAGAATTCAATCGTACATGATTTAACTTAGACACTTAGTGCAATATTTTCCTTTATTGCACACGCTGTGAGTAGAAGCATGTATTGCATAGTGCAGTACTACAGTCTACTTGAATCATTGCCTTACAGCAGCATAATTGTGAACCCTAATTAGTAACACACTAGCAATTCTTCTTTTTCCGATTAATAAATTGTTTAGAAAAGGAGGACTGGATCTCCTCCAGCATCAGTTGATATATGTAACGTTATTTTTAGCTAATAAATGAACTGTTGTTTAAGTGTAAGAGTGCTATACCGATGTCTTTTCGTGCTGTTAATCAGAGAGATATTATCTTCTATATTTAACACTACATTGTGTCACTTAATCAATAATAAGTCAGCAAAGACGGCATAGCCCATAACTGATAGTACACCTTCCATACCAGTTAGTGTGGATTGAGACAATCATACCAATCAGCTACGTAGCACCGATACGGCGAGACGGATACGGCGACACGGGTACGGCGATACGGGATACGGCAATTTCAAAAAACAGCAATACGTCGATACGGCGAGTACATATGTAAAAATAATAATATGCCATGTAATAAAGACAGAAAAATTCAAATGCTGTGGGATACTGAGATGGTGAGATGAGATGAAAATACTGCCCCATTTATTGCCTTTTCATGTCCTCAATGACTGAATAGTTGTCATTCATCAATTCCACAATGCACTAGCCCCAGCCCCAGCTTCTTTACCATCAGTAGCTAACTAGCACTAACTATTTTTGCTTGAACTACCACCAAAAGAAGACTGGCTGCTTGCCATGCCGATGCCTGCAGACGACATGTCGCCGGTATCTCACTCCAGATATTGGTAGCACCAAAATAAGTCTGGCTGCCTGCCATGCTTCTTCACCATCAGTAGTAGCACATAGATTTCAGGTATCGGTATCTCGCTTCGTAGACTCCAGGTATCGCCGAAGTATCGTCGAAGTATCCTCGGAGTATCGGCATTCTTTTCTTTCTTTTTAAATTCAGGAAAATAGGATACGCCAGGGATATGTGTATCGGAGTATCGCGGAGTATCGGAGTATCGGCAAAGTACGGTACGCGGATACGCCAGGTTTTGAAGTATCGGTGCTACGTAGCCAATCAGGCCCATGACTCTTTGAACCTTGGCCATTCCTTAGGGATATGGTGCCTCAATTAGGACGACTGACCAACTTGCAATCTTCAGAACAAATGCACCTCTGTTCTACTTATGTTTTGTTGTTCACTATGTAATTCTTTTATACTGTACAGGTTGCAGAATTAATAGGTTTCCGAGCATGTGTGCTGTCCTGCTTGAATTACTTGGAAGCGGTTCCTTGGGCCGGGGAAGAAGAGGAGAATGTGGTCTCATCAGTTCGGCACCTTCAGACTGAAGATTTCGGTGTTTCCCCAGTACTGAAGAGGGTATGCTCTGACCTAACAAGCCCACCAAACGACACATTTGTGCGTATCATAGAACTAGTGTTGAAGAGCAGCGATGACAGAGGGAGGCGCGAGATGAAGTCCTTGGTGCTCAAGCTTCTCAAGGAGAATGGCAGATCTACCAGTAGTTCTGCTGACCTATGCGTCGACACTCTCTACAGATATTGCCAGAATAGCCTGGAGTCGTTGCTGACCTTGTTTAAACAAGCATCTGACGATGATTTTTCCGAGCAATCTTTGGACCTTAAAGAACCAGTGTTTCGACAGATTACTCTTGAAGCTGATAACCTCCTATGGTTGACTGAGATATTAGCTGACAGGAACGCTGCAGAGGAGTTTGCAGTCATGTGGTCTAAGCAGCGTGAGCTTGCTGGGCTTCACTCGAAGTTACCGACCAAGTCGCGCCACCTCGTCAGCTGCATCACGGCGAGGCTCTTTGTGGCGGTTGGAAAAGGCGAGATGCTCCCATCTAAGGACACAAGGCAATTCCTCTTGGATGTCTGGTTGCAGCCTCTGATGGATGATTACAACTGGCTGCAGCATGGTTGCAGGTCATTTGACCGGACAGTCGTCGAGGAAGGGATCGGGTCGACTATCCTGACGCTCCCTCTGGAGGATCAGCAGACGATACTGCTCTCGTGGCTTGGGAGCTTCTTGAAGGTTGGGAACAGCTGCCCTAACCTGCAGAAGGCCTTTGAGGTCTGGTGGAGGAGGACGTTTGTGCGGCCTTACGTCGAACAGCAAGGGGACCGGTCGCATTCGGGTCGGAGTTGAGATCTCCGGTGACTGGCTGCGCAAGAGAACTGCCAGATATCTGGAAAAAAACAGTGGTTATGTACTGCATGCTAAGTTCTTTCCCAGGAAAAGCAAACAATAGGCGGGGAAGGTGTAGAGTAGTGATTTTCACGTGTGTGAGGCTTGAGAATATATATTTGTACCTGTGCTTGTGATGCTTCACAAACAAATATGTGAGGCTCTCTGACTTCTGGATACAGAATGTCTCGTCTGATGTGTTCTTCTTATGATGAGACATCAGTTTGTTGCGCTGTGTTTATCACAGCATTGTGCACTTGTAGTACCACTCTATTACGGCTCACATGTAGAAACTGAATGCTTGTGATGCAATTGTAAATATTTTGCCGAGATGTGTTGTCTGAAATTTGGGGGAGTCTCTGGATCTTGCTTCAGTAGATATGCCTGGGATTCTGCAAATGGTGAGCTACCTTGCAGCCTTCCTGCTAAGTCAGTGTTATTAATTCAGCCTTCCAGATCAGAAGATCAGACTTCTTTCCATTTCAAATTTCAAACGGTACATCACAGTGAAACGTGTCAACTTTATTTCATGGAACTTGCCCATTTCACTCCTTTTCAGTAATCTTGGAGAGATGAACCTCTGAAAAATACAGTTTTTTCTCAAAATAAAAAACACTGAAAAAATCAAGTGTAACTTTAACGATACATCATACACTGGTGTCACTTGTGAGACACCAAACAACACGAGACGAGACAGCAAATCTGTAGCAATCTGCACGGTTTCATCTGGATGCAGAGTTATGAACAACCACCACTGTGTTTGTGATGCGTCACAAATATGTGAGGCTCTCTGAATTCTGGGTACAGAATATCTCGACTGATGTGCTACTTATGATGAGTCATCAGTTTGTTGCACTGTGTTTATCACAGCACTGTGCACTTGTAGTGCCACTGTATTACGGCTCACATGTAGAAACTGAATGCTTGTGATGCAATTGTAAATATTTTGCTGAGATTTGTTGTCTGAAATTTGGAAGAGAGAGTATCTGAATCTTGCTTCAATTGTGTGTGTGAATGGGATTCTGCAAATGTGGAGCTACCTTGCAGCTTCCTGCCAAGTCAGTGTTATTAATTCAGCATTCAGATCAGAAGACCAGACTTCTTTCCATTTCAAATTTCAAACGGTACATCACAGTCACAAGTGCCAATTTTGTTTCATGAAAATGGCCCATTTCAGTCGTTTTACCGAGATGACGCTCTCAAAAATACAGTTTGTCTAATCCCAATGTTACCGTCGTAGGCGCACAGTTGATCTACCGAGAACCAACTAATCACAGCACGATGACGACACCGAGATTTGTTAACGCAGTTCGACGAACTCGCCTACATCTGCGAGGCATGACTACGGGCGCTCCTCCCCATTGATACCGCAACACCTGACCGCCCTAGGCGCTGGCACAAGCCGCCGGCTCCCCCTGCGTGTCTGTTGCTATCAAGTTGTCATAGGTTACATCGTGTGGTGCCCCCTCATTATACGGGAGGTCCAGACTACAAGAGTTCGACTCGAACACTACTCGTATCTATCCACACCTAATACAACTCCGAGTCCAAATCTAACCTAACACATACACAATATTTGGCACAAATACAACAAACTCCACCTTGACGAATATTGTCCACCATCTTGAATTCGTCAATGCATCAAACCTCCATGTACTCCGGACTTGAGTTGTCTTCCATGAGTTTCGCTGCTACTCCCAGACTCCATGTGACTCCACCTGCAACTGTAGTCCCTTCTTCCCGTTCAACACCATCACACACCGACAACTAGTCTGCGTGAAAGTGCTTTCAACTTGAAAGAATTTCACCGTCGCCTTTTAGTCACCTTGATTCAAATTCACAGTCGTCTCATCCTGGATAGTCTTCTACATGTCCCACAGATATAACACTCCTCCTCCTTTTGTATCTAGTCATCCGCACTTTGCCATGTGCAATGCGCATCACAGAATATACGGTCATGTACTCTCCAAGTTTTCGACATTTCAGACTTCCCAACACTTTTTCAGATTCCCCATGGCTGACTCCTGTCTATCACCTGACGTCAATCTCCATAGACCCAGTCACCAACTTGAATCTGATATTCATTAACACTGCTTCAGCACCCCCTGCACACCTATCTGACCACATGTCTGACCGCATGTGCCATGGTCTGTCGCCGTGTCCCGTGCTTACCGCACGCCTCGCCACTAGTACCGCGTCGAGCATCTGCAATCCTGGCCAAGATCTACCGGGTCGCTAACCCACCCCATCTCAAGCCCCACTGCAGACAACCACCAGTCATACCCGACCGATGCCGAGTTCCACGTATCTCTCGAATCTAGACGTCCAGTCCGACCAACGTGCTTCTCGCCTTCCCGCTGACTAGGCTTCGACTCTCCGCTAGCTTACGCCGTAGCCCCTCCATCAGCCGAGTGGAATCCTCCGCTAGAGACTCCACCTCCACCTTCAACATGACTCCTTGGTAGATGATCAATCCATCCCGCGCCCCGTCGACCTCAAAATTTCATGTGTACACCATCATGAGTTAACCCCGCGCCATCGCATGTCGAAGCACGCATCCCTCAGGCAGGGCCGTCTCCAGAAATTTGGGGCCCTATGCAGAATGTAACATGTAGAATAATCTACAAAAATAGTTTTATTAGATTATATATCTTTAAAATGTATATTACTTGTCATATGTCAACCACTGTTGCCTATTTTTTTTGTTGGTTTCAAGTATTCCCTTCGTTTTTGTATACAAGACCACTATCAAATATACGTTTTTACTTCTATATAAGATCACTATCTCTTCCCAAGATGAATTGATTGAATTTCTACCTCGTACATGGTGCTAATTAATGCAAACATTGCATGCAACCATAGAGAAAGAGCCACCATATGCATCATATTTAATTAGCCCAGAACACGAGAGACTTTTCACATAATTAGACATGCTATTTATTAGTTAGATTTTATTTCTTGGTATGTGAAAAGTGAGATAGTGGTCTTGTATATAAAAACAGAGGGAGTACTTGGTTTGCCTGTTGTAGGCTTGTAGCTAGCAGCCTATCACCACCTATACCCACATTAGTACAGACCACGTCGTGTTTTTTTTGGACACCACGACTCCACTTTTTTTTACCAACAACACCATGACCCAGTAAGGATCAGTTACCCACGTCCCACAAAATTTGGCCCAAAAGCCCGATACCTCTTCTCTTCCTCCTTCTATCCTCTTCTAGGTCACGACCAAGAACACAGGAAGCCTTCCATGGCGGCGCTGCAACTTCCGCCATGATCTACTCAGTATAATGAGCTGAATCAACAAATTTAAGGTAGTATGGCCGCCCCATATCTAAGCACCTAAGTAAGACTTGGGGGCCCCTAATTTTTGGGAGCCCTGTGCGGTCGCACACCTCGCACGTGCTTGTCGATGGCCCTGCCCTCAGGCATGCGTCACGTGTTTTCACGCCACAGAATTCGGACACCATCAGCCCTCACACGCCTACGTCGTCGTCGCCGATCGTCACCGTCTTTTGTCTGACCGACCACCTGTCGATCTGTCAGACTGTCCAGTCTGACCCAGCCGAACGTGTCCAACTGCACGACATGCTCCAGACTCCACGAGCCTTATACGCACGTCGCCCCCTCGCTGCATCCGGTCCATCTTGATCAATTTGACACCATGCTGCTAATTTCTATTGATCTTCCCGTGGACCTGCGAATCTGCGTCTTGTATCTACCGTAGCCATCCCGTACAGTACCGACAGTTTTGTACGTAACAGATAAAGATAAAACTAGGAAAAAACCCAATCCTAGATACCGTGTCCAATGTGACACAAACTTCCATGGATCCAAATTTCCTTTTCTTCCCACCATGATACGTGACACCCTTTTTTTTAACCAACAAATCTCACATGCATGCATCGATTCTATGGGACTCCGCAGCTCACGCTCCCCAGACTCCTTCACACGAGCTTCACCCGCCTGACCAAAAGATGTTCATCGTCCATGGGCCGTGTCAGGCACACGCCAGCTTCTAGTCGATCGAGTCGACCTGCTCCGCGTGCGTGCCTAGTCCGCACGTACCACGCGCCGCCCTGGACCTCGACGAGGAGTCCTGCTGCCAGGGTTGCTTCAGTCCGCCGTCATCCCGATCAATTCGATCGATCTGTTGCCTGCTGTGCAGTACGCCGCCGCCACAGCTTACGATCTCGCCGACGCCGAATCTCACGCCTCGCGTGCACCTGCATGATGTGCTGTTTCAGATCGCTAGCTTGACCGGTCATGATATAAAGCACTAGGGATCTATTCTTTCCTCTAGATCAACTTCCGCAGTCTCCGAAACTCGCTCTGATACCAATTGTTATCGTCATTATTACCGTCGTAGGCGCACAGTTGATCTACCGAGAACCAAGCAATCACAACACGATGACGACACCGAGATTTGTTAACGCAATTCGGCGAACTCGTCTACATCTGCGAGGCATGACTACGGGTGCTCCTCCCCATTGATACCGCAACACCTGACCGCCCTAGGCGCCGGCACAATCCGCCGGCTCCCCCTGTGTGCCTGTTACCATCGTGTGGTGCTCCCTCATTATATGGGAGGCCCAGACTATAAGAGTTCGACTCGAACATTACTCGTACCTATACACACCTAATACAACTCCAAGTCCAAACCTAACTCAACATGTACACAATATTTGACACAAACACAACACCCAAAATACAAAATACTGAAGAAAAAATAAATCAAGTGTAACTTTACTGATACACCGGCGTCACTTGTGAGACACCAAACAACACAAGACGAGACAGCAAATCTGTAGCAATCTGCACGGTCTCATCTGGATGCAGAGTTATGAACAACCACCAATGGCGCTGGCTAGTTAGCTAGCTCATCATCCTCTGGAACTCGTGAAAGTCGAGGCCTCCGTCGCCGTCGACGTCGTAGGCGCGTATCATAGCCTCGCAGTCGGCGACGGAGCGCTCGTCGCCGAGCTGGGCGAGCACCCTGCGCAGCCCCCTGGCCGTGATCCTCCCGGCGGGCTCCACGGCGTTGAACACCTCGAACGCCCTCCGCAGGTCCTCCTCCTGGCTGCCCTTCCCCTTCTCCATCAGCGCCACGAACCCGGCGAAGTCCAGCAGGTACCCGCCCCCTGACGACGACGGCACATGCAGGTCGTCGCCCATGGACGCGAAGAAGGCGCTCAGCTCGGCGCCGGAGATCTTCCCGTTGTTGTCCGTGTCGAAGTGCTGGAAGATCCTCCGCAGCTCCGACTTCCTGCCGCTGCTGCCGGATGACCTCCTGCTCGTGGACGACGACGACGAGGATGATCGGGCGACGGGGCTCGCCGCGTCGGACTGGCCGCAGAGCAGCGGCAGGCCGAAGCTGAAGCTCCGCTTGCGCGTCAGGCCCTTCGCCGACTTCGGGACGCTCACGTTCGCCATTGATCTTTAGCGTCACAAACACTACAAAGAACTCAAGGACTATGCTGCTATACAACTTGGGCAATGTCAATAATGCAGCTGTGGAGGAATAGCAATGCCGTGCGTCCCCTTTTATAGGTGCTCAGCTAGTCAGCTCGGAGCTTGGGATGCCAAAATCGTAGCAGATTTGCAGACGCTGCGATGCATCTTTGTGTGTGTGTGTTTGACCGGTCGTGATCAGAAGTTGGTTAGCAACCACCTCGCCTTCCTGAGATACTGTCAGTTGCTCCCCGTCGGAGAACGTGGTCACATGTCTCGCGATCCCAGCGCCGCCGTCCAACGAACAACGATATCTCGGGTCTGGGCTCAGCGAGGCCCTTGACCTGTCGACTGGCAACTGAGATACTACCACTGAGAACTCAACCGTCTGCTGGGCATAGGATTCTGAATATTCCAGGCTTTTGGGCTATTTGACGTGTCCTCAGTCCTCACAGGTACAGAGAGTGCAAAATTCTGAAGCTAGGGAAGTGTACTAGTATCATTCAATCACAAGTTCCTAATGCTGTCTTTGGATCTGGATCTCTTTCAAATGTCAAATTTGGAGAAAGAAAAAAGATGGATGGATACTCTTGTTTCAAAGAGATCTCCCTTACGGTTCAGGGAGCAAGAAAATCTGAAATTCTCATACAATGATTCGAGAACCTCCAAACAAATGCAACTGCATAACTTCCATGTGCCTCTCATGGAGGCCATCAACTGCTAGAAGTTACGAATTGTGCAAGGCACATGTTTGTGTGGCATCACCACATGGCACTAGATGCTGCTGGTTACCAGTTACAGATTAACAGTAACCTGCCTGAAACTCATCATTGGGTTCCAGCATCCAAGCTTACCAGTAGAAGAATCTTCTTGTTTGTTTATGTACATAGTTAGTTTGACTAGAATGAAAAATGTCAGGTACCAACTTGACATATAAAAGAGAAGGTGTTGAAGACCCCCAAGTCGAACCCACCGACCACAGAAATAATGATAAGAATGGAAGGTACAATCAAACATATATTGTAGTTTTCAAATGAGTTGTTATGACTCTACAGGTTATAACATGTCACCATACAAGAATGATGGTTCGTCTTCAGGGTATAATCTACATTTGTATCACTTTGTGCAGTAGTAATACACCCAGGGAATCATTTTCATTTCTATGGAAGAACACCATAAATCCATTAGAATGTATGATATTTTCCTCATAACCAAATGCCGTCTCAGATTTTGAACACGGAGTCCAATTGTAACATGACTTGCCTTCGCAGAATGGTTTTTTGTTCTCGGCACTTGTTTGTGAGTTCCTACCTCAATCCAAGAAAAACAACATCTGCGTTTTCAGCAATCTCAACCAGACAAAAAGAATCCCTCATGCGGTACTTGATTTGTTATCTACTATTTTCTCATTAACACTGACCAACTCTGGTACTTTATTAAGTAACCGGTTCATCTCATCAGAAAATTCAATCTTGGCCCGATTTGACTTCCCTCCGACGACTACTGTAGTCCCGTCTTGCAGCGCCCATAACTAAGCAGAAATTAAACCATAAACTTGTAGCAGTTAATACAATTCTTGTCTGAAACAACCATGAAAAGTAAGTAGTGCACATGGCTCTTACCTGAGCATGCGAAAGATAACTAATGCAGGTCGTCAACATGAGCGCACCAAATCCAGCATACACAACAGGAATTCCTGGATCAGTCTGATGGAAAGGAAAATACAAGACACATTTAGTCGTTCGTGCAACATGCAACAAATTTCTTTGAAAGAGAAGAAGCACTGAATCCTTAGTCCCGACCTTAAGATCCAGACCCGTAGTGCCAATCGCGTCTTCAATTAATATTTCATTACCATTGATTTCAATAGGGAGTTTTGAGCTTGGCCGACGAACCCCTACAAACTTACCATCTTGATCATACAGCACAATAGACTGCAGATCACGAGCAAGCATCGATCTAGAAGTCACGAAGAAAAGAAGTTAATAATAACTCATGGCTAATATCTGAGTTACACTGTTAACTCAGGACGGTGAAAAGGTTGGACATACATTCCTTTGACATTAGAAGGATCAGAGCCTTCAAGTGGCAAGAATGTTCCGAATAGCTTTTTATTGCCACTCGTTTGCAAGGGGGCCATGGCCAAGTTGTAAGGGCCTTCACCATTTTTCTTCACTTGTAGTGCTGAAAATCCCCAGTCCGTTTGGTATATGGTGATCCCGCCATACCTAAGGGGATCATTCACTTTGATCGTCCTCCTCATTACCTCTTTGCCATCAAGGTTGAAAAGTGAAAGGTCGCTATAAAATTGTGAAACCTGGCACATATGCTTACCAATCAATCTAGTGTCACATGAGCACGCAAGTATGTAATGTTGTGAATGAGCAACTATATTCCAATGGGCCAAAGGCCAGTACATATACATGAGGTGAACAGTAGAGCTATACACATCTAACAGCTATACACATCTAACACCCCCCCTCAAACTCATGGTGGATCAACAACACTGAGTTTGGAGAGAAAAAACCCATGCTGCGCTCGAGTCTGTGCCTTCGTGAAGAAATCCGCCAGCTGTAACTCAGAGGGCACATAGTGAAGAGCAAGAAGCTGATCCTGCACAGCAGCACGCACAAAGGAGGCATCGACACCGATGTGCTTGGTGAGCTCATGCTTCACCGGGTCACGCGCAATGCTGATAGCACCTGTACTGTCTGACAATAGAGGAGTGGGTGCAGCAGCAGTAACACCAAAATCCTCTAGTAACCATCGCAACCAGGTCACCTCAGCCGTCAACATAGCCATCGCTCGCAACTCAGCCTCTGCACTAGAGCGGGAAACTGCAGTCTGCTTCTTCGTCTTCCAGGCAATGAGAGATCCTCCAAGAAAAACACAATAGGCAGACAGCGAGCGGCGATCAGAAGGATCACTAGCCCACGTAGCATCAGAGTAGGCCTGGAGCTGGAGAGAGCTGGAGCGAGGAAAGAAAAGGCGACGGGAGATCGTGCCACGAAGATATCGGAGAACACGAAGGGGTGACTATAGTGGACAGAGCTAGGAGTAGAAACGAACTGACTCAGAATGTGGACAGGATATGATATATCTGGACGAGTGACAGCTAGGTAGACAAGGCTCCCAACAAGGTGGCGATAGCGTGTGGGGTCTGTGAGGGGATCACCATCAGTAGCACGAAGGTGAACATTGAGCTCCATAGGAGTCTCAGCAGTGCGCTCATCACCAAGAGCGGCACGAGCAAGAAGATCCTGAATATATTTTTCTTGGGAGATGAAGAAGCCATCAGAAGTCGAAGAGACCTCAATCCCAAGAAAATAGCGAAGAGGACCAAGATCAGACATCAGGAACTGCTCACGGAGGCGGGCCTTAACAAAGGCAATATACTCAGGGTCGTCGCCAGTAATGATCATGTCATCAACATATAAGAGGAGGAGCGTCCGACCACGAGGTGAGGTGTGGACAAACAGCGCGGGGTCATGGTCGCTAGGCGAGAAACCAGCGGCAGTCACCACAGAGGCGAAACGCTCAAACCAGGCGCGAGGGGCTTGTTTAAGGCCATAGAGGGAGCGCCGAAGACGGCAGACCATACCATCAGGAACAGAGTACCCCGGTGGTGGCTGCATATAAACCTCCTCACGCAACTCACCATTGAGAAAAGCATTCTGGACGTCAAGCTGAGACACAGACCAATGACGAACAGAAGCCACAGCGAGAAGAGTGCGAACAGTGGTCATGTGAGCGACGGGAGCGAACGTCTCATCATAATCGCGGCCGTGCTCCTGCTGAAAGCCACGAGCCACAAGCCGAGCTTTGTAACGCTCGAGAGAACCATCGGAGCGAGTCTTGATCTTATAGACCCACTTGCATGTGATGGGACGAACACCAGGAGGAGGGGAAACGAGATCCCACGTGCCAGTGCGCTCAAGTGCAGCAATCTCCTCAGCCATCGCAAGCTGCCATTCAGACTGAGCCATGGCATCCCGATAGGAAGAGGGCTCAACAACAGCCGAAAGACCAAACTGGGAAGGAGAATAGCGATCAGGAGACCGTAACGAAGGCCGAGACCGAAGGTTATGAACCGGTGTACACGGGGAAGGTGGCGCTCCGGAAGTAGAGGGCATGTCAGAGGGATCATCCTCAACACGAGGGCGACGAGTGTAGTGGAGAGGAAAGGGAGAGAGGGTAGGATGCACTGGAGAGGGAGGTGGCGAGGGAGGAGAAGATGATGGTGTCGGCGGTGTATCGGGAACAGTGGGACTCGGCGGAGGTGGAGGTGGAGGAGGAACATGAGGCACGGAGGGAGATGTGTCGGGAAGGATAAGAAAGGAGATATCCTCAACCGAAAAGGTCGAGGCAGTAGGACGCGGATAGTACGAACGAGACTCATCAAAGGTGACATCACGGGAAATACGGAGCCGACGAGTAACAGGATCCCAACATCGATAGCCCTTGTGCTCATCACTATAGCCAAGAAAGACACACTCAACCGACTGAGCGGTCAATTTGGTGCGTTCGCGGGGAGCTAAGAGAACATAGCACACACACCCAAACATGCGAAGAGATGAGTAGTCAGGAGAACGACCCGAGAGACGCTCCATGGGAATACCACCCTGCAAGGCAGCCGAAGGCTGGATGTTGATAAGATAGGTGGATGCGGAAACAGCCTCAGCCCAAAAGTGGGGAGGAAGAGAGGCAGCGATCATCATCGCACGAGCCGTCTCAAGGAGGTGGCGATGCTTGCGCTCAGCAACGCCATTCTGAGCATGGGCACCAGGACAAGAGAACTGGGCAAGAGTACCCTCCTGAGCAAGAAAACCACGCAACATCTGGGAGATATACTCACCAGCCGAGTCAGCACGAAAAACACGAATGGCGTGGAAAACTGGGTGTGTACCATGGCAGCAAATCGCTTGTATAGAGGGAGAACCTCGCTGCGAGATTTCATAAAATAGAGCCAAGTGTAGCGAGAGAAGTCATCAATAAAAAGAACATAGTAGCGATGACCACCTTTCGAATCGAAGGGAGCAGGACCCCATACATCAGAATGCACTAAGTCGAAAGGACGCTGAGAGACTGACTCACTCGTAGGATAAGGTAATTGAGTCTGTTTGCCAAGTCTACAACCATTACAATGTAAAGATACATCGCCAGAGACAGACCCTAAGACACCTTGATGCACTAGCGAGGACAAGCGAGAGCCACATATATGACCAAGTCGATGATGCCACTGTTGGAAGGACGCAGAGGAGGAGGCAGCAAGAGCATGCGAACTGGCGGGTGTGGTGGCAGCGGAAGGAACACGAAGCCAGTCAACCTCCCAAAGGCCCTGAGCATCATGGCGCCGAGGGCCAGCTCCAACTAGAGCCTTGGTGCGACGATCCTGAACAGAGCAAGAGTCGGGATCAAGAATGACACGACAACCAGAATCAGCAAGTTGAGCGGCAGAGAAAAGATTCATGGTAAGACGAGGAACATGAGAAACACCAGGAACAGAGAAGGACGGAGTAAAAAGAGTGCCACGACTAGCAACAGGAAGCGGTGTGCCGTCGGCAGTAAGAACATTGACAGGAGAATCAAGAGGTCGAAGAGAAGACAGAGGAGAAGAATCAGAAGACATGTGAAAGGAAGCTCCAGAATCCAGAACCCACGGAGATGTACCTGACTGAGTAGGCGGTGGTGGCGGAGCAGCAGTAGTGGAAGCAGTCAGGGAGGCAGCAGTGCCTGTCGAGGAAGAACCCGAGGAAGCCAGTATACGCTTGAGCCGCACAATGTCCTGGTCTGTGAGTGATGCAGTAGAGGAGCGACTCAGGTCACGCTGCTTCTGGTGACAGTCAGACTCTGGGTGACCCGGCTTCTTGCAGTAGCCACAGAAGGTGTGAGAGCGCCGACCTGATCGTGCATAAGGCGGGCGCCCGCTCACCCCCCCTGAGGGAGTAGGGAGCAGCGGTGGAGCCCGGGCAGACAGTACAGTGGGAACCACAAGCAAACCAGCAGAACGGAGACGTGTCTCCTCAGCTCGAAGCTCTGCAAGTACCTCTGATATAGGAACACGACGACCACGGGCAAGCAGGTTAGCACGCCGAGGCTCAAACTCTGCACGGAGGCGAGACAGGAACTCATGTACACGCTGAAACTCCAAATCTGACCTCACTGTCTGACAGCAGCGACAAGTACCACAAACAACTGTCCTCAGAGAGTCAAGCTGACGCCAGATGGCAGAGCACTGTGTGTAGAACTCATCAACAGTAGAGTCACCCTGCTGAAGATCATGCTCCTGACGCACTACAGATAGGTAGAGAGCATCACCAGAGGGCTGATAGCGCTGACAAAGATAAGTCCACATCGCAGCAGCAGTGCCCAAACCCATAAACTCAGAGGCAAACTGGGGTAGAACACTAGCAGTGAGCACGGCAGCAGCACGAGCATCATCATTGCACCACTGAGTGTAAACAGACAGAGCATCCCGATAGATGGAGAGAGACTCGGAGTAATCCGATACCTGCTGGTCATAGGCCCGAACTGCAAGATCATCAGCATTCGTGGCGGCATCCCGATCAGCCTGAGAAGCATCAGCAGCAAGAACGGGTGGCACCGGTGGGGTGGGAGCCACAGGAGCAACAGGGCACGGCTGACAGGAGACCTCGCCAGAGAGAACACCCCACAGCAGGAGGCCACGCATGTGGATACGCATAAAGCCCACAAAGTCAGCGTAGTTGGTGCCATCAAAGATCACAGAGCACCGAGGAATAGCAACATAGCCCGAAGAAGACATCACGAACTTTCTGCTGTTACCGGTTTCAGATCCGGTATGAAATCCGGTTTCAGATCCGGTATGAAATCCGGAAAATTCCGGGCCTAGTACCGGAATCAATCCGGAATGAATTCCGGGTCAGCACCGGGCAAGATCCGGGCGAAACTGAGAGAGTCCAGTACCAGTTTTTGGAATCCGGTTTGAAATCCGGAATTTTCCGGGATCACCACCGGAAGCTCGACGCGACACGGACGCGGGCCGACGCGATGCGGACGAAGACGGCCGGAGGCGGCCTCGTCGGAGACGGAGACGGGCGCGACGGAGACGGGCGCGGCAGAGGCGGCCGCGGCGGATGCGGCCGGAGATGGGCGCGGACAGCCCGATGAAGACAAGCCGGAGGACGGCGGCGGCGGAGCTTCCGCAGGCCGAGGACGGCGGCGGCAAAGCTTCCGCAGGCCGGGGACGGCGGCAGGCCGGGGACGGCGGCGCGACAGGCCGGAGACGACGACGGTGGCGGAGGGACTCCGGCGACCGGAGTTGCTACGTACGGGGGAGAGGAGAGCAAGAGCACCTAAGCTCTGATACCATGTTGTGAATGAGCAACTATATTCCAATGGGGCCAAAGGCCAGTACATATACATGAGGTGAACAGTAGAGCTATACACATCTAACAGCTATACACATCTAACATGTAAAAGCAGTGAGCAAAGCGGTTACCTCTCCACTGTCATAGTACTCCATGTAGAACCGATTGACATGGACTTCCGTATTGAAAACATCTGGCGCGACGGAGAAAATGCCTTTAGGTTTCATTATATCTCCAATGACGAAATTTAGTCCTTGGGGGACATCCACCGAGCCTTTGAAACTCCCGGTCGCAGAAAGCGTGGCACCTGCCATGACAAAAATCATCGCCACGTGTACTCCGATAGGTGCATACCGACCAGCCAGGCCCTTGAAAGCATACAGAGACGGGCCCTTGGTGAAGACCTGCAACATATCCATCACATACATACTAATGCACATGTCAAGACGGCAAGAACAGCAATTTAGGGGCAAATGTAGTGCACTGAAAATGACAATCACCTCATATCCAGCTCCCATCAAGATGACCCCCAAATCCTGAATAGATGCGCGGGGAAGAGATTCAGAAAAGGCCTGTTTCTTGATGCTTCCTCCTGAACTCATAAAGGACCATCTGCAAGAAGAGCAACAATTGGCACATGAGAATGAGATTACTGATTATCTGACCGGTCAGCACGACACGGTACCTTTTGGCCACCTTCACCATTGGCAACTGGGTAGTGAAGGTGCAGGCCATTAGCGAGGCCGCGAGGAGCGCGAGCAAGCCGAGGAATACCGGCGAGGAGAACATGTGGTCGAAGCCCGGGGTGAGGATCCACCTCCAGGTGATGAAGCCGAACACCGGGTTGTCCTCCGGGAACTGCTCGAAGTAGTGGCTCGGCGCCTCTCCCTGGTCGATTATAGTGCCTGCGGTTGCAATCCGAGATTTGCAATGCATGCATAAGATTGTATAATCCATTCGAAGCAATTTCAGAACTGCAAGGTGCCGCGCGATTGAGAAGGGAAACCCTCTTACCCAGGGCCATGAGGCCGGCAATGGTGCACATCTCGGCGATGGCGAGCGGGAGGTTGGACAGGACCGAGAGCGTCCGCTTGGTCGTCCGCCTCAGCAGCCGCAGCGCCGCGCCGTCCTGCTTCGCTACCTCCGGCTTCACCTTACCCTCCTCGCCGCCGCTCTGCTGCGCCACCGGCGGCGCGGCGTCGAAGAAGACGACCTGCTTCTTCCCCTTTCCTGATCCTGCGGGGATGACACCGCGCTTCGGCCCGCCGCCGCCATCAGTCCCCTGCCGCGGCACGTCGCAGGAGACGCGGAGCCGGGCGCAACGCGCGGGGAGGCGGTGGTGGGTTCTGGCAGGGTTTAGGAGGAGGTGGCACGTCGGGGAAGGCATCGCCGCCGTTGGCTCGGCGGTGAGGAGGATGAGGGATCGGGAGAGGCGAGGAGTGGCGAGGCGTCATAGTTGGTTGGCTTCGTCTCGCGGGAAAAAAGCGTGGGGAGGGAAGGGATGCGGATAAGGTGTCGTCGTGCACGCGCGCGCTGCGCACAGGTGAACGGGAAATATCTCGCGCATGGGCTGTTTTTCTTCAGATATTTTCAGAGGCTGAATTACATGGGCTGAAAATAAAATTCCTGGTCTCGGCTTGAGGCCGAGCGTACTTCCTGTGGGGCATGGGCTGCCGGGGAATGGCATTTGAATTAAGTATATATTTCACCCTCAAACTTTGAACATTAGAGCCAAATTTTCCTGAACAAAAAAATGATCTGATTTGAACCCTCACATCCTCTATACCGTCTAAATCACCTGCTAAGCTGGTTTTGGACAATTTGGTCGGTTTTTTTGATGACGTGGCGATAATTTAGAGGGGATCCCGATGCAGGGACTGCCTGCGCGCACGACGAGGCTCAAGGAGCTTGTCCATGGCGAGGCATGTGGCCACGTCATCGCGGTGTCGTGTGACTACAAGAGGTACACCTGCGAGGTGGGTGGTGTCGCCGTCGTGTACCACGAGGCCACAGACCACCGTGGCGCCCCTGCGGCTGAACGGAGCACGTCGGCCGGACACAATTGGTGACGGTCTGCGCGTCAAACTCTAGGTGGCGCCGCAGCAGCTGGAGGCTTTGCACGAGGCAGTGATGTTGGCCCTGAGCTGGGAGCGTGGCGGACGATAGCAGGTGCAGCTTCTGCGGACAAAAATATGATTGTTTGTGGGGGGAGGCAAAAGTCTAAAAAAATTCTATTTGGGAGGGGGGGGGGGGGGCGGTGGCCCCCTCACCTTT
Source organism: Poa pratensis (assembly GCA_947311845.1). Lineage (NCBI taxonomy): Eukaryota > Viridiplantae > Streptophyta > Magnoliopsida > Poales > Poaceae > Poa > Poa pratensis. The sequence continues at coordinate 23,658,294 of CAMZMU010000115.1, read as the reverse complement.
ACTAAGCTCCGCCTATGTGAAGGACCCCGAACATGCTGCATTGAATATGGGCGGTAATAGAGTTTTGCATACAGGATCCCACCGGGGACAACACCACTTGGTGCAGCAAAATAGAGAAGAGCGCCGGTGACGCTCCAGGAGAGGGCCTCCGCCTCTGAGGTTGAACTGATGCAAGAAACGAAATCTCTGAAGACTGCAAAGGGAGAGATGCCCCCAACCACAGACCTATCCGGCTCCGCCCACCGGAAAACCACAAGCAGTAATAGCACCTCCCCGGCCCAGCCGCCGAGCACTGCTTGCAAGCCTCACCAGGCCAAACTCCACCGACAAAGCACCAAAATGGGATGAACCCTGCACACCAGAAAAACCCTAACCCTACAATTCCTCTGTAGAGAGGAGGACGGCCACCTCTCCACAGCTATCCCCAAGCGGCAAACCCGCCCGAGAAGGAGGGGAGAAGGGCTGGGGGGGGGGGGGGGCAACGGAAACATGGGTAATAGAGAGAAAGGAAAGAGAGGAATTGAGCCCTCCCAACCCGTCACACACTTAGGTTTATGTTGTTGTCATAGGATTGTGTTGTACTGAACTTGTTTTACACTTAATCCCACGAAAAGCGGGTTTGTAAAACAGAATATAAATAAAAACGAACTCAAAAATCTAGATTATCATAATCACTAACTATATGAAAGCTGAGCACAGTGTTGAACAGTGCCGCGTGGAGGGACCTGTTTGCAATTTAAAAAAATCTGAAGGTCTTTCTTGCAAAAACGTCAGAACACCTCTCCTCCCTCTTCCTCTCTCTCCCGCGACCCGCGACGGCGGAAATCGCCGTCGTCGCCGACGCGTGCCGCCGTCGCTCCGCTCCTCCCCGCTCAAATCGAAGCCGACGACGAGCTCCGCCGTCGCCTCCTCATCATCTCCGTCCAGTCACGCGAGCCAAGACGCCCAGAGCACGGCGAATCGGGCCATCTTCTCCGGCACCGGCCGCCGCCCTGCCGAGCTTACCCCGGCCGTCCCCGACCTCCTCCAAGCACGCAGGGAGCTCCGCTTCCGTCACCTATCCATCCTCGCCGAGGATCGCGTGCCAGGACGCCCGGAATCGCCGGCGGCGGTGGCGTCTCTCCACCCGACTTTCCACTTCGTCGCTGACCATCTTTTCCCACCTCCTGCCTTCATATCCACCTCTTCGCTGACCATTTCTGCAGTCCCGAGGATGGCGACGTGCAGCGGTTGCAGCCCCCAGGACGGCTACGTGCAGCAGGAGGAGCCCTAATCTGAGGAGACCAGACAAGACACAAAGGTACGATACCAATCCAGGCTCTCCCAGTCTTCCTAATCCTCTTTCCGCAACAACGTTTGCAATCTCCTTAGCTTGCAAATTTTGACTGCACTGAGATCGATTACTCCAGCCGTTACACCCTAGGCAGGTCATTCTGTATAAGTTACTTGCCTGCTCTATTCTGCAGCCCGTTGAATCCATGTACGAAATCCTTACAGTTTTGCTGAATCCCTAATGTCTGATCAAGAAGAATTCGTTTATGTACATGTACATCTATGCACACTGCTCTTTATCAAATTATGCTATGTAGGGAGCGAAGAAGAGCAAGTTAGGGTGGTCTGCATCCTTCCAGTGCAGATTGTTTTCTATCCAGCAAGTTAGGGTGGTTTGCATCCCTCCAAGTGCAGATTATTTTTTATCCTCCCTACAACGTCCCCGATGAAAATCCAAGCAGGTTGCGGGGAAACTAATCTCCAGTATCAATCCTGGGCGACTATTGCGGCAGTAAGGTCGTCGTATGAAGAAGTATTACTGCAGATCGTTGTATTCATCTGCCTAACATGGTTTCATTCACCCACATTGGTGGGTTTCAATGCCTCATCACCTGATGTACATAAGTGGTTTTGTGTACATTTTACTTCTCAATTGGTAGTTATACCTATTTAGCTTGCATGATCTCTAACCATGCTCAGTTCATGATTAGCATGAGGTCTGTAGACATAGGGGTTCCCAAGAATCATTATCGAGAGCAGATGGAAAGTATCATTCGCCGCTGCTTATGTGCTTATGGATTTTTCTTGGTTCAGTAACAAAATTTGCTGCATATACTAAGTTTTGCCGATTCACACAAAGTGGCTGAATATATGTTACCTGAAAATACACAAATTGTGAAGATAATGTCTCTAGGCTGTCATAATGATCTAAGAATTTTTTGCTTTAATGTTTTAGGGAAGTTGTTTCACATGTTGCATAAGCATTGCAAGATATATAAATAAGTTCATCTTCATCTCTTTCAGTGTCCACACAAATTCAGTTGTAGTTTTTTTTTCTGATTCGTGCATCATTTCCAGTCAGTCTTGGTTAAGACTGTTTGCTTTCGTAACATACCGACGCAGATCAAGTATGGATGAACTGCAAGACTATAATAGATGACAGGTGTAATTTTATTCTAACATCCATGGAATTTACACGAAGTTGCATATTGACCAATCCAGGATGGAGAGCTTCTGTTAACACCAAATTAGGAAGCTGACCAAAAACACATTTTGTTTGGATTAAAATTTCAATATGCCATTAACACTATTAATTCCTCTCTTAACCTTGATAGAATACCTTGCCCTTTTTCCGAATTTAGAATGATTTTAAAATATACAATATTTAGTTATTTGTCTGCGATGAATTTTACTTATGAAGGCCCTTTTTATTGATCTTTCAGGCCATGGTATTATCAAGCTGAGGTTAAGACCACGGCCACCAGTCCTATTTGCAGGAGATTGAAATACTCTAGCAGGACTTAAAATTGACACAGTAGATCTTCAAGTATATATATGGAGTAAGCAAAACATCAAGCACCAAGTAATTAATTGTATTTTTTATTGTACCTACACGCTATATTGATATTTCAGTTTGAATCTTAAGGTTCCAAGTTTATCTAATGGCCAGTTGATTATTAGTGTCATTTTCCACTATTCTAAGTTTGTCGCATAGTCAGTTGATTATCAAGCAAAAACTTACTGCGGTGTTCAGTATGTACCAATGATACATCTGCTACAACAAGACCTTTGGAGCCTTTTGAAGTACCCCCTTTTATTTGTAGAAAGAGTAGCCCATAGAGATTTGTATTTTTGGTTTTAAATTATGATTGTTGATGGGGGGATGCCCAACCGGGTAGGCCCAGGACCCCGAGTCGGCCGTCAAGGCCGGGTGGCCCAAAGCCCACCCGATGTACATCTTCCAGGATACCGGGTCCCCGAGGATCCCGGTACGACGGCTCAGGGAGGCGACAGCGGATATCTCCGAATCAGTCTGCGATTGTGTATCCCGAAGAGTGCGCTCCACGAAGCCGCACTTGTAGGCAGGATAGCTAGCGCCGCCAGCAGAACCCGTCATTCCCTATAAACCCTAGCCGGCTCCCTATATAAAGCCGGCAAGGAGCAACCCTAGAGGCGGACTCATCTCATTCCATAGCCTCCGAAGCACCCGCAAGTTTTGGTGCGCACACCATTGTACACCCCATTCAAGTCCAAATACATCCAAGCAGGAGTAGGTCTTTACCTCATACAGAGGGGCCGAACCTGGGTAAACTCTGTGTGCAACCTCTCTGTGAATCCTACATCGCCTGGCTCACACCCGAGTTAAGCCACCCCGTATGGCATCCGCCGTGATTACCCCACGACAGTTGGCGCCCACCGTGGGGCCAGCGATCGCTGGAATTTACTTCATGGAGAGTCCTGAACCCGGCACTGGCGTCTACTTCAGCCCCCAAGCCATGTCGGGTCGCGGTGACATCGTCACCGGCAGCTACTTCGAGCACGGAGGGATCGGCTACGTCGCCGATCCACACACTTGGGGCAGGCCCAACTACGCCCCGATCACTCGCGCGATGGCTATCCCGTTCGGGACCGCCGTCACCGCCTACGTCGGCTTCTGCGGCTCGGATGAGGAAGGAGTCGCCAACAACTACAATGGTACTCCCTCCCCCGTCGACCCGCTCGACGAAGCCGCTGTCGACGCCGCGGATGCAAACCACTTTGCACCCGCCCCATCCGCCGAGACCGTCCAGATCTCGAACGACGACGACACCGGGTCGATCTTGCCCGTTCTCGACTATGAGTCGGAGGGCTCGACCGATCTGGCCTCGGACGGCACGGCAACACCCGCCCACATCTACATGACGGGCGAGGCGGCAAACCCTGCTGCCGCCAAACCTGCGGCAACCAACGCCACCACAGCAGAGGCCAACGCGCAGAAGCAGCGCGACCAGGCATGGCGCGAGCAGGAGGCTCGCGAAAAGCAGCAACGCGACGAATCTCTCGCCGCCCTGCGAGGACAAGCAGGTCGGGCGGCTGACCCGCTCAGCACCCCGATCACGCCGGCAAACGTCGTCGACCAGGCGACACAGCTCGAGCAGCTGCGCCGGAAGATGGCCCTCCAGCAGGAGGAGATCCGCCAGAAGGAGCTGGAGGTCGATGCTCAGTCGACCGCACTCTCTGCGGTCACTCGGCATCACAAAAACCGCAAGTCGCGGCTTAATCCTGATGCACCAACTCGCGCGCTCGACGACGCCTTCGCACGCGAGACAGCTGGAAAGGCAGCGCGACGAGTGCCGCAGGGCCCAGCCCGGCGGCTCGAGTCAAGTTCCGCCTCAGCGTCGCCCGACGATGCCGCCTCCGGCGCCGCGGCCGCCTCCGAACCCGCCTCGTCCTCAACCCCAGCCGCGGAACGACGACGACGCCGACCTCGCGATTTTCGGCACCCCAGTCGATTGCATGACTGCAGCCACCTCTCTCTTCAAGAGGATCCGGGTCAAGGACAACCCCTATTGGAGCAAAGGGTGCAAGCTGGTGGACAAGGCGCTGGAGCTGCAGGAGAACATGTCGCAATCTGACGGCAAGCTCTACTCCAGATCGCCACCCAGCGAGAAAACGGCCTCGGCACCACACCGAAGCCAGGGAAACAAGGGTTCCCCCAGGCGTGACGCTGCCCCACAGCCGCCACGCAGTCGGCACGAGGAGCCGGTAGTGTCGAGCAACGCGAGGGCTGGAGGCAACCCGCCTCGGCTCGCCCGCAACGACGCCCGGCACACCATCAACAACAACCAGGCGCAGGCGCGCTCCAATCACTCCGCTCCGGATCTACGCCATCACCTCAACGACAAGCGCACCGAGGCGACGCGCAACAGCAACGACGACGACGTCGGCCCTAGATGCTTTGGACCCGCCATCAGAGGCGAGTGTTTCCCTAGCAGCTTCAAAGGACCGAGAGAGGCGCCCAAGTACAACGCTGCCATGAACCCGGAAACTTGGGTCCAGGACTACTTGGCCGCCATGAGCATCCAGAACGCGTCTTCGCTTTGTTGTGCGCTATTTTCCTCTCATGCTTGAGGGAACGGCTCGCACTTGGCTCAACAACCTCCCCAGGAACGACGTCAACTCCTGGGGCGAATTGAAGAGGCTCTTCGTCACCAACTTCGAGGGGACCTACAAGCGCCCGGCCATGGTCGAGGACCTCAAGCGCTGCGTCCAGAAGGAGGGCGAGTCCACTAGAAAGTGGTATCGCCGAGTTGCCGACCTCATCAACTCGGCAGAACACCTCAGCGTCGACACGGTGCACTCCCACCTTGAGGACAACACCACCTTCGAGTCGCTCAAGCAGAAGCTGCGGCGCTCGCACAAGGGTGACATGACGATGGGCCAGCTACTCGCCATCGTGCACAAGTACGCCGAGTCTGACGTCACCAAGGACGACTCCGAGGAGGACGACGACGAGAAGAAAGGCGGCAAAAACAAGAGCAAGGCCAAGCACTCCAGCGCTCATAAACGCAAGGGTGACGGCGGCTCCGAGCTTGTAGCCGCCACAGCTGCGGGGGGCCGCGTCTTCAAGAGCCAACGCGGCAACTTCCCGCGAAAGAAGCTCATCGCCACGGAGATTCTGGCCATGCCGTGTAGGTATCATAGCCTACCCGGCAAGCCAGCCGGCCACACCACTGACGAGTGTAGCTGGACTGCAGAAATCGTCAAGGCCAAGACCGGTGCTAAGAAGCGGGCACCCGACGGAGACGACGACGGTGAGCAGCAGCAGGGCATGCCACCCACTGCCGGCTTCATGGGCCACACCTTCGTCGGCCTCGATTCCAGGCGGGAGGAGAAGGTCATACGGCGCGCTGTCCACGCGACTCTGCCAGACGTGCCCCAGTGGCTCAACTGGTCAGAGCAGCCGATCACATGGAGCCGTCAAGACCACCCGCCCGCGTCGATTACCCGGGCAAATTCGCTCTGGTGGTCACGCCCCAGGTCAAGGGCTACATCTTGACCAAGACATTGATGGACGGGGGTTCGAGCATCAACATCCTCTATTACGAGACGTTCCAACGCATGAAATTGCGTGACGAACAGCTAGTACCCACCATCACCACCTTCCACGGCATCGTCCCGGGAAAGAAGGCCTACCCGCTAGGCAAAATCGCACCCGGCGTCTTCCTCGACCACCTGCACAACCCGTCGGTACGCCCGCCGGCCGAAGTCGACATCGCCAACCCGCCATCATCAGATGCAATTCTGGTGGCAGTAACCCAAGAAACACACGACTGGAGGGAACCCTACATCGAGTTCCTCACCACCAAAAAACTGCCAGCCGACGAGGTCCTCGCACGGCGAGTCGTGCGCCGGGCCTCAGCTTACGCCATCATCACAGCGAGCTCTACAAACGCAGCACATCGGGAGTTTTCCTCCGTTGCGTCGAGCCGGAAGAGGGAAGGCGCATCCTTCATGAGATCCACTCGGGAGATTGCGGCCACCACGTCGGCGCTCGCAACCTGGTCGCCAAGGCGTTCAGGCACGGTTTTTTCTGGCTCTCCGCTCATCAAGATGCAGTCGACATTGTCCGTCGGTGCATCGGGTGCCAGAAGTACGCCCGACAGGACCACCTACCCGCCGCGGCTCTGAAGACCATCCCTCTGACATGGCCATTTGCAGTCTGGGGAATAGACATGGTGGGTAAGTTCAAGACAGCTCGCGGTGGCATGACACATTGCTCGTCGCAGTCGACAAGTTCACCAAATGGGTCGAAGTCGAACCTATCAAGAAACTCGACGGCAAGACCGCAACCAAGTTCCTCCAGAAGCTCATCTTCCGATTCGGCTACCCGCACAGCATCATCACTGACAACGGTACAAATTTTGCCGAAGGAGAGATGAAGGCCTTCTGCAAACAAAAAGGCATCCGACTCGACTTGGCGTCCGTTGCCCACCCGCAATCAAACGGGCAGGCGGAAAGAATGAACCAGACAGTGCTAGCCGGGATCAAGCCGCGACTTCAAGTTCCACTGGAGCGAACACCGGGTTGCTGGCTGGACGAGCTACCAGCCGTACTCTGGGGCATCAGAACGACTCCAAACCGTTCCACCGGCTACACGCCATTCTTCATGGTGTACGGGGCGGAAGCCGTCATGCCGACCGACCTCGAGCACGACTCGCCTCGGGTCGCCCTCTACAACGAGGAAGAAAATGAAGAAGCCCGCCTGGTCGGCGTCGACCTCCTGGAAGAAGCTCGCGAACTCGCACTCTCCAGGACGGCGATATATCAGCAAAGCCTGCGCCGCTACCACAGCCGCCGGGTTAGAAGTCGCTCTTTCCAGGAAGGCGACTTGGTTCTTCGGCTCATCCAAAAGTCGAAAGGGATGCACAAGCTCTCGGCACCATGGGAAGGACCGTTCGTCGTTAGCAAAGCGATGGGCAACGGCTCCTACCACCTCGTCGACTTGCGTGAGCCGAACAAAAGCTCCAAGTCGGAAGAGGAGACCAAGCGTCCATGGAACATCAGCCTGCTTCGCCCCTATTATACATAGTATCCATTGTAATACTGTGTAATCAATCAAGGAAATAAAGTCGATACACACCCGGCACGCTCGGGGGCTATCGTTTCGATTCAATTATGCTTTCGATCTTTATTCTTCCTACTCACACGTTATATGATTGATGGGTTGTCAAAGAGAGCCGGATGCCACGATGCGCGGCTCACCACTGGACCCCTGCTCACGAAGCAAAATCACAAAAATTGTTGTTTTCTCCCAAGTCGTCAGCTACCCGCACAAAGTGAAGAAGTAGTGCAGCCGGTTCAAACCTAACTTGACAATGAAGCCGCACTCGGACTTTGTCACCATGGGTACCGCGCGCGTCACGAAAAAATCACGCGAAGCACACTTGGCGAGGTCGCACGATCGACTAGCTTACAAAACAAGCGAAAAACAAACAAAGTGACGAAAGCGCACAAAAAACAAGCATGGGGTGCCAAAAACAAACATTAATAAGCCGCAGAGGCGCACGCTGAAACGCGACCCGGCACACATCATACTTGTTTCATTACATAATATTTTTTCGCCCGCAGGCGACAAACCCTAACTACTTCAAAATAACCCCTCTTTTGAAAGCAGGGGAGCAAACTTCAAGACGGAGGAGCCGCCCGAGCAGAAGACGTCGACGCCTCGTTCGTCGCAGCCGGCGGTGGCAGAGCTGAAGCCCTTTCGAAAAGGTACTCCGACGCCGGCTCCCTGTCCGCCACCTCGCCAAGGTCGTTGCCCTCAGGCACCACGTCGAAGACGAAGTCGTCGTGGTCGACCATCTTGGCAGCCCGGCAGGCGTAAGGGGCGCAGTACTGGAGCACCGGCTGCAGATCGATCTCCCGGCCGCTGCTATCGGTGGGGATGCTGGCCGTGATCTTGTCCACGTTCGTCTGCCTGTACCGGCCTCGCACAAGCCCGAGGGCAATGCACGCGCCGGCTCGGGCCGACGACTCCCACCCAGGTGATCACCTGGGGCATCAGCTCCAGAACCCGCAACACCTTGCAGACGGGTGCGGGGACGCCTTCCTTGGGCGACAGCATCTGGACGACCTTGCTGGCCCGGCCGTGAACGTCACGGGCGAAGACTCCGAGCCGGTGGACATGCTCCGAAGCCGTCAGGCCAGCCGTCTCCTCGCCTGCTCAACAAAACAAAAATCAACAACAAGGCCACAAGTCAAGTAGGCACAAACTACAAGGGTCGCATGAAATCTTTACCCCAGATGCCAACGGCGAGGGTGGCAAGCCGCTCGGTCAGCTCCTTCATCTCGCGCTCAGCCTCGCCGGATTTGCGCTCGAGCTTCTCGAGGTCCTCGCCGTACCCCTTGGTCGCCTGGGTGAGGGCGGCGTCCGCCTCCTCCTTCTGCTTGCTGAGCCGCTCGCAGGATTCCTGCACCGCGGCAAACGCCTGCGTGTGCCGGCTCTCCTGCGCGGCCAGCAGTTGCTGGTGCTCAGCGACGGAGATGAAGCCGTCGCGCGCCTTCTTCAGCTCCTCCTGCAGGCGGCGGGTCTCCTGCTGTTCGGCTTCGAGGAGCCAGGACAGCTCCTGCAGTTCACAAAAACAATAAAACAATCAAGAAGAGGCATGGGGGCTACGCCACGGGTTACCTCTACACCAACATTTGCTAACCCGGGGGCTAGCCCCAACAAAAAAAAAAATAATACGCCGGGTCAGGAACCCGGGGCTACGTTCCGAGTGGCATACACACCCACCACCGGCCTGCCTCTACATCGACATTGGCAACCAAGGACCACTATTTGCCAAATTTGCATCCAGAAAACTATGAAGACCCAAGCCGCTTTCTACGAACGCGACTCGGGCCTTGGGGGCTACATATAGCTACGGACGCAACAGGTGCAAGAAGGATTCACGTACCTGGTGCGCATCCATCGCTGTCTGGATGGCGGCTCGGAAGTCAGGCCGAGGCGCAGATGCACCCGGGACGGAGCTCGGGGGCTGGGCAGTCAGCCCACCCGACGAGGAAGCCGTCACGGTGGCGCGGGTCGTCGTCACCACCAGCGCCGTCTCCGGCTGAGGCGTGGCACCCATTGTGCCAGCCGGCACGGCGTCATCAATAGTGGCCCCCTCGGGTCGAGGGGGCACAATAACTTCGTCGCCTCCGCCGGTGGAAGGCGGAGGACTCGGCGCTCTCGTGGTCGGCTCCGCGACGTGCGCGGCAGGCTCCGCCCGCTGGGAGTCGTTCCCAGCGCGTCCTCCATGTCACTGAGGGACGCGTCCTCAGCCCTGCGACACTCGCACGGGTCAAACTCAAGATAGCGTTTCCAGTGGAACTTGGATGAGGATCAGCAGCAGACCTGTCACCCGCAGGTGGAAGAGTTGAGGTCCGAACTCCTCGGAAGCGAGGCGCAGGCGGCGAGTCGGCGCGAGCCCTCGCAGGGATGTCCCGCAGGCCTTCTGCCTCCGCTCGGCAACGACGGTGCGCTGCACGGCAGCCCCAGCCGATCGCTCCGGTGGCGGCGGCGTCGGGTTCGCCGACTTGGAGCGCTTGGAGTTGGGCCCGGCGTCCTCAGCCGCAGGCCTACGCCTCCGCCGGATGCGGAGCGGCTGATCATCTTCATCATCTTCTTCAGCAGGCGCCGGGTTCTTGGACCCGGCGCGTTCTTCTCTTCCTTCTTCTCCTTCCTCCTCATCCTCAGACAGGATGGGGATCGGTTGGCGGGAGGAGAAGGCGGCTTCGTTGCCCATGGTGGCGCTGTCGGCTTCGTCGTCAGAGTCGCGCTCGACGACGTCGTTGGGGCCGGCAAGCACCGTGGGAGCGTCTCCGCGGATCGGAGGCAACCCAACAAGCGATCGAAACTCCTGACTCGACAAAGCAGGAAGGATCGTATAAAAAGACCAAGAAAAGGAAAGTGTTTCGAATCGTCAAGCAAAGGGACTCACCTCTGGAGCCGGATGCTTGGCGGAGTAGGCCTCCAGGCCACCCACGATCCACTCGGGGCCGGTGGACCGTGACACGCTTCATCCGCAGCGTGAATTGCTCTACCGACTCGAACAATGTCGGGTCATGGCGCTGCGGGTCCTTCGTCCCCTGTACTCGCAGATCAGCGAGGGCCGGTGCTGCAGAGGTGCGATCTTCCTCTTCACCCAAGTGGCGATGAGGTTCAGACCCGTCAGCCCTCCGTTCTTCAGCTCCTGAAGCCGCGCCATCAGCCGGCGCACCATGGGCAAGTCGGCGTCGCGCGGCAGCTCCTGAGATTGCGAGGACGGCTCGGCGATGGCGAGAAGCAGGGGATCCCGATCTCGCCGTCAGGCGCCGGCTCCCGCATGTAGAAGCCCGACTTCCTCCAATACACTTTGGAGGGGAGGCCGAGGTCCAGGTAGTCGACGTCGCCGCGGACCTGGAAGTTGAGGCCGCCGCAGGGCGCCATGTCGCCACCCTTCCCCAGTTTGCCGTGGAAGATCCACAGCCACAGCGGGAAGAACGGGGCGCACCCGAAGTAGCCCTCGCACAGGGTGACGAAGCAGGCGAGATGGGAATCGAGTTGGGCGTCAGGTCATGCACCTGAAGCCCGTAGAAGTCCAAGAATCGCCGGAAGAACTCCGACGTGGGGAAGCCCAGCCCGCGCTCGAGGAATGCGAGGAAGGCGACGAACTCGCCCGGCGACGGCCGCGGGCGAGGATCCGCGGAGGCGATGCGCCACCGACGCTCCGACGCCGGCGGCAACAAGCCCTCGTTGGCGGCTTGCTCCACGCCTGCGCCGTCACCGACGACCTCTCCCACTTGTTCTTGGGCGCCACCATCTTGGCCGGAGAAGAGGCGGAGGAGCAAGAGTGTCCAATGGCTGCGGCGGCGATGCGGCGAAGATCTCAGGCGCGAGCTGCTCGAGAAAGTGGCGGCGAGCGCGAAGAAGAAATGGAGGATGAACTCACCAGCCGCACTCCCCTGCCGTTTTAATAGGCACGGTGAGTGGAGCCGTTACCGCAGTAAATGGCGCCGCCCACGTCGTCCACGTCGCCCACTATGGCCACGTCGCACGACGCCTCGATTCCCGCGCGACGCCTCGGTTTCCACGGGAGCGTGCCGAAAAATGCGGCTCAGATTCGGCCACGTCGCTCTGTCACGACGCTGTGGATCGATGGATGGGCGCGTGCGGGTCAAGAAGCGTCATCATTGCCACTGCTCCATCCCGAGGTGGAGGCAGTCGATGCGCCGTCAAGTCCCATCAATCGACTCGGCGCCAGACGGAAAACACTACAGGACAAACGGTCAAAGATGCCGTGACGTCAGACGGAGAAGGCGAGGAGACAACCCGCACGAGGCGAGTCGGATGGCAAACGTCCCGACGGGCACAAGCCGGCATCAAACAAAAACTTGAGTTAGACCGGGCGTTAAAAGCCAAAATCCACCACTCCGAGCCGTTGTTTTCTTGTCTCTGTTTCAGGAGTTCGTTCAACGACACGACCCGGCAATTCGCAAGACGAAGACCAAGCCGGAAACGAGTCCCTGACGAACTCGGGGGCTAATGATGGGGGGATGCCCAACCGGGTAGGCCAGGACCCCGAGTCGGCCGTCAAGGCCGGGTGGCCCAAAGCCCACCCGATGTACATCTTCCAGGATACCGGGTCCCCGAGGATCCCGGTATGACGGCTCGGGAGGCGACAGCGGATATCTCCGAATCAGTCTGCGATTGTGTATCCCGAAGAGTGCGCTCCACGAAGCCGCACTTGTAGGCAGGATAGCTAGCGCCGCCAGCAGAACCGTCATTCCCTGTAAACCCTAGCCGGCTCCCTATATAAAGTCGGCAAGGAGCAACCCTAGAGGCGGACTCATCTCATTCCATAGCCTCCGGAGCACCCGCAAGCTCTGGTGCGCACACCATTGTACACCCCATTCAAGTCCAAATACATCCAAGCAGGAGTAGGTCTTTACCTCATATAGAGGGGCCGAACCTGGGTAAACTCTGTGTGCAACCTCTCTGTGAATCCTACGTCGCCTGGCTCACACCCGAGTTAAGCCACCCCGTATGGCATCCGCCGTGATTACCCCACGACAATTGTATTCATTTGAATATCCAGATCATTTTCTCCTGCAGTACTACTCTTGATAGTTATTGATTTGCTTAGCCCATTCGAGTAACTAACCTATTTTCTTAAAATCCAGTTTTGCGGATAAAAGGTAACGGATATTGTAGTTCCCACACATTTCCCATAGTGAGTCAAGCCATCAAGGTATTTCCCAAAACAAATAGTGAACCAAGATAAATGACATTAAAGTTATGTTATCTATTAACCATGTTTATTTGTGAAATTTTCCTGATTTCTCAGTCAACGTAACTTTTTAAAAATTCTCTTGAGATTAATGGCCTGTGTTTCTGGGTCTTTAGGGTAATGGTACGTTACTATACGGTTGCCTCTCCTTGCCTATTACTCCTTACTCCAGCAACAATCCCTCTTCTAGGATTAATTGTTCTCTGCTAGGTTGTTTGATATGTCCCCTCTTCCATGTATGAGTGATTGAAAGTCTTGCGTGATATTCCACTCTCAAGCTTTACTGTGATTTATCTGCTCGCTGCTTGGTAGAATGCCCAGCAACATTTTTGTTCTGTTTTATCAGGGACGCAATGTGGAACTGCAAGCTGGCTAAACCTTGAGTACATGATGTTTCGTCGAATATGTCAAGCCCATGGTTGTGTAGTAATGAAAACAGTTTGATCAATTTATGTGAGACAAAGGATGTTATGCAGCCATAAGTGACAATATGTGAAAATTCAAGTGTGGGAGATGGAAAGAGTATCGATATGTACTGATGCAAATGGACTAATCATGATTTGTTATGGAAAAAAAGAAATTATTTTGATGTCAATTATGATGTGTACTGAAAAGATGCTGAAAATGAAGTTCCACCTTATTCGACACTTAAATATTTCTGTTCAAATCCTATGCTTCAGCGGCTTATTATATGTTCCTTCCAGTCTGAAGATCAAATAAATTGGTAAAAGTTTTCTTCTTTTCATTCTCCTGATGTTAAGTAACCAAAACAAAAAAAACAGGCTATATTCACAGAAATATCCATCAAGGGTGCGGCGTGCCGCCGCGCCGAAATTCAACTAGTACTTCTTAATGCCAACACAACATAACTTGTCCATTGCACACTCGGGTTCAGTATATTCTCGGGGACTGTTACGGTCATTTATTCCTTCCAATCCTAGCTGCTTACTGTCATGTTCCACTAATTATATTTTGCAGTTGTTAGGTCCTGCTCAATTGTGCCTTGGGATCTATAGAACAGCATTTCCGTTTCAGTGTTAATTCGTTGCTAGGAATCCAGCATCTCCAGATCCCTCTGAATCAAAGATTGGGAATAGATTTCAGAAAAACCAGCACTGTTGCTAAACCGGTCGTAAAAAACTCGTGTTCTGGATTTGAGGAACTTCCCCTGTCGGAAAGCTCCATGAAGCTCACGCTAAAGTCGGAGCTCTTGTTGTCGGCGACACTTTGTCTACTCGGAGTGCGGACGATGCTGGATAAACCTGACTGTGTAGGTCAGCACGGGAAACAAACACGTGCATTGGTTTGGAGTAATGCCCTCGAAATAATCCTTTATACACACGGCCCGCCGAACTGACGGAGACGCCGTAGCGATCTGTGAAGGGTCGATGCCCGCGGCGCTCTGGGCCGGGCTCTCGGGAGTGAAATGGATTGAATCGTTCTCTAGTTCAAGCTCGGTCTCGCGTCATGATTAGGGTGAGTTGGTGGCAGGATTGGTGCTGTGTAAACTTATGAGAAACAACGAGTCCTCTTTTTCAATGAGAATCTTTTTTTAGATAAAGGGAGTCTTTATTATTTAAAAGAGTTTAATCATTACACCCAATCTCTGCATAATTAAGATGCACACTGCCAAAAATTCTGAGGTACTATCAAAAGAATAACAAGGCGAATTACATATCAATATGAGAAATTATAGAAACGCCTATGGTGGTGGAGGGCCGATCCGCAAATTATGCTGCCATCCATGTAGGAATAAAAAGTCTCTCGCCGTATCCTCCAGTCTTGTATAGACCTCCATAAACAGGTCTCGATGCCCCACACGTTTTCAACAAGAATCTGTCCTACCAAAACCACGACTCGTTTTGTATGTTTCTTGATTCAGATGAAGTTGGTGGACCATCTATCCCTGCTGCATCGTGATACGCATGCATGATTGAATAAAAAACTCTGGAGTGAATTCCACATAACTAGTCAATTACGCACCCAAGTATTATTATCGCGTCATCGTGTGGAAACAAACAATAGATTTTAGCTTCGATCATGTAGTTGAAATGTAGGTCTCATAGTTCTGCCGCTAACCAAACGGAGGTCCCTCGATCAGTATATGTAGCTTATACTATTATCATTTTAGGGATTTTCGTGATGTAAGTTTATGTTTGTCTTTTCTTTTAGCAAGAGATCTAACTCCTTTCGAGTGTTAAGTCCATATATGCACCCAACCACCATCATGATCACACTTTATTTTTGTCCTTCAGATGGTTGTCTCATACCCCATTACCCTAGATAGTGGCATCGCTGCATTTAAACTTTGGGAGTTGCCATGAGACAAACATTTATTTTAATCCATAAAGAAAAAGATCGAAATCGTCACGATCTAGGTCCTAAGAGAGCCGCCGCCCCCGCGTCGCCTCTTCTCTGGCGACACGGGGGAAATCCCGCCGCCGCCGCTTAGGCACCTCGCCCAGCCTTCGCATCGCCGCCGTCGGAGGAGGGCAGCAGCACAAGGCCGCGCGCTCCCTGAGGATGGTGGCGGCGGGGCGTTTTTCTCGTCTCCCACGCGGAGACCCTACTGGCGGCGCGACGAGGCGGAGCGGAAGATGGCGCGGCGGTGTGGACTGGCGCGGCGGCGCGGAGGCGAGGCTCGGTGCGGGGCCACGACGCCGGCGTGAAGGCTGGGGGCATGCGCTCCTCGCTGTGGAGATGGCGGCGGTTTTGACCGGGCCCGATCTGGGCCTGGAGCGGGCCGCGCGGGCTGCAGGCGCCATGCCCGGCGCTGAGGTTTGAAGAGGGCGGTGGTGGCACCGGCGCGGAGGCGGGGCGGCCGATGAGGCGCGGGCTGGACACGGAGGCAAGCCGGGGCGGCGGCCCCAGACATGTGGCTGCTCTGAGGATCTGTCGCAGCGGGCATGGCGGCTGCCGTGGAGGGAGGTGCCGCGGCGGTAGCAGCGTGCCATGGAGCTAGGTGGTTGACGACATGGCCAGGATGCCATCCTGTGACTCCCGAAGCTTTGTGGTCGGGTTGAACTCCGGGCGAAAGCTCGCATGGACTTCGGTCGGTGCCGACGACGGCGGCGTCCTCAGACATCGTTCTCCTTCTTGATTTCGTCGTTGTGGTTTCCAAAATCTCCGGGTGAAAATCTAAGCTCCTTGTGAGCGGGCGGCGGTGACGATCTCGTCACTACCTTGTTGGAGGCGTCGCTTTGGAGCTCTTGGCCAGCGCGGTGCGATAGTTTCGCGGCGGATGTGCAAAATGGACGTGTGGTCGAGAGTGGTGGACGTCGGGGCGGCGGCTCCGGAAGGTGGTGGTGCGTCGAGGCGGCGGCCTCGATCCCTGTTGCAGTGGCGGTCCTACGGGGCAGGACCGTGACCTTGCACAGGTCTGGGTGACAACCTTGTGCTGCGAGGGCAGCAGGTTCGTCGACTCGGCTGGATCACCTTCGGGCGATGCGAAGGTTGATCTGGTTGTTACGCCGGGGCGGCGGCCCCGTTTTCGGCGCGACGTTGAGGTCTGCGGGCGGTCGTCTTTAGCGAGGGTAGCAAGAGCTACGAGACGCTAGGTCGTGCGGCATTGTGGCTCGTGTGCGGATTTGGTGCCGAGTGGTGTACGTCGGGGCGGCGGCCCCGGGGTTGGTGGTGTGTTTTGTGGCGTCTGGTGGGTTTGCGTCGTGTGGGCGACGGTCTCCTCGCTTGTGCGGTTTTTCGGCCATGTTTTCCTCATAAACAGGGTATTTGTATGGTTTTTGGACCCGGTTTCCCTTATAAACTAGGTCATCTATTCTATCTATTCAGTGGATATCGACCACTTTGAGCTAAAAAAAAAAGAAATATCGAAGGCGAGGCGCGCCTGTCTCACTTGATATAACATTTTCAGGGTGTTTGTATTAGCTCGCATTCTCCAAGCACCGGCGACGATGATCGGTGCCTACCAAACGCCAAACCGAGTCATAAGAAAACAGTTACCTCAAAAGGAAAACAGTCGTAAGAAAAGCACGCGGGAACAAAAAAAAACACCCAGCTAGTCATGTCAAATCCCACCAGAAAAAACAGTTTTCTCTTCTTTTCGTTATAATAAATCCAAAAATGAAAACAAGGTCATATCAGATAGTGCGCGACGGAGAAAAATGAACAGCACCATACCTGATGGCTGACGACGCCAAGTCACGCTTCCAATCCGGTTTTTGACTTTTGACTCGCTCTGTCTAGAAGAGGTCACCGGCAGGAGACGCCGGACTGGCCACGCCGCCGCGGCCCGCAGTAAATACAGGATGACACCGTACTACGTGGTGGCCGCGCCGGCGCGCGCATGCGGTTTCATCCACTCCGCACTGGGCTGGAGCGGACATCGTCTTCCCCGTCACCTACCGTGCACCCGCGCGCGCTGGGCCCCGGCTCGATTCCCATAATCCCACCGGTACAAGAAGGCCACCGCACATCCCACCAGAAACGCCCGAAACTCCAACCAATTCCATCATCACCATCGTCTTATTAAACCAAAACAACGTCACCTGATCTCAACCACTGGTTCTGTCTGCCATTACATCGTCCGTGATAGCTCGATTTTAGCTGTTAGCTCGTGGAGCAAGCAGCAAGTTTAGCTGCAGCAAGAGCTTCTTCCAGGGAGCTAGCTAGGCTGATCGCGTGATTGCGGGTGACATGGTCATGATCCCGGGGGGCAGCAAGCTGCGGTGGCTGTGGAGGGCGCCGGGGCGGGCGCTGGGCCGCGCGCGGGACTTCTACGTGCGGAGCCTCACGGGGTGCGCGCGCTACGTCCCGGCCGACGCGGCCTTCGGCGCCTACCCGGTGCTCGTGCCCATGCCGCTGCCCAGGAGCCGCAGCTGCGGCGCCGACTGGGGCACCGCCGGCGAGGAGGACCTCCGTGAGCTCATCCGCGCGGCGTCGCAGAGGCGCGTCGACGACCAGCAGCGGCAGGTTGTCCAGGCCGTGTCTAGGAGCCAGAGCACGGCGGTGGGGCGGTCCATGGCGCGCATCGACGAGGACGCGCCGTGCGAGTTCGGAGCGGCAGTGGGCGGGCTCTACTCGAGGAGCCAGAGCTACGCCGGTGGCGCCGTCGGGATCAGGAGGTCTCACTGCCACAGGAAGGTGGAGGTCTTTGGCTGAGCTAGCTGCCGGCTGCTCCTCGAAACTCGTCGTGTACGTGTGCGATCGATCGTCTGGCATGCTGCCATTGTCTTTCCTGCTCCGATCCCTTTAAATTTGGGATCTTTTATTGCGCTTGTAGATACTACTTCGATTTAGGGAGGAATTCATGAGTGATTTGCTTGATTCGTGATGATCTTCGTTCTCTTCTTCTATAATGAATAGGCAGAGCTCCTACCACTTTTCGCTTTTTTTTTTTTTGCTTGATTCGTTTTAGGTTGTGTCTAGTTTTCTCTGCACATTATGTGGGCTTCTTGCCCTTAGGTTGTCTTTTTTTTTTTACGTCGGGAACTCGGGATGATCAACGTATATCTCCAAGTTCGCTCACCCACCGCTGGGTCACCGGTTCCGTTCTGTAGTGGGCTCACGCCCAATTGCGACATCTTTTCGCGATCTTGCATGCACCCTAAACCCTAAAGCCTTATCTCTTTCAATTTTTCGAGTGGAACATTTAACTAAGTGTAGTTTCCTTTTTCGGATAGGGCACACGTACACTTCGGTATAATGATGCGTCCACGCACCGGAGCGGGTACCAACTTGGCGTATTTCACAAGTTCGCAAGAACACCCATGGTCCGAGTAAGGCTTACACTCTGCCTTAGAGCATCTCCAATCGCGGCGCTCAAACGGCCGCTCAAACGTCTTTGGGGCGTGCCGGACACAAAATCGCTCCCACTCGCGGCGCCCAAACGCGAATTCGGTCCGGCGCGGCCCAGTTTTGTGTCCGGCACGCCCAGCCCACGCCCTCAACTTGGGGAGGCTTGGGGCGGCCCCGGACGGAAGGAAACGCACGCCTCCGGCGCGCGGGCCACGCCTGGCAGTGACACGGCCACACCCGGCCGTGGTCAAAGGCGTCGTCAAAGGCGCGTGCCGCGTGGCGACGCCTCGTTTTCACGGCCGGCGGGCGGCCAGTGAGCCGTCGCGTCCTCTGCTCGCCCGAGTGAATGAGGCGCGCCTTTTCGAGGGGAGCGGCGTTAATGCCACCGCTCTCCGGCCGCAATAAAAGGCCGTCGCCCCCGCGTTCACTTGCCACACTCGCCGCCACCGCTCCCCTCTCTCCCTCCGCCTCCTTCTCTCCCCACACGCCACACTCGCCGCCACCGCAAACCCTAGAGATGGCCGGCAACAACTGGAGGCGTACCGGTGGCGCCGCGGCGAACGGCTTCGCGCCGCGCACCCTGCTGAAGGAGCAGACCGAGGCGCTGCGCGACAACGGCTACCCGGTGCCGCCGGACATGCGCGTTGGCCACGGCTACGCCATCTCCGTCCGCGGCATCCCGGCGCCGCGGCCGCTGACGCGGTCGAACCGCGACTTCCACGCGGCCCAGATCGCGCACTACTTGCGCGAACTGACGCCGGAGATGCGCGATGACCCGCGCTGGAACCCGGAGGACCCGAGCAACGCCGCCCGGTACGAGGAGGCGTTCCAGCGCCTCTTCGAGGAGGAGATGAAACGGTGGGAAGGCCCCGGCCCGGCGCCCAGGGACAAGAACGTCGCCGGGCGCGAGGCATTCTGGAGCGTGCACGGCCGCACGCTCCAGGCCGTCATGGACCACATCGCCAACGGCGGCTCCCTGCTGGAGTGGCCCCACGCTCCGCCTCCGGCGCCGCCAGCCAACGTGTGGGCACCGCGCGCGTCGCCTTCGCGCTCGACAGGGTCATCGTCGCGGGCGTCGTCCTCCCGAGCGTCTTCATCGCGCTCCTCCTCCTCCCTCTCCCGCGTTCTGCTCTCGCCGAAGCCGGAGCCGATGAAGGTGAAGGCGGAGCCGACGACGCTTTACGCCGAGCTCCTGGCGGCGCAGGCGGCCAAGGACGAGGACGAGCTCCTGCGGGCCGCGGAGGCCGCGTCCATGGAGGACGTGCCGCCCATGGACGGGCCATTGAAACTGGCGTGCCGTTCGTCGACCTCACCGGCGACGGCGATGCCGGCCCTAGTCGCGTCAAGAAGGAAGATGACGGCGCAGGAACAAGCGGCGTGAAGAAGGAGGAGGAGGACGACGACCCCTACTACGCCTTCAGCCGCCGCTACCGGGGCCGCCAGTAGATTTAGGATGCGTTCGGTTTGGGAACGGAGAGGAACGGGACAGGACGGTTCCGTGATTTTAGGCCATTCTCGTGTTCGGTTCAGCAAAGGAACGGAATCAACTAGTTCCTAGGAAGGGAATATTCCCATCAGATCTGGAACGCACCCATCCGGCCAAATCGGCCGGACGATGCGGAACGGCTCACTGATGGCTGGCTAATCGCTCGCTAATCGCATCTCTCTCGCTAATTAATCAAGTTTAGAAATAATTAATCAAGATTAGGAATAATTAATCAAGTTTAGGAATAATTAATCACGATTAAGAATAATTAATCACGTTTAGGAATAATTAATCGAGTTTAGTTTACTTAATTCGAGGAACGGAATGGTTCCATCCCTCCCAACCGAACAGAAAACGGAACCAAATGGAACCATTCCGTTCCTCGAATTTTTTCGAACCGAACACGGGGTCGGAACCGTTCCATGACCTAGGAACGGAACCATTCCGTTCCATCCCCTCTCGTTCTAGAACCGAACACATCCTTAGGTTTAGTTTTTTAGATTTAGGTTTAGTTTTTTTAAATTTCATTTAAATCTGTAAAATTTCCTAAAATTTGAATGAAATTCGTCGAAGTTTAAATTTAATTTTTTTTAGTTTGGGCGCCGCGAGTGGGGATTGACGGCGCCCAAATGCGCCAGGCCATCCGGACGGCGCCCAAAGGACCTGTCCGGAAGGCATTTGGTCGGCCATTTAGGCGCCGCGACTGGAGATGCTCTTAACATCTCCAAAACTCTATAGTGAAGTAGCTATCCGCAGTGACTTTGGTGACCCTGACGTACACTGTTTAGTGCAGCAGATGAGAGCCATTCACACTTGTGGTAGTGTTTCTGTCGTAGAACAGACAAGCGATGCTGACTTGGTTTTCCTCTTTCTTATAAAATATCCTCCGGTATGCTTTTACATGATTACATCTACGTTAAACAATGAAAGTTGAAAACATTGTTACCACCAAGTCCAAAGTTTGTGAATGTGTCAAAATTTGTTCTTGTCTTGGACTTCTCACAATAGCTACGGGAGGACCAGGGGTGCGTCAATCGTTGGTTGGCCAAGCACCGAATGTTTTTCACATAGTGTATTAGATAAGCATAACTTTGGTTATGAACAATAAGATTTCACAGTTTTTTCTTTGGCAAAAACAAACCGTTGTCAACTCTTTTACGTGAATTTACGTTCTATTTTAGGAAACTAAAATAATAACTCAAAAATCCATGAAAAGACCGAAACATTTTTTTCTTGAAGATGTCATCTCTCTAGCTTTCTCTTTTCAAATGTTTTGAGCACCCACCACAACTGGATCGACGACAACCTTCATGGCCAAATCGGCGACATGCTAGGCGTACATCGTGCTGCAGTCGTACCTTGGACATTGGCTTCAGCATCTGCCCAGATCGGTAGCGTCGGGCAGCTGTGGCTGTGCGGCGAGATAGATTAATCAGACTTGCAGGCAGCTGATGCATACATATGTAGATCCGTGCCCACACATCAGATCAAGCCCAGCAACACATCAGCCAATGCGTGCATGCTGCTGGTGCGCACGATGCGTACATGGTCCAGCAGACTTGCACGCTCCGGCCAGCCACCAAGACTCACGATCCCGCCCTTTTCTCCTTATGGATGGCCAGCGGCGGCCCAATCACCGGCGCACAGATCGGCAGCATCCTCGGGGACGGCCGGAGGCGGCAGGATCAGGGACGGCGGCAACATCCTCGATGGCAGCCGGATCAGGGAGGTCCCGCGATGGCCAGATCGAGATGACGAGATAGAAGACGACAGCTAGGGCCCTCGAAAAAGAGAAACAAAACTTATTGGGGCACCCCACCGCCGCCGTCCGCCGACAGGCAGCCTCCTCCGGCGGCGGCAGGGTGGAGAGGACGGTGGATCAAGAAGCTCTAGGGTGGCGGAGTGGGGGACCTCCGGAATCGCCCGTGAGGCGACCCAGGAGGTTAGGGACGGTTCAAATGTATTGGCCCCATCAATATTATTTATAAGCGGGCTCATGATGATTAGTCAAGACATTTTCCCCCGATACTAGACCATGTGTGAACATTTGTTGTTTTGACCTTCCTATTTCATCACAAATACATTTGAACCTATCTCTTTCACTTATTCGAGATGAACATTAACTAATGTCTAGTACTCCCTCCATTCAACAATATAAGATGTTTTAGGTGTTACGCATGCATGTCTAGATTCATACTAAAAAAAATGGACACATGCATTTAAACGTGTCTAGATACATGTGTGTATGTGCATGTGGAAAAAGACTAAAACATTTTATATTATGGAACGGAGAGAATATTTTTTAGACAAGGCACACACCCCATACTTGGTGCTCACGCTGGGCATAAAACCCGATACCCGAAGCCCGAACCCGGAATACCTGAGCCCGAACCCGACAAACCCGAAAGCTACATCGGGTAGGAGTTTTGAAAACCCGAATTTTATTCAGCAAATTCGGGTAGAAAGCTACGGTACCTGAACTGCCCGAACTACCCGAACTTGTAGAAAGCCCAGTGAGAAAACGTCCTCATTTTACTAAGGCCCAGCCCATCTTCCCCACGCAACTAGTCCCTGGCTGGATGTCTGGATCGTTGCCCACGATCCCATTCCCCAATCCCTGCCCACGATTCCACCCAGCGACCTAGCCGCCAGTGCTAATGGAGATCTGCACGGGGACGCGACAGTCTCTGCGAGGAGCCGAGGAGGAAGCTCGTGTCCACGCCCATTGATCCTCCTCCGCCTCCACCCCATGTTGTGCATCACGTGCATCCTCCGTATGGCGCCGGCGGCCGTCGTGGTCTGCAGCACGTCAGGGTGCGGGGGGCTGATGGCAGACGCCCTGATCAACCTTCTTGATGGTCGTCTTCCTCTTATCTCACCGGCCGCCGCCGGTTGGGGCTTCTCCAGGCGTTAACATCTCACGCTGAACTCAGTTTGATGTGCTAATTCGGGCAATTCGGGATTACCTGAGCCCGAACCCGAATTGTCGGGTACCCGAATTTTTGGGTTTCTCTTTTTTTAGACAAAATTCGGGTGTTAGTTTTAGAAACCCGAAATTTTGAAAGCCCGAATTACCCGACCCGAAATTTCGGGTAAACCCGAACGCCCACCGTGACTTGGTGCATCAAAACTGGAGCACATACTTAGGGAGCGGTTGTTTCCCATATGAGGTCGTCAACTAGGCCTAGCGCAACCTTTCTTGTCCGGCACATGTCTAATGCAGAGAATGTCTCGCCTTTTGACTGCCTGCCTAGCATCACAATCTGTGCAGATGTATGGTGTTTGGTTGCATGCACAATGCATCTTGCCTCAGCTAATGCACACCATTGATGTTTAGTTGCATGCTTCAAGGTGCTGTGGGGATCTCTTCTCGACTTAGGTGACTTTTAACCGCTTATCTGATCACCCGTCATACAATGCATACCACAACGGTAACATGGTGCAAATCGACACAAATATATACTACATGAATGCCACCATAATTACTTACATACATGCAGTAACCGTCACAGTTTTGAGTAAGTTAATGTACTATGGCTTAATATCCTTTCATTAGTAGCCATCAACTATCTCTTGATGGCGGTTTCAGTATAGCATACATGGAACTATTCACACTTGTACTGTTTTTCACAACACTAAAACGAAATGAATGACAAATATCCTTAACGAAAGCAAAAGTTACATGAAGATTCTATTCAGACATTATATCTAACTTTTTGCTTGCATCCACCTTTATTTTCGTGAAGAAACTATAACCCGCTGAAGTTCGATTACTCGAAGTTTTTGAAAAGGCCGCACGAACCGCCCATATTGTTATAAACGATAGGCAAAGAAACGATGAAAAGCGGAAGATCAAACCAACGGGGACACGAGATTTAACGTGGAAAACCCCTCCAACAATGGAGGAGAAAAAAACCACGGGCACCAGCCAACAATATTTCACTATATCGGGTGAGGTTACAAACGCCGGGGATTTACAATGTGTGGCTTATCTGAACCGGCGGCTTACAAGATGTATTTATATGGAGGTAAAACCCTAAGTCGGCTGCAGTTCAACTCGGAAACGATCCGTACCGTACGCTACGGCCCAAGCCTCCGGCGACGGGCCTCCGTTCCGCTTCGAAGT
Organism: Poa pratensis; assembly: GCA_947311845.1. Taxonomy (NCBI): domain Eukaryota; kingdom Viridiplantae; phylum Streptophyta; class Magnoliopsida; order Poales; family Poaceae; genus Poa; species Poa pratensis. Next base: position 23,633,864 of record CAMZMU010000115.1, on the reverse strand, counting down.
TAGCCTCTATCTTTATATGAATTTGGATCACCATAAAACAACACATACCAACCGACGAGAACATAGAAGTGAAGAAACGTTATGATGAGGGACACATCCCATTCCCAGACAAAATTGTTGAACCACACTTCTGCGTCGTCTCATGGTAGAGGAAGAAAACAAGTGGCACATGAATGAAATGGAAAAGCCCCTAACCGAAACATACTTGATACAATAATCACAATTGTTATCTTTTTTTAGATCATCACCGCTGTTATGGTCAATACATATCAAAGTATATCAAAGTGTGGGACAATCTTTCAGATTAGGTGTCGACAGTATACCGACCAAAACGCCATATGCTCCACGATGACAGCCGGCGTATCACTGCTTTTTTGTGAGTTGCAGCCCGCACTACTCTTTTTTCGAATCAAGGAACTATATTAATCAGAAGGGTGATTACAATCGTTTGCCAGCGTATCAACTAGAAATGGTGGAGTATAGTTGATCCAACCGCACCTCCTTCTAGCCTCACTAGCTTTACTAGCACACATATGGGCAGCTTGATTAGCTAAGCGCCCTACAAACTGAAATTTAATGCTAGACACGAAATCACTCAGCTCCTTAATCTCCTGGCAAATACAGGCAATTTCAGACTTGCCACCACCAGGATCCTCCATCAACATCAGCACTTCTTGGGCATCTGTTTCGATTTCCACCGGTTGCAAAGGATTGTTCGTAGCTAGACCCACAACATTAAGAATAGCTTGTGCTTCCATGCTCAGCGCACTCCCCGCCGCACCATACCAAATGGCTTGTGCCCGGATCAATCTTCCATCATGATCACGCATCAGCAGACCCGTCGCCCCTTGTCTCTGATCGGCGTGAAATGCAGCATCAACATTAATCTTAATGATTCCCGGTGCCGGTTTTTTCCACTTGGGTTGCTGCACCACTTGTTTTGGAGCCTTCTTCCCCATCTGGGCTAGATCATAAGTAGTTTCTAGCACCCAATTGACTGAAGCAGACACGGTACGACAACCACTACCATGCCAAACAGCATTCCGCTCCGTCCAGACCGCCCAGCAGCTGCATAAAATTATAACAACATCTTCTTTGCTTACTAAACCCCCGTGAACAATGTCAATTGCCCATGATCGGGGATGCAGCTGTGGGATCTTTGTGCGAGAGATAGCTTTAATTTCTTGCCAAAAGATTTTGGCCCAGGTACATTCAAACAGAGCATGAAAAATTGATTCTTGGTCAGCTCCACATGTTTTACAAAACACAATCTCCTCCATATGTCTTCTGTTCAAGATTTGCCGGCATGGAATAAAACCATTAATAACTCGCCACCAAAAAACACGAACTTTAGGGGGCACTTGCAACTTCCACAAGCATTTCCAGTACGGCTGTGTGTCACCAACAGAGCTACTGGCATCATTTTTCAGATTTTTATTAGATACCAGCAGACGATAACACAAGCGTACAGAAAAATAACCCCTTTTCTCCTGGGTCCAGGCCCAAAAATCCTCCGTAACCCTGCCAAGCGGTATAGAGCTGATCGTGATAACATCAGGAGCCACAAAATTCTTCTTCAGTTTGGTCATATCCCAGCAATTACTCTCATGAGATATCAGCTCATCAACCAACGTCACCGTTGGCTCTGGATGTCTGACCATCGGTTTCATATCTTTGTTGCCAGGGATCCAAGGGTCGTCCCATACTCAGATAGTAGACCCATCTCCCACCCTTTTAATTAGACCATCCTTCAAGGCTTCTCTACCAAACAAGATGGCATTCCAAATATGGGAGCTCCCTCTCTTCCTTCTAGCCGACATAAAATCAGTGTCATGGAAATATTTGCCCTTCAAGACCCGTGCACATAGAGAATTAGGCTTGTCGATCAATCGCCACCCTTGTTTTACCAACATGGCTTGATTAAAGGGGTGGAAATCTCTAAAGCCCATTCCCCCTTCAGATTTCGGGATTGCAATCGCCTCCCATGTCCTCCAATGAATCTCCCACTTCAGCTCATCCCCTCCCCACCAATATCGAGCCACGCAGCTAGTAATCTTCTTACACATCCTCTTCGATAATTTGAAGCAGCTCATTGAGTAGGTAGGTATAGCCTGACATATCGATTTCACAAGGGTCTCCCGTGCTGCCGCACTCATGGTTTTCGGAGACCACCCTTTCACAAGTTTCTTAATGCTAGTAACAATATGTTCAAATTCCTCATCAGTAGACCTCCCAAGCGCAGTTGGAAGTCCCAAGTATTTCTCCATTAGAGCCTCCGAAGCAATACCTGACGCCGAGTGAATATACGGTTTGATGTTTGCTTCACAGTTTGCACTGAAGAAAATCGCTGATTTTGATTTATTAACCATCTGACCAGACCCTTGTCTGTATGACTCCAAGATACCATGAAGTCTCGATGCTCCTGCCTCTGATGCTTGGGTAAAAACCAAGCAGTCGTCCGCAAACAGAAGGTGTGAGACCCACGGCGCATGAATACCAACTCTGACTAAAACATCGGCCCCCTAAATTTGAGAAGCGCACTAAGTCCCTCAGCACAGATAAGAAACAAATAGGGACTTTAGGGGATGTTTGATTCAAAGGATTTGCATAGGAATCTTGTAGGATTCAAATCCTTAGGAATTTTTCCTATGGTACTTGTTTGATTCATAGGATTGAATCCCATAGGATTCTTTCCTATGGAATCCTTTGCACTAGTTTCTATAGGAATTATAACATCCACTCACACCTTGTTTTCAAAATCCTTTGCTTTTCCTGTGATGGAATCAAACAAAGATTGATGCATGTGAAATCCTGTAGGATTGAAGTGGACATGACATTACAATCCTACAGTTTTCCTATTCCTGTGTTTTTCCAATCCTGCGAATCAAACAGGCCCTATGGGGTCACCTTGCCTAATTCCTCTCGTTCCGTTTGAAAAATTCAGAAAAATTTCCATTCACCCGCACTACTCTTTTTAGGAGTAAAATTAACTGTATCCGTATTTGTCAACCCAAAACAAATGAGCACGATACTGCATGTTGTGGCTGATTCCTAAGATCTTGTTGCTACCCGCAAAAAAAGAAAAATCTTGTTGCTAGCCCGAAAGCCCAGGGCGCCCATCCCATTCTGCCGCAATCCAGAGGCTTGGGCAGGGCTTGAGGGCTTGAGATATTCCGTGTGATTCCGACGACGGCTGGAATTCGTCCTCCTAAAAATCCAAAAACGAGTGGAATTCGTGCGAAGCATAAAGCCGAGAGGTCGTCGGCCATGGGCTCCACAGACCCCATCATCTCTATCGGCGACTCCGCCGCGTAACTACCCCGTTCTCCCGTTCTCCGGGCAGCAGTCCAGCACGCCACGCCCACCCGCCGCACCACTCCTCCCCGACGTGGCATCCCCATCCGAAACCCTACCTCCGTTGACCACCTTCCCTCAGCAGCAGCAGCAGCAGCAGCAGCCATGGACAGCCTGGTCGCCTTCTCCCGCCGCCGGCGCCGCTGGATCCTGCTCGCCGCGCTCGGCACGGCGTCGGCCTACGGGGCGTACAAGATCTACCACCTCCCTGCCGTCGCCGCCCGCCGCCGCCTCCTCGTCCGCCTCGCCGCGGCGCTCGCCGCCTTCCTCGACGCCACCGCGTCCTCCGCCGACGTGGCCGCCCTGGTCTCCTCCGACCTCGCCGACTTCGTCCGCTCCGACTCCGACCAGCTCCCCCGCAGCGTCGCGCAGCTCGCCAAGCTCGCCGCCTCCCCCGAGGTCTCCGCCACCGTCTCCGCGCTCTCCCAGGCTATCGCCGCAGGGGTCCTCCGCGGCGTCGGCTCCACCTCGGAGCCCAGCTCCGACGATAAAACTCCCCTCTCCGATCGCCTCGTCGACAAGCTCTTCTCCGAATCCGGGGAGCGACTCATGTCCGCCGTCGCCGGGAGCTTCGCCCGCCAACTCGTAATCGGCTTCTACTCCGCCCCGTCCCCTCCCGCCGGGGAGACCTCCTCGTCGTCGGATTGGGTCAACGTGGTTGCAACCGGGAAGGGCCACAAGGCGATTAGCAGCTGGCTCGAGGTCCTCGTTGGCTCTGCCGTGGGGGTGTTCATTGAGAAGACCATACACATCAATACCTACCAGCAGCTCTTCGAAGGGCTCACCAATCCAAGCCACGATGCCAAGGTTAAGGAATTGCTTGTTTCAGTATGCAACGGTGCGGTGGAGACCATGGTTAAGACCTCGCACCACGTTATGTCCAGCACCAAAAGTAAACAGGATGACAAGGGTAATGGCAATAGCAATGGCAGTGGCAGTAGTAGAGCTGGCGAAGGCTGGGTGGAGACTGTCTCGAGCACCTTAGCGGTGCCAAGCAACAGGAAGCTTGTGCTTGATGTTACTGGGAGGGTGACATTCGAGACGGTGAGGTCGTTTCTCGAGTTTGTACTGTGGAAGCTGCACGATGGGGCGAGGAAGAGTGGGGATACTATGTTCGACAGCGGACTGCGCGCCATGAGGTATATGAGCGATAAGTCTATGCTTGTCGCCACAATCTGCATATCACTGTGCTTGCATGTGTTGAATGGATCTCGACTCTTGGTTACAGCTTGAACATGCAGTACAAAGAGTGGGGGTATTTGTCTTGTATTATTTGCACACGGTTTGTATACAACTCTAGGCATAGTTATGCTGAAACTGTAAATTCAAGTAGAAAAAACCAGCTCAAAGGAGGGAACTTGGTTGCAAGGTTTTGTTGTGCTTGTGCTTGTGCCATATGCTTGTGGCTGTTATTCACGGCTGTAGTGGGAGTGATTGATTTGTTGTGCCCTTGGGAAACTGTATTTGCGGGATTGCCTGGCCTGGAGAGTGTTGTATGTGAATTTGTATATCATCAAAAATATGACATTGCTGCTCATATCATCAATAAGATTTTCTGGTTGGTCCACTAAATTGTCTTTTTTGTATCTCTGTTGTTCCGCAACTTTAGTTGTCTATGATATCAAACATAGCTTAACTTCCTCATGCCAACATCGGATATGTGAACATCTAATTTGTGGTACAAGGTTTTACTAGGCTTAAAACTAGTGCTACCGAGGTTTGTGATGACAACTTATCACCATAAGTTTCTAAGAATTCGTACATGAATATATTGAATGATCAATACTCTAGTAAAATGTTGATGCATTTGCATCCAAAAGATAAAAGCCTAATGTATTGGAGCTCAATTCATTTTAGTTCACATGATACAGCTGCGGAAACAGTTTTTGACATCCTGGTGTTAGATTCAGCTGCTATTTAGTAAAACTGTATATGGTTTCTTTTACTTCCGTTTAAATTGTTCCTTTTGGATGTGGGCTTCATGGTCAAAACAATAAAGGAAGACAAGAAACTGTGCAATATAACTGTAGGCATAGTTATGCTGAAACTGTAAATTCAAGTAGAAAAAACGAGCTCAAAGGAGGTAACTTGGTTGCAAGGTTTTGTTGTGCCATATGCGTGTGGCTGTTATTCACGGCTGTAGTGGGAGTGGTTGATTTGTTGTGCCCTTGGGAAACTGTATTTGCGGGATTGCCTGGTCTGGAGAGTGTTGTATGTGAATTTGTATATCATCAATATGACATTGCTGCTCATATCATCAATAAGATTTTCTGGTTGCTCCACTATATTGTCCTGTTTGTATCTCTGCTGTTCCGCAACTTTTGTTGTCTATGATATCAAAACATAGCTTAACTTCCTCATGCCAACATTGGATCTGTGAACGTCTAGCTTTTGGTACAAAGGTTTTAGTAGGCTTAACACTAGTGCTACAGAGGTTTGGGATGACTACTTATCACCATAAGTTTGTAAGAATTCGTACATGAATCATTAAGTGTCATATGTTGAATGACCAATACTCTAGTAAAATGTTGATGCATTGTTCCAAGAAAAGTGCATCCAAAAGACATTTTAGTTCATATCATATAGCCGCGGAAACAGTTTTTGACATCCTGGTGTTCGATTCAGCTGCTATTTAGTATAACTGTATATTGTTTCTCTTACTTCCGTTTAAATTGTTCCTTCTGGATGTGGTCAAAACAATAAATGAAGACAAGAAACTGTGCAATATAAATCGAGGTTTGTGGCCTTTTGCGCATTTCTCCATCTTTCTGTGTGGCAAAGTACTGTATTTCAGACAGAAGAACTACAAACTTTGCATCATATTTTTCTGTAGATTTCCTGACTATGCCAGTCGGTAAAGCGAGGTAAAGAAATATGGGGAGTTTTAAGAGAGGTGGAGATCACTAGACAAGATTTCAGTGGCTTTGATTATCTGTTCTTGATGAAAACCGGTTTGTTCAAGTTACTATTATTTAACTACGTTGCCATTCTCCACCAAATCTGGTCAATTTGTGCTTATTCATGTATCTATTCCTTTTTTAAACCCAAATGAGTGAATTGCCAGCAATCTCATGGTAAACATGCAAATGGCAAATGTGCATTCCAAAAATATCCAGATTTTACTCAGACCAGAGTCTTTAAGATTGTATGACTCTGATCAATCCTTGACATTATGTCTCTTTTTTTAGCAATGCACTGTATGGAATTGACTCTTTTTTCCCTCCTTAGCTGCAGTCGGTTGTATTATATTCAGTTGAAAATTCTAATAGAACTTCAATTCATTTTACAAGTAAAAAGTAACTTCTTAGCATTCTAGATGCTTCTTCACAGAAGGGATTCTAAACTAGCAACTATGGCAAAACTTAGCTGTTAATCTATCGGTTCATCAGGGCTTCATCTTATCTTCTATATTTCCTGTGTACTAGGAAAGTTCTTGGTACTTATCATGTATCTATGCTTTTTTGCACTTGTGACTCGTTGTTCCATTCACATTATATCTAAAATGAATATACTCTATGGGCTGAAATGGGTACTATTTTACCATTATTTCAGCCAAGAAAAATACTCAATGATTGTGTTTCCATTCTATAGCAAACAGTAGATGATGATATTGTGTTTGGCATATGAAAGTAGCACCTCATGTGGGAGTTAGTTTCCAACTAGTTTCTGCAAACCTGGCAATTTTTTTGTACACTTGTACTGAATGGCTGAAGTGTTTTGAGGGTCAAGAACTCGGTAATGTAGTTTCCTCTATGGTTATGATGCAAAGTATGGACTTGACAGAGCAAAATGAACTAAAGGTTGACCAGATGACCATGTCAATTTGCTGATAACGTACTTGTTGTGGAGTCTGTTTTGTATGAAAATGTTAGTTTTTACCATTTGGACTGTTATCAAGTTTCGAGCAATTCTGCTGTATGGTTACTGTTCGCTGGTATGATATCTATCCTGCTAGTTCTCTTGCCGTTTCTGTACCTGTGTACCAGTATGTGCACCTGTTCTTCCAGCTTTCATTGAAGCATTTATTTTTGGACTTGGTAAAGATCTTTTCTGGTACTCTGTAACGTCGCGCAACGTATCCTAGCGGCTCAAAAGTTGTCTGTTCCGTCTTGATCTCGGCGAGTGAAGGATCTAGCAGCTGTCCTATTTCTGTGGTTCATCCTTGGTTGGGTGACGTAGCCCTAGTGCCCTACCACAACCGCAATTCTTATCTGCTGAGTTGCTCCATTCCATTTAGCTTGTACTATTGGTTTCGCGTTACTGTCCATCATGTTGGTTACTTGTTGCATCTAGTTTTTAAGAGTTATCATCTATCTGAATAAAATTTATCTGTCTTTTTTGTCTCGTATACTTCCTGCTCTATGTCACGTTTTTTCTACTCGGATATGTTCTGTGGTGCCGATAGGAGGCAACATGGAGCCAAAGTGTCTATTTGAGGCGTTATAATGGTCGACCAACACTTGGATTAGTTATACATGGTGCTTGGTGCGCCGCCCTAGCAAGCTCGTGAGCTATACATCCTTTTCTCAATGCTCATCAATTACACAACTGAAGGATAAGGACAAAATTAAATTGACACATGGTTCTAGCATAAATCCTATCACTTTTTTGGACGCAGCATTCTCTGAACTGCAGCAGGGGTCGTTTTGCTCATTTATTTTTTGGGCTTTTGCCCGGTTGACAGTCTCTAGGGTGTAGTTGGTGATAAAGTATCCGGTGAAAATCACGAAAAACCATGTTTATTAGTTGAGTTCTAAAAAAACGATTATTTTTAGCAGTTATGAAAATGACAAAATCATCAATGAACAGTAACGTTTACAACTACTATTGATTTTGCTACTATTCATCATTGAATTTTTCATTTTCATTACTCCTAAACAATTTTGATTTTCAGATTGCAAATCTACATTTATGCAGTCTACTACTAGTAGCGGTGCACGTGAAACGCATGTATCCAAAATATAAATGTCATTTCAAGTTTAGTGAGTTTTTGTGTTACGAGAGCAATATATTTCATGACTAGACCGTGTAATGATGTGTGAACAATATACAATGCATTGCATTTATTTTGAGATTTTTTTTAGAACTTTAAACATGATTTGTTTTCGTGTTTTTTGTTTGAGTCACCATCAGATATTTAAGTTGTGACCCAAGCAGCATTTGTTCAGCAGATCGGCCCAGTGTTCCTTGCAGACCGGGGCTGCCTCAGCTCGCTATCGTCCACGTACCATCGATCGGCCGAGCTCGCGCTGGCCCGCAGCCGCCTATACGGAGCTACGCGCGCATCCTCGCGCCACCGTACGTGTATATCCAAAACCAGCACGCGTCCGCGGCCGTCGGTCCACGGCAGCGAGCCTGTTTTCCTTCTTTCCAAAAAGCACGACTACTGCCTACTGGGACCAAGTCCAACAAGGGCTCAAAGCTTCCCAAGTGTTACTCCACGTGCTACGGGATGCTTTACTCCGTAGCTAGGCGTTGATCGGAGCGCTGGACATTTGGACTATGTTATATTACGTGGCGCCGATTTCGATCGATCGTACTGTATATATTGACCGGATAATGTGCGCCGGCACAGCGTTCCATGAATTGGGTCGTACTACGTGAACGGCTGCTAGGGATGCATGGTACTAAAAGCCAGTGACAGTGCATGGAGGCTGCCAGCTTCTAGCGCTTATCCACAGTTACTGCTACTAGGTCAATGATGGCTACGTAATTTGGATCTCAAACAAGAATCAAGCTCCCTCATAGCTACAACAATGAACATGGGCTAATCGTTCAGGTTTGAGCCAGGTGTCTCAGGAAAATAAATATCCTTGATTTGGGATAATTAAAATGATGAGATCTCACTTGGCGATCAACTAGCCGAGTAGGGGACACATGCGGTAGCCTGCTAGTCTCCAGCTCATGCTGTCGTCGGCCTTCGAGCCGTGTTAGAGTCTTTATGTACCGTTGTTGCCCTGTCTTGAACTTGTCTGGGGCAGCCATTTGTCACTTAATAAATTAGGACTCTTTCTTCCCACTTAATAAATATCGGCCAATGCCCTTCGAAAAGGATTTAATTAACTACTGACCATTTTCTGATCAGTACTATTCATAGATTCAACACCCATGAAATTTGTGAGTAATTGCAACATTTTTTCTTTTCCTTTTAAAAAACTGATCTTTTTTTTTTTGCGCCTTGGTTTGAACGGTAACGGTGTGTTTGGTTGGTATATTGTAGTTGCTACACTTTCCCACGCTACAATTTTTTTTTGAAAAGGAACGACCCAGAAGGGCCGAAAGTCTGCATTAAACGGCGGGGTGCACACAATTACAGTTGAGCCCTGAAAAGAAAAGAAATTACAACTTGGCCCAAGATTAAGCAACAAGCACCCTAAAGAAAACGCAGAACGCGATCAGGTCCACGCTTCGTCGCCGATGAAGAGGACCTCCAAGAACGGCGAGCCTTGCCTCCACCGGGAACAGCACTTGGGGAGGCTAAGGCGCACGACGCCGCTCAGAAGAAGAGGATCCTCAGAGACCGCAGATAGCGATGGTCAACTCGTACCACCGCTTGGAACAACAGTCGAAGATGTAGACGCCTTCGACGCCGTCGAAGCCGACGACACGACCCAGCGCCGCAGCACCTCTCCAATCCTCCCCCTCGCCTCCACGGCCGGCCAAAAGGACGGAGAAACACACCAGGGCTGAAGATCATGGGACGGAGGCGCTTATTGCAAGAGCCCGGTCACAGCCTCCCGAGCTCGTCCTCCCACCTCCGGAGGACACTGAGAGAACTAGGAACGACCATCCGGCGCCGCGCCGATACGCCAGATAGTAGCAGCTCGATACGGCCTTATTGACAGAGATGCTTGGCGCAGCGTCGACTGCCAGCAGCAGCTCACCACCGGAGCTTCACCGCAGCAAAAGCAGAGCCAAGAAACGCCAGATCCGGCCCAAGAGATCCAGCAGACTACTCCCAAACGCCACCAGGGACACAATCTAGCACTACTATGTACAAAACCTAAACCGGCACCTCCCCTCAGCCATCACCCACCGGCGGCGCCGGCGAGATCGGCCTCGGTTTGGCCCGGGAAGCCGAGGAGCGCTCACGGTTACTGTAGCAGAGGAGAGAGACGAAAAGGATAGGAATGAAAGTTCCACACTACAATTTAGGTGTGTTGAACGGTTAGTCACTCATTCGGTTAGCGGTCGCACTTATAGCAAGACTCTTTTCATGCAACCTAGGATCCACATGTCACTGAGTCTGGAAATTGTGGCAAGGTTCATCAAGTGTGATAAAGTGTGGTGTTCATCTTGTAACTAACCTAGCCACGAACGGCAAAGAAGTGTTGCAAATATAGGCAAATCGATTGGAAATGTACGCTTAGTGTAGCAAAGAAACAAAGCCCTAATTAAGCCAGTGATCTATCTCTATCAAATCCCATCGCTACGGTCTATTCTTATTTTGCTAAAGCAGTAAAGCGGGTGTGATCGCGTTACACCATGGCCCGCCAGGACATCCGATAAAAAGGAAGGCATCTGCATCTTTCCGTTAAATTGGCCTAAAGGCTCCGGTACGTACAGAGAGACGGAGGAATCTCCGATAAAAAGAGACGGCGCGTGTATATGGTCACCGTAAAATAACACTGTGGAGAAACAGAGAGACCGAGTGCGTCAACATGTCATGTGGACCGGACGATAATGTGCAGTGCACGCACGTACGCGCACCAGGATTCATTCTTTACGGCGCCAAAGCAGCAGTAATTTTCAATTTAGTACTAGTAATTTACATCAGCTGGGGTTCGATCCATCAATGTACTTAATTATATATGCAACTAGCGTCCACGTCAAACCAGTCCGGCCCTAGCATAGCATCGTATAGCCAGCATGCAGCTTAAAGCAGGCACCAGCTAGTGCTCCCCGTGCTCTCGTCGCCATCCGTTCCAAAACTTCAGCTGCGAAGTGACATCGTGGTCACGACTCACGAGCTTATAGCGTCCTAGGTCATCATCAGAGACGCGAGTCCCTGCAGCGCTGCTCCGGGCGCAAAGGCCGGGGGTCCGTCGCCCGGGTGCAGCGGACGCCGCGACCGTAGCTGCTGCTGCAGCGCGAGCAGCCGGCGCTTGAGCGCGGCGGCCTCGGCGCGGAGGCGCGCGTTGTCGCGGCGCGCGGCGAGCTCGTGCCGCGCCGCAATGTTCAGCCTTGCCGCCAGGTCCCGTTTCTGGCGCGGAGCGTCGCAGCCGTCCCGCGGAGCTCCTCCAGCTTCTGCTGCTTCCGCGCCCGCGAGCGCTGCGCCGACAGCCGGTTCGACACCTTCCGGCGCTGCTGCCGCCGCCGCTCGTCCTCCTCCGGCGTGGACGACATGAGCTGGTCCAGCGTGGGGCACGTGTCGGGCCCCCACGGGGTGAACCCGAACCCGGACCCCATGACGTCCAGGTCGAGCCCGACCGCTTCCTGGAGAGACATCATTTTCTTTCTCCTAACAAATGATCGATCAAAAGGACGCAACTACCGTAATAATTCCAGAAACTAGAGTGGTTGAGTGAGGGATCGGGGAAAAGGGAAGAAGCGATGAGGAAACTGGCGCTATTTATAGGCCCGGCGAGGCGAGGGCCGAGAGCTTACGTGGGCCCCGCGTTGACGTGGTGCTTTTTTTTGGTTGGGTGCTCGATCGGTTGGTTGGTGCAACGTGAGGCGCGGGCCCACGTCGGCCGCGCGCGTTTTAGCTTAATCGCGAAGTAAATGCCCGCAAGATGCTGCCGGCCCATCGATGGCTCCGGTGCAACTACAGTGCCGCACAGTGGTGGGAGGGCGTGCCTTATGCCACTGACCTCTGGGTCCGTGACGTCTCATTCGCGGCTGGGCGACGCGCCACGTACGCACGCACGTGTACGTTAGCACGAGCAACAGCGAGACGAGATTGCCTTGTTCACTAGCCAGCCAGGTGTGGATATGATCGATGCATGCTACTGTCACGATGCATGCCACCTACACGTCTCGCGATCGAGCTCTGTGGGCGCCAATGCGTCACGTGAAGAATACGTAACCATGCACGTACGCAGCTTCAAAGCATCCACTCCGATCGACACAGACTGACCGAAGCATATATACGATGCTTTCGAAAGCTGCCTGCCTGCAGAGTGCAACAGTGGAATATTTGTCACTCACTGGCTTGTGTTACGCTTTCGATCGAGAGTGTCAGCTTCAGCCGCCTAATCAATATTTGTCATTCATGCAGGTGTGTGGACACGGTCGGTGAATATATGTCACACGTTGTCCATCGGGATAACTGACGTACCAAACAGTATCTTCTTCTAGGCGCGGGGTTTCTCCACGTTTCCTGATGTCTACTTGCGTCGATCAGTCGCGCATTAACTTTTACTCCATCCGTTCGGAAAAGGATGTCAAAAAAATGATCTACACATAGCTCATTTTTGTGACATTTTTTTCCGAACGGAGGGAGTACATTAGTAAGTATATATCTTTTTTACCTTAACTATATTCAGTCTCGACTCCATACAAAAAATGTCTTCCCTCTTAATTTTTGAACCGTCTAGAATTGGCCATTTACCATGTTGAAAACGGTTCTAAAGATGATGGAGTGATAGTTTTGCTAAAGCTCAATACAGTCATTGTTATCGTATACGCATAATTGATCTACCGAGAACCAAGCAGTCGCAGCACGATTTTGACATCGAGATTTGTTAACGCAGTTCGACGAACTCGCCTACATCTGCGGGGCATGACTACGGGCGCTCCTCCCCATTGATACCGCAACACCTGGCCATCCTAGGCGGCGGCACACGCCGCCGGCTCCCCCTGTGTGTCTGTTGCTATCAAATCGTCATAGGTTACACGTGTGGTGCTCCCCTCATTATATGGGAGGCCCGGGCTATAAGAGTTCGACTCGAACACTACTCGTATCCTGTCCTCACCTAATACAACTCCAAGTCCAAACGTAACCCAACTTGTACATAATATTCGACACAAACACAACAGTCATAATCCTTGATATGTTTTCTTATAAAAGTCAGATAAAAGGTTTCAGTTTTAGTTTATTTTCAAAAACTCAACTATAAACTTAACATAGAATATCTGATACAAAATCAGGGAATTATATCTTTAATAACCGCCTGTTGTAATGAAGGTTTGTAAGAACGCTTGGAAAAATGGAGCCTGGGCAAATTGAGGCAATAATTTATAAGCAATATAAAATTAGAAAACTGGATATTACAAAAAATGTAACATTACATTTCTAAATTTATAGAATAATTATTTTTATGTATTTTTCATGGTATATCTATATTTTGTTTTTCTGAATTTATTTTTCAACATTTTGCCGTTTTCCATTCGTGTAAAGCCATATCTGTTATTATTAATACCTCTTTCTGCAGAACAAGGGGCCAAATTTGACACTTAGGACTGGTAATATCTGGTTAAAGTTTAGCAACCATACTTAGAACCTGACAACTGTTGAGACACCATAAAGAGAAAATAAAAATTGCACCATGATAAAGAGAAAGAAATGATCCAATCCAGCGCTATCTGGGAGTGAGAAATATGTGATCGGATTAGATCACTATCACGCCAAAAGAGTGACCAAACTTCTCGAAGGTAAATTAATCCGTTGTAACACTGCATTGGTTACGATTCTACTCCGTAGCATGCAAGGCAAAGGATACACGTAGACGTAGTGCCGGCTGGCTTGTGAATAATAATACGTACTCTGCTGGGAAAGATCATCGTACAGACTAAAACGAAGTGACGGACCATGCATACCATTTGCAACGAGCGCCCATCATCGTATTCTACGATACGATAGTGATCAATGATCAACACTGCAGGATTAAGAAAATACACCCATATAGACGCGCATCAGCACATAGATTACGATTTACGACATCTACAACTTAATTCGTACACCGTTGTACATATCCATGTATGACGACTGGCTAGCTAGCTAGTGGATAGCTTAGTTACGTGGTAACTATTACGGATTAACGATGCTTGCGACCGAGCTAGCTAGCTAGTGCTTCAATCGCATTTATATGAGATCAGAACGAATGTAAAAGCACCTTAAAAAAAACGAATGTAAAAGCAAATAACCCCAGTTGTGAACCTACAAGAAAACAACCCAACAAGATAAATCCAAGCCCCTCCACGCTCAAATAAAATCTCACCTTACCATGCCGCCTACGAGCCACGGTCCCATACAACACAAATAAAGAAGAAACACATTCCAACATGAATCTCCATGCCAGAGATTCAACGGTAATGAAGTCAACTGAGATTTCACTGGTTATCGGCCCTTTTTATAAACAGAGGCAAAATATTTACATGATCTCAAAAGGAGAGCCCACAAACAAAATCTAAAAAGGAGGCCGAGATCACTCCCCCGAAATAACAATACTCTAATGTCTAGCACCGACAATACCTAATTCTCGACGTCGTTTTTGATCTTGGCGATGATGCCAGAAAGTCGATCGAACTTGTTTCGAAAAACCCTAGCATTCCTTTGATTCAAAACCTCCTAAGAGGCAAGCATAACAAGAGAGCAAATGTCATTCCTTTGGATTCCCGGTGTGTTCAAGTTGCTTCTCCACCAATCTTTGCCGAGATCGAGAAAATTCTTAGGAGCTTCCAAAATTTTGATCATATAGCGGCATTTGAACATTAGGACTTTCTATCTTGCTTGCAAAGTTAAGAAATCACACGGTTCGGACACCTACGACGTTGGAGTCTGTCAACGGTGCAAACTCAGTCTTGAAGAATGAGACAGCAAGAATTTACTTTTATGAGGGGCAAGATTTTTTCAAACTAAACGTGGCATCTCAGAGTTGATTAGGCCGACAAATTGCATTTTTTTGGGCAGAGAGGCCAAGTAATTACTATCTCGGGTGAACTTTCAAATACATTCATCTCTCATGCCAATGGTCAGGTGCACATCTAGAAGCCTTGTCCATAAGTTGAAAAATTCTTGAATGTGAATAACCAAGAGGCCATTGGACATGTTCATGTGCCTAACCCGCTCATTGTTCACTAGCGCCTTGTATGCATTGACGTTTTGATGGGAGGAGATGAAAAAAAAATACACGGAACGAGGTCCTTCGGCTTGCAACCTAAAAGCCATGAGGCATCGATCCCAAAAACACTATGTTTCCCTATTATTCACCGTGATCTTGACCACCGCATATAAAAGTCTTATGTCCTCATGCTTGCAAGGGTGACATCCTGAGTCCCACCCACGCTTTTTACGTATTTGTCCAAGCGAGCCATGCCCACCGGAATCTCAAAGCGCAAGCGAACTTGTCGAGGTCTGGAATGACGAACCCGCCAAGTGAAGTAGTATGGAAAACCAATTTGCAGTTCACCTTGCAATTTTCACCCGAAACTGTATCCACGCCGGACTTAGAAAGGTCCTCGATCTCGGTCTTGCTGACAAACTCCAACGGTCTGCCGGAATGATGAACGGGCTGACATAGAAGATATTTTGTGGCGTTAACACGGATTTGACAAGAGTGTTTCTTCCCACCGACCAACATGATGACGTTCTTGCGACAATCGGATACAATCTTTCAAACAATCTTATCCTCGAGATGTTTAAAATGGGGTTTCTTGAGTCTTCTAACCGACAGGGCAGCCAAAGATAAGTGAGTGGGAACTCCAAGATGACTGCCAGGAAGCTCTGTAGAATATCATCGATATCAAAACCTCCACAACGGATAGGAGCCACAGCACTTTTTGGAAGTTAGTCACCAATCCGGTAACACATTACCGAATTTTCACGAGGATTTGTAGAGACATTGGATATCTTCTTTAATCGCTAGATCAAAATGGCCAATATTCTATTGAATAGAGAGTCTTTTGCCTTTTGAGATGTTTTATTTTTCATATTTGGTCTTGCTTCCCTTACAATGCCCGGTTAGGTACTCAGGTTAGGCCACCATTGATTGATCATTATATTTGAACGGGGCTTTGAGGGAGATAGATTAGCTAGGCCACCATTGATTGTTTAGTGGTGGTGCACGTATAACGCATTGGTATGAAGTACCACAGGAATCAAACACCTAGAAAGGAGTGGTATATGTTGAGTTAGCGTTTTTCTGGCGAATGTTGAGCTATAGCTAATGGTTGCTTTGTTCTCGGCATATGATATGTTCTCCTTTTCGTTCGACCCAGTAATGGCTGTCAGCTTGATCGGATAGAAAAGTGGCGCGTTCTTTCCTCTCAAATGCTCCTTGGTTGTAGAAAAATGACATATGCATGCAGGCTGTGCGTACTAATCGGTCTGTAATGCCAGTTATAATGCCAATTCAATCAATCACGTAAGATCCAAGTGTAGATACGCATGCCCATCTTTTTGTGGGCTTGTGGCATTGTAATCCTTCATCTTTTCTATTACCGACTTGTTGAAATCCTGCAAAAGAAAGACTTATCTTAGCTCCACCTTCTTTGGACTCGAGCCTTTAAATCATGCATCCTGACGAAAGTACTCAATATGTTTCGGAAATAATCGCACGGTTTCTGTGTGTAAAAAACACTTGACTGCGGTACCCTGTTTAGATTGGCCCTGTTGTGGATCATGATCATCCCATTTGTTCAACAACTTTTAAATATTCTATAGTTTGGCTAACCATGCATTGTTTTTCCATGACTACTTTCCACACCATAATATAAAAGAGGTCAGCACCACAGGATTCAGAAATCACAGAGTTAAGTCAAGGTTGAGGAAGCACAAGCACCTCATACCACTATTTTAGCTTGTGGATAACAAACACGTAAGAACGCCATGATATCAAATTCCACAGTCGACCACAGTCCACTCCTTTTCTCCTTCTGAAGAAGAAATCTTCTTGACCAGTAGAAAATAAACCAGGCAACCAGCTGCGCCAAAACCCTCTTTGCATAAAGGTAGGATCAAGTATGGTATGGTGGCGTACACATGGGTTGTTCCCCGGGAGAAAACTTCGGACCATGCACAAAAGCTGTGTTGCTTGTTTTTTCATCTCTTTCACATGTAACCTCCGGATAGGCGGGCAAAGGCCAGCCGTGGCCTTTCTGCTCGATTAGAACCATCACGTACGCGATCGAAAGGCGGGAGCAAAGATCTGGGACGGGATCTCGATCGTCGTCTCGTCTCCACGGCTTTTGGGTTTTAAGGTATATAGGTAGTCGTCTTTGCTTTTTCTGTCTATCCAGCTTTAGTTTTTAGCTGGGTTGCCTGCCTTTTCCCCCCGGCCTCTCGCGCCTGTCTATGCTCGCTGACCGGGAGTGATAAGATCGCGGGAGAGTGGCGCGATGTTTCCAAGAGAATGGATGGGATGGCCAGGCGTATCAGGGCAATGGATCGCCGTGGCTTGTTGCGTTGGGTGGGGTGACGCGCGGGCGAGGAAGGAGCGCAGATGCTCGCGGGAGGTAGTCGCCGGCAACTTTTGTTGCTCCCCGCGTCGCCGGCCGACATGTGTCCGCGCCCCGTGTACGCCTGCAGCTTGCTGGAACCAACCAAGTTCGGCGCGCGGCGTCAACTCTGCGGCATGAACAAGTGTTGCGCGGCTTGACTGATTGTGCTAGCTGCGGCGGTGTGCGGTGCCAAAACGCCTCTCTCCTGTGTGCAGAGTGCAGTAATGCTACACCTAGCATGAGTTAAGAAAGTTGTCGACTCGTCGGGCTCCTTCTGATCGGAGGATCGGTCGCAGAGGTGCTGGGGCCTCGTCATCGGCTGCCGTGGCGGCGGAGGCGGAGGCGAGCGGGCAGAGGACGGTGGAGGCGGCGGCGAGCGAGGGGACGAGAAGGAGGAAGTCACGGCGAGAGGCGGGGGTATGGGGATCAGAGTTTGGGGGAGTGAGATGTGAGATGAGAAAGGGAATGAATCTGACGGTGGGGTCACTGACACGAATTTACCTAAATATCATTTTACTTTCGATAAAAAATAAAAAATATTGGTAGTTTCAAATAGTTTCGAGTTTTTTAATCTGGTAGTTTCTGGTAACTCTAATTTTATCACCGTTCAATTAGAGCAGATGGACGGTTGTTAAAATTACCAAGTACTTTAAAACTTGTATTAGAAAAAATCATAACCGTCTAGGCGAGCTCGTCCTCTTTGCGGGAGCCGCGGCGACCTACACCTCGTCGGCGGCGGTGCAGCGACCTGGCCCCTGTCCGTGGCGGCGGCACGGCAACCTGACCCTCTTGCTCGGCGGCGCGGCGAGCTGGCGCTCATCCACGGCTACGCGGCGACCTGGCGCTCGTCCGCGCGGCGCGGCAAGCTCCCCCTAATCTGCAGCTTCACGGCGCTCGTCCGGCGCGGCGCGGCAACCTACCACTCGGCTGCAGCGACTCGGCGACCTGCTCCTCGCCTTCGGCGACGTGACGAGCTGCCCTTCTTCAGCAGGAGTCACAATCGGCTGCTCTGTTTTCCTGAAGCTTTTGTTACTGCTCGTTGCGAGGAGTCACAATCGGCTTGTTTCTCAACTTTTCCTTGCAAAAAAAATCACAGCATGTCCAATTATATTGCTTGATCTCTTTGCAAACATGTTTCCACATGTTTTGACTGCAGAATTACAAGCCTGACTACATTGTTCCTCCGAAAAAACGTCAAGAGAGGAAATAGGTCCCTAGTGCATCTTCAGAAGCAACAAAGAGGAAACTGGTGTACATCATCTGGATGGTAGGCTTGCTAGTGATCATTGTCTGATGGAGATTGCCAAGAAACATGAGAGATAATATTCGGTGGAGGAAACATGAAGCTATAAGACAATTAGCAAAAATTGTTGGTACCAATGGATGGCACACTGTGAGATAATGTATTCCTGTGATCAGTGTATTTGAAGTTCAGTTCTGAATAAGTGTTCTTTGCAGTCCTGATATCTTATCATGTATATGTACTTCTTTAGTACTAGCAAAAAGGCCCGTGCTTCGCAACAGTACAAAAATAAGACAGTTATCAAACAACTTCAAGTAGGAGAGCATAGTTGAAAGTAATCAAAATTAACAACGGACATTTTTAAGAAAAAATGCACACAGAAAAAAGGTGCCCAGGCCTGTTCTATCCTAGGATCGCATGTGATGTACAATCGTTCTTGTCAAGTTCTAGTTAAACAGACCCTTAATTCGTAAATTTATGTGTCTTCAAGTAATTCACTGTCTTGACTATAGTTTCTATTATTTCCAACCAGCCTGTCGTAGAGGCCGTGTGTTGCAACAAATATAGCTTAAACAAGATCATTGAAGACGCCCCCCCCCCCCCCCCCCCCCCCCTAAAAATATCATTAGTTCTCTCCATATCTAAAAGTATCTTTATGACATAAATAAACACCACTTACTATAAACTTATGAGTTTACACCAAAAACCATTCATATTAAATTTGATAAATTACATCGAAAGGTCTTTTAATTATCTTTAACTTTATTATCGTAGTATTATTTCATATAATCTTTGATTCATCATTTTTAATCTGTTATGTTAAAAATCAGTGTTAGCACTGATTGTATTTTGCTGGAGTAGTTAATTAGTACTTGCACAAAATTGAATATTTCTTTAATTCTTGTGAATCCTTGACCGTTCTTCTTGGCTCTATGCCCAGCAATCACGGGGCCTCCATAAACAAGGAGAATAGAAAATCAAGTGTTCCTCTTCGAATGTGCTGGCCGCACCAAGTACGCGATGCTGGTCCTCATATGCAAATTCCAGTAGAGCTGACACGGCCGGCAGCGGCAGGTGGTAGCGGCGTCCCTGCGTCGGCCAGGCGGTGAGTCACCACGGTGCGTCCTCCTTGATGGCCGGCTGCTCCAGCTCTGTGGCTTGTCAATCTACGCCATAGCCTCCTCCGCTTCACGCTCCGTGCCTCAGGTCTCCTTCATTCGCGCTCGTAGGTAAGGGCCAACGGCAGTCCGCCTGCCGGTCAAAGGGAGTCCGCTCAGTGTGACCATGCTGAGTTCACGGACAGGGACGCGCGACCAGCATAGGGAGAGGGGTGATCTTGGGAGGAGACACAACGGAGTAGTCGGGGCTCACCCGGGGAGTTAGCTGGTTGGGTTGATAAGGTCAGATGGATGCCGAAGTACTTATTATAAATATGAGGTGAAAAAAATATACCTGAAATGCTCCAGATGGTACTGCATGTGGCATGGTTGGGTTCATGTTGCTGGTACTAATGCCCAAGTTAAATGGTCCCTACGGCAAAAAATTCATAAAATGATTTGGATGGCAAAGTGCTTATTATAAACATGTACTCCCTCCGTTCCAAAATAGATGACTTCCATTTGTTCACATGTGGATGTATCTAGACATGTTACAAGTATAGATACATCCACATTTAGACAAATGAAAGTCATCTAATTTAGAACGGATGGAGTTGTTTGGTTTTTACCGGTTTTCCTTAATTAACCGGGTGTTGTTTGGTTTTTGGGTCCGGTTTCCCTTATTAACTGGATCAATTCTTATTCTTCTAAAATGCAATGCGGGAGTTGGTCCCTACGGCAAAAAAATCATAAAATGATTTGGATGGCAAAGTGCTTATTATAAACATGTACTCCCTCCGTTCCAAAATAGATGACTTCCATTTGTTCACATGTGGATGTATCTAGACATGTTACAAGTATAAATACATCCATATTTAGACAAATGAAAGTCGTCTAATTTAGAACGGAGGGAGTTGTTTGGTTTTTACCGGTTTTCCTTAATTAACCGGGTGTTGTTTGGTTTTTGGGTCCGGTTTCCCTTATTAACTGGATCAATTCTTATTCTTCTTAAATGCAATGCGGGAGCTCCCGCCCTCTGACGAGGTTCGTCAAAAAAAGAACGGAGGGAGTAGGTTATAAATGCATACCTGGATTGTTCCATATGGTGTTGATGCTGTCATGGTTGGATTTATGACGCCGGAGCGAACTCCCAAGTCAAAAGAGTCCTGCTGCAGTGAAATCCATAAAATGACTTGGATGTTCTAGAATGTAATAAAAATAAGGAGATGAGAAGCAAATATACTAGAATTATACTACTAGAAGCTCGTCCATCCAAATAAACAGTTTTTATGATCCAAAATGACCGTCGAAAGATGAAACTTTCCTTCCGGACCACGGACAATATTAACTTTAGCTTTACATCCTAACCTAGCCGTTGGATTTGGCTTCAACATATTTCTTGAGTTGGACTGACTTTTCCCATAGCGAGAACAACAAAGTGTAAGGTACTTCAGTTCTCCATTATCGTCAGTGTATGAGCTTCTTCTCGTCACACCAAACCCTTTTGCTTTAGCGTAATTTTTGTAATATTCTCGCACATCATTCTCAGTATCAAAGTTCATGCCCAATTCAGGATCTTCAAGTAACACATCTGGTTGAGCTTCATCATGGTTCTCTTCAAGTTCCACATTGCTTTTTTTCATGCCATCATCATCGCTTGATATGGACATGTCACTTGATTCATGAACACAATCAGCCCCATCACCCATTTCTGTATCATGATAGTATTATAAATTATATCTTGACAACTGACAAATTATTTTTAAACATGGTAGAATACTAAGATTACCTGCTAATGCAGATTGTCAAGGATTAGGCGTCCTGCCGTGAACCTGTTTCTCTGCCCTAGAAGTATCTCTCAGCAGCTTGGCATGCTCAATCTGAACCAACGCAAAACCTACAATGCAATTTGTTGCATAATTAGTAGGACGTTCGGCGTCCGTCGACGGCACGGCGCCGTGGTTGATCAGTGGGTTTAGGAAGATGGTGAGCTACCTGAGCACGTGTAATACCCCATAGTTTAGAGAGTCAAAAGGGTAGAAATATGATATGTGCATTTGCATAGCATGCATCTGAACATGCGGGAAATTTTGGCGCGAATAAGAAACGAGACAAAGGGATCGATGTTTCTCTCGACTCGATGAGTTTAGATTTAGATCATCTTGTTGAGTGCTATGAACTTCGACATGACCTTTTCTAAATAACAACACTTTTCACTAATATCATAAGCTTAGAAATCAAATAGAATATAAAGCACAAATGCTCCATATCATCCACACATCCAAGATCATACAAGGATACATTTATCCAAACATTATTTCACACATGAACTTATAAGAATTCATACACCACCATTTCCTACATCATTTTATCATATCCTTCTCCACACATAAAAGTATCAATTTCAAATGAATGACCAAAGTACATATAAACACATCTAATGATCGTCTCATAATAAAATCATTTAAATTAACATCTCATATTACATTCATCTCAAATACAAACTCGAAATCAATGTCCAAAGTTTATTTAGATACAACAATTGGAAATGGACACAAGATCAAACCTTACAAGTGGAATTTAAATAAGTAAATGAATATAACAACTTTAATCGAATAAGTACATATCTCATCCAACAAGAAAGAAAATTCCTAAACTAAATTTTGATCTTCTCATCATCATCTTGATCATCTTATCTTCTATCTTATTATTCTTCATTTCCTGCAAAAGCAAACAAGAAAGACAAGCAATATATGGTTATTGTTAAAATGTCGCCTTCACCACAAGGGTGAGGCGAATTGATGTTGGAACCTAACTCCAGGATAGTAGAAACTTGTCCTAGTATCCAAGCAACAGCTAGAGGGATCAAAAGAAAATTAAGGCAACAAGGGACTATGGATTATACTTGGAACATTGGATCAGCTTGGATCAAATAGGCAGCACAAGCACGAGGCAATATTGATCCATTTTTATTAAGCAACAAAGGCAACCAGGAGTAAAGGCAACAAATATGGATCCAAGTATATAAATCTGAAGCATCAAGGCAACTTATTAATCCCTCTAACTTAGCTAGGTTCCTAATAAAGAAAGCCCACATTAACATTTCTCCAATGGTATTATTTACCAAGGAAGAAAATAGACAAATGCTAAAGCCCACAATCTGAAATTATTAAGCCACATGATCACCACCCATAAATGGCCAAGCCCACATATGAGAGAAGCCACACAAGCCCATCTAGTGACAAATGCCACTTGGCTTGATAAAAAAATTCATCCTACAAGGAGATAAGATCAATGACCATGCATTCTTATCCACAAGCAAAATATCTCACATAACTTGTACCTCAATAATATCTCACAAGAGGATAAGACCAATGACTACTCATCTTTATCCACAAGGGAAATATCTAGCTTAACTTGAACCCCAAGTAATGCTCATGTGTGAGGGCATGACAACAAGTAGCTTACTCATCCATGCAAAGCAAGAGTCACCACTTGAGGTGTCAACTTGTGGAGGATAGCTAGATCCTATAAAAGAGCATGTCATCCACACAAATAAAGGAATTTGCTCACACATTCATTTTCAGCAAAGAACCAGCCGTACCAATTGTTCATTATATCAAGGAATTCATCTACAATAGTACCCAACTGTTTCTACAGCCCCAAAACAGCAAGAACACCTCACCCACTTCTCACATCGGATCAGCTAGAACAGCTGAAGAACATCTCAAGAACACAAAGAACATCCACTGAAATAATTTGCAGCTAGATAAATACACCCTAGGAACATTGAAGCAGCGAGGAGGAGCAGGCTAGCCACAAGACGCAGGTTATCATCATTTTCCAGAAGACCAAGCTGCTCAACAACAGCAGGTTAATTCTTTGTGTGTGTGTGTGTGAGGCAGAGGGGAGGTGCTAGCAAGTTCTGTAAATGACAGACAGTGCTAGAAAGAGAGGAGAGCAGGGCAGCACGTCAAAATCTATCCAAGAAAACATCTTTAAATCATTCCAACTACCCTTCAACTAGATTTTCACTAGGAGGATAGAAAGAAGTGTTTCTCTCAGATTGGCATAGAGATGCTATGCTAAATCATCATAGAGAATTAAAAGCAACACATTAACATCTGTTCTTATCAAAATAATTGCCTCAGCCTTTGCATCATTGGCATGGCTAAGAACACAAGCCAGATCTGTTCTTATCAGTTTATAGTTAGAAAGAGATGTAAGCAGAGAAAGGAGCTAGATCACCCAACTAGAGCTGGTGATCCCTGGTAAAACCTGGAGCTCATATTTTCACCTCACACAAAGGGGACATCAGCAAGATCAAACAAGTAGATCTTTCCAGGAACCACCAGAGCCACTAATACACATCAATAAAGCCCTAAAGCACACAATCTGGTCATGTATCTAATCAGAAGACAGTAACTTGGGCTCTAGGAGTTACCTACAGCAGAAAAATAAATATCTTTGTCTTAAATAAATAGCTACAGCAAGCAAACATGCTAAGCCATCAAGCAATTTAAGCCATAAGCTCACAAGATAAAATACATATCCTAGTATCAGTGGAAATCATCCACAAATCCATCTGCATGAGTAAAACATTCAGATTGCTCTCTGAAGTTAACTGACAGAAACAACTAAGGCCAAACTGAAGATTATCTTCAGTTAACACACTGACAGTGAGAGAGCACAGCACAATCACACAATTGCTCATCACCTGGTTGAACTAATCAACAACACATTTCACACAAACTGGAGCACCACACGAGCACCTCGAACCAGTAGATCATCTGCTCGAAGGCCGGTCACAGGAGAGGACAGTGAGGGCACAGAGAGGAGAGAGGACGCATACCAACGCTTGGGTACGAACACCGTGGCGTGGGGAGGCAGGGCTCCTGCTACCACGGCGGAAGCTACCGCGAGGACGACCTTGACGAGCACCGCGGCGACGGCGGCACAAGGAGCATCACCTTAGCAGCGGCGCATCGACCTGCGTCGAGCCACACCAGCAGCAGCGTGTCGAGGAGGTTCTCGAGCACCAGAGGGACGCCGGGGTTGCATCCATCTGGGAGCCATCCCGCCGACGTCGGGGATGTAGTTGATAGCAACAGAGAGTGATGGCGGCTGAGTTAGAAATCGAGCAGGAAGAAGAGGGAGCCCGGGAGCAGCGCCGGTGAGCCTTGCTAGTGGAGGAGAAGGAGCGGGAGGCGCAGCCGGAGGCGCAGCCGCGCGGCATTGTGCCGGCGACCGAGCCATGGCGGCTAGGGTTAGGGTTCGCGAGCGAGCCGATTGGAGGAACTCGGAGGCGAGAAAAGCAGAGGAATCGACGAAGAAGGCGGCGGCGGAGCAGTGCCAGGGCGTGGCGGCGCCGGAGCCGGCCGGCATCGGCCAGAGCAGCGGGTGGCGACGGTGGCGACGCATCGCCAGGAGGGGATCGAGCGGGGAAGAGGAGAGAGCGTGAGGGAGAGAGAGAGTATCTGGGTCGAACCCGAGTTGGGCTCAGCCCAGTTGGTTGGACTCAACCCACTCCAATCAAAACGACCCCAAGGGCATTTTGGTAATTCACCAAATAAAATTATCCAAACTTAAATAAATTTTAACTCCCAAACAAAAGGAACAAAAATCAGCTAAAAATAGTTAACACACTCTATAAATTATGTGGAATTTTAATATAAGTTTTATTTGAAGTTTTGAAAAATATTTTGTGGATAAAAATTCAAAGATCCTTAAGTGGATTATTCTTGGAATAATTTCTTAAAATTATTTTATCAAGAAAAATAATTTGGGAAAAATAAATACTAAGTTCAAAATAATATTTGAACTATACCAAGACTATCTTGTTACTCATCCTAAATCAGAAATATTCAAACTTAAATAAATTTTTACACCAAATTCAAATACACAAAAATCAACTAAAAATATGCAACATACTCTACAAAATATGAGGAATTTTTATGTAAGTTTTATTTGAAGTTTTGAAAAACATTTTATGGATGAAAAATTCAAGGATCATTAAGTGGAAATGACTTGAAAATTCTTTTTCAAAAACTATTTTCTTAAAAGAAAATAATATGGGAAAATAAAGTCTTGAAGTTCAATTATATTGAACTATTTCAATTTAATCACTTTAAATTTATTCCTCATGAAAATTGTTGTCAAATCCTTTAAATAATTAAAAACTCTAAAGCACTTAAAAAGTCTTAAGTCCGCAACTTGGGTATTTTAGGGTGACGATGCATAAAATGATTATGCATAATAGCATGCTGCCAGTTTTTCAGTAGTCCTTATTAGGATTACTTTGCTATTTTCAGAACTCGGGATTTTACCGCAAACCCTAGAATCCCGAAGAGTTAAACGGCCATTTCTACCACAGGCAAGTTCATTCTTGCATATCCTTATTGAATTATTTTACAAAAACTATTTTTAAAAAACGTATTATTATCATTTCATTGAAAAAGAAAAACTATTTTCGAATGATGTGAATTGATATATATATTGTTTGGCTGGCAATGGAACCACGGATTGATGTTGTGGTGGAGGTTCCATTGTACGGGAAAGTATATACCTAGGATTAATTACCAATGTCACAGTGATCCTTGCGCCGTATTGAAGCGTTTACCATGAGATCTGCTATGGACGGTAAAAGTCAGCCGTATCTTCTCTCGTTCACATATCCTCGGCAGGCTATTACCTGGTTGTGTCCGTTGCGGCGGCCAACAGCGTGGAAGCGCGTGACCTTCCCACCTGACGGGGTGACTGGAATAGAAGCTCGGGAGGGGTGGCGGGATAGCGGTCTTTGTTACCGGCCGCGCCACAAATGGGCGGATATGTGTTGTGCGGAGAGGGCGGTGATTGGCTTTGGACTCACACCTGGCCCCATACCATGGAAGTATGGACGGGCTAGCTACCCGGAAAGGCAACAAGGCTGGGTTTCTCTCATGGGTAAAGTTACGTAGCTCTGCAGAGTCAACAACAAGAAATTGTGCCTGTCACATCCTTGTTTCAGGAGGGAACTACAGAACGCTGCGGGAAAGGCATCCCAAGTGATGACTAAAGACCCGTGGAGACTGTGAGCATAGTTTTCTGAAATAAAACTTGACCTTTGAAGAAAGGTTTTCCAAAACTTGCATTATGCCTATGACCGTTGGTCATGGCAGTAGCTAGTGCATTCAAAACAAAAACTCTTTCCTATATTATTGAACTTGCTAAGTAACGCTCGAGTTGCTTACCCTTTCCCCGTTGATCCCCTGCTTAGATTTTGGAGCCATCAACGGAGTTGCCAGTTAGCCATCACGACGTCAAGGAAGTATCCAACAAGGAGCCAAGTCTACTAGTGGAGCTTGAAGGAGTCAACTGCTACTTCATCAACAGAAGAACGACGACAACAGTGACAATGGTGGAGCAACAACAATATTGTCAATGGCATACATGACGACCACTTTGCCGATGGAGGAGACAACATCATTTTGAAAGAAGGAGTACAACTTGGATAAAGATATTCCAGATGGATTAGAGTAGGGATGTAACAACAGCAGTAGTGGAATAGGAATTAGAGATAGAGCTGATATCCAGCTTAGTGATACGATTTGGATCTTCTTGATGTTTCATTTGCACGAGACCTACTTCTATCTGTAAGGAAGGTTCTCGAGATTTTGTATTGAATAGAGTTGTAATCCTATAGTGTTACCTTGGACCGGCTATATTTCTGTTGTACTACTCTGAGGGATGTAATATTTGCGGAGAGGTCCTTCCGTGCGTGTTACATCAACGACTTGTACACTACAACATGCAGTGGTGTGCTGGGTCGCCGCAGCACGGCCCGTTCGATCACTACGGCGCAATGGAGGAAGCTTGGCACGATCGATCAGAACCAAGAATCGCTACGAAGTACTTAGCCGCAGACTGTAGCAAAGTTCAGAGGGTTTGGATCGATCACAAATTCACAATTCACAAGGCAAACCTGCATGAACTCGGTCGTGCGTGAGTGCGGGTAACTGTGCGGTCCGTCTAGAGCGAGCACCTCCGCGGCGGCACGACGACGAGGTCCAGCTGCAGGTTGAGCACGCACAGCTTAGCTGCTCACGGCGGCGGCGATTTTTTTTCTTCCGTTCGGTAGCCACGTTGGATTCTGTCCTCGTCAGCGCGTAATAGGTCCGTAAACATCCGTAGGTGTAGCATTTCCGATATATATGAGCCGACTGATATTTCTTAATACCTAAGTCGTCCGTACCAATTTTGCGTGAATCTCAAGTCTCATCATCAGTTGGCTAAAGGCGTCGACCTAGATCTTTATAAATCTTAGACGCCTTAAATTCAGCAAACCAAAAAAGACAGTAAAATGATCATTCCAGAAAACTGAGCTACAAAGTTCTACTAAAAGCATTCGTTATTTCTCAATTTACTTTAGGTTACTCTAGAAGTAACAATTATGGAGTTGTTTGTCAGCCGCAGGATATGGGTGGTTTAGGGAGTATGAACAATTGTTGCTTGGTAAGTGCTCTAGAAACTAGGGAACTCTAAAGGTATTTGACAGAATACGGTCAAACTAAATACCAGAAGGAATGTACATCAAGTCACGAAACCTAATCAATTTCTGGCAGGGCCTGATGAATGTTTCTAGTTTCTAGTGTCTTTTATCATTCCTGTAGGAAGATTGTGGGTAATAAAGATCGTACTTTATTTTGGGGGATATTATTGATTGGACGAAAACGTTTGCGTGCATGTTTTCCTAGATTATATTTCCTTACTTTTACTGTTAATGTTACAATAACAAAAGTCTATAGAAGGGTAGGACGTAGAATTATTTTACACGGGGAAACTGCTAAAATGTGCTATTAACTTAAGGATGTCCACCAAAATGTGGTATGATCTAAAATGTACATAGCCTTAAAAACTCATCGGTTTATTTTTCCTTATAAGAGTTTTCTGTTGACTAAGATACCTTTGAGAGTTAACGTGTTCCTCTGGCTGGCTTTTAGAATTATTATCTTAACTAAAGACAATTTAGTTAAGAGATGTTGGTGTGGGGATGAAAGTTGTAGATTTCACCATTGCAAAGATTTCACCATGACAATTTAGGTATTCTGCCTGCGAACGTGTCAAGGCCCCCACGGATATATAGGTGGTCAAATTCAGTAAGTCCGGTTGGAGATGATATAATGGTACTCGTTGAGTCGTCGCATTATAAGAAGTGTTGCCCACAAGTTGAGAATTTAGCTCGCTTTGATTGCACTACTTCTTCCGATGACAAATTATGGGACCCGCTTGTCAGCCAAGTGGAGTCAGTCAAACTTTAAAGAAAGACAATAAAACTAGAGTTCACGCTTGTCGCGTGTTGACGAGACCGATCGGGGGAGTCGAGTCCTCGTCCAGTCCGCCACTCTGCCTTTCCTTCGAAACAAACCCAACCCCGGCGAGAAAGAGTTCATAATCTACTCCGCTTCTAAAATCTATGTCGTCCAGTCTCTCTTAAACCCTGACGGAACCCAATCCCCCGTACCCATCTCACCACACGACCCTAAACCCAAAAACCCTGACGGATGAGCCGACAATTTGCTTGCCAGAATTGACTTGTATCAGAGATGATGGGCCACCATAAGTTTAGATTATTCCCGGAAAATAGATTGTCGGTGTCCCTCCATCATTGTCGGTAGCAAATGTGTCTGGCCTTATTTTCGTCGGTAGTCTGCTTAGGTGGAATTTTGTTGGCAAATATCGTTCTCTTATTTTCGTCGCATCTATCCATCTATTAATTTTACTTATTACTCCATCCGTTCCTTAATGTAAGGCGTATAGTTTTTTGATGAAAATTCCAAAATATAAGGTGTTTAGCGATTTATAGACAATTTTACGCATCCAAAAAAGAGTTTCAACCTATAACGAAGAGATTTAAAGGATTGTTTTCATTTTGTGACTGTTAGGAACTCCCCTCTCCCAACTTTTTACAGAGGAAAATGAGTCCACCGTATGAAAAATTCCCGCGTCTTAATATTCGTGCGAAAACTATACGCCTTACATTCAGGAATGAAGGGAGTATAAAGCAAAACCCTACTGACTATAATTAATGTTTCTATCTCAACATGTAAATTATCCACATCACTTACCTTTTTAACCAACCAATTGATCATGTACTAGGGAACACCGGAATTAGTTTGGCCAATCAAGCGAACATTTTTGCTTCATCAATATCTATATAGTCAACTTCAGATTCCATGCCTTTATTAGATTTGTTAAGAGATACCCACTGCAACGCGCGGGGTGTCGTTGTAGTTATAAAAACGCTGCACACAAGTTGAGAAATTAGCTCTTTCTAATTTGCACCGTGGATGATGTAATTTTGTTGTCTAATTAATAAAGTTCATCGTGATGTCTTCCCCTCAAAAAATTGCACTGTTCTTCCGTTGATACTAATTGGACCGGCTTGTCAGCCAACTGGAGTTAATCAAAACTCTGAGAAAGTCAACAAAAATAGAGTTCACAGTTGTCGCCTGTGGATGGGATGGACCGAGAGTCGAGATCTCGTACAGTCTGCCTTCCCATCAAAACAAGCCCAACTAGGAATAGTTCCTATCTACTCGGCTCCAATCCAGGTCGTCCACTCCTCTCTTAAAGCCAGGGGAGCCCAATCCCCTGCACCCCATCCTTTGTCGGTAGCAAATGTGGCTGGCCTTATTTTCGTCGGCAGTCTGCTTAGGTGGAATGTTGCGGGCAACTCTCTCCTCTCTTGTTCGGTCCATGGTGTAGTATGTCACACTTGGTTGATCTTCATACTAATTTTTTTACTCCTTTATAACTCTTACATTATATGTTTGTTCGTTTTCGTATATAAATTATTCAATTCACTACATTAACGATATTTTATAATTAGCATACCTAGCAACATTTATCACTAAACAAAAATCATATTTCATGACATAATACGTCATTTTATAAAATTAGCTCGGCACATTGAAATATATCTTTATTAAGCCAACCCGCTCGAATATAAGTCAATTAAACATATCAAATCTCTTCATGAATGGATCCATGCAAGTTATTGTATATATTGAGTTTACATGCTTTTGTATACTTGAGACATCCAAGTACATTGGTTCACCTTATGTTCCGGAGTATATTTGGTTTTACATATAGCTAGGTGCTTCTAGAGTTACAAGATCTTCATACTCATGTGTCACTAAATAGATATTTTTATATTATTAGATTTTTACAAGTGGTTTCCTTTAGTTCCTTCATCCCACCCTCGTATGGTGAACTTGCCCGGTTTTATTTTAACTAGATGTGAACTTGTCTGATGATTAACTTGTGCTCTTGTTTGTGTTTTATGTTGTCCGGCGATGAACTATGTTGGATGAGATTATATAGATTTAAGGAGGATGACTACAAACAAGAAATATGTGGGGTGGCCGACTCCTATCGGTGGATGCATCCGCGGATATATAAGGGGATAAATTCTGTAATTCCGCTTGGTGGAGATGATCTAATCACGGTGAGTCCGTCGTTGCATCTATCAATCTATTTATTTATACTTATTATAAAGCAAAACCCTACTAACTATAATTAATGTTTCTGTATGAACATGTAAATTATCCACATCACTTACTCTTTTAACCAACCAATATATCATGTGCCAGGGAACACCGGAATTAGTTTAGCCAATCAAGCGAACATTTTTGCTTCATCAATATTTGTATAGTCAACTTCAGATTCCATGTTTTATTAGATTTGTTAAGAGATATCCACTCAACCGTGGGACGTCGTTGTAGTTATAAAAACGCTGCACATATGTTGATATTCTCTGAATTTTGAGAAATTTAGCTCGTTTCTAACTTTTACCGTTGATGATGTAATTTTATTGTCTAATTAATAAAGTTCACCGTGATGTTTTTCAGTCAGATTTTTTTAGAACCTGCTTGTGGTAGGATGGTTACTAGGGTGGTTGTACCCCAGCCCACCAAAGTTCAAATCGCAGATTTGACATTGGTGTTTCTCATTTAGCGGAATATTTTTCAGTGGGAGGCGACGTTCCCTTCGACAGTGAGCGCATGTGATGACTTCGTCAATCTCAAAACCCGACCGCCGGCTCAGTCTTTCGGAGGTGCTCATAGAGATAGAGCGTGCGTGAATTTATAGGGTGAGTGTGCACGTGTATGTGAGCATCTGCGTCGTACTGTGTGTTTTGGAAAAAAAAGTCAGATTTTTTTTTTGCATCGTTTCTTCCGTTGATACTAATTGGACTCGCTTGTCAGTCAAGTGGGTCAAGTAAAATTTAGAGAAAGTCAACAAAACTATAGAGTCCACGCTTGTCATGTGTGGATGGGACCGATCGGGAGTCAAAACCTCCTACAGTCCGCCGTTTCCATCGAAACAAACCCATCGAAAACGAGTTCGTAGTCTACTCCACCTCCGGCTACAATCCGGGCCGTCCACTCCCTCTTAAACCCAGCCCAATCTTCCGCACCCAGCTTACACGGCCCCGAACCCAAAGAACCCTAGCCTTCCTCTCCCCCACGCGCCCCCTCCGCCTCGCGCCGGGAACAAACCCCATTGCCGTCATCGCCGGCGCGATGGAGCTGGAGACGCGGAAGCTGTACGTCGGCGGCCTCCCGCCGTCGGCGCAGCAGGACGAGCTCAAGGACCACTTCGCCCGCTACGGCGAGGTGCTGTGCGTCCGGGTCGTGCGGGACCACGACACCGGCCTCGGCCGCGGCTTCGCCTTCGTCGAGTTCGCCGACGACGACGGCCCGCGGGCCGCGCTCGACGACAAGGAGAAGGCCAGCCACGTCTTCGGCGGCCGCACGGTGAGATTGATGCTTCTTGATTTCCCTTCGGTTTCTTTTTCTTCAAACCGCTTGATTGGAATCCGTGGCGATTGCATGTTTATTAGGGGAAATCGTGCTGCGCGCGAGTTTTAGGGCCTTGCGATTATTCAATGTACCTTAATTTCGAGTTGATTTAAACTTGTGAGTGTGCGGTGGTATCGAATATGTTACTAGATTAGATTTGGTTGGGTTAATGTGCTTTATGGTAATGTTTTTTAAAGTTTAATTGGATACTAAAGACGTAATCTACTCCCTGCAATTCCTGAATTAAGATACCTTCTTGATAATCTTTAACAAGAGCTGCTTTATTCCCTCTTAGTTATGTAAACTGTAATAAAATGCATTACAGGATCAAACATATTACAGAATTTTGCAGCATCCATGTAGCTTCTGTTGGGAAGAATTATTTCTAGCTGCTTGTACTTAGAGGAAAGAAGCCCCATATAGTATCTATTAGTTTAATGTGAAGCTTCGCTAGATCTTTCTGGGATGTTTTATTATACGCTTTAGGCATAAACAGCTGAAATATATTCCTGTTTTGCTACTTTGTGTATCTGTTCGTTCCATGAGGTTCTTTCCTTTAAGTGATGCGTGTTTTAGACAATTCTTGTGAGGTCTAACATACATTCTGCCCCACCATATGTTATTTCAGTCTGTTTGGTTTATTAGCACATATCTGATCTGAACTATGCGCTTTGATGATCTATTTGGACAGGTTGATGTTAAGAGAGCCCGAGTCAGGCCAATGAGATACCAAACTGAGCAACCCTTCTACCTACATCATGCATACCAGAGCCCAGTTCACAGCCACTGGTATAATCAGTCTTCTAGCAACAACTCAAATGCTGGTTATGGCCATCGAGGTTCTGATCCAAACAAAGTATTTCTTGGTGGGCTGCGAGGTCACATTACCAAGGAGGACCTGAAAAATTACTTTGAGAAGTTTGGTACCATAACTGATGTTGTGGTGATACGTGACGGTATGACTCAGAAATCAAGGGGCTTTGGTTTCATTACCTTTGATTCAGAGGAAGCTATGAAAAAGGTCTTGGAGAGTTCATTTCATGACTTGAATGGAACAAAAGTTGAAACTAAAGTTGCAGTTCCGAGGGATCGCTACTATGACCAGGATAGGCGACATCATAGTCC
Source organism: Poa pratensis (assembly GCA_947311845.1). Classification (NCBI taxonomy): domain Eukaryota; kingdom Viridiplantae; phylum Streptophyta; class Magnoliopsida; order Poales; family Poaceae; genus Poa; species Poa pratensis. Next base: position 23,599,821 of record CAMZMU010000115.1, on the reverse strand, counting down.
AATGATCTGGCGTGGAAACAGTTCTCCTATCCGTGGCTTTGGTGGAGTGTACCCACCTCATAATATGCAATATATTGTTAATAATCATTACATGGTTCCTTTACAACAATATATGTACCCACCCAATGCACTTGGAGACTATGGCTACATGGTAAATGGGAGTGCAAATCCTAATGGTGCAGCCATGTTGCCAAGGCAAGGTACTGCAGTCTACTATCCAGGCTTTGGATATGAATCTGTTGGTACAAATCGTTTCAGCGATTACAGTGGTAGTGATGGCAAGGTGAGTCAAGGCATGGCAGACCAGCAACAAGTTGACATCCAAGACTCTTTGGACTCAGAGTCCAAGAACATATCGGTAAGTGCAGGATAGTGTTTGAATCTGAACCCTTACTTTCATAATATTGTTTAGTTGTCTTTTATTAGTAATGTTCTAATATTATGTGTTTAGTATGATTACTTTAATTTTCCCTGCGTGTTTGAGTTATTGAATAACTACGTAAATATGTTTTCCATAATCTTGTGATTGCTTCTACTTCGACATGTTCCCCAAATGACAAGTGCAAAATGAGCAATAGAACACTCAGTGGAAGATTGACCTATTTATATCAAGTTATATTCTCATATTCATTATATTCTTAACATGGTATATTCAAATGAAAGTAATGCCTTCTATATTGTACTAATCTAAACTTTTGTAAAATATGGCAAGCCCAATTTTATATTCTAAACATTATACTAATCTAAACTTCTGTAAAATATGGCAAACCCAATTTTTCTATATCCAATATTTCCTATATTGATCAATCGAATCTGACATCTTGTATCCATACTTGGTTCTGCCTTTGTTTAGTCTTGTCCCTCTGACGGTCGACCCAACGGTCAATATATATTAGTTGGTTATGCGCAATTAATAGTCTTGATTTGGATTGATTGAGGTAGTGATGATAATAATTCTGTATGATATAATCCAGACCAGAACAATGTCTCCTCCTAGTGCATACAGTGACAGACTCAGCTGTACCGCAATTTGTAGAAGCAGACTTCACGACACACCAAAAACATCAAGGAGTTTTTAATTGTATTAATGGTGCCATTTATTCAGAAAATAAAGCCAGGAGATTTCTGTTAGTTCATAATGCGTACTACGTATTCAGTAACAAAAATCCATGCCTAAGGAATTACAGTATGTGCTCAATATTTGTAGCTATCTTTCGATCAACTAATTTACTGACACTAGAACCAACTTTGCTCGTTATTTTCAGATACGTTTATTTTACATGCACTCACAACTCACAAGCATCATTCATTAATACCAATTAACTATAAATTTAAAATCCTGACAAGGCTGGTCGGTCTTAAAGTCTGGATTCACGACATAAGCAGGGCACACTTGTCAGTTGCTATAATCCTTCTTGCTTTTGTATGCAATAATCTTGCTTCATTGATAACTCTGCATCATTGTGATTGCTAGCTGACATAAATATTTCAAATTCCAATTATCTGGCCTCGGAAGTCAGATATTATATTGTCAATAAATGTCGTAAGTCTGGATTCATGACATATGCAGGGCACACTTGTCAGTTGCTATGATCCTTCTTGCTTTTATATGCAATAATCTTGCTTCACTGATAACTCTGCATCATTGTGATTGCTAGCTGACATAAATATTTCAAATTCCAATTATCTGGCCCCTGGAAGTCAGATATTATATGTACTTAGTGTACGTTTTGTTTTTGATCTGCCTTCAGTCAAATAGTAATGTTCAATACATAGATTACTTAGTACATATATTGTCTTTTCTGCCATGATAATATCATTTACTTTACCCTGTGCAGTGACCAGGCTACTGTTACAACATAGTAAGGATGGACAGCGACATGTTATCTGGGAACTCAGCAACTGTGAAGACTTGACAATGCATCTCTGGGATTGCTCCACTTACCCTTATTCCTTTTCGGCCTTGTGTACATTGAGTACAAGTAACCGGCGAATTGACCTATCCATAGGATGTTTAAATTCTTCACTATTGTTGTTACTATTTTGCTGGAGGCGGAATCTTTGTTGAAATGAGACTTGGTTTCACATATTCTGTGCGTGGTTATTATTTGTCGTATGTTTGTGTGGCTTAGGTTGTTATTTCTCAGCTGATTGCTGACCGCCGTACTGTCTAGAGAGTTTAGGTGGTAGAGTGACATTTTTTCCATTGTCTGGTTAAGTCCCTGGGAGTACTGAGTAGTATACCCGGTCCTTTGTATAGTCATCGATCCCTTAGCATGGCTCCTTTTATTTTACATGTATAATTCGTGTGGGTGTAGAACATAGGGGGCAAAAAGTAGCTAGGAGATCACGCTAATCGATCTGACCTGTAAAAGTTTACATTGGGTATAACTCGTAGCTCCTGTAAATTCCATTTGTGAACGGTTGAACCGCAGAAGTTCAACTTTCAGCTACAAAGCCCACCTAGCTTCCACAGTTCCACTGACTGTTGGAACATTGAGCTTCAGATACAAAGCCTGCCTACCTTCCGTTGCCTGTTATAAAATTGAGGTTCAGTTCCAAAGCCCACGTAGCTTCCGCGGCCTGTTTCATTTGTTTGATGCGCAGAGAACCTATGTAATACTTATCCGGGATTCCGAGTGTAGCAACTTGTTAGTTTATAGATTTTTTTATTTTAAGATTCTAACAAGATAGGAATTCGTTAAATGGTAAATTGTTAGTGAAGTTTAGACCCCTTTTATTTGCAGGATTATACAAACCTAGGAGATAGAAAAGAAATGACGAATGCTATGTCATCTGCATAAGATGAATTGCATTTGCACAATGGGAAAATCTTATGGCATTTTAGCAACAGATATTGCAAGTGAAAAAGGGTAAACCCAACAAATCATAAAACTGGTCTTCAAAATGTTTTTACTGGGTTTTCATGATTCTTGCCATTATGACCAACGGTAATCTCAGTTTGCCATTTGACCGATCGAAATTGCGAAGTTGTCATTGCTCTGTTACTTGCTCCTCATTTTTTTCACTCTGCTTCTTCACCGCTAGTTTTCCTCAATTTTTCCCTTTCTCATCTTTTATCTCACTAATTAGGTGGATCAACATGTCATCCCTTTAACAAGTCCGGGGTAGTTCACCACATCGTGCTATCTACAATCGAATGCATAACACCGGCTGCGGTGTCTTCAGTGGAATTTCCACTTGGAGGTCATCGTCATGCTCATCCCCAAGCATGTGCTTCCCTCCCGGCACCTCTTGTCCTGCAAGCAGCACGGCCTCCCTGCATCAGCTCTTTTCGGTCCCATCGACAACGCACCATGGGAAGCCACAATAGGTTGTGTCACTTGTTGCAGCCGCCCCCGTACATGACTCTAATGTGTGCATGCCGACACACACCTCCGAGAAACATCCCTCCTCCATGCTAACCTCTTCGCCTACTCTTTGTGCAACCTCAAGCCGTCATGTGTCAATCCGGCCTCTCCAATCGGAATCAACAATGGTAAAACTGATTCAAAACTAATGGTGAAGAGATAGAGTGGCGAAAGGAGAGACTAACGGAGCAATGACAAGTTTGCAATTTCAATCGGTCAAATAGCAAAACTGAGATCAGTGTTGGTGTATTCGCAAAAAAAAAAAAAAGATCAGTGTTGGTGTAAGAATGATAAAAACCGAAACCTGAGTATGAAAAATGTATAATTAAATTGGGATGTCTTCTTTAATCAATCATATGAGAGTGACTGCACCATCAAAGAACCACATGAATTAAAAATTCCTATAGATTATAGTCCAACGGATCAAACAAACCATGTACAAAAAGTTGTATGAACATCTTTTGAATGGAAGAGTTATTTGGACTGAAAACATATGGCCCACTACCAAAGTAGCAAGTTTCCCCAACCACTTGCCTTGGTTTGAAAATTGAAATCACTGTCCACATTGCTTGATGTGCAATGCTGTGTGTGACAAGATACTACTACTAGAAGTAGAAGCCAGTACCTGTGCAGCTGTGCCATTGCTGTAGCACTAGATTTTGTTTTTTCAGAGTGCTAGCACCAGATAGGGAGGTGCTTTATAGGCACGTGAAGGCCCACGGAAGCTAGAGGTGTGACTGAGTGAGCTGATCCCTCCTGTCATTCCATGTCGCTCTAGGCCTCCCTCTCTCTTCCTGATAGATAGATGATAGATGCGTGCATGCATGGCCATGGAAGAGATGAGGAGAAGACCGGAGAAAGAAAGAAAGAAAGTCTCTCTCTCTCTCTGTCCTGCTTCCTTTCGCATGCAACTGATGTGGAAGGAGATGAGATGGATAGAAAAGATAGGCAGGTGCGAGCGCACCTTCGTGATTGACGGGTGATGGAAATGGAATTTCGGGGTTGTGAGGGGGCAGCGACGCGACGCCGTAATATTTTGGGCGTCGGAGGGTGCCACCGCCGCTGGCCCTGCGCCTCTCTCTGATTGATTTGAGACACGCTCCTCTCAACTTGCCGGTTCTTCACGTGTTCCGTCAGTGTTAGCCTTCTGTTCTTCTACCGCCGTGTAATGCGGTGCAGCCTGTGAAAGCTTTTCCTTGCCGCCGACAAAACCTGAATTCTATGCTTGTGTGTTTGTTGCCTTCCTTGAATTCTCCTGTCTAGCTTCAGCTTTATGTGTTTTTTTTTCAGCTTTATGGTTTCTATAGACTGATCAAGCCAGGGTTGACCATACGACTATACGAGCAGATCTGGATTCTCAAGCCAGCGACAGTTTAAAAATAATTCTGATTCTCAAAGGAGTGACGGTATAAAAATCAATGGGATGAAAGGCAGAACCGGTTGCACTTGCAACTCCCTCCGTCCTAAAATTTAAGGCGCCCTTAATTTTTTCAACGAATTCAATTTTGACAAGCATTTGTACTTATAATATGTCCACAAGTATTATTTATACATTCTCAATCCATATAATATTGGTCAATATCATGCATGGAAGATCAGCATAGAAATAGCACATCTTATATTTAACACCGAGGGAGCAGAATACGTCGTTGTACCGATTGTATAGAAGAATAAATGATCAGACAACCGGTACAACCAGAACTCCAGAGCTCCTCGGATCTCTATCTATCTATTTATACATCTTATAAATTAAAACCTCACTAATATGTTTTAATTATTTCCCTATCTCTTAGCCAACCAAATGTCTATGTCATTCCACAAACATTTATTAGAGACAATATTTTTTTGCCTGCAACATATCCACAGCATCTACTTTTCCTCCATCCTATTACCAACATCACCAATTTTAATCATCAAATACCAAATTTAGCCTTCGACAATTGTTAACAATTGAATCTTCCATATCTTTATAATCAACTTCGTATTTCATGGTACTATGTGTCTTTATTTACACAATAAAATTCTTAAAGAGATTTTTCGCCGCAAAGCAAAGGGATATTTCTATCTTAACATGCAATTTATCCACATCGTCTACTATTTTAGCCAATAAATTGTCCACATCATCCCACTAACATTTATCAATGACAGTATTTTTCTGCATGCAACTATCCATGCCATCTATTTTTTATCCGTACATTTGTCCACGTCACCCTTTTAATCATGAAAACAAAAAAATCACAACAATTAAATTTGGCCTTTCGATTGTGATATGTTACATATTTATGTAAACAAATTCATATTGCATGGGTCTTATATCGCTTTATTTGCTTAATAATTTTTGTAACGATATTTTCCGCCGCAATGGGTGGGGTATGTTTCTAGTTCATTAAAATTTGAAGGCCATACTTCAGGTATAAAACTATTATGAAATTTGACATATAAACATTATATACGTACGCCAGAAGTTTCGTAAAAGAAACTTGTATTTTGGGCTACACAAAAAATAGAAATGTCAAGGAAAAACATACTATTTCTCTTTATTGTGTCCACAATTTTTTTATTTTCTGTTGTAACAGAATACGAATATATGTTGCACTAGAAAAGTGTATATCTTAGAAAACATGCGTGTATATTCAACGGATAAAGATTCAAATTTTCCACATTTGTTGTAATTTTTTCTGCAGTGTGCTCTTGTCCCACAAATCTGCGTTCTCTTAAAACACAACATATAGTGGATACAACGCTCTCACACACATTCAAGACACATGCATTCCCACATCAAACATATGAACGAATACCTTCTTTGCCCAATCTCAATTCATGATGGTGAGGGGCCATGTCACGCCGAAGTTTGACATCTAGGTAGTACGACCCTCGCCCTTGGAGAGATCATATTAGAAAAATAATATAAGGTCGTCCATAAGATTAACATGCACCTCAAGTTTGTGGTCCATCATAAGAGATAGAAAAATAATTTCCTCTCTCCTGCATGTAGCATTGTAGCAGTATCACAAGACAAATAGGTCACAACTTATGGCTAGTTCACCTTATTCATTTTGGAAAATTTCATAGCACGTGTGGGAGCCACCTTATGGCAAAAACTCACCATATACATTACGGATGCCCTTAAGATGTAGCCTACACATAAATGTCTCGACGAGTCGGCGAGTGTATTACAGATTGACATGACACGAGCCAACCATAGGAGGACCACGCTCTGACATATACTGTAGTTTAGATACTATAATGTGATGGAATCTAGATATGTGCACTGATGTACATGTGTAATCTTGGAAGAACCAAAACATTCTTTATTAGACTTGTCGAATTAATCAAATAATTTCTTACGTTGATGAGTTAGGGTCATATTGTCAGTTTAAGTTACATAAATTTGGACATGATCTTTCCTAGATTTGTAACTTTTGGGCATAATTCAAAAAAAAAAGATAACGTATAGTTAAAGGGTGCATAAGGTACTATGGCATCATCACAATAATCATCGCAATATGAATACTCTTTTTATTCCCCAAAAAGAAGGTGAGTATTTGTAGTCAAAAGTCAACATCGTGTAAGTTTTACCAATCTTATAGACAAAATATAAACATTTAGAATATTTATAAATATCCTACAAAAATAGGTTTTATGGTGAATCTATTGATATTGATTTGGTATTCTAGATGTTTAAATTTTGTATGTATGATTGGTCAAATTTACAATACCTTGAATTTTGACTAAAAATATGCGCCTTATTTTTACGAAGGGAGACAACACATAAGAATAAAATGTATCAAAATGAGGAATAAATTATCCAAGACTTTCTTCAATAATTTTAAAACTTTTTTGGGAATATTACATGAATAAAAAATAATAAAAATAAGATTACAAAATAAATAAAATCCTAAACTAAACTTGATCTTCTTCTTCTATAAATGCAAAAAAAACACAACAAATACAAAGGAAAGTTTTGCTTAAGGTTAATATGATTTCCTTTCACCATTGGTGAGGCATATTTTTTATGTTGAAACTTAAATATAGGAAATCTAGAACCAGTCTTGATTTCCAAATGGTAAATGGCGGAATATATTTCATCTTAAGCAATATTTAGTTGAAATGTATCAACTGGGTCAATAGAGGAAACAATTGGATCTTTCCAATTGATCAAGAAGGCAAGGGAAGATTGGTCCTTTCCTCTAATATAGTGAAGTTTCTTAAGCCCACGTGATGTGTTTATTAATAATGGATTCCTTACTGGCATTGAATGGTTAATTCGAATCAAAGACACGTTGTAAAACCTAACATATGATCAATTAGATCAACCCATATGTTTGGTTAAGTATCAAGGTTCTCCAAATTTATTCCTCGACAGTCATCCAAGGTATTGCGTACAACACATAGAGTCGATACAAAAATCAACCAACATAATAGATCTAACATATAATGTCTATGCATGATGCAATCTATTAGTGGACCTCCATCCATAGTGGTTGAAGATATCATGTGCTACTTTAAACACATAGTTACATCCGAAAACCATAATCTCCCATTAATCAAAAGGGACATTGTAGGGCGAATATGAATCCAATGCACGTTTATGTTGATAACCTCGAGGGAATGAAAAGCTTCAGTCTTGTTAAAAAATATTAACTTGACAAATTCATGTAGATCAAAGTTGAAATTCGTATCTGAATATGTGCCTTAGTTTATTGGTCGATTTCATTTAACCAATTCTCAAACATATTTGTGATATTGGTTAGTGGAGCTAAACTCTAAGTATTATGCACAATACGCCATACAAGACGAGCAAATGGATATAAGAGAAATAAATGGGAAAATTCACTTTGACTCCCGAGTTCATATGCTACTGTTATATTAAACCAAATTTAAAAAGTAGTAATGGGTTAAGCTAGGGAGGCGTATTTTGTGAGCTCGGGCTCGCTCGCTCCCGGCAAGCGTGCCGACATGCCACTGGTCTGGTGTCGTGCTACCCTGGAATAGAAAGGGATGCGTGTATTTCAAATGGTTCTGGTACATGTAGTCAGCGCGTGCATTGCATACGATGGTGGCTGTAAAATGAGCTTCAGTAATTGTGGGGTAGTGATGGTACTGTACACATTTTATTTTTACATTTTTCTACACGGGATAAGTGGATGGACCAACATGTCCGTGCGATTCCTCGTGCTTCGTTTTCTTTTCTTTATTGTTTGTATATTTTTCCAACTCCCTTTTTCTTTTCATTCTTTTCGTTCAATTCACTTTTTAATTTTTTCATTTGCTTTTTTATTAAATATATTTTCAAGATTAGAAAATGTGCTAAAAAATATATTCATGGTGGTTTAAAAAATGTTCATGCGTTAGAAAAATATTTGCAAACAACGTTCAGAAAAAAAAATCACATGTTTAAAAAAGTCATCGGATTTCCAAAATTAATTAAGGGTTTCAAAAATATATCAGGGTCCAAAAAACATCCATGCGGTTCAAAAAAATACTTCCACGGGATTAAAAATATTCACGAGTTAGAAAATATTTTCACGGTTCCGATACAATGTTCACGTGGTTTTAGAAAATGTTAAGGGTTTAAATAAATATTCGTGGGGTTTGGAAAATGTTCATGATTTCTAAAATATTTGTTCATGGTTCTGGAAAAGTATTTGACGGGATTCAGAAAATGTTCAGAGGGTCAAAAGGAAATCATGAGGTCTCTAAAATATTCTAGGAGGTCAGAAAAAAATATGATGGGTTCAAAAACATTCGAGGAGTTAAAACAGATACTTTCAAAGGATTCAAAAATATTCATGCGTTAAAAAATTTCACCGGTTCCAATAAATGGTTCACTTCTCACCAATTCCATATTATCATCGCTTCTAAAAATATTCAACGCTTCTAAAACCATCACATGGTTCTAAATTTGAATTCACGAAAGGTTCAACAAATGTTCTTTATTTTTTAAACTTGTCACTATAAAAAATTATTCTCAGGGGTAAGAAAATACTTTCACAGCAAAAAATATTCACCGGTTCTCCAAACGTTCACAGGGTTAAAATATATTTTTACGGATTAAAAAAAATAGGTTCAACATTTCAAAAAAATATTCACAAGCCTCCTAAATTTTCTTTACGGTGGTTTGAAATTGGTTCATGTTTTGTAACTATTGTTCATGGTCCAAAATTACTTTAACTAGGTTTTAAAAACATAGTTCAACAAAAAGCCAAAAATATAAACTCTTAAAAAGTATTTTTTTACCCCTGCTGGTACAGGAAAAACGTCATGTTCATGTAAGCGAATGTTAATGTTTTGCTCTGGTAGGAGCAAAGATGCAGTTCATTTAAGCCGCACCAACTTCCTATACCTGCTCATCGTATTACGCTGGTACATACTACATGCATTTATGAGGCTGGATGGCCAGATGCTGTGGTCAATACAGTGAGCAAGCGACTCTTCGTAGTTTTCGGTTAAGCTAGCCCTGAGTTCGTTTGGTTGTGGGCTCCCATGGACATAGGGTGGGAGGACCTATATACCGCCCGTTAGCGGCGGTAAAAGGTTGCGCCGCATGAAGTACGCACTTTCTCCTGGCCTAGTGGGCCGGCCCAGGTAAAGTTTTTTCCTTTCCCTCTGTTTTTCTTGTTCTTCCCTTTTCCTTTCCTTTTCCTTTTCGTTTCTTATTTTCTTTTTTTCGAAAAATGCAAATTCGGAAAAAAAATCCAACTGAAAATTTGTTCATTTTTTTATATGAACAAATTTCGGATCTGAACAAAATATGAATTTGAACAAATTTCGGAAATGAAAAAATTTCAAAATTGAACAAATTTCGAATTTGAACGAATTTCAAATTTGAACGAATTTCAAAAATGAACAAATTTCGAATTTAAACCAATTTCGAATTTGAACAAAAATTCGAAAATGAACAAATTTCGAATTTGAATGGATTTCGAATTTGAACAAAAATTCGAACATGAACCAATTTTTGAAAAATGAACAAATTTCGAAAAGGAACAAAATTTTAATTTGAATAGTTTTTAAAAATTGAACAAATTTCAAATTTGAACAATTTCTGAATTTGAACAAATTTTGAATTTGAATGAATTTCGAATTTGAACGGATTTTGAATTTGAACAAATTTTGAAAATGAATAAATTTCAAATTTAAACAAATTTCAAATTTAAACAATTATGAAAAATTGAACAAATTTCGAAAATAAACAAATTTAGAATTTGAACAATTTTGAATCTGAAAATATTTCAATTCTAAACATTATAAATTCATATAAAAATAAAAGTAGAAAAGGAAAACAAAAAAAAGAAACAGAAAACAGAAAAGAAAGGAAACAGAAAAAAGAAAATAAAAAAGGACAACGAAGCATGACATATGCGCGGCTGGCCCTACTGGGCGGGCCTAGGTAGAAGGTGCCCGTTAGCGGCGCGAGCGATTCGCGCCGCTAAGGGGCGGTATATTGGTTTCACCGACATAGGCTGGTTGCTATTGCCACCTGTGTGATGAGCTGGGCCGGACGCTTACCAGAGGCCCAAATCACCTCATGCTCCTTTTATCGATGTTTGAAATAACACTCTGACTTCCCCTAAAAAAAGAATTAACACTCTGACATCCACGACACTGGGAAATAGGACTTGACCTACGCAAGTCTTTTGCCCAGCATAAAAAAAAGAGTATTTTTTCGCAGCTCCCATGCAAGCGGCATCATTAAGCATGCATAAGCTGGTCGTCCTGGTAAAATCATGCGGTCAAGCAATGCTTCCTTTATCTCAGACAGCGAAATCATACTGGAGCAGTATATACGAATAGTCGTTGACCGGATTTTGATTAGCAATGCCCATGGCAACACGCTCTGTGACCTTGATCTCTCTTGCTCTCGGATGAGCAGGACTTCAATTATATTTTCCGAAAAATGCCACTGTTTTGAGGTGCTTCGCCTTTAGACCAGATTAATGCTCATGAACAGTGTATGCAGCTTTAAATAGCACTATAGCAGAGTGTGCAAGTCTGCATGGGCGTACATAACGAAGCCAGTAGGCAGAATGGAACTGCCATCAAATCACCTTGGTATCATTGATGTATTATTGATCCCAAAAGTCAAAATTAGATTATTAATCGCTGCCGAGGCCTAGCACAACACTTCGAGGCGACGGATGATGGATGCTTGGTAGAACAATGTCTAGTGGCATAGGAACTGAACTTAGCACTAGGCCCATTCCTGTATCTATCTCTTTTGTTTATAAATCTTTCCTAGCCTTCATCTATCACTTTCTTTCTTATCTTGTTGGAAACTTCACGACGCTACACTAAAAGAGGAGAATATGGGAAAAAAAAGCACGGTGACGGTATATATTTTCTGTTTTGAGAAAAAGGGAAAGTAAAAGAAGAAAGGCCACATCAGGAGCAGAAGGGGAAGCAAAGCAAAGCAGGCTATTTTCAGGCTCGCGCACAGGAGAGGCAGCAAGGGCTAGCACAAGCAGGGCCCCTACAAGCGGCGGGGTTTCAACAGCTTTCGCATTAACCCAAGGCTGCATGCCGCTGCCATTGCCGTCTATGGACCTGAGAGCTTTAGCCGGCCATGGCTGATGGCCGATCGTCAGGGGCCGGGTGGGGAATGTCGAGACTTTGGGGAGGCGACCGGCGTGTGTGACCCACATAAGCAGCGCGTGACGCGACGGAGGCCCATGCCGGTCCGGATATGCTGCTCGCTGGCAATGGCCATGGCGCCATGCATGGCGCGGCGAAGTTATTTAGGGTCGGTTCTGGTCGTGTCTGCCGGAGTTAGGGCTTGTAGGCGTGTGCGTTCTCGTGCAAAACCCCGGTCTGTCCGCAAGCTCTGACCTCCTTCTTCTTCCGGTAGTGTTTCAGGTGAGCCACTCCGGTGTCGGCATGGATACCTCGGTGGCATCGAGCTGATTGAAGAAAACTATATTGCAGCATCTGTACTTGATTAACTATTATCCTTTGACGGGATTTGAATAAAGCGTGCGCCTGTACTGATTGCTGAAACACAGGATGATTGGTCTGTTAAAAGGTATATAGAGTAGCGTGTAGCCGTGTTACCACCAGTGTGATCACTGTCTACATACATGCTACTTCACCAAGCTTGTACGATCACTGTCTAAATAACATCATCTCTGTTCTCTGACCTCACCCTCTGCTCTCACCGTTTCAGAGAAACGGAACAAAGATTGGCTGCCGATCTGTGGCGTGACCACCTTACCCTCTGACCTCTGTAATCTGTTAACATCATCTTAAATATCACAGCCACTGGCTAAGCTGACCATGTACTATTTTTGCAGGCTCGCTGATTCAGTCTGTCCACCAGTTACAGTAACAGATAGGAACAGAATGTGCAATTAACCCGCTGATCCCGACTAGCTTCTTCGATCTCCCAATGCATCCATCAGCATCATACCAATACACGAAATCTCCTCGCTCTTCCGGCCGATTCCTGAGCACAGGTCGAAAAATGGCAGCGCCAGTAGCTTGTCTTGGCATGCACTCCTATGGAGTATCAATGTATGTCCCGGATGGAAGCGATCGAGTTTATCTGGCCTGCAAATAGCAAGCATCGTCCACCACCACCTTGGCACAACCGAACATATATAATACCGAGACAAAACCTAGCTGCGGCGCCCTGCACCGTGGATGGACCATGCAGGTACGTACGGCACCATGGCCACCACCGGCACCGGGGACCAGAGATCCTCAGAGCAACTGGGAAAAGGAGGAAATACTAGGGCGTCAAACGTGCGATTTGCATCTTAATCAAGGACAAGCTAATTGGACCATGGTACCATGTATCTCTACTGTGTGTCTTTGAATCCTAAGACTGTTGATCTGTTTTGTTCGAAGAAAAAAGGAAGACTGTTGATCAGTGAGGGAGGGGGCAGAGGAGATGGTGACTCCTCATGGCAGGATTAGTGTTAAGATGTGTAAGGTACTAGAGAGACCATGGAGGTGTTTTGGCAGGCAGGACCGGAGGGGCAGAAGGGAGCTAAGTTGCTTTAATGAAACACTTTAATGGCGCGCGTGCACTGTGCCTCTTGTGGGAGTGTAGCTGCAATGACCATGCATGCAGGTGGGCCTAAGGGGTTTAGACTTTAGAAAAAAGGAAGAGAATGAATGAGATCAGATCAGATCATTCTCTCTTTTGAGTTTTCTTGACATCGTTTTTCCACATGCAAGTGATCCAAAACTTTTTCTAGATCCTCTTTGGTTCCTAGGATCCAAAAACATAGGAATATGGTAGAATTTCATGTGCAAAATAAAATCTTGTAAAACATGGGAGTTTTGCTTAGCTAGATGCTTCATTCGGAGGAATAGGGAAAACATAGAAATTCTAAAAAGCATAATCAAATCAAGGTTAAAATAAATGCAATGCAAGATTAGATCATTATCATAAAAGCTTTGTCTTCTTCTTTATGCACATATATGTAAAAAAGAGCTTTGCGTGGACCCTAGAATTTCTTTGTTTTTCCTTTAAAACCCAATAAGCGAGACGAAAAATTCCTCCACATTTTTTTTTCCATTGGGCTCCTTTGATTCATAGGATTTTCAAATTATATGGGTAGGATTGAAATCCTATAGATTTTCTTTTCAAGACCATTTGATGCATAGGATGATATCCACTAGAATATAATCCCATAATTCTTTTGTAGTGTAGACTTAATAGGAAAATAACATGAGGTCTAGCCTCATGGAAAATTCCATCACCACAATCAGAGGAATTACTCTTCCCACGGGATTCAATTCGACATGTCATCCCAATCATATATATATCTCTTATTTCTACACTTTCCTATACTATGAATCAATGGAGGAACCGTGTTACACAAGGGTAAAAAATCATATTCCTTCACTTTTCCTCCCATATTCAAATGAATGAAACAGTGCCTTATATAATTACACCCCTAGAATACAAACTTATGTTGTAGGTTTATGTCAGTCCAACAACTTTCAAACATAAGATGATATGGTCCAATAACTTCTCACACGGTTCGTCTGCTTTACTCACACACAAAAATCTATTAACTTGCAAAATTCCAAAATGAGTTACACTCGAGGCCCACGAAAATGAGTTACACCTAGCTTCGTCGAGATAGAAGCGGAGACAAAAGGTTCGATTTTTTAATGGGGAATGGATTCCAAGGGCCAAGAACAACATTAACTTCGCAGCACAAATGAAGTTACATCGAGGACCCTAAAAGATGTGCAAATAATAGCTAGGTCCTCGGAATTTGCAAGCAAGATCCAAAAAAGATTATAGAAAAAGCAATCGGGTCCTTGATGAAAGGACACGGATGTCGCCTAGAGGGGGGTGAATAGGCGATTAAAATTCTTTGCGGTTTAGGCTTGAATAAATGCGGAATAAAACTAGCGTTTAATTTATCAAGCACGAAACCTAAACAAGCTAGGTTAACCTATGTGCACCAACAACTTATGCTAGACAAGATAAACAAATATGTGATAGCAAGATATATTACTTCAAGCTCGATGGCTATCACAAAGTAAATAGCATAAGTAAGAAGCTCGGGTATAGAAATACCGAGGCACTTGGAGACGATGATTTATCCCGAAGTTCACTTCCCAATGGAAGCTACGTCTCCGTTGGAGCGGTGCGGAGTCACAAAGTGATCTCCGAATAGCCGTCAAATGGCACACCGTAATCTCCTTCGTGTCTCCACCAATGCGGAGTGCCACGAACCACTATGGGACACTTGAGGGTGGTCACCGAACCCGTACAAGGATGAGGCACACTCCACAACTTAATTGGAGGCTCTCACCGAATTCCCGCGGCTCCCAAAGCCACAAGAATCATAAGGTTAGGGCGCGACTCCACAACTTAATTGGAGGCTCCCAACTATCCCGCGAGCCACCAAAACTCCGACATCAACAAGGACCGTCTAGGGCACTCCAAGTACCCAAGAGGACAAGCTCTAGGGCACCCCAAGTACCCAAGAGTAACAAGCTTCTCAACTTCGATTTCCACGTATCACCGTGGAGAACTCAAACCGATGCAACTGATGCAAGAAGGCAAGACCACTAGAAGTGGTCAAATCCTTCACTCTCAAATCCCACCAAAAGCAACTAATGCTTGTGGGGGGAGAAGAGAGGAAGAACAAGGAAGAACTCAACAAATGGAACTTCAAGATCACGATCTACTAGGTTCCCCTCACTTAGAGAAGGAATGGATTGGATGAATAT
The DNA here is from genome assembly GCA_947311845.1 of Poa pratensis. Classification (NCBI taxonomy): domain Eukaryota; kingdom Viridiplantae; phylum Streptophyta; class Magnoliopsida; order Poales; family Poaceae; genus Poa; species Poa pratensis. The sequence goes on along the minus strand of CAMZMU010000115.1, from coordinate 23,584,252 downwards.
GTAGATCTAGATCTCCTCTCAAATTCCCTCAAAGATATGCAAGAATCATGGGAGGGATTGAGAGGAAGGCAAGCTTTTCCAAAGGTGAACAATGGAGGAGAGAGAGGGGAAAAGCTAGCTCAAGAGATGAGAGAACCGTTGGGGAAGAAACCCCCTTAAAAAGGTCCTCTCAAAAATCTGCCCGTTGCAGACGAAAAAGGCCGCAGCGGTAGTACCTGGCCTCGCCCGGTAGTACCGGCTGACAGGGAACAGACGGCCTGGCGACAGACTAGTCAATGCCTCCTCCATGTGCGCATCGGTAGTACTGGACCGCCTGGTCCGGTAGTGCTCCCCACCCGGTAGTACCGCGCTACTACCGGGGCTACTACCGGATTAAATCGAGCGAGTCCAGAGAGCATTTGGAGATCCGGTACTGGGCCCGGTACTGGCCGCGGTAGTTCCGCAAGGTGTCACCCGGTAGTACCGGGCTAAGGTCGGTACTACCGGCCTAAGAAGAAACTGCAGAACCAGAAAAAGAGAACCGCAATAACTTTTGGAAGGAATCTCCAAACGAGATGAATCCAATTCTGTTGGAAGGGTAGCGACAAGAGTTTTACTACAAAAAGTGGAAATATTAAGGGTCACAAATATAGAGGGGATACCACACATGGGAAGGTGTGGACCCTATCTCGAAGGTGGACCGATAATATTTCCAACCAGAAAACGCAACAAGTTTTCCATACGAAATCCGTTTTTGGAGAACTTGGTCTTGTCATGAAGATCACAACAAGGACCAAAACCCAACAAGGAGACAAACCAAATAAGAACCAAGAAAGATGATGAAGGCAAGTATGCAAAGGTTTGAGCTCTCTCCAACTGATACGCTAAAGCTCAATCGAGAGCCCTCTTGATAGTACGGTATCTATCCTATAACCCGGTCTCCCAACTAGTACCATGAGACCGGTAAAATAGAAACCCTATCATACCTTTGCCTTGCGCATTCCACTTGAGTTGGATGACGTCGATCTTGATCTCTTCAAGTGGACCACCTTTCTTGATTGCGCTTCGCTTGGTGAAGACCCAAACATTGCTCCCCCACACTCCACTATGGGAGAGCCTCTCTTAGGCACATCTTCACATGAACATTATCTCTAAATGGGTGGCAAACTTCAAGCCTAGGATTTCTTCGAGATGCTCCTCTTGAACTTGCGCTTCTCAACATTGATGACGATCACCACTTTACGTCATCGATCATGGGCCATATGAAATCTTCATTTGATGCAAGCCCATAGAAAGATACCAAGAGATACATGATCCCACTTGGTACATCTTGTAGCTTTGTGTGTTGATCAATACTTGATCAACCTTGTATCTTTTCTTCTTTTTTCAATAGATGATGTCTTGAAGATAACCATGAATGATCACATAATTCTTTTCTTCAAAGCATACTTGCAATATGCTCAACTCTATGATCTTGATGCCAAATACTTCATTATATCAATATACTCATGGCATCAACCTTGAATCCAACATATGGAGTTCAAGCATGGTCTATGGACAAACACTATAAGTAAAACTCAATGCAACCATTAGTCCATAGGGATTGTCATTAATTACCAAAACCACACATGGGGGCGCCATGCCCTTTCACTTGACCATGGCAGCCACCACAACCCGACCTCCAGGCGCAAGCGGGAGCAGCGCAACTGGGGACGCCACCACATGGGGCACCGCAGCACTCGGATCCCACGCCGAGATCAATGAAGATATTCCACCTAAGGATGAAGAGGCTCGGAGCACCGAGAAGTCCGAGTGTTGAGTGTCCTCTCTTGCTTGAGGTAACCCTGGCGCGTCGCAGCTGGACTGGGTCTCCGCAAAACTTGAGCAGCTCCTGGAGCAAGCGCCGCCGCGCCCATTCCACCTTCTCGCAATGCGAGAGAATCAAGAAGCACATTTCACCTCCACCTTCAACACCCTCATCAAGACGACGTTAGGGCCCGAGATCTTGTCTATTTAGTTAGGCATCGCCGGATCTGCCTTGTAACTCCACCTTCCACCATGGGAGGCAACCTGACGAGGAAAGCCCGGAATCTAGGCCGCCGCTCAAAGACGATCTAGGAGCGCAACGCATGAACGACATGGCGCCACTACACCACATGGGCGTACAACAAACTATACATAACCTAGCTACAGAGGAGGGCCGACAACCCCTTCCCTCCCTGCTCGGGCCGGCGAGGCCATCAGAGAAGAAGGGGGGAGGCCGTGGGGCAGCTGAGGCGACTGTCAAAGAGGAAAAGGTGAGAGAGGAGAAGGGGGAAATGAGGGCCGAGTCCCCATAGGCAAAAGGTTGTTGATGACACCAATAAGAAGGGTAACATAGTCGAGGAGGATAAGGGTGGGGACATCAAGGAGGTTGGCGATGGCACTTATCCTTGGATCATCCTCAACGCGTACAAAGACATGTGGTCGATGGTGATATGCCACCCTCCGGAGGAGTATAAGAGGTAGACAAGTTCGTTCAAGAAGTGAAGTGTCATGGATAATGTTTCCTATGGTTAGTATTATGTATGCATTGACCCTATGTTATGCATGTCATGGACCCTATATTATGTACTTCACAAACAGTTTGTGTTCTGATTTGGGTTGTTTGAATTTCAATTCAAACTATGAAAAATATGCATTTGAATTAGATCATATGTTGTATTAATTGTGGTCTATATTTCAATCCAAAGTCCATTACTATATCACAGTTCACAATAATCTTATATTTTTAGATTGAAAACATAAAAGGTCACATACATATTCTGATTTGGATATACCTAAACAAGTTTTAATAGGTAGATTAACTCATTTTGCTCCGTATGTAGTCTATATTGAAATATCTAAAACATCTTATAATTTGGAACGGAGGGAGTAATATATAAGCAGCATTAGAGCAAAAAACAAACTCCGAGATTGCAGGTCTCTAGAGCAAAAAAAAACCAAAAGGATCTATCATATATTGGTGTATATAAGCAAGACGCAAAAATGCCTGAAAAAAGGTGTTCATTAAGTTGTTCCAAACTGATGGAAAACAGAACCCTTTTGTTTCACAATAAGCATATGTGGCTATGATTTGTAGCTCTACCTCCTGTGTTCCCAGGTTTGGAATGGTGGAAAGCAAAAGGAGAAGCAAAACATGTGCCGTGAAAACATATGTTGCTTCAGAAGAAACAAGAAAATGGTAGTACAAGCTAAATTAATAAAATAAAAAACAATTGTTCACAAAGACAAGAATGTTAGGTAGCGCCTCTTTTTACCGAGTTAAACGAGCTAAACGAGTACTCAGTAAGTCGACTCGCTTAACTCGAACTCGTTTACTGTCTAAACTGAAAACTCGGCTCGACTCATTTGACAACAAGTTTGAACCAAGCCGAATTGAGTTGCGAGGTACTCATTTAACTCGGTTTCGAGTTTTAATTTTAGCCCTAAGCAGAACCCTCTTTTTTCACAATAAGCATACTTAGCTACGAAAATCTATAATGGAGTCCGAGCTACATGGAGCTCGTTTTTCTGAAAATTCAAAATCGACATTTTAAGTTTCCAAAAATCGCGAAAAAATTCCCAGATGTAGATATTGTGTAGATCTACAATCATGCAAATTTTTATGTCCAAATACGCTGTATTTTGGGCTGCACAAAAAAGACAAACAGGTGGATCTGGGTGGTGAATAATACACAGTTTCAAAAATTTGAAAATTCCCACGATTTGTCTTTTTTGTACAGACCAAACTATATTGGATTTGGAGCTGAAAATTTGTATGATTGTAGATCTGATCAATATTTATATCCAGGAAATTTTTCGTGATTTTGGAAACTTAAAAAGGTGGATTTCGAATTTTCAAAAAAACGAGCTCCATGTAGCTCGGGATCCAAAAGTCCACTCTCCTACTTAGCTATCATTTCTAGCTCTAGCTCCTGTATTCATAGGTTTAGAATGATGGAAAGCAAAAGAAAGAAGCAAAACATGTGTCGTGTAAACTTGTGTTGCTTCCCAAGAAACAAGAAAATGGTACAAGCTACTCCAAAGCAAAGCAAGAGAGAGTGAGTGATAGAGTCAAGGAGATGGGGAGGGATAGAAGTGGAAAAGAAAATTTCCAACAGCTGTTTTGCAGTCACGTATAGTACTATCACAGGGCCCCCGTGGCAGTACTTCTCTTTGGGCAGTTTGTACCCTCCCTGCTTCTTCACCATCTCTCTCTACAATCCACCTTAGATTTTGTTTGGATCTTGCGCCCACTCGTGAAGGAGAGACAACGAAAAACCCGAGCCGGCCCAGGGTCAGAATGCGCAGCACAGCAACCTTTAATTGAGACCAGCTAGAGGTAGCATGCAGCAGCTCGGCACTGTGCCTTTGCAGACTCTGCATCGACTACTACTCTACCCCTACAGCTAACGCCAAAGCAACAGCCGTACCATGTGCTCCATTGCACACATCATCAGTCGAACCATACAAGAGCGTGATACACAGACGCTCACATAGTGAGCCATTTCAACTATGCTTTCCTTGTTGGCATGCATCGGTCGCTTTGTTGGTTTCTTGCGATGAGCCAGCCACTTTGCTGGCCTGTTCCGGCCTGTGTGTCAGCCCATATATGGGAATGCATGGCAGCACCAGGTGCAACTGTTGAGCAATAGATGCGAGAAAATGGTTTTACACAGATCGGTTTACATGCAAACACATGCACAGTCACAAGGAGTGCACAAGGCAGGCAGGCAGGCTATGCATGCGATAGCTTTTCTTCTTCTTCTTCTTCTTCTTCTTCTTCTTCTTCACATGGATCGATCTCCGATCTTCCGTTCAAACTTTGTTTTTGCCACTCGTGGCTTTTGTTTCCTGCTGCCCCGGCCATGGCCGGCCTCTTGATCTCTTTCTTCTCTTGCATCTGCATCTGCATCTGCATGCACGCTTGCTCATAGATAGCTCTGACCCCAGCTGCACTAGCTAACGATCGATGGCTATCGACCTAGCTCAGCTTAGCCGTTGCTAGCATGCGCCATGGCACCATTGCAGCGCATGCGTGCGTTCATGCAGTTCATATCTACTCTCGTGATCCTAATATTCTACTCCTAGTTTGCTCAGCTAGCCTACACTAGCAAAGCACCGCATCCGTTTCCCTGTGGACTGCGCGCAGAAAGAGCACTCGAGTCGAGCTTACTCCGTTCCGAGTTCCAAAACAACATTGACAACTCGCATAGCTCCCTTCCTCTCTCTCACCTGTTTTGAGAGTCCTCCGTCCGTCCCCAGTTCCGGCCTCTCCCGCCGCCGGCGCCTACGCTGGTTGGGGTGGAGATGGAATAGGGTGCCGGCCCGATGTAGTTAGTAGTAGTAGTTTTAGAGTTTGTGCCTCCGTGGCGTATGGCTTTATGCCGTCTTCCCTCCCCTGGCGTTCGACGTGGCTGTTCCCGAGCAGAGGCCGCGGTGTGGTGAAGTTTCTCGTCGGCAAGGATCCGTGGTGGATGGGGCCGGCGGGTGGTGGATCTACAAGCGCCTGCTTTAATAAGCTCGATGGGGTGTGCAGCATGGCGGATCTGGTGAGTCTTCTTTGTTCCCTTTGCTGGCTTGATGCTGGAGAGGGAGGGATGAAGCTTCTAGTCTCCATGTGGTCATGCCGTACTGCCTGCTTTGTGGATCGAGGGATTTGGCGATGGTCTCTTCCCCTGGCCGGCCGAGGTGGCGAGGAGTGGAAGGAGCGATGCTGCGTCTCCTCTTCATCAGCAAAGTGTGCAGCTTTTTCCTGTTCCCCTTTGGTGAATTTCTTGCGAGCTGTGAGCATGGCCTTCGGTGGCGAAGCCAGCTCGACATCCTGTGCAGGTCGGGGCGAGCCCCCCGCCGATGCTCCATCATCGATGCCAAAATCTTGCCGTGATCGGCGAGTGGCTAATGCGGCGACTATAACGGGATTAAATTCCCAATCGACTGGTGCAGGTGAATCAGCGGCCTTCTTGTTCCTCTTCGTCATCCTCTGCGACGGCGAGGTCAACGACGGCGGCGGAATTGGAGATGCAGATGCTCCCAGGGACGTGTGCGTTTTTTCTTTCTACCTTGGGGTGTTTTCTGTAAAAGGGGTGACAGCTGGACTGTCTCTGGATGTATCCGGTGTAATCGTTTAATTATTAATCCAGATGCGGTTGTTCAAAAAAAACAACATTGACATGACGATTTGACAACCGTCAACCAAAGTTTATAACGTGCTGGCATTGGCGTATGAGTTGTGCGGTTAATGTCGACGTAACAGCAAGTTTGCAGAGCCGCGTGGTGAGGTGTGCAGGAAAACTGATCGTTTGCGTTTTGCACGCGTAGACTGGCGCAGCTGAGGAAAGGAACGAGGAATTCTGCCTCTGCGGTGCGGATGCTTTTGTGGAGCAAAAGCCGGACAAAGATAAGGCCCCTTCAGCTGCTGTGGGAAAGCTAGGTAGTAGTAGTGGTGTGAGGGAAGAGACAGTTTGAAGTATATAGCAGATGCGATGAGCTAAACGTGTTTAATAGGCCATCCAATGGCCCACCGCAAACGGATATGTTTATGTCCGCTCAGACACTCGAGACGTCCCGACAGTTCCCGCAAACTGATATTTGTCCACGCACATGTCCGCTACACCTCAAATCCAGCCCAAGATTGGTCCCGTTGGCATCCGTCCTAGGGCCACCTACCAGTGACTGCTCAGCTACCTCGCGCATCCTTTTTAGTGGGGACCGGTCACCGGCCACAATCACCATCTCCCACTCTAGTCCTCACTCCCGCGACCAACAAAACCAAAACCCTAGCTATCGTCTTCGGACATGAAGCCGTCATGGTGGAAGCCTCGCCAAACCGACAAAGAGGTCAGTCCTCCTCCGGTCTCTACCGCGACCGCGCGAATGTCTCGACCGAGGTGGCCCACCCATACTACGAGATCGTCGAGCCACTCCCGTGGGGGCGACGTGCATCTGCTAGGCAACTGGCACCTCAACCGCCATCGCATTCCGGTGCCGGCCATTCCCCCTATGCACTAGGAACGGTCCGCTCCTTCCTCTCCCTAGACCTCCTACACGACCCCGCCTACGCGAACGGTTCCGATCTATGGGCTTGATGGTTGGAGGCGGAGCTTGACTATCGCCACCGCTCCTACCGCGCGGCCCAGGCGTCGGACCTGGAGGACCCGTGCTGGACGACGACGACTCTATGGACGAGGAGGACGCCGTCAAAGAGGAGCCCGAGGTAGACCCTACTGGGACGCCTAGTTCTGAGCCCGAGCGCCACCGCTGCCCGCCACCACTCAGGACGAGCTCTTGGACGCCGACTTATAGGCCATTGACCGACCTTGCCACGGCGCTCCGCGCGTCTCTGGAGGAGGCAGAGGCAGCGGCACGACATGCGGCAGCTCCGTGGTTGTGGTTACCATAGTCGGACCATGAGGGTCAGCAGGCCTAGGCCCCTTCTTGAGTGTGGCCACAGAAGCCACAGGCAGAATCGACACCTCCGCCCGCCACACCCACGCTTGTGTGGCCATCAGCGTCCTAGATGGTCACCTCTCTCACTTGACCACACGTCGTCATCAAGATTGAGGACGACGACTAGGAGGCCACATGAGCAGCGGAGAAGGACGACGAGGCCACCGACAAAATACCCCGAACCCTATAGAATGGTTCTTATTTTATTTTTAGTATGTGTTTAGTTGGTTTTTGGGTGGGTTGAACTATGTTTAATTAACTTTATGAATTAATTTAAAACTCTTAAGTAATAAAATCCCTTTATCTAAAAAAAACCTTTATGAATTAATGTATAATTAAGTTTTATTTTGCCGACTTACGGGAGGGGCGGGGGGACAGGGTGGGTTTGGTGCACCCCTACCCCAAATGGACAACGGCCTTAGGGCTGTTTGCGGACAACCCCAAAAGTATAAAAATGGACACCTTTTGTGTCCGATGTGTGGGTCCGTTGGAGTTGTCCTTAACAATGTAGACAATGCGCCTCCTTGTGCCGTCGGCATGTCGCTGCCTCATGTCTGGAACATTAGCATAGCGACATTGCCATTCCACCGCTCCCGCCCGCCAATGACTGTAAGTGCTGAGACACATCTAAATCGCTGCCATCGTCTCACGCCGGAGCAGCCATTGGATCTAGAGTACGACGAGGTGATCCCTAACTGCCGTGCAATCTTCCAAACAGAGCGACAGGACCACTATGAGTCTCGGGAGAGGCCAACCGTCATGTGAAACCACCTCGAGCACCTGCGGTGGTTGTACAACAAGTCTCTATTTCACGTATTAGTGCTCTACGGGTACCTGCGGCCGCCGTCACAGCCATAGTAGAAGACATGGATCTGGCCACCCCACTCGTCGTCGCGTTGTTCCTCCTCCTCGCACTGGCCGACGACCCCTTACTCTTGTGCAATGGCTCCTCTCCTCGCACAGAAGCCCTCAACATGGAATGTGTTGTCCTCACGCGGGTTGTCTCCTCCCTTGTCAAGGAAAGACCGGCATTGTCATCCGCGAGCCGCAACCCTCACAGCGCAGGCGCCAAGGTGGAGGAGGAGCAGCGCTTGCCGCTGCTAGGCCGCCTCTTCCTCGAAAAAGCCTATTGAGACCGCCGCTGGGTAACTGTTACCAATAACCTAGCAACGATTGTCGACGATTCTAATAGCCACTGCCCGACACACTTGTCGGATTGTTTGTTTGTGGGTAATAGATAAAAAAAATAGAGTGAAATGCATGTGTGGTATATTAAGTTGCCACACACGAGCGGATTGGTCACCAACTCAAAAAATGCTAATTATTGGTCATGAAGTTGTGACAATGTTGAACATTAGTCATTCCGTCACGGTGACAGACAACTTTTCTAAAATACCCCCTGAATTTGTATTTCTTCTAACTCAAACGTCCTCAGTTTTAGATTTTTTTGCCAATTTGACATTGTGCCGGTTGTGAGATTGTTCGCTTGTTTGAGCGCTATGCCGCAGAAGCGAGCGCCCACGCGGCATCGTACGTGTCGGGGGGTTACCCCCGGGTAGGGTAAAGATGAGGTAAAGACATGTAAGGTTAAGGCAGTAAGCTGTCCGAGGTAACGATTGAGCAAAGACGCAGGAGGCGTCATCCGACGTAAGGCGTACGTCCGAGGTATATTCTCCGAGGTATATCCTCCTAGATATCAACCTCGGGGCAGTCAGCTAGCTACCACAGGAATAAGGTATTCTCTACCGAGGTATAGGATCAGGAGTGTTATCCGAAGTTGGCAGCAAGGATCGAGGCATGTCAGAGGGGTCACGGGTGCTTCAGAGCTCGTAGCCCGAGGCTTCAGAGGACGGCGAGGTCCGTCCACGGGTTTCCCGGAAGCTCGGGGGCCTAGGAGCTGACTTGGCTATTTCGGGAAAGGTCTACGGGCTAGACCTCGGCAGGCTACTGGAGTATGACCGGAAGAGGAAAGCTAGGCCTGTCCGGCCTGACTGTCCGGCCGTTGAGCTGGCAGGAGGCAGAGGCTTGTCTTCTACCTTTTGGCCATGCCATTGTTAGCTAGAGGCAGGGGTAAAACAGTACTTCGGCCTATGTATATATGCAGTATCTCTACCTCCAGGGAGGAGAACGGTGAAAACCCTAGCTCATTTCCCCCTTCATAGTTTCATCTTCTACCTAGAGCTCTCACTTGAGCAGCATCATACATCTCGAGGAGCACCTTGTACTTGAGAATGACACTGATATATTGAGAGAGGAAAGGCAGGAGTAGGGGTTTTACTTCCTCACGAAGGCCCCGAACCTGGGTACATCGTGGTGTCTTTTGTGTTCTTGGATTTCTTGGTTGCTTGTTCATGTTCTTGTGGTTTGTTGCATGTTCTTGCTTGTGCACATCTTGAGTGCATAAACCCTCCCTGGATTCCCCCAACGGCCATTCGGCCCCAACTAAGCCATACCCATGGCATCTGCCGTGATCCCACCACGACAGTACGCCCCTCCTGCACATCCAACGCGTCATCGTGCTAGCTCGATCCTTGTGCAGCGTCACGTACCTGCTCGCCGCACGGCGGATCCGGTGCTCCGTGGCTCCCGTGAAGCCATAGGATTGCTACTGTAGGTGCATGGCGCTGGTGCCTTACGTGCGTGTCACTTGCTGTTATAGCTGTAGAAGCCCGACGCGTCGCCGCCATCGTCCACGCCATCCTTTCCGTCCATGCCATCGTTCATGGCGTGCCGACCTGGAATACGTCCGGAGCGTCGCCGCCGGAACGGCCTGGATGGTGTGGAACTGCTTCACGCATTGACCAGGCGGTCCGCCGAACGCCGCCCGGGCTGGGTCCGTAGCAAACGCAGCAGCAGCCGGGCACTCGCCGCCTTCCTCTCCGTCGTCGTCCACGCCCTCGCCGGGTCTGGACTGTCGTTCATGGGCGTGTCGAACCCACACAGTCGTGCACCTAGGCCGAGCTGGAGCGCGTCCGCCGCATCAAGAGCGGGGACGGCGGGACGGTCCGGATGGTGTGTCCGTGCGGTCCGCCGAACACGTAGTCGGCGCTGGGTCCGAGGTAGACGCGGCAGAAGCCGGCCGTGTCGCTGTCGACCTCCACTCCCTTGTCCTAGTCTGTGCCGTCGTCCATGGGGCGTCGACCCCGCCAACGCGAGTTAGGATGACTCCAACGGGGCGACGCAAATGGACGCGCGTTTGGTCCGCGTTTGGTCCGTTTGTGTCGCCAAAAAGGCAAACCCAGTCCGGCCCTGTCCGCCCTTGGTGCCAGTGCCCCCAACCGGGCGACGCATCGAGTCCGCCCTGTAGTATTTTTTGCAACTAAGCAGGCCCTATATGGGCCTTTTTCATTGATAGTTAGGGGAGATAGGCCACAAACGGACTGTTTACATAATATTTTCAAAATAAAAATATTAGCCTAAATTTTTTGCCCTTCGCGGGCTTCTACTTCTTCTTCTTGTCCTCCTCATCATCATCATCGAGGATGATGTACGACGGCTCCTGCCACAGGTGCGTCGGCGGCCCTCCTCGCCGCGGGACGGCGGCCGGCGGCTCCTGCGCCTCCTGTGCGACCTCCCAGTCGTGGCCGTTGAAGACCCACCGCTGTGGGATCATCCCCTGTGGAAGCGGAGGTGGAGGAGGCAGTTCCACCTCCATGTCCTCGTACCACTGCTCCTGGGGCTCGAGGATAGCCGCCTGCTGCGCCTCCGCCGCCGCCTGCTGCTCTTCGGCGACTTGGGCGAGGACCAGCGCCCAGCGCCGCTCCTCGTCCTCCGCCATTGTCCTGAGGGAGTCCAGCCTGATGGCCTCCAACTGCTCCTCCGTGAGCTCCGGCTCCGTCTTCACGGGCGCAGGGGGCGGTGGCGGAGACCCGATCCACATCTGGCGGCGCGGCACCGGTGGCGCGTCGCGGCGCAGTGTGTGCGATGGCGGAGACCACCGCCCAGATGGTGGCGTCGGCGCCCTCGTGTACAGCGCCTGCCGCCGCAGGTTGTGCTCGTCACGGAACCACTCCGTCCAGTTGCGGGACGTGGCCGCGAACGCGGGGTCGTTCCGGAGTTCGCGGGGGAGGCGGCGGCGGCGGCGCTTGATCTCCTCTTCCCGTGCCCGGTCGCTCATCGGTATCGAGGGCACCGGGATGCGCTGCGGGTTCAAATGCCAATGCTCTGGGAGCTTGGCATCTGGCCACGGCAACGGGACTGCGTGGTCCCAGTACCATTGGCAGTCCTCCTTGCGCACGTAGACGCGTTCGCGCACCGCCGCGCCCGGCGGCGCGAGCTGCAACACGGCGGGGAAGGGCGCACGCTCAGGGGATGGCGTCGGGGTGGGCGACCGCGTGCGGCGACGGCGGCGGCCTGATGACGATGACGCCTCTTGGTCGTTCTTGGTCTTGCCCCACCACCGGCGCGGCATCGCGGCGAGCTGGGCGGCGGGAGGGCTAGGGTTTGGGAGGGGTTTGGTCGCCGGAGAGGGAGCGGTGGTGGAGTGAAGTGAGTGGGTGGGGGTAGGTGGGGGCTGCCCGTCCCTATCCCCTGCCATTAAAAAGGACTGGGCCAGGACCAGGGGAGGCTGACCGGCGCGGGGGTCGCTGCCAGGTGGGGACGGGGCGGACACGAGGCGTCACCGCGCGGACGCGTTTTTGATCCGCCGCGCGTCCGCCCCGATGCATCCCTGACCCAAATTTGTGCCAGGGATGCGTCGGGGCGGACGCGCGGCGGATCAAAATGCGACGCGCGGTCCGTTTGCGTCGCCCCGTTGGGCCGTCTTTTTGGCCCTCGGGGACAGGAACGGACCGACGCGGACTCGATGCGTCACCCCGTTGGAGTCATCCTTACGCGACCGTGCCGAAGCTGACGTACGGACCACGCGGAGGTGGAGGTACGGCCAGGATGCGCACCGTGCCGGTCGGCGGATACCCGACGAGGTCACCCTTTCGGCTTTCCACGAAGCTCGGTCCCGACCGTTGTAACCATGGTTCTGCGAGCAGGATCAGCGTGCGTATGACCTGTTTGGTGAAATGCCTCAAAGAATTTCGCCTATAGGGATGAGCGAATGAAAATAATAAAAATGAAGGGTGTATTTGGGAAGAAAAAGAAATTGTCATGTCAGCGACTTAATGGCAAACGTGACGGAATGACAAACGTGCAACATTTTGACGACTTGATGACCGATAGTTAGCATTTTTTAATTTAGTGACCAATCCGCTTATGTGTAACAACTTGATAGACTGCGTGAGCGTTTTACTCAAAAATTTACTGTCTCTATTTGAGTAAAATGGTAAATGAGAGAATTTAAGTTCCGTATACGACATCTGCATAGGCAGCCTCATTTCTTTCCTCTCCCTCCCCACCGCTTCGTTGAGAGTCGACCTCCGCTCCCGCCGCTTTTCTTCGGCTCGCTCCCCACTCCTCTCCGGCGGCGGTGCCGGCCGGCGTGGACGAGGATGCGTAGCGCGGATTGTAAATAGTAGTTATAGGTTTAGTTTGGCCTCTGTGCTAGGGTTTGCCGCTATGGCGTTGCTTGAGAGTAGGTCGGCAGATCTCGGCGGCCAGATCTGCCGCGCCGTTGCCTTCTTCCTCGTAGCTGCAGCTCGTCGATGGCAGGTGATGCTGCAAGCGACGTCGACGGAGGCTCGCATCTCTCCTAATAAGGTTCACACAGGAAGCTTCGATCTGGGGCGTTCCGGCCAGCCCTGGCTTCGGGTTGTTCTTCGTCTTCTAGATGTTGTGCTCCGGAGGTCGGAGCTCACGATGAAGCGAAGATCTGGCGGCTTCCATAAGGCCGAATCCCTACTTCTCTGCCGCATCTTCTTCAATCTGCATCCTCTGGCTAGTGGCAGTGCAGAGTTTGATGGCGGATTCATGCATCTTGCTTGCGGAGGGAAGCTAGGCTTGGTGGAATTTCTGGAGACGAAGAGTTTGACCTTCTATGTCGCAGTGGATGCGAGGAGAAGCAATGGCTTTTTGGATCTGAAGTTCTGCGGGGGATTTCTTCGACTGCGACATGCGGAGATCATCAGCGGTGGCGAATATGCGCCTCTGCTTTCCATGGCCGAAGGGGCCGCTCCGTGCTGTGGCGATCCCTGCGCCATGGCGTCTTCAACCTCCAGGCCGGCGTGCCATTGCGGAGGCCCTTCTTCAGTTCCGCTGCGGCATCCAACGTTGCTCCGTCTCCAAGTGGTCTCGTCCCTGGCGACGGCGCTGACGGCCGCTGCGTCGAGCTGCTCGGTTTCGGAGGAGAAGGATCGAATTGCATTCCTATTCCTTTTGGCAAGGTCCTTTTTGTAAAGTCCATGGACTTGGTTGTAATTTTCTTTTTTCTTTGAGGTCCTTGATGTAATGTGTAACCCCACCGAGTAATGCAGTCTGGACCCCTCGGGGTCCTTCCCCTTGTTCAAAAAAAAAACGACATCTGCATGGATGCCGTGTGCACACTCGTTCCTTTCCTCGGAAAACGATCAAGGTAGGCAGGCGTCGCACATTTCGCAAAGCCATTCTTGCAGCATGTACGAGGTGACGTGAGTATTGCATACAACAAAGTGGCGCATCAAATCTTCTATCACTTCCCTTCGAGCTTGGGCCATGCATGATGGAACACATTAGCATTTAGCAAGAGATACCCTCCATGACTTGTCTAATCACATGCAGTGATCTCGGGTAGGTCCGGGCCCCCAGCGCACCATTCTCATGCATGGCAATCTCCTACTACGTCAGATGATATTATCAGCGTCCGAGCTCCAAATGGAGCCATCCATCCATCACTCCTTATACTGTAAAATGTCACTGTTGCAGTGCCAGGGCCATTAACCATCTTATCAGTAGCTGGTATATTCTTTTGCCGGAAGAAACCTCTGTCTCGCTTCCAGCAACAGTCTATCACGGTGTGCAAAATAAATGGCGTACGACTGTTGTCTATGCACAAAACAAAGATTTTTTTTTGAAGGGGTACCTATTTATGAGACGGCCCGGCCCATGCATCCGTCGTCTCCCTCCTCTGACCGGAGACAAACTGTGCATACCAGCATGCATTGTTGCATGCATATGTGTGGTCTGAGCCGCACTGTTGCCGCCTTGCCGGCCATGAAACCCCATAACTCTAGCTCCCTCCTCGCAATAAAACAACGTTATGGAGCTCTAGTACTAAATTCGACGGAATGAAGTAGATCGATGGAGCAGACCAGCTGCTGCGTGCGGAAGTCTCGTGGATTTTAAACCGGAACCTGCCCCGATCGGCCCTGCGTGAAAGGGACCGGATAATGGGAGTCTGTCTCTCTCTGTGAGTCTCTGTGCTCTTTTCTTGATCGATTTTGCCGTTGGGTCTCGATCGCGACCTGAAGCTCCGGGCAAAAGCGCTTGTGTGGGGTGTAGCTGCCTGCCATCATTGCGTTAATCAAAACCGGGGCAGTGAGACTGTGCGAGGGAATGTGAGGATCCCTAGTTTCAAACGGCCGGGGTCCGTGATCTTCTGTGGGAATCTCGCGTGGGTGCGCTTTAGGCTGGTTCTGGCGTTGAAATGGATTATCATGGTTGTTTAATTTTTTTTCTGTATTTTGGTGTTTGTTCAACCCGCTTTTACATATTTGTATTACAAAAATATCATCAGCATGTTATACAGCGTCATAGCTTAGCAACGGTGAAATGTGCCTCCAAGGCTAATGGTTCAGGTAATGATGGATTGTGCAATCCTTGAACTAATGATGTTTGCATTATCAGCGTAGGACCCTATATAAATATCTCTAGATTCTTGTCCCTAAATTTCATATTTTCTTTGTAATAATTTCTAGCGCACCGTTGATCTTGTTAATTGACCATGCCGAGTCACTATTCTCGTTTACTATTCTTCCTCCTCGTCCACTCCCTCTTGAGTTATTTCTCCTCCACCCTTTCATCCATTCCCTACACAACATCATCTCCTGCACTTGAACACAATTATATCCTTCGCAACCATATATGACTCCATGTTAGAGCTGGAGATGGAGCCTATCCCATGCATCATCGAGCTTGAGGGGAGACATCCCGAGTAGAGTATGTATCCGGGGATTGAGATAATATGGCCCAGGCATGGTGCCGACGAGATGGATTTGATCTCCCGCCATGGAAGACGAGGGATATTGCGTCGGAGCCTGCCCGACGAGCTGAAGGTCACGAGGAAGGTGGCCCCAACCGGTGGATGTGTGCCCCCACCCGCCCCTAGACATGGCTCTAGGGATCCACATTCGTCATCTATGTGTAAGAAGCCACGAGAGTCGATGAAATATTAGCAGCGAGATGTTGGTGAGATCGAGTTTTTGCGTGGCGGGTATGGTGTTTCAATATGTTGCATGCTCACGGTGTTTTGCTGCAAACACACGATTACTTGTTGTGAATAGTCTAGATGGTTGCGGCAAAAGTTGCATTCATGTTGTAATTGTTTGAGAACCAAGGTGCTAGCTTGGTGTCTAGAGCTCAGAGTGTTGAGCCAGTCCACCCGTTTCGAGTCACAAGTGAAGCGCTCGGACTAAGTGGGTGCTAACCGTTGAACTATCTAACAACGTGTAGCTGAGAGAGTTATCGTTCCTCGCCGGTCAACGTTTTATGTTATAATTGTTTTTTGCAATGTTGCAAGCTATGACATCCATCGTAAAATAATTTTTCCTTGTAATTTGATTTTTTTTCGAAATAGGATGCGGATGCACACATACGACATATGTTGCATGTATAAGTTTGAAATACATCGTCCATTTTTTAAGTGCTACGGTGATGTTACAAACATTAACTTTTTTTTTGTATGGGATGGATGTATCCTGCAATTTTGGGACGGTCTAGTGACGCGTTTAAATAAGAGTGGACGGCGGTGGAGACAACCGATCCGACCGTATTTGCTGATGTTTATCTCAAAGTTTTGAAGTTTTGATTGGTAGTACTCACTCCGTTCCAAATTAGATGACTTTTATTTGTCTACATTTAAATTTATCCAGATATATTATGTATAGATATATTCATACGTGGATAAATGAAAGTCGTCTAATTTATAATGGAGAGAATACATGACACATATTCTTTCCATTTTAAATTAGATGACTTTATCTAAACATGTTACACGTATAGATACGACTACGATAAAAGGAATTCGCTTAATTTATAGATTTAGAACGGAAGGAGTATATGACACGGGATGGACTGCACAAATGGATACTGATTGTTAGAGGATTCCGTTCTATTGACATGCGAACATAAGCAAAAGTCCAAAAGTGGAGTACTGATCCGCGGAAGCAAAGCCTCGCCATCTCTCTCACGGAAACATCTTATTGACCGACGTCTCTCTCTTTTGCCCGCAGCCGGCTGACCTGTTGACCGAGGGTTTGCGTACCACCACTGTCATGTTCCCAATCCTGTCGGTGGGCATACATGCATGCATGCATGGCCCCCTTTCGACATGAATTTCGTTTAATTTTTCTTGTCAAACTACTTTTTATTTCAGTAAATTTCGCGAGGGGTCGTACAAATCGTTAGGGTTCAAAAGAGGATTTTTTTTGAAATTCCAAAATATGATTTCCAAATTTGCAAGATAAAAGTGAACAAAGTCGCCGCTCTCGTAATTTAGTGCATCTGTAAGACAAAAGTGAACAAAGTCTGTATTTATGTATGTCACACTACTAATTTCTAACTCCATATGTAAAAAAGGCATCTATTTTGAAAAAGATAATGCACATAGTCTTTATTTATGTATCCACAATACTGCACTATATGCTATTTGGAATTGATGGGCTGTACGACTGTACCATGCAACCATATACTATTCAAATTAATGTGCATTTGAAGAAACTTTCTTTCTGCTGGTGTTGCATAAATGGCTGGCCTCCGCAGGATGTTACTATTGAGATGTTAGTAATGTCCACGCGTCCACAGGATATTGTGATGTAGATCTAAACAGTGAAATAAATAAAGAACAGATGTAGTTCTACATTCAAAAGCATCGTTTTTATTTGCGTATACATTCTACCGCACCATAATACGTGCATCCCAGGATTTCATTTTTAACTAGTTGCCAATTTTCCATATTATTTCATGAAAATATTTAAATCAGGATAACTACAAATGCGAACCTACTATTTTATTTATCGTTGTACTAGAAAATACATAAGCGTTTCTCTCTTGCAGTTCGACCAAGAGCCGTCCGGTAACGCATACTCCCTCTGTTTCACAATATAGGATATGTTAGGTCTTTTCCACATTCACATGTATCCTGTACATAGACACGTTTTAATATATATGTTCACTCTTTTTAGTCCAAATCTAAACAATATATATAACATCCAAAACATCTTATACTGTGAAACGGAGAGAGTATCGACAAATTCAAAGATAAACGCGTTGCAATAACGCTGCTACTAGTTCAGGTCAACATAGCAGCAGTAAACATTTTGACATGTACATACCTCACGTAGGGATGAACCATCTCGTGTACGCGATTCTTCAAGTGGTTAAATACGCACGT
Organism: Poa pratensis; assembly: GCA_947311845.1. Classification (NCBI taxonomy): domain Eukaryota; kingdom Viridiplantae; phylum Streptophyta; class Magnoliopsida; order Poales; family Poaceae; genus Poa; species Poa pratensis. The sequence continues at coordinate 23,566,329 of CAMZMU010000115.1, read as the reverse complement.
TCGTATCTCGATCTCTACCAAAGTCCAAAGTGTGCATGCAGTACTTGTCGGCCCTTTTTACAACTAGATGAAGATCCGAAGCTAGCACGAATGCAACAAGATTTTTTGCACTTGCGTCTCGCCAAACCTTTGCATTTCATGTCGATCGACACACGATGCTACACATCTCCGATCGAATTGTTTGCGTGGTGTTATATGCAAGGGTATACATCAAAGTAGACCGGCCTGTGACGTACTGTAGTGTCACGTCATAAGAGGAGCTAGATAGGGAGAATAAAGCGCATGCATGCATCGACGTGACCTTGGTATTTATACCTATACGTTACGTACAGATGCACCGGCGGCCGGCCCCTGCCTCTGCCAGCAGCGCTTTCCCAATGAGATATCAACGTCAACCAATAGTTTCATACACGCAAAAAAAACCGAATAGTTTCATTTCATTATTGCATGCATGCAGTAATACTCCTCGTATTTATATTCCAAATTCAACCGCTCACCATCATAGTTGAAGATGAGGTGTGTGCAGCTGGGGCTAGTATAGTAGGGGTGTAAATTTCATGCAAGTGAGATTTAAAGCCGGCCCGGTCCATCAGCTGCCGTTTGCAGGCTGTCCTGTACAGAGCTTAGCTCGGTACAGTATTGACGTGACAAGCTGCGCAGAACTATATGCACACACAAATTCTCTCTCCCCTGCAGAGATCATCCTATGTGAATACAAGAAAAGCTGGAAAAAACAGTCCATTCTTTGACACGAGCTTCACAAAGATGATACTCAATCCCTTTCAAATTAGCTGATTTCCATCTGTGTACATGTGGATGTGGATGTATCTATATATTTAACATGTCTAGATATATCCATATGTAGACAAAAGGAATTCAATAATTTGGATTGCATGTAAGGATGGCGTCGAAAGCCCGCTGCGAGCTGAATTCAACCCTGTTGCACAACACAGACTTGCTGATGAATATCCAACTCCTTGAAGAAAAGAACGAGCTGTAAGTCAAGGCCGAGTTTCTTCGCAAGGAACTCGAACTGGCCAAGCCGCCTTCTTAGGCGATCATCTTAAGTTCCATTGGGGCTTCGTTTCCTCTATATGGGTGGTGCCTCCGACTCACCGAAATTGTCTTGGGGTACCAAAATTTTGAATCTGTGTTTGTATGAAAGTCATGGTGCGTTTGGCGTATCAGTCCTACTTGAGGACTCCGCGTGTGTTATTTAGGACAGTGATGTTCGGCATTGTGCGTATGCTTCCGACTCGCGGAAACTTGTTCTGTGTAGTCAAAATGTCGAACCGACATTCGTACGAAGATTTTGACACAGCTGGCATTGAGAATCCCGTGTGTAATTTTTAAAATGTATCAATGACCTCTTCTATTGCATAGGCCCTGAACCCGGCTGCTATAAACGAGGTTATAGCTATGTTTCAAATCGATGTTCCACCATGTTGGTCTCATGATTAATTCTCCTCTATGAAAAAAACATGCTCATGCTAACCCTACACGGTTTTGATTATTTGTTCCAATTGTATCATCGTGGTCATGAGTTTTGGCATGTGGAATATTCGTTTCTTATTTACATTAATTGTTAATGATGTTTATAGTTAGGTTTCTTCCGTCCTACATGAGATATCTGCATCCCCGAGGGTTTGAGTCAGCATGTTACATGTGGATATTACAATTTCTAACCGCTAATTATTAGCATTGTGTCGTTAACACAGGCCTCGGTGGATGTGCGCCAAGGCGTACCTCTAAATCTAGTTGTATTGAAGCACAAGGAGAACTACTGCCATAGACCCGTAGTCCGAGGATGACTACTCACACATCATCGTGGAGGCACCAATGGTGTCTAGCTAGAGGCCTCCGACGATGTTTTCCCCCTTCGGCAGGGTGCCGGGAAGGAACTCCAGAATCCCTCTGAGAGCAAGTTTCCGGGACGGCGGCGTGATGACCCACAAGTATAAGGGATCACAACAGTCTTCGAGGGAAGTAAAACTCAAATTTATTGATTCGACTCAAGGGGAGCCAAAGAATATTTATAAACCGTGACAGATGAATTGTCAGTTCAGTAGTGACACCTAGAAACAAGCTTGCTCGACACAATTTATCAGTAGTGACAGTAATATAACAGTATCAGTAGTGAAATAACAGCAGCAGTGAAATAAAGACAGCAGTGATGATTGAGGTAAACAGAAGGATTAAAATACTGTAGGCATATGGATGAATGAACGGGCGTTGCATAGATAAGATAGCTCATATAATAGTCATAACGCAGGGCAATTGCAGGTAAACAATAATGAAGCATCCCAGTACTAGTCAATCATAGGCATGTGTTCCGTATTTTGTCGTAAGGGCTCGCAATGAGAAACTTGCACGACATCTTTTGTCCTACCAGCCCGTTTGCAGCGGGGCCAATAAAGGAAACTTCTGATAATTAAGGTAGTCCTTTTAATAAAGTACCGGAGCAAAGCATTAACATTCCATGAACACATGTGATCCTCAAGTCAAAACCATCCCTTCCGGTTTATCCCAATTATTGTCACTTTGGGGCCTCGGGTCCCGGACAACGACATGTGTATACAACTTGCAGATATGATCCAAAACAATAATTATACTCATGAAACAATAACATGTTCAGATCTGAAATCATGGCACTCGGACCCTAAGTGTCAAGCATTAGGCACAACAAGTTGGAACAACGATAAATAGCACTAACAACGGATACTAGGCACCATGCCCTAACAATCTGACATCTATTACATGAATGATCTCATCCAATCCCTACCATCCCCTTCAGCCTACAGCGGGAATTACTCACACATGGATGGGGGATTCATGTATGGTTGATGGAGAGGCGGTGGTGATGGCGATGGCGATGATCTCCTCCAAATCCCCGTCCCGGCAGGGTGCCAGAACGGAACTTCTGATCCATGTATTAGGGTTTTTCGGTGGCGGCGGAGCTCGGGAGGGTTTCTGGGAAAAGCGTCTCTCTCCCGTCGTTTTTAGGTCGAGGAGAATAAGTAGTCGAAAGGGCGTCGCGGGTGGCTGCACGAGGCAGCCACACCTGACCTGGGTGCGGCCCCACCTCTGTCGCGCCGAGGTGTGGTGTGGGGCCCGGGGTCCCGTCTCTGCTTCGTCTTCTGGCTCCGTGAGTCTTCCGACAAAATAGAATTCCTGGAATTTTTTGGGAATTGTCCCGAAAGTTTGAGTTTCTGCACAAAAACAAGACACCAAGGCAATTCTGCTGAAAACAACATTAGTCCGTATTAGTTTTATCCAAATCACACAAGTTAGAGGCAAAACAATAGCAAAAGTGTTCGGGAAAGTAGATACGTTTTGGACGTATCAACTCCCCCAAGCTTAGCTTATTGCTTGTCCTCAAGCAATTCAGTTGACAAACTGAACGTGATAAAAGAAACTTTAACGAACACATTTGCTTCATATGATGTATACATAATTATGCTATGATCAAAATCTTAGACAATGCATGAAGGAGCTTATGCAAGTAATGATACCCAATAATTATGTAGACCATGAAAAGATCCTAACATACTAATAATCAACAACATTTAACATTTAACAACATTTGACAATGTATTGCTCATAATAAAGTATGATACGGTGGTATCTCGCTTGCCCTTATTTGTGGAGCAAAACATAAATGCCAAGGCACCTCTGAAGTTTAAATGAAGACTAGATATAAAGATATCAAAGATAAAATCATCGAAGTTATACCACAACCAATAATATTTGGGACAAGCACATTACACTAAGAATGACAATTACGCTCTCGAAAAAGTGCTCAAAGAAAGGATGGTGACTCAACATAAAAGTAAAAGATTGGCCCTTCGCAGAGGGAAGCAGGGATTAACATGTGCTAGAGCTTTTTATTTTTAAAACAGAAGTAAAAATTGTTTTGGGAGGTGGTTCTTCCTGTCAACGAATGGCAATAGAGTGTTTGTCATCTTCCATGCTAAATAAGTTTTGAGAGCGGTTCCGAGATATTAAAATTATGCATTTTATAGCATGCACTTTTATATAGTTTGACACTCCTCCCCACCTTTGCTTACACAAATCATGGCTAACTGAATCCTCGGGTGCCCGCCAACAATCACATACCATGGAGGAGTATCTATTTTATTACTTTTTGGATGTTATAGTGGTCTAACCAGCTCTTTGCAAAATTAGTGACGAGCAGATGAAGCATGCAAGTCAAGAAAACTTTATTTAGCATGGAAGATAATAAACGCAAATACTACGTCCTCATGAGCTGAAAACAATGTCACAAAATGAGAAGTATTTTGAAGGTTTTTAAAGGTAGCACATGAAAATTTACTTGGAATGGTTTGAAGTACCATGTATAGGAATTTATAGTGGACTCTCTTGGGATAACTTGGTTTTAAGGATCTTGGATGCACGAGCAGCATTCCCGCTAAGTACAAGTGAAGGCTAGCAAAAGACTAGGAAGCGACAACTAAGAAAGCAATAACCGTCATAATCATGCTTGCGACAAAATAATATTAACTAAGGCATAAAAGTGATACTAGAACTCTGAGGCAAGATAAATCGTCGAGGCTTAATTGACTCTTTCTTTTTAGTCATATACATGTGTGAGCATGTGCCAAGTCGATTCAAGTAAATCATTCAAAGGAGGATACCACAATACCATACCATTTTATGGGCAAAACAGTGCAAGCAAATATCTATACGACATATTACCGATAATTAGCAAATCGGGACTGATCATAAGAAGACATGAACTATTAGGCAAACATTAATCACATAGTCTCCACCATGACAAGCTAAGCATGTTCATACGGACAAGTATATGTACAAAAATGAAAAACAAATAGAGTTCATACCAGCTTGTTACCACGTCCACTTCGTCGCATATCGTCATTATTGTTTTTCACTTGCATGGCTCGAATGATATAAAAATGATAACCAAGCCCAAGTGGAGTCACGGAACTCTGCTGAACTCTGCAACAACTATGCAAAATAGAAGAAGAAGAACAAATATTTTTGGGTTTTTGATTTAGCAACAAGATATGAAAAAGAGATAAATAACTAAAGGGAAATCTTTTTGGATTTTTGAATAGCAAAATGAAAATTAAAAAGATTGAACAAAGTAAAACCGAAATGCAAAAGATAAAAGATAGAGAAATAAAAGAAATATTTTTGTCTTTTTGGTTTACTGAAAATAAAACAAACGCAAGAGAGAACAACTAAAAACAAATGAAAAAGTGGATGTACAAAGTATCGATGAAACAACCGGCATAATATGAATAAGACAATGAATGAGATGTCGGTGAGAATGCGTACCCCCCCCCCCCCCCCGCTTAGGCTTTTGGCCTAAGTTAGACATCGATTATCACCACGGTTGCCATCCAGACGCGTCCTCGGTGGACCAGTATCCCTGTGGTGGCTGTGATGAAGAAGGTCCTACCTCCTGCTGTGAGGATGTGCCACCATAGTGATATGTGGCGTGCTCTTCTGGATGCGCCGTGTGGGTCTCCTGTCGATGCTCGGGGTAGTGTTGCAAGTGGTACTCCGGAGTGTCGAGGTACATAACCAAATCACGCATAGAGAATGACAATGTTTTCCTGTTATCAAGACTAAACAAACTAGGTTGTGGCAAACGGACTTCCCGTTCGGATTCATTAGCAAAAAGAATTCTGTAAAACAAATTTCCAGGGGAAGAACCAGGAGTTATAAACTGGTGTAGTTTCATAGTAGCATGATCAAGTCTTTCTACAGCCATTATCTCATCAGTGGGATCAACAGAGAAACAAGAATCATTTAAAATACATGAAGCAATAACTCTCCAAAAATGGGGCCTTTAGCAGCAAGGCGGCGAGCAATCAAAGCACCAAGGTTGTAAGTCGTATCTTTCTTAAGTGCAGCAGCAAGAAAGGCTAGATGATAGTTGGAAATATTACTAGTGTTTTCCCAAGCAAGAACTCCTGTAGCAAGATAGTAAGTGAAATACCTTATGGCCGGAAACTGAATACTCCTTATCTTACCACGATGGGCCGCTCGGTCATCCCCATGGCACAACTCCTTGTAAAGTTCCAATAGATCATCCGGTTGCTCCTTAATCTTCTTGGCTGTCCCGGAAGGGGCAATACCTATGATGCTGCAAAACTTTTTCAAACTCATGGTACAAGCATTATCATAAAGCCTAAATTCAACAGTTGGGTTGAACGGGGTATTTTTGAATTTAAAACTTTCAACAAATATCTTGGTGAGACTGGAATACTGAGGTCTCTCATTCCTCATGAAATTGTACAGCCCTACATTGTTGATTAGTTTCAAGAAATCATCTAGGATCCCTGCATCTCTCATGAACTGAAAACAAGGGTAAACCGAAGGATGTGCAATACCATCACCTTCCTCGTTTTCAAAACTTGGTGCTATAAGATCCTCATTGTATTACCTTCTAAATTGAGAACTAGAGCTAGAGGACCTTGTTTTCCTCGAGGAGGGTAGTGCTTGCTTCTCAAACATCTCTCCAAAGGTGACTTTATCCATCTTCTTTTTCTGAAATTTTTAACAATTCTCATAAAAAATGATTTTTGGAGCTAATAATTCAAGGGAACCATCATAGAGACTTATAAGAGGGATACACATGCATCAAAACTAATTAATCTAGTCATAGAACAAGCATGCTAACTCACTTAACATGACACCTACAGTACCAAAATACTCAAGAAATACACAACTAATCAAAATTCTAATTGGATATTCGGGGGAGTCACATACCGGAGAGCAAACGATCCAAATCTCAGCAGCAAAGATGTGTTGAGCAAGGAGATCAAAAAATTCGAACAAGAGCAGCAAGAACATGAGTTCTGGCAGTGATGGAGTGTTTGGTTGGGAGAGAGAAAGGAGTGGGAGGCGGCTCACCTTGTGGAGGGCCAGGTGGGCCCCACACGCCATGGCCGCGCCCAGGTGTTGTCTGGTGGCGTGGTGGGTCCCCCTGGTCAGCCCCAGGTGCCCCCGCGTCACATTTTTAAAACAAGAATTTGTGGAATTTTCTGGAATTTTACGACAACTTTTATTTTTGGGTAATTTCTGGGCATTTGAATAATGATTTGTAAGGCAGAAACAATTTTTATAAAGGAATATAACAGCAACAAAATTTGAAATAAAAATAATACTACTGTAGATAAAATGAGCTAAAGAAAAATAAATGGTGTTTCAAAACTTTTATGCATGAAAAACACATTTGTTAACAAGGTTGATCAGGTCTTGCTACCAAGTATGTTTTTTATTGTCATAAAAGAATTAAACTCCATGGAACAATCATTTTACCTTGAATTGTATAGATATAGATCCAATCATCATAATATTCTGATTAAAATTTGCAATGGAATTCAAACCATATGACTTGTCTAGCTTTTTGGGAAAATAAACAATATGCTCTTTATCATTGACATTGAAAGGGACCTTCCCTTTATTGCAATCAATAACAGCCCCTGCAGTATTAAGAAAAGGTCTCCCAAGAATAATAGACATATTATCATCTTCAGGCATTTCTAACACAACAAAATCGGTTAAGATTAAACAATTGTTAGCCACTTGAACAGGAACATCCTCACATATACCAACAGGAACATCAGTAGATTTATTAGCCATTTGCAAAGAAATATCAGTCGGTATTAGCTTTTCTAAATAAAGCCTTTTATAGAGAGAAAAAGGCATAACACTTACTCCCGCACCAAGATCACATAAAGCAGTTATCACATAATTATTTTTAATGGGGCATGGAATAGTTGGTATACCTGGATCTCCAAGCTTCTTTGGAACCTTACCATTGAAAGAGTAGTTAGCAAGCATAGTAGAAATCTCTTCATTAGGAATCTTTCTTTTCTTAGAAACAACATCCTTCATATACTTAGAATAAGGAGGCAATTTAATAGCATCAGTCAAAGGGATTTGTAAAAACAGAGGTTTCATCCAATCACAAAATTTATTGTAGTGCTCTTCCTCCTTTGATTTGTATTTCTTATTAGGAAAAGGCATTGGTTTTTGCACCCAAGGTTCTCTTTCATTACCATGCTTTTTAGCAATAAAATCTTCTTTAGTATACCTCTTATTTTTAGAATGCTTTTCAGGTTCATCCTTACTTTGTTCTTTGTCGGAGGCATTGTTCTTTTCATTATCATTAGTATGTTCATTACCGCTTTCAGTTTCAGCATCAGAGATAGATATACTATTAGGATAATTCTCAGGTTCTTTATCATTAATAGGTTCAGGAGACTCTACCACTTGCTTTTGTTTCTTTTTCTTTTTAGAAGAACTAGTTTCATTAGCTAGTTGAGACTCTTGCTCTATTATTTTTGGATGTCCTTCAGGATACAAGGGGTCCTGAGTGGAAGCACCACCTCTAGTTGCTATACCAAAAGCATGTTTATCACATTTTTTTGAAGCATTAGCTAGCAAATTCTTTTGGACTTTAGTAATTTGCTCTAGTTGAGATTGAACCATATGAAAATGTTTAACAAGTCCTTTAACATCATTAGCAGTTCTCTCCAAAACATCATGCAAATTATTAATAAGGCGAGAATTTTCTAACAGATGGTTTTGAACTTTCATGTTAAAATGATTTTGCTTAACAATAAAATTATCAAATTCATCTAAGCATTGATCAGGTGGCTTACGATAAGGCATATCTCCTGTACCGAAATGTTGAAGAGAATGTACCTCTATCATGGAAGGGTGAGGAATCGGCTTACATAATTCTTCTATAGGAGGTAGATTCTTCACTTCTTCGGATTTAATTCCTCTCTCCTTAAGAGATTTCTTAGCTTCTCTCATTCCCTCGTCATTAAGCTCAATAACCCCCTCTTCCTTGGTGTAGGGACCGGAGGAGGTTTAGGTTTAGCCCAATCTTCACAATTCTGGCCTATTTTAGCCAATAATTCTTCAGCTTCATCCGGAGTTCGTTTCCTGAAAACACAACCAGCACAACTGTCTAGGAAGACCCTAGATTCATCAGTTAGTCCATTATAGAATAAATCAAGAAGTTCATTTTTAGCTATCTTGTGTCTAGGCCGATCTCGAATTAAAGAGCAGTATCTTTCCCAAGATTCGGGTAGATTCTCTCCCTTTAATTGCTTGAAGTTATAAATTCTCTGCAAAGTAGCATGTTGCACACTTGCAGGAAAATATTTCTTGAAGAGAACATTAATCAAATCAGAAGGACTTTTAAAGGACCCAGGAGGCAAATTGTTAAACCAAGTTTTAGCTTCATCTTTTAATGAAAAAAGAAACAATTTGGTAACATAGTAACTACGTTTCTTATCATTATCACAGAACAAGCTACTCAAAGCAGAAAGTTTATTCATGTGTCCTCTAGCACTTTCATTTTCAGTACCTCGAAAATATTCTTTTTCGACATTAGGTATAAGTGACAGGTCCACAGAAAAATCATATTCTTCATCCTCTATCTTTATTGGAGACGTGGCAAACTCAGGATCAGGAGAAAAATGATAATTAACAGCATGTTTCCCTATAAGATTTTAATAACATCAGCATCTTTAGAAGATTCACAATTCATATAATCTTCAAGAAACTCATCATCAATTTCAACGTAGGCTTCCTCGAGATTATCACTAGTATGTTCTCTCGACCCCGGTGAATCAACAGGTGTAATAAGATTTTCATCAGATGTTTCAGCATTTTCAATTCGTTTAGATTTAGCAATAGTAGCATCTAGAAAAGGACCTAGTGGACCACTTTCATCAAGCACAGTAGAGGCATCATCAAATTCATCAGAAATATTTTCAGATTCAGCTGTAGTTGCAATACGTGAAACATGTGTATGTGGTGGTGTGACAAATTGATTTATAACAGATGGTGAATCAAGAGCAGCAGAAGTGTTCAGAGTTGTACCTTTCCTTGTAGTGGATGGTAATATGGTGACCTTCTTATCGCGAGGTTTCCCCATAATGAATAAATTGCAGCGAACAATATGACTCCTTGGTGAGCTTATAAATAGAGCTATGCTCCCCGGCAACGGCGACAGAAAATAGTCTTGATGACCCACAAGTATAGGGGATCGCAACAGTCTTCGAGGGAAGTAAAACCCAAATTTATTGATTCGACACAAGGGGAGCCAAAGAATATTTATAAACCTTGACAGATGAATTGTTAGTTCAGCTGCACCTGGAAACAAGCTTGCTCGACACAATTTATCAGTAGTGACAGTAATATAACAGTAGCAGTAGTGAAATAACAGCAGCAGTGAAATAAAGACAACTGTGGTGATTGAGGTAAACAGCAGGATTAAAATACTGTAGGCATAGGGATGGATGAACAGGCGTTGCATAGATAAGATAGCTCATATAATAGTCATAACGCATGGCAATTGCAGGTAAACAGTAATGAAACATCCCAGTACTAGTCAATCATAGGCATGTGTTCTGTATTTAGTCGTACGTGCTCGCAACGAGAAACTTGCACGACATCTTTTGTCCTACCAGCCCGTTTGCAGCGGGGCCAATAAAGGAAACTTCTGATAATTAAGGTACTCCTTTTAATAAAGTACCAGAGCAAAGCATTAACATTCCATGAACACATGTGATCCTCAAGTCAAAACCATCCCCTCCGGTTATCCTAATTATTGCCACTTTGGGGCCTCAGGTTCCGGACAACGACAGATGTATACAACTTGCAGATATGATTCAAAACAATAGTTATACTCATGAAACAATAACATGTTCAGATCTGAAATCATGGCACTCGGGCCCTAAGTGTCAAGCATTAGGCACAACAAGTTGCAACAACGATAAATAACACTAACAACGGATACTAGGCACCATGTCCTAACATTCTGACATCTATTACATGAACGATCTCATCCAATCCCTACCATCCCCTTCAGCCTACAGCGGAAATTACTCACACATGGATGGGGGATTCATGGATGGTTGATGGAGAGGCGGTGGTGATGGCGATGGCGACGATCTCCTCCAAATCCCCGTCCTGGCAGGGTGCCAGAACGGAACTTCTGATCCCCATATTAGGGTTTTTCGGTGGCGGCGGAGCTCGGGAGTGTTTCTGGGAAAAGCGTCTCTCTCCCGGCGTTTTTAGGTCGATGAGAATAAGTAGTCGAAAGGGCGTCACGGGTGGCTGCACGAGGAAGCCACACCTGACCTGGGTGCGGCCCCACCTTTGCCGCGCCGAGGTGTGGTGTTGGACCCGTGGGTCCCGTCTCTGCTTCGTCTTCTGGCTCCGTGAGTCTTCCGACAAAATAGAATTCCTGGAATTTTTCGGGAATTTTCCCGAAACTTTGAGTTTCTGCACAAAAACAAGACACCAAGATAATTCTGCTGAAAACAGCGTTAGTCCGTATTAGTTTTATCAAATCACACAAGTTAGAGGCAAAACAATAGCAAAAGTGTTCGGGAAAGTAGATACGTTTTGGACGTATCACGGTGACGATGTCTCTGTTTCGTGGAAATATTTGCCATCCCCGACGTTCATAGGGTTAATAGTTATTTATGGGTGAAAGAGGCGAAGGGGCGGTAACCAGAGGGCCACGCGGGTGTGCTGGTTGGTGGCCAGGTGCCGCGTGGCACTCCCCCTATGGCCTCTGGCTTTGCCCTTCTGGTTGGGTCCATCCCTCCGATAAAAAATCTCTGTAAATTATCGTCCAATTCCATACAAAATCAGCAAAAAATGTGACGTATCACCACTTCTAGCATTGGGCATCTTGCTAGTAGGCTACTTCATAAAAATGCTACCAAATGATATAAAATCATGATATAAACATGTAACAATGATATAAATGTAGCATTAAACAATAAAAAATTATAGATATGTTGGATGTATCACCACTTCTCGTGTCTTGCGCCACTATCATAGTCTAGCGCTAGCTTGCACTAGCGACCAGGGGGAGCAGGTCTCCCGAACCACTCGCTTTTGCGATCCTATACGGAAGCGCATCGTGCGACTGTTCCCGTCTTCACCATGGGTCGTCTGTCGTCCAAGTCATGAGGTGATGCGTACCTCCGCCTCCAACGTCATGTGCTACGCCTGGTTTTTGCCAACATTGTTGTCAACAACATCACCATTGCATCGGCTACGGTGAAATTATTTAAGAACGAATAACATTTGCATCGTTCCTCCGTCTAGTGGTTAATCTAGTTCAATGATTACATGTTTTGGGATATCTGGTTGTTGCCATTCATTTTATTAATACATCTAGTATGTTTGTGTTTCACATGTTAGTAGTCGTTGTCGTCATGTTTAATATTTTGGAAGTTATAAAAACTTTACTGCATAATTATCCAACATTCTAAAAGTCTAACTGCAGGCTATTTTCTGATTTAATTATGGCTGGTTTGCCGATGTAACGAGGCCGGATAAGTTCACCTGTGTGCACATCAAGAGATGAAAAGTGAGATGCAAACTATGGCTTGAGGCAATGAAAGTGTTTGAAGATAGTAAGGGCCTCTTTGATTTGGAGGAAACATGGAGGAAACTTATAGGGTTGGGAAAATTTTCATAGTGGCTACTATTCACTTGTTTGATTCTTACGAAAAGTAGAGGAGTTTTTCCTGCCTATCTCACTTTCAAGGCAAAACTTAGAGGAATGGAAAAAATGAAGTCAAACCTCATTTATTTGAATTTTGTGCACAAGGAACGAGGACAGTTTTACACCAGCCACCCTTTCCTATTCTATCCCTTTCCTATTCCTTTATTTTCCTTTCCTTTGAATCAAAGAGGCCATAAAGGCATACCTGGAGAAACTATATCTAACAGATGAGGTAAATTTCAAAAAAAAAATCTTCGGGGGATGAGTTGTGCTTCATGGTCGTCAGTGACATGAAGTTTTTTTGAACCCTGTCCATGGATTGAGAATAGGCTAGTTTCACCATTGACGTAATGCATGTGCTCTCCTTCGTCCTGACTTACTCGTAAACGGCACAAACAGCTTTACCATAGGCAAAGAAATTTAAAATTATTGTGCATTTATGCATCAGAAAGAAGGAAATTTGTCCGCGAAAATCTTTTCTCAACGTGAATTAGGTATCAATTTTTGTAACTTCTTCCACCATGTGTTGACACAAGTTTGGACTCTTCCGGAAGCAACAACGGTAAAACTGCTCGTGGAAGACTTGATCGGAGGTAGTCTTTGTAGTGGTCACATGCACCCTTGATCCTATCGTGGGGCACATTTATCCTGCCATTATTGAACCCTTAAAGTTGAGAATATGCTCCTTTTTTCTCCATGTCCTCAAGAATGATAATCGTCACCATCATGTCCGCATCTTCGTCGTCGTCGATATCACAGTCATCCTCATAATCGATGACCTCTTTGTATATAAACCGATCTATTTCCCCACAATAAAACTTACCATCCAAAGAATTCCTACAAATGAGCTAAACAATCAAAAAATAACTCCTGCCATTTCCCGAGATCAAGACGGGTAAGGTGTTTGTCCGGCGATGTAAAACGTTGATACGTCTCCAACGTAGATATAATTTTTGATTGTTCCTTGCTTGTTTTGTACCATTGGCACATGTTTCTACTATAGTTTTATATCATGTTAGCGGATTTTCCCGGACTAACCTATTGACAAGATGCCCAGTGCCAGTTTCTGTTTTCTGCTGTCTTTTTGTTTCAGAAAAGTTGTTAAAGAAATATTCATGAAAAGACCTACAAATTTTCGGGAGTCAGTTTTTCACCGACACGAAGAACATGTACAAAGGAGAGCCACAGGGGAGGCCTACAGCTCCCAGGCGGCCTCCAGGCGTGGCCAGAGGGGGGGTCACGCCCTCCACCTGCCTCCTCGCCTCGGGCATCGCCTCAGGTCGCCTCTTCCCATATGAAGGCCCCCTGGACCTAAAATTGAGAGCCCCCGAAGGATTTTTCCAAATACGATTTCGAGCTCCGCTGCTATTGAAAACCCTAGTTTGGGGGACAAAAGTCCTTGTTCCGGCACCTTGCCGGGATGGGGATTCACCTCCGGAGCCATCTTAATCGACGTTGCTGCCTCCCATGATGATGCGGGAGTAGTCCCTCATCGGGGATGAGGGCTTGTACAAGTAGCTATGTGTTTATCTCTCTCCCATGGTGCGATCTTCATTTTGATCATGAGCGTTGTTAATCTAGTTGAATCATATGGTATTCCCACCAATGTTTCGCCTTATGTGATTGATATGATGTTGCTTAATTGATGATATCTAGTATAATTTCTGGAACCGTGACAGGGACTCTATGGATAATAGTTTAGAGGGATATTTATCATGAGTTTGTTCTTCTTTAGTGGATTGAATAATGGAATCATGAGGTTTTTTGATGCTTGTATTTAGTATGATCACCATGGTGCCAACGTGACAGTGCGGGTGTCGTGGATATATTAGAAATATACTATTCAAGAGATGTTTTCTGGTGTTTGTTAGTACTATCTTTGAATGCTCAAAATGACAGCGTGGGGTGTCCATAGATGTGGAATGTGAACTTTAAGGTGTGCTTTTGTAGTCCTACGCAATTATCATCCTGTTTCGATCCATAGAAGAGTGATATTCGTGTAACGTCTACCATGAATGCTTCCGGAGGGGTTTATCATGTGTCACTAGTGAAAGTACGAAGTCAAGGCCTTGTTTCCAACCATTGTTACACCGTTTACTTTCACTTTTGCTACTTGTTACCTTACTGACATGATTTACAAAACCTTGTTTTACCACCCATATTACCCGTATTTTACTATCTCTTTGCCAAACTAGTGCACCTATACAATTGACAATTGTATTAGGTGTGTTGGGTACACAAGAGTATCTTAACTGCAGGATTGTTAGAGAGGGATACCTTTTAACCTACACCTCCCTTGGTTCGATAAAAATTTGGTCATTCACTGAACGGAAATTTGCTGCTGTCATACAAACCTCTGCGCTTGGAGGCCCAACATAGTCTACAAGAATAGAAGGGTGTAGTAGAATCAAACGTACCTAGCGTACGGAGGCGGCGATAGAGTCCGGGGCAGCGACAATGTACATGAAGGTTTTGGCTTGGTACAAAGAGGTTCGGCGGGGTGGCAGAGATAGGATGCGAACGGTGGTGGCGGTAGGAAGAGGCAGTGCGGGCGATCGAAATGGGCGGAGAAGGGAGTTGGATGTGGGTTCGATCCGATTTGGAAAATTTGGGTGAGACCGGCCTGTCGGATCCGACGTGACGACAGTGCGAGGCTGCATCCGGGCAACACCATTTCCGCTCCATGTATGTTTGATTGACCATGGTGTCCGATTGAGTGGTGAAAATCCACAAAACTGACCGTGGGACCAAACTTTGGCACAAAATGAACATATTTTAAAACTAATTACGAATCTAACCCTTTTTGGTAGCGCCCAACCCGAGAGCACTACCTTCCACATGGTAGCGCCCTTGACTGGGCGCTATGCTCCTCCCAACGTGGCAACACCGGGTCCCAAGCCTTCATGAAAACCCTAAGGCCTTGTTTACTTCTAGTGTATTTTAGTGGATTGGAGGGATTATACCAGATCCCGGAAAATCCCCAGTAGTATGTTTACTTCTAGTATATTTTAGGAGATTAGAGGGGATAATCCCTAGATATCCCCCACCAACCATCTCATTTTTTTGCTTAAAACAAAAACTCTAGTCCATGCTAGTGTATTGTATGGGAATAAGATTTATGGGGATTTGTGGTGATATGATGTTCACCAAATCTCTTTCCATCCCCACTCCTCCCATCCCCTAGAAAACCCTTGGAGTAAACAAGGCCTAAGTCAAAAAGAATAGCGCCCTAGGCTAGGGCACTACCTTGTAATTTCAGACCCCTGTAACTTTTGATCTACAAATCCAAATGACGTGGTTCTTTTTTCTACGTCTCACACATTAAATTGTCTTTCCGATGCCACGAGTCTCATATAGTTAGACAAATAAATAATATTTTATGGATTATTTTCTTATATTAGTTTATATTTGAATGTTTAGCCGATTTCGAAAACATGGCTGTGAATGAAGATTTTTTCCAAAGTCTAGAACAACATGAGTACCTTGAAGAGCCAAACAAGCACCCACTTTGACCATGCTTCGGCCATATCTTCAACTATGAATTTCCGCAAACAATTACAAATTATGTGTTAGTTTTTAATATTAATTTGATGCATAGTAATGATCAAGAAAATATTTTCGTAAATCTTGATTCCATGTTAATTATGACTTGGGATAATATCCCTAGTCGAATAAATATTTTTGTAAACCTTGAGATACATGTTAACTAAGTATGTTACTAAAAATGGTGCTTAAGAATTGTAATGTTGTGAAAAAAAGAATTATAATAATGACATGTGAGTTTAGCAAAAAATTCCAAAGGCTTGTCTTTTTAATAAACACAGAGTGCACATATCTGGTTTCTTAAGTCTTATTTTTATTTTTATAGGCACATCTATGCATATCAATTAGACCATGAGTACAAACACAATCAGTTGCATATAGCACCTAACGTTAACAAGGATTAAGCTAACAGAATACTACCACCATCTACCATCACGCATGAATTTGCTTGATCAATACTAAACAACATAATTATTTTAAAAAGTAACACACAACTTGTAAATTGTGTGTGAAAAATTCATAGTTACAAATATGGATGAATCATGGTCAAAGTGGGTTCTTGTTTGGCTCTTCAAGGTACTCCTATTGTTTTAGATTGTGGCAAAATCTTCATTCACATCCATGTTTTTGAAATCGTCTAAACATTCAAATATAAATTAACATAAGCCAATAATTCATGATATATTATTTACTTGTCTAACCATCATGAGACTGATGACAGTGGAAAGATATTTTAATTTGTGACACGTAGAAAAAAATCACGTTATTTGAATTTGTAGATCCAAATTTATATGTGTATGAAATTACATCTTTTATATAGGGTAGCGCCCCTCCCCTGACAAGGTCGCTACCCTCAATACGGTGGCGCCCGAGCCTAGGACGCTACCCTTCTTGACTTAGGGTTTCGTTGACGGCTTGGGTCCCAATGTTGTCATGGTTGCGGAGGCATAGCGCTCCAGTCAAGGGCACTATCATGTAAAGCATAGTGTCTCGAGCATGACACTCCAGAAGATGGTTAGATTCAAAATTATTTTTGAAATAGGTTCATTTTGTGTTAAAGATTGATCTGTTGATTTTCACGATTGAGTGGGTGTTTTTTGTCTGCAGTCTGCTAATGCTTTCTCTTAATAGCATATTCGGTATGTTCCACATGATGCACGAATTCCAAGCTCAGAGAGATATTGTCATGCCTATCCGACCATTTCCCCTCCTTATTTTTGTTGGTAAATGCGTGTGGGGTCAAAGACCAAGAGCATTCGCATTGCACATGTTAAAACACAGTCCAGTACAAACCCTTCTCTCCCTCTCCGCCGCTTGCCCTCAGCAAATCACATTCCGTCTCTCCCTCTTCATCCCCGCACGCACAAAACCAAAACACCCCCTTCAAACCCGCTGAGCTAGCAATGGAGAGCAGCGGCATCATTGCGACATGTACTCCCCAATGATTGATCATCTCATTCTCATCTAGCCCTTCTTGACACCACCACGGCCTCATTCCTCATCCCGCGCGCCTGCTCCCCGTCGCCCCACACGATGGCCAACAGCGGCGTCCAGAACATGAGCGGCGGCAGCATCGCTGGCGGTGGTGGCGGCTGGCTGGGCTTCTCGCTCTCGCCTCACGTTACCGCGGCCATGGACGCGGCGGCTGGCTCCGGCATCGTCGACGTCGGTGGCCACCACCACGTGCACCACGGTGGCGTCTACTACCACCCCGACGCGGTCGCCTCCTCCCCCACGTCCTACTACTTCGGCGGCACCGACAATGTCGCCGCGACGGCGAACGGCGGGTACTACACCGGGATCTCCGCCCTGCCTCTCAAGTCTGACGGAACCCTCTGCATCGTCGAAGACCACGGTAATATCTGCACAGTGCTAGTTCTTACTTGCTACAGTTTTGTTTACTTGGTTCTTGGCTTTTAGCTACGAGCGTCTCTTTATGTTTCTTGGTTGGGTTTGCGCGATCTGTGCAGGGGCGGAGGTGTCGGCGTCGCCGAAGCTCGAGGACTTCCTGGGCGTGGGCCCCGCCATGGCGCTGAGCCTGGACAACTCCAGCTACTACTACGGCGGCCAGGGACACGCTCCCGACCACGGCGCCGGAGGCGGCCAGCACCACCTGCCGTACGCCATGATGCCTGGCGCCGGTGGCCACGACGCGTACTACGACGCCTACGCCAACGCCCACGCGGCGATGCTGGACGAGCAGGCCGCAATGGTAGCAGCTGGCTGGGTGTCGCGAGGCGGCTACAACGTCGACACTGGCAACGGCGAGAACACCGCCGGCGCCATCGTGCCGACCGGCCATGCCGCCCCCAGCGGGCACGTGCACCCTCTGACGCTGTCCATGAGCTCCGGGTCGCAGTCCAGCTGCGTCACCATGCAGCAAGCGCCCCAAGCCTACGGCGGCGAGTACGTCGCGCAGACGACCGCGGCCAGCAAGAAGCGCGGCGCCGGGCAGAGCAAGCAGCCGGTCGGCCACCGCAAGTGCATCGACACGTTCGGGCAGCGCACGTCCCAGTACAGGGGCGTCACCAGGTAGCAGCACACCGCAACACAACCATTAAGCAATGTAAGATCAGCCACCATCTTCTTCCTCCTTCCGCTAACGCTCGCTGGCTAAGCAAAAGCAGGCATAGGTGGACGGGGAGGTATGAGGCGCACCTCTGGGACAACAGCTGCCGGAAGGAAGGCCAGACCAGGAAAGGCCGTCAAGGTACTACACTAAGCTTAATCTCCCTAACTTACTAGTGTATTTGATCTCTACTCCGTACCACTTAAGTACGTAGCGGTGATGTGATTACACTTCTAATTAAGTGTTCTTGCATGTATGACTGTCCTTTGGTGAACCTTTTTCCTGGGGATCGTGCTACTCGTGTCTTCCAACTGCAGTTTATCTTGGTGAGTAGTACATGGTGTTCACTTTAGTATGTTGGGGATCAGCCGGTACCAACACATTCTTGCAAGCAGATGGTGGGTACTGAAAGAAAACTTTGTTAATTTGGCCAGGTGGGTATGACAAGGAGGAGAAGGCGGCGCGGGCGTATGACCTGGCGGCGCTCAAGTACTGGGGCACGTCCACGCACATCAACTTCCCGGTGATTACTCGTTTCCGATCCTCCGGTTTACAATGTTGCTTAGCACATTGCTTGTGATCACAATATGTCCGATGATGTTGGGGTTGTTCTTTACCATTTTTGCGTATCCGGTGTATCCAGGTGGAGGACTACACGGAGGAACTGGAAACGATGAAGAGCATGAACAGGCTGGAGTTCGTGGCTCACCTTAGAAGGTACAAACATACTTGCCTGAATCTTGAGGAAAATGTGCACGGGCATAATGGACCAAACGCATAGACCCTAACAGCTCGATCGCCATCGCTGCAGGAAGAGCAGCGGGTTCTCGCGCGGCGCTTCGATCTACCGGGGGGTGACCAGGCACCACCAGCACGGCCGCTGGCAGGCGCGCATCGGCCGCGTCTCCGGCAACAAGGACCTCTACCTGGGAACTTTCAGTATGTGCTGCTGGTCTGATCAGCTCTTCCCCCGTTTCAAATCTCGTCCTCGTATGCGTCACACCATGCTTTTCTGCTTTCTGCATGCATGCTCTTATCATATCTTGCATCATGATCACCAATGTGGGCAATGCAACCAGCAGTTCGTTGTCGCAGCAAAATTCGATTGCAGAGGCTTGTCACGGTTTAAGGACGCAGGGCGTCCTGTCATAATGATCATTTCTCGTAAACCTCTGCCATAGCTCAATGATGCTCCTGCGTCGCCCTGGCCCTCCCGAAAGAATGTCTTGCTCTGCCGATTCTCGCATGCTTTCGATTGCGCCCAAGCGCTTTTGCGCGTGCTGGCCGTCCCCAGTTGGGGGCAAGTGCGTTTGCGTTTTCGTGTTCTTTCTTTGTCATAAGGCTGTGGCTCTGCGCAGAGGCGCCGCATGCTCGCGGCGCTTTCGCTCTTGGATCGTTTGACCGCCTGGAAAGCTCCGTCTGATCGGTGGATGTTCTTTTGTGGTGTGCAGGCGCGCAGGAGGAGGCGGCGGAGGCGTACGACATCGCGGCGATCAAGTTCCGGGGCCTCAACGCCGTCACCAACTTCGACATCAACCGCTACGACGTGGACAAGATCATGGAGAGCAGCACGCTCCTCCCCGGCGACGAGGCGCGCCGCACGAACAACAACGTCGCCGTGGTGGCCAACAACGCCGCGGTCGCGACCGCCGCCCTCGTGCAGGCCGGCGGCGGCAGCGGCAGCGCCGCAGACTGGAGGCAGCAGGCCGCTGCGGCCGCCGCCACGCCGTGCGGCGACGAGCACAGCCGCCACCACCTGGATCTCCTGTCGAGCGAGTCCCTCTCCCTGCTGCACGGCGTCGTGTCCGTGAACGGGCAGCAGGACGGCGCGCGCATGTCGAACGCGTCGTCCCTGGCGACGAGCCTGAGCAGCTCCAGGGAGCAGACCCCGGACCAGGGAGGCGGCCTCGCGATGCTGTTCGCCGGCCACGCAGCGCCGAAGCTGCCTAGCTCGCTGCCCATGGGTTCCTGGGTCGCGAGGCCTGGCGTGTCCGTCGCGCACTTGCCAATGTTCGCCGCGTGGGCCGATGCCTGATCAAGCAAGCAAGCCTGCTTAACTACAAGTCGATCTACAACGTCGTTGCGTTGGCTGGAAGCACAAGTATGCGGCAAGATTGTTTTGGACTTTGTTGGTGGCAACTTTAGCTGGTTATTAGGCTTTGGTAGCTGGGTTAGCAAGGAACTACTCTTAGTAAGTATTAGTAGCCATAGATGGTAACTTTGTGGCGTAGTTAGACGTCGCGGAGCATGTCGGCGTATGTGCTTGCCTGGGCTCCTGCCTTCTTCTCCAGCTGTGTCTGGACAGAAGGGTTTTTGTAAAATCGAGCCTGGCAACAGCACCGTCACCTCAAACTCCGGCAGATAGCCGCAGTGATCGGAGATGGATAGGTTAGTTTCCATCTCCTGAACTCCTAACTTAATGGATCGAAAATGTTCGTTTTGCAAAGTACTTCCTCGTTCGTCGTCCATGTCACTCTGCATCGTGTCTGATCTCAACTGTGTGTGGCCACTGTCTTCTGCACCTCACACTGTCTGGGTTTGCTTGAATTGCTCAGAGTTCATTTTTCTTCCAAGAGAAAATTCGAAAAATAAAAATAAAAATCTTGCAATAGAAAAATAATGACTGGAGACACGTTGGTTCTATCTGGTATGCTAATCGTTGCATGTCTTCAGACAAGATCGCACTGTTGGAAACTGTCGCCGGCCGTACGTAGTCTCTTAACGCAGGACAGACAAGTTGGACTGTTGGTTACGTGGTCGCGTCCGGAGCCATGTCCGCCGCCGCCTGCCCGCCGTTGCCGGGATCTACAGTACAAGACACCCCGACGACGTGCGTGCAGCCCGGCAAGCCACCCGCTCCGCGCTCTTCAGCTGTTTAGCAGTCATCCGATCCCGCCACGGGATATGCGCCGGCGAGCCTCGTGCCGTGCCGTGCGCGCTGGCTCCTCGCGCTTTCGACCGTGCCCCGCGCGGCCGCGCTCTCTTCCGCAACGTGCGGGCTCGCTTACCAGGCCCCGCCCCCGTGTTCCTCGGCGATGATGGTGCGCCGCCGCAGGCGACGTGTGTGTACCGGCGTCGGCGCTGCGCTGCGCAAGCATGCCGCGGCGAAGGGCTTTCGCGGCCCGTATCTGGGCTGAGCTAGGGTCTCTCCAAAGTTGCGGGCTAGGCGACCTGGATGGAAATTAGGGCCGGCTGAACAGTTGGGCCTTGCACGGGCCGCGAAATGTGGACACATTGCCTACTCCTATACATGCTAGGCCTGTTAGTTTCTATGGACCTCGGCTGTAGTTTTTTTTTAGTCAAATACATCTATGGCTGCGGGTGCTTCATTGATGGTGATGAGTGGGATCACCGATCCGGAGACCTTGGAAGCTCTCGATTGCATGGAGGGATTTGCACTAGCTGCTGATCTGAACCTGCAGAAGCTTCGCTTGGCAAGTGACTGCAGCAATGCGATTGGAAGCTTGAAGGGTGCAGGCTTCAGTGCGTATGGTCACATCGTCAAAGAAAAAAAAAAGCACGAGCTGCAGCCTTCGTTGCTGCGGAATTCATCCATGAGAGCAGAAGTGCAGATATAGGGCCTTCCCCTCCCTCCCGGGTCGCCCCCGCGCGGGCGGCTCCGGAGGCTCCTCAAACCCTAGCCTAAAAGCTCCCAAAAACGAGCTATCCGGCCGTTGCCGCCGCCGACCTCGGCCGTGGTGGCGGCACCCTGCCCGTCGAAGACGGAGGGCTGGGGGCGGGCCAGCGGGGCAGGGACGCTCGTCTCGGCCGCTGGTCGCGCGGATTGGAGTTGCGCTCGGCGGAGGGGCCCTAGGCGCGGTGGGGCGTCGACGACGAGGTCCAGCAAGCGGGGCAGAGGGGCGGTCGGCACCAGGCACTCCGGCGGCGGCGCCCTGGAGCTAGGCGGCGCTGGTGGTGGTGGTGCTGCCTCGCGGGAGCAGTGGATCGAGGTGGGGTGGTGCTGCCTCCGTTTGGAGCTGCTGCTGTTTGCTGCTGCTCGCAGCGGAGGTTGGACGCCGGGGCGGCGGCACCGGGTCCAGGGGCGTGGCTGGAGAGGAGGATGCCGGGGCGGCGGCCCCGGGACTGCAGGTGTGCGGCGGTCGTCGCGGCTGCTATGGGGCGGTGCGGCGGTCGGAGTTGGAGGCGTCGGTTCTCCTTCCGGCGTGGTGCTCGGAGGAGTCGTCCATCTTCTTCTCGGTGCCTCCGCGTGGTGCGGAGCTCGGGCTGCAAGATTGATTGTTCTTCGCCTCCAGCTCTGGAGGTCGGGATGGCGTGGTGTGGCAGGGGTTGTCTGCATCTCCGACTGCTGCGGAACCGGGCGGGAGATGCCGCCGCCCCGGCAGCGGAGGAGCGTGGAGGAATGTGGATGCTGGTGGGCTAGTCGGTCTCGTGGTGAGCGGGTGCAAGCACGTCGAGCGAAAGCTCTGCTCCGGCTGTCGTCGGGCAGGCGGCAACGACGCCTTCGGGCGCCGTTTCTCTTCTTGAAGATGCCGTCGAGACATGGTGCTCGCCTTTCACCCGGACCACTCCGGGGGAAACCCTAGATCTTCCGGGATCGGGCGATGATGGCGCTCTGTGTCATGCTCCCCCTTGGGGGCATCGTTCTTGGAGTGGTGACCGGCTGGAGGGACATGTGGTTGCGGGAGGTGGCAGCGAAGGAGTCGAGGCTGGTGTGGCGGCAGCAACTGCGGCTGTCTTTTAGGCCGGGGCGGCGGCCCCGGATGTTGGTGCGACGTCCGTGGTCTGCGAGCAGCTCTCATTGGGCAGCTTGGGCTGCGGGTGGCTGGTTCGTGCGGCGTCGTGGCTCGTTTGCGAGCGGTGCTATGTCGGGACGGCGGTCCCGGAAGGGGGTGCTGACGGCGAGGCTGTCGGGGCTGCTTGGGCAGCGGCAGCAGCGATTGTCTTTTAGGCCGGGGCGGCGGCCCCGGATGTTGGTTCGGCGGCCGTGGTCTGCGAGCGGCTTACCTGATGCAGCTTGGGCTGTGGGTGGCCGCGTCGTGCAGCGTCGTGGGTTCTCGAGGTTGTGGGGCTTCGCCCCGTGGGTGGTGTTGAGTTGTTGTATTGTTTTCGCCCGGTTTCTTCCATAATAAACCGGGCACCTTCTGCTTAATAAATGGTGAGGCAAAACTTTTGCCGCCGTTTCAAAAAAAAGAAGATATAGGGCCTGTTTGGTTTCTTGCATCATTTTTAGCCAACTTGCATATGTGGCTCGCTAGTGCCTGGGTGTGGAAAAACGAGTTGAAAACCATGTTCTGCAACTCATTTGGTTGCCCACAAAGAGTCAGCCAGACCTATTCCACTTGATGAAAGTTTTTGATCCGCGTTGTTTGGTTTAAATACGTGTTTCGTGTACTCTAAACTCTTATCTACATAGTGATCTTACCACTCATCACCGCACTTGACCATGATAACTGGCTAGCAGGACAATGGCACGGCGTCGCGGCGGCGGCAGTCCGGACTAAGGTCGTTGTAGGAGCTTCACCGGAGGTTGTGGTGCTGTCTATTAGCCGCTCGGACAGTTGAGTTCATGGTTACGCTGGTGCAGTCTAAACACACACAAAGTTCAGTACAAGATCTTCTCGTATATGTCTGTCGAAATAGAAAAGTTACAATACGAAAGTTGTGGGAAACGTCGAGATGAACATACTCCTGAAAGGATTTTCCAAAACATCAAATGACAAATTTGACAAAATTCATCTAAAAATGTTCTGAACGTCGGTTCGAAATTGACAAGTTATGATCGATGAAACTTGAAACCGAATGCGGGAATGGAACCTACTCATCGGCGCACACATATTTCGTGTAAACAATTACTTGAATCAAAGTGTGTTTATCTAGATTCGAGAGCAGTTGAAAACGAAAGGGAAAAAGGCTTACTTAAGCTTCCATGCTGGTAGCTGGGCACAAGCATCTTCAGTGGAGAGACGAGCGAGGCGAGCACGCCTGGTGTTGTCCGCGTGGGCTGGAGTCACGCCCATCCCGTCGGAGTTGGGAGGAGGCGGCGCCAGAAGCACGAAGCGCTCGCTCTGCCCCGCATCTAGAGCTGTTGATCTCCCGTGACGAGATCAGTGGAGAGCGCTCGCTTGCTCTGCTCCAGATCGGTCGCCTGTTGATCTGCCGTATGCCGGAGCGCCGTCTCCGGTGAGCCGCCGCGGGGATCTCGTCGGAGCGGCGTATCCGCCGCCATGAGCTCGCGGGAGCATGGCGGCAGCGGTTTTCCTCACGGCCGTCACCGCTCTAAGCCACCATGAAGGAGAGGGGAGAATCGATTATCACCCCCCGAGTTCATCTGCCTTGCTCATATGCCCCTTTTTTGGTCGGCCTCACTTATAAGCCCCCTTGTTGATTTGCCTTGTTGATCATAGGCCCTTTTTGCGTGTTTAAGCGTTAATTTACCATCTAATCACGAGTGAGTTGCTAAATAGATGAACAGATAGCCTCTAGGCCTCCAGCGCCGTGGCTGTTTCTCCCCCATGCGGCCGTGCTGCCTTCTGTGCACCATGGCCGGTCCCTGCAGCCCCAACGCAGCCGAGACGAGCTCCACCATCGAGACGAGCCCCAGCCCCGTGCGGCCGTGCTGCCTACCTGCAGCCCGGCCCAGCGCTGCCAACCACGACCTCCGTCTGCTCGCCCCAGCGCCGCCGAGATGACTCCACCACCGTCCTTTGCAACTCTGGCCAGTAGGCTCCTCCGACCCCACGCCAAGCCGCCTCCTTGCTGCGCCTCCATGGCCACCGCCGTTCTCCTGATCCAGCTCCAGCCCAGTCAAGCACGGGGGAGAAGCACATCCACGCGGGGGAGAAGCAGCCGCGGGGAGTAGCTAGGGCCGCGGCTGCTGGTAGAAGATGAGGCGGAACGACTGGGTCACTGGGAGGTGGTGGTCCGGCGGCTGCTGGGCGGCGCTCCGGTGAAGGACTGTGAGAATCGTGGTTAGCTTCCTAATGATCCAGCTAAACATAAAAAGGGGGCCATTGTCAACCATACATAGCAACAAGGGGCTTATAAGTGAGGCCGACCAAAAAAAGGGGCATATGAGCAAAGGCAGACAAACTCGGGGGGTGATAATCGATTCTCCCGAAGGAGAGTAAGGGAGGTGAGGGGACAAAAGTCTCGTACCCACTCAGACAAGTCTCCTTGCTGAACAATGCCAAAATACACTGCGCGAGGGTGGCTCTGAAAAAACGGCCGATTCGGCCATTCCTCCAGGGCCTGGCCCAAGTACGATTTAAGATTCGTGCTGGATAAAACTTCCATGCAACCTGGGCAACCAAGCAGGCCAAAAGTTGGGCCGAAGAGTGTAAAACGGAGGGACGCAGGAAACCAAACACGCCCATAGATGCACACTGCCTGCCAGGAGGTCTGTATCTGCGCCAGTAGGTAGGTTGCAATCTCCACCTGATGGTGTTTCTATAACCCTAAACATTGATTAATATAGGGGGGTGGAGTTCTCTAAAAAAAGACTTGTAAAATGGGTCAGATGGTCCCAATAATTGTCCACTAGGTACAAAATAGTTTAAAATAATTCTGACTCTCACAGTAACACCAGTTTTTGCGCAAACACCCCTATATATTTTTTATTGAACATGCGTCCTTATAGCTGGTTGCCAAGCTGAAAGCCTGGGATTCAAACACGTCAGCTATTCACTGAATGAGCTCGCTATCTCGATGAGACGTCAATCGTCAAGTCGAGGTTTGCGCGACAATGTTGTTGTGTTAAAAAAACATTAAAATTTTCTCTTGTGTGATACACTCGTGAACTGGATTGCATGTTTGAATCTGCATGAGTGCTCTTGAATTCATGATTGTTGCAGCGTCCAACTTTACATGGTTGTAGGCTGCACAATGCAAACAGCTAATTATGTTAGTGTTGGCGACAGACAAACAACTCTATGTCTGCTCTCAGTATTACCAACTTGAAGATCGATTTCTTACAATGTCGCGATGTAGTTCAGGGGTGGGTCTCCTAGTAGGGCATGGTATGGCAACAACCCTACCTTGACTTTTGATGAAAGCATCCATATGCATGTGTTATTTCTGAACAATTTCAGTTGTCGTACGTAAAAAACAGATTATATATGAGAAAGTTATGCTTATTTTAGTCAACACTGCACACAAGCGATTCAATATAGAAAGAAGGGACTAGAACTGGTCTAATCTGAAATCAACTATTTCTCTTTGCAATAGTTAATTCCTAATCTAATAAACCCAACTCTAAACAATACTCTAAGTGGCTTATCTAAAAAGGATTTGAAAGTATTTTGGCCAGTCTATGAGGTGTCCCAAACCAACTTTGTATATCGGATGGATTATGTTTTATGGTACTTTTGGTTTCTATATTTTATTGATATAAAATTTTAATTTTATCTGTTCAGCCAATGTATTTGGTTAATAATATGAGGACATGTTTGCTTAGTTGGAAAAGTGATCGTTGAGAGCTCTCTTGAACAATGTCAGTTTGAGCAGAAAATGACATCATAACCCCAATTTTTTGCGAAATGGTAATAAAATGTGTGAAATAATTAAAGATGAAGACATCAGGTCATTGTAGATTATTTTTATGGTGTGGACACCTTTTATGTTGCAATATATCATATTATCACCGATTTGGACCCGCGCTTAAATGTGCCATCTTTATAATTTGTCAGAACTTCTCTTGTTTTGATTATTTTTGTAGGATTTTTTCTTTTGAAATTTATCTTGAATTTAACAAAAAATGTCAGACAAATATTTTTCTTTGATAGGATGTAAAATTGCTTCTTTTGCTGCAACCAAAATCAGGATAACATGTCGAATTGTTGACTCTATTATATCAATGAACCAAATCTAAGTCTTATCAAGAGATCAATCTGATGTTTGCATTTCTTACTCAGACCTGTTCTTGTTCGGAGTACTTGAAAGTGTTGGTCTCAGTATTTGGCCCACATTAAAATAAGAAAGTATCATGCGTGTAGGGGTTGCATGCTCGTCTAGGGACGAGGTCGAGCTCATGAGCTTGAAGCCCAGCTCCTGTTATAATTTTACATCTCCTCTCACAGGTGCGACCCAGGTAACCAGCAAAAATTACGTAGAGGTGTTTGTGCAAAAAAACTTGCGCCACATGTCAGCAATAGAATCGTTTTGGACTGTTTTGCACGTAGTGGACAACTATTGGGACCACCCACCTGACCCCATTTTACAAGTCGTGGGATGATTTTGGACATCATGGACAATTATTGGGAAGGGCTGTGAGTTTTTTTTCAAGGTGCATTTCACCTTTCCCCCATTGTTGTGCACTCGTGACAGCACTTACCCCACCTAATATAAATTTGTCAAGATCACAACATGTGAAATACTTTACTCCCTCATTCTCTCATGTGTCTCCGCTAGGTAAGGTATGAGGTGATGATCGAGTTTCGAGCATATTATGAAGAACACGAGGAGAAATGGAACAAATGGAAAGAAGGGGAGAATGGTCAGGATCCTCGATGACACCATCCAAGATCTACACATTGTCATTGCGCCACACCGACCTAACATGCTGGCCCTATATCATAGAGCAGGAGAAATACTAAAATAGGATAATTTATGTATCATAAATTTTTGCTACATAGATTTGTGTCACAAATGAACAAGTAAAGGGTAAAATGGGGAATTCATTCATTTTTTATTTCAAACTTGTGTGCCCATACGGTCTCTGATATGGTGTTTGTTGGATGTATGCCCAAAAGGTAATGTATTTATACATCTGATTTATTAATTATGATTTGTATTGTTTATGCTATAACTACGGTGGTTTCTGAATACGTGATTTAGGGGAAAGCTCACTCGTACGTGTAGGGAATATGAACACGTAAAATGTACCCTAGTTCTTTCACGAACTAATTAGTTGATTGCTAGATGACACTGCTTTCCTAGTCATGGACATTGTTTATGTCAACATCAATGAGTGGCATATTATTGGATAATAATATGGCCAGGTAGACCCAAGTTTTTATATGCTAAGAGATTTAGTTAAATTGTCGTTTTGTCCTTAGCTTTATCATAGTAAGATTATTATATAACATGTCCTGCAACCATGAGGTTATTAGGGTTATGCATACCGGAAGAGTTACTTTGGTACTGTCAACACCATGGCCGTAACTGGGTGGTAAAACGGCAGTCACTGGGTGACTTCAAGGTGTGTGTATATCCTAATGTTCTGAGATGGGAAATTACCCCTCGGTGATTAGAGAGATACGCCATGGGCCCTTTCGGTATTATAAGGTATCCAATATGTTCTGCAGACAATGCATGGTGAAGTTACATCGTGTGTGAAAGGACAAGGATGTCGCCTAGAGGGGGGTGAATAGGCGATTAAAACTTTTCCGGTTTTGGCTTGATAATTGCGGAATAAAAACTAGGTGTTTATATTAACAAGCCAACAACCTAAATACTAGGCTCACCTATGTGCACCAACAACTTATGTTAAGCAAGACAAGTAACAACGTTATAGCAAAATAATATTTCAAGCACGAAGGCTATCACAATGTAAAGTGCATAAGTAAAGAGCTCGGGTATAGAAATAACCGAGGCACGTGGAGGCGAGGATGTATTCCCGAGTTGCTCCTTTTTAGGGGAGTACGTCTCGTTGGAGAGGTGTGAGCCACCACAACGGGTCGGTCTCAATGCCACAAAGGCTTCACCTTCTTCTCCGATGAACCGCACCACAAAAGGTTTGGTTCACCTTCCACTATCGGAATCTTTCAAGGCGGAATTCGGAGCCTTTACAATAACAACCCGGGGCACAACCCACAACTGGATTGGGTGCTCCCGGATGGCTACAAGTGACCACAAAAGGTCCCAACCACCACAATGGCGTCTAGGGTCCAATGACCCAAGAGTAACAATCACAAGCTTTCAACTTCCACGAATCCTCGTGGAGAGCACAAACCAATGCACAAAGCAATGGCAAGAGCACAAGTGCTCAAAGCCTTCACTCTCAAATCCCACCAAAGCAACTAATGCTTATGGGGAAAAGAGATTAAGAACAAAGGAGAACTCAACAAATTGAACTCCAAGATCTAGATCCAAAGGGCTCCCCTCACTTAGAGGAGAGATGGATTGGTGGAAATGTGGATCTAGATCTCCTCTCTCTTTTCCCTCTAATTTGAGGCAAGAATCAAGGAGGAATAGAGAGAAAGACAAGCTAAAGAAGGTCAACAATGGAGGTTAAAACTTGCTCAAAAGGTTGGGAAACCATTGGGGAAGAAGGCCCCTTAAATAAGTCACCCAAATATCCAACCGTTAGGTGCAGATTCGCGCCGGAGCAATACTACCGCTGGCCCCAGCGGTACTACCGCCCCCTGGGAAGTTAGAACACTAAAACAGGTTGAAAACAGGCTCCAGGCAGCGGTACTACCGCCCCGGCGGTACTAATGCTCTTGGTACCGCTGAAAACGGGCCTCTGTTAGCCCTGGCGGTATCTCGGGCGGTACCGCGGCGGTACTACCGCCACTTGTAAAACAGCAGGAACACCAAACACCAAAACGGTAATAACTTTTGCATCCGGACTCCGTTTTCGATGATCTTTGGCTCGTTGGAATCGCAATGAAGAGCTTTACAAGATTATGCAGAGAAACATCATAGTCCAACAAGGGAGGATAAAACCAAATGGGGAAAGGTTAGACCTCTCGATAAGAGAACAACTGGTCAAACCTCCAATATCAAAAACACAATAAGTTTTTCATCCGAAATCTGTTTTTGATGAACTAGAGCTTGGTATGGAGATGAACACAAGCTCTAAATCCTCACATGGATAAAAGCCAAATAACAACCAAGAAAGATAATATGCCAAGTATGCAAAGGTTTGAGCTCTCCACAAAGATGCGATCAAGTTACTTACTTGAGAGCCCCTCTTGATAGTACGCCGTCTATCCTATAACCCGGTCTCCCACTTACATCAAGAGACCGGTAAAATAGAAACCCTATCAAGATCATACTTTTGCATTGCGCATTCCACTTGAGCTAGATGATGACGACCTTGACTCCCTCAAGTTGGAACACCTTTTTTGATTGTGCTTGCTAGCACATGCTTGATGAAGACTTCTCCAAATACTCCCCCATACACCATGATGGGAAAATATTGCTAAGCTCGTCTTCATGAAACCACTTGCACTTCATCTTCTTATCTTGATATATATGATGGCTTGGAGATGACATGAAAGTTCACTCAATCTTCTTTTCCAAGCCATGCTTGCAATAAGCTCAACTCTTCGCATGACCATTCTTCATATAAACCCTTGGATAGAACTTTGGTGATCATGTAATCTTATAGAGTCCAACACATGAACTCCAATCTTTTCTATGGACAAGATCTACAAGAATATCTTAATGCAAACATTAGTCCATAAGGATTGTCATTAATTATCAAAACCACACATGGGGCAACATGCACTTTCAATCTCCCCCATTTTGGTAATTGATGACAATCCCTTTTACGAGGGTTTGTATAATGAATAATAAGCAACCATGCAACACAAAGAGTAAGGATGCAAGAGCATGAAAGGAAAATGCTTAAGAACGAAACTGAAGCATTCCCTTAAACCCTCTAAATTTCTCCCCCATTGGCATCATTGCCGAAATGGGAGGAAAAATGTAGAAGGCCAATATAGAAAGAGCTCCCCCGTAGTGTGTGCATTTCTCATAATATGAGTGAAATCAAATACACATATCCAATGATGAATAGATGTAGCGAGATCAAACTATATTGAGGATCCAAAGATTGCAAAAGAATATAAAAAATGAAAGATATTTCGACAAAAGAAGCAACACATCAAAGGATCCAAAAAAGCAATTGACCACAAGAAGGTATTATGATAAGATCAACCAAGTGTTCTAAAAATCAAGAGGGAACTCCCCAAGGTGTGTGCACAATGTTGGATATGCATTTCAATATAGTGTGCACAACATGGAATCCTCACTCCCTCCTAGATAATTTTGAACACAAACAAGTGCAAGAGAGCATAAATGAGAAAAGAAGCAATACAACTTGCAACAAGCAAAATGTTGAGCAAAAAGATCAAGGAGCGATAAATAAACAGAATTGCTCAACCGAAAAGAGATGGGTGTGATATAGAAAGACATTTTAGGGACTAATACAAGGACGAGCGAGCGTCAACATAGTCTTTCAA
Source organism: Poa pratensis (assembly GCA_947311845.1). Taxonomy (NCBI): domain Eukaryota; kingdom Viridiplantae; phylum Streptophyta; class Magnoliopsida; order Poales; family Poaceae; genus Poa; species Poa pratensis. Next base: position 23,534,528 of record CAMZMU010000115.1, on the reverse strand, counting down.
TAAATGAGGCACCTAGTGCATATCATGTCTTTCCCATACACAAAATCCAAAAAGATATAGCAAATAAATCCACAAGCTTATTAAGATGCATAAGGAATACCAAAAGAAAAACAAAGCTTGTGCCTTTTAGGAACCACCAAAGAATCAAAAGCAATAAAAGGTGGTCACTAAAGAATTGGAATACCAATAAAAGATGTAACTATTCTCATGTTTATAAGTTTCTAAGTAGACACCAACCATGAAGATATAAGTCCACAAAGAAACATGCACACACAAAATAGTTTCAAATTTAGGAACATGATATCCAAGAGGAAGTCATAAATACACCAATAAGATCTTTGCTTAAAAGCATAGCACAAAGCTCAAATTTATCTTAAAGGGATATAGATGAACTTCCAACACACACTCATCATAGTATAAAAAATATCCACAAGGAATAAGGTGATAAATGAGATGCTCCAAGAAAAATAACAAGTATCGCAAAAGGCAAATGATTTTAAAAAATCATAAATATTGCATATGCGAGACATAGAGTAGAAAGTGCTAGATTAACATATTTGGGATTGGTGAATCATGAAAATGATTATATATATTCCCCTTGATATGTAATCATCTCGGCTTGCCCACATTTGCAACGAATTTGTTTTGCAAGAACCAAATGAATTGCAACAAAAGAGATTCATGCCATGAAACAACCTACACAAGGTTGAAAGCTAGAAATGTATGCATGAGGTAGATACTTGTTACCGAGATAGCATTGTTGATGTAGAAGATAAGAGTTCATGATCATCCAAGCTTGGCTCCAATAAGCACATGGTGACAACACCTTCCTTGTAGATGAGACAAGCTTCCAATGCATCTCCAATGTACCTAAAACAAATTCAAGTACAACATGGTACCCAAACTCATTGGGTCCAAAGTAGTTAGAGCAACTACAATACATAGGACAAACTCCACATAAATATGTGCATATTGATATGAAATTGAATTTCATGCACATCTTACCATTTAGGATTTGATGGAGTTTATCCTATATATTGGATCAACAAAATAAGCATGCCATAAGATATACATATAATAAATATGCATGCACAAGACTTTCAAGAACCAAATGAGAGACAATTTGGACAAAACACCAATTAAACCAAGAAAGCACACACAAGTGTGACAAGAAAAAAGAATTGTCCAAATTATATCAAAGACCCAAATCAACACATGATTGAAGATACCACTTTGAAAAGATACCAAATGAAAGTAATATACCAATGATGAGGAAAAAACATCAAGGAATAAACCAAACCCTCTACACTTTTCATGATGGCACAAAGTACCAAGACGAAAAATGTTTGTCTTCCAAAGAGACACGTCATCGGGATCAAAAGCCAATTGAAGACAACTAATGTTTAAAAGCATATAGGATTGCTCCCCCAAGATTTGTGCATTATTTATGATCTTGCATTTGAATACAAAATGCACACAAATGGGATCATCACTTCCATACATATTATTCAAACACTAGTCATGTTCAAGGAAAGCAATAAAATCCAATACCAATTTAAAGAATAGTGTTCTACTCAATGTAGGATAGCTTCCCAAGAAAAGTGCATTATCTAGAAGTATGACTTGAATGTAAATGCACAAGGATGGATCATTGCTTTTCCTAACTCAAGAAAGCACAAAACAAATTTTGGGTAGAACACAACGAATCCAAAAAGATACAAGGAAGACAAAAAGGAGTTTGATAAAACAATTTGGCAATAAAAGAAGGCAATTCAAAGCAAGAGCCAAAATGAAGATGGTCTACAAATTCCACCACAATTATGAGTATCACTTGTCATGGACAAGGAGTATATGGAGATATTTCTCGGTGGTATATAGGAATGAAATTCAAGACCAACTTCACAACAAAAAGCATATGTCAAAGGATATGAATTGAAACACATGCTTAGATAGAGATTCTTGACGGCTTCAATTTGATCAACGATCATGCAAAGCACCAAGAAACTCTCTCACACACAAGATCCAAAAGATGAGAGACAAAAGGCATTTAAGCAAATATGGAACTTGTTTGAGAAACATGCCACATAGGAACAAGATAATTAACAATATCAATTTTAGGTGGCAAAACCTCACATGTTCACATTTTCTAGGCTTGTAATATGCACATAGCTTATTACTCCCCCATAATGTGATAATCCATTTTTTAAAACAAGAGGCAAAAAAACCAACTCGAGAAATTAATGGACATTATAGAATTTGAATTTCTCATGAGATGACATACCATATAGAGAGTAGATAATATTGATATATCAACTAAGTGGTATTCCTCATGTATACACATTTTTAGATTGTGAAGTGCACGAAGCACATCATTCACCCAAAACGTGATAGTCCATTAATCTCTCAAAGAGAGCCAACAAGATAAGATATCAAATAAAAGTAATAAGGCTCAACACAAGTAAATGGTGTGCAAACCAACATACACATACTTGATTTCTCAAGATAAGTAAGTAGAGAGCACAACACAAACAAACACTAGCAAGGTACAAAACCAAACACATGCAAGGGTGCAAGCAACTTTCAATGTATATATGATATAAGCACAAGTTACCGCAAGGAGGAACATTGGATATGAGATAGAACAATATAATCCAAATGACTTGGCTTAGAGAATATAATTGATGAAGATCCCTTAATTCTTCAAGATGTAGCCAAGTCTCCAATGCCCTCCAACAACACCTATTGATCAAGTTTTAGCTTGTTGGTCCCCAACCAAGTTGGGTCCTAAGAGGTTAGTAACAATAGGCTTGGCAACCCAAATGGTTCTTTTCTTGACACCACTTTGAGTACCAACATATTTGGCAAACACATTGCCAACCTTATCCTTCCGAAGAGAATAATCATCATCAATAATAATGGGGTTGGATAAGGTACCATTAGTGCATAAAGAAGCAAAGTGACCCTTCTCATGGCATAGGTAGCAACATCGACTTTTTCCCTTCTTCTTAGTTGTAGTCTCAACTTGAGGAGGAGTAGCTTGATTCTTCTTGAGAAGTGGCCGTTATTCAACTTGAGGAACTTGAGTTTGAGCTTGAGGCCTCTTCTCTTGTTGCTTCTCACCAAGAGACTTCTTCTTCAAAGGGCAAGATCTAACATGGTGCCCTTCAACTTTGCACTTGAAGCAAACGATCTTGGCCAAATCTTTAACTTGTTCTTGGCCCTTTTTCTTCTTATTGAACTTGGACTTGTTCTTGTTATTGGAGTTGAATCCAAGTCCACTCTTGTCATTGGGGCATCTTTGAACACTCAACATACTGTTAAGTGTGGACTTCCCAACATGACGCTTTTCCAAGTTTTTCTTCAAAGAAGTGACTTGGGTTAGAGCAACAAGGCATAGAAAGTAATTCATCATAAGATTTAGCAATAGTATGTGATGTAGAATTACTAGGACTAGCACATGGAAATATAGCATTTTTAGTAGAGATTGTGCTAGTGACCACATGAGGCTCACAAGATGTTACCTTTGACATAATAGCCTCATGAGCTAACTTTAGCTTAGCAAGGGATGCTAGAAGATCTTCATTAGAGCTAGAGAGCTTTTCATGACTTTCTTCCAATATCCCATACTTGCTAGTTAGCAACTCAAGTTGAGCCCTTAGCTCAACATTCTCCTTCAAAATAGATGCTTCACAAGAAGTAGAGTTAGTAGCACAAGCATCATTAACATTAGAAATTTAAGAAGATAACTTGGCAAGCTCGTCACTTTTAGATAGTTGAGTTTCGAGTTGATCATGAGACTTGATAAGGAGAGAGTGTTCACTTTCTAAAGCCTTGTGAGCTGTGTCAAGTCTCTCTATATCCTCAATTAGTCTTGCATTGCCAACACCAAATTCAAAATTTTCCTTTTTAAGCACTTTATATTTAGCAAGGGCATGATCTCTTTCCTTAATGATTTTAGCAATAATAAGATCATTAGACTCATCAGGGACTCAAGTCTCTCTTCAAGAGAAGCCCTAAGCTCTTGCTCTTCTTCAAGAGCATTATTTAAGGATGCTTTTTCCATAGCATCTTCTCTCTCAATTTTACATTTCTCATCAAATTGAGTTTCCAAAAACTCAGTAGTAAGCTTGCGATGAACAAAGGTACTCATGATTTCTAAGAAGTTATCGCGAGCATTTTTATTCTTTGAAAGCGCATGAAGAACCATTTGAGCCATTGATACGTCTCAAACGTATCTATAATTTCTGATGTTCCATGTTGATATTATACCAATTGTTACATGTTTTATATACACTTCATAGCATTTTTATGCATTTTCTGGGACTACCCTATTAACAAGATGCCACAGTGCCAATTACTGTTTTCTGCTGTTTTTGTATTCCAGAAAAGCTAGTCTGGAAATATTCTCGGAATTGGACGAAACTTGGACATAACCTCCTATTTTTCCAACACGAAGACGGAGTCCAGAGGAGAGACTGAGGAGGGCCACGTGGCACCACACCATGGGGCCGCGCGGGCCCCCTGCCGCGCCATGGGGTGGTGTGGGGCCCTCGTGGCTCCGCAGCCGCCTCCCTTTCGTCTATTTATTCCTCCCGACGTGAAAACCCTAAATACCCGAGCCATTATCCACGAAAAGTTCCAGAGACGCCGCCGCCATCAACCCTAGCTCGGGAGGGTTCAGAAGCTCTTCCCGGCACCCTGTCGGAGAGGGGAATCATCACCGGAGGGCTCTACATCACCATGCCTGCCTCCGGAGTGATGCATGAGCAGTTCATCCTTGGACTACGGGTCCATGGCAGTATCTAGATGGTTGTCTCTCCACTTTATGCTATCATGTTTAGATCTTGTGAGCTGCATATAATGATCAAGATCATCTTATTGTAATGCTACATGTTGTGTTTGCTGGGATCCGATGAATATTGAATACTATGTCAAGTTGATTATCAATCTATCTTGTATGTTATTTATGATCTTGCATGCTTTCCATTAGTAGTAGATGCTTTGGCCAAGTAGATGCTTGTAACTCCAAGAGTGAGTATTTATGCTAGATAGTGGGTTCATGCCTCCGGTAATCTGGGAGAGTGACAATAACTTCTAAGATTGTGGATGTGTTGTTGCCACTAGGGATACAATAACCGATGCTTAGCTTAAGGGTGCGCCGTTAGGTCTAATGCATTTGTTTACATTACACACATTACATAATGCAATTATCCGTTGCTTGCAACTTAATACCAACGGGGAACTCGGTATGACAACCTGGCGGTGGATTATTAGTCATAGACGCTGTTGGATAACGGTCTATGTATTTTGTCGTAATGCCCACATGAATATCATAGTAATCGTCATGTCATATATATGCATTGTCATGCGCTCAATAATTTGTCAATTGCCCAGCTGTAATTTGTTTACCCAACATGTTAGTTATCTTTTATGGAGAGACACCACTAGTGAACTGTGGACCCCGGTCCATTCTTTTACACTGATAATACAACCAACTGCAAACATTGTTCCTTTTCATTCTCTGCAATTTACTACTGTTTTCCACACCATACGTTTAATCCTTTGTTTTCAGCAGGCCGGTGAGATTGACAACCTCACTGTTTCGTTGGGGCAAAGTAGTTTGATTGTGTTGTGTGCAGGTTTCACGTCAACATCCGAACTCCCTTCCACACGCAAGCACTTTTCTAGCACCGTTGACAACCTTCAGAAGTGATTTCTTGCTCCTACTGGTTCGATTAAACCTTGGTTTCATACTGAGGAAAACTGCTACTACACTACTTCATACCTTCCTCTTGAGGTCTCCCAACGAACGTGCGATCCACGTCATCAAACACTTTTTCTGGCGCCGTTGCCGGGGAGCAAGAGGATTTCTGCACGGGGAGTTTCACGCTTCCAATCTCTTTACTTTGTTATTGTCTTGCTTAGTGTATTTTTATTTAGTCTTGTTTGCTTTATTTAACAAAAACACACAAAAATTAGTTACTTTTATTTTCAAGTTGTTATCTTTCTGTTTTGTTTTAATTTTGCTAAAATGAGTACCCCTGAGAACACTAAGTTGTGTGATTTCACTAGCACGAACAACAATGATTTCATTAGTACACCTATTGCTCCACCTGCTTTTAACGCAGAATTCTATGAAATTAAACCTGCACTTTTAAATCTTGTTATGAAAGAGCAATTCTCTGGTGTTAGTACTGATGATGCTGCTGCTCACCTTAATAATTTTGTTGAACTTTGTGAGATGCAAAAGTATAAGGATGTAGATGGTGATATCATTAAACTGAAACTTTTTCCTTTCTCTTTGAGAGGACGTGCTAAAGAATGGTTGCTATCTTTGACTAGAAATAGTATTGATTCATGGACTAATTGCAAAAATGCTTTCATAGGTAAATATTATCCTCCTGCTAAGATTATATCTTTGAGAAGTAGCATTATGAATTTCAAACAATTTGATAATGAGCATGTTGCTCAAGCTTGGGAGAAAATGAAATCATTGGTAAAGAATTGTCCCACCCATGGACTGACTGCTTGGATGATCATCCAAACCTTTTATGCAGGACTAAATTTTTCTTCAAGAAACCTATTGGATTTGGCCTCTGGAGGTATCTTTATGTCCATCACTTTGGGTGCTGCAACAAAGCTTCTTGATGATATGATGATAAATTATTCTGAATGGCACACCGAAAGAGCTCCACAAGGTAAGAAGGTAAATTCTGTTGAAGAAACCTCTTCCTTGAGTGATAAGATTGATACTATTATGTCTATGCTTACAAATGGAAAGATGCATGTTGATCCAAATAATGTTCCTTTAGCTTCTTTGGTTGCTCAAAAAGAGCATGTTGATGTGAACTTCATTAAAAATAATAGGGTTAAGTGCACTTTTGGTCCCTCAAGTGTTGTAGAAGTCTAACTTTGGTCCCTTAACTCTCTTCTGGTCTAATCGTGGTCCTCAAATGCTAGGCTCATTCACACGGGGATCCATTATGCAATTAGCATGCACGTTTCAACGACACAAATCTCAATCACTCTCCCATACAATCCTATCTCACCTAAGGGTTATGTGATCACTCTCACAAATAAAGTGTTTGAGGACCACGTTTAGACCAGAATAGAGTTAGGGGACCAAAGTTAGACTTTTGCAAAACTTGAGGGACCAAAAATGCACTTAACCCAAAATAATAACTTCAACAACAATGCTTATAGGAATAATTTTGGTAATAACAATTATAAGCCCTATCCTTTTAATAGTGGCAATGGTTATGTTAATTCTTATGGTAATTCCTACAACAACAATAAGAGTGTACCCTCTGATCTTAAAGTCATGCTTAAGGATTTTATTAGTACACAAACTGCTTTCAATAAATCTGTTGAGGAAAAGTTTGGGAAAATTGATGTTCTTGCCTCTAAAGTTGATAGTCTTGCTCTTGACGTTGATTTGTTAAAAATTAAAACTATGTCTCATGATGTTAAAGAGAGCAAAACTCTCAATGCTATTCAAGTTAAAATTGATAATAATGTGAGGATGTTAACTGATTTACATGCTAGGTGGGCAAGAGAGGATGAAATTGCTAAAAAGAATAGTATTGCTAGAGTTTATACTATTACTACTACTGAAAATGCTATAAACTCAAGTGTTAACAAACCTCCTACTATCAATGGTAAAGTAATTGGTGTTGGCAATGTCTCTACTTCTGTTAAAAACGTTTAAAATTGCCAGAAAACACTGAAACTGTTCCTGATAAAAGTGCTGAAATTTTTCGAGATGTGGGAGACAATGGTCCCATTACCTTTGATAATAATAACTTTTATTTTGATGGTTGCAATATTTCTGAAGTAATTAAGTTCTTGCAAAAGCTAGCTAGAAGTCCTAATGCTAGTGCTATAAACATGGCTTTTACTAAACATATTACTAATGCTCTCATGCAAGTTAGGGAAGAGAAATTAAAACATGAAGCTTCTATCCCTAGGAAGTTAGAAGATGGTTGGGAGCCCATCATTAAAATGAAGTTGAATGATTTTGATTGCAATGCTTTATGTGATCTTGGTGCTAGTATTTCTGTTATGCCTAAGAAACTCTATGATATGCTTGATTTAGCACCTTTGGAACACTGTTATTTGGATGTTCACCTTGCTGATAATACTATAAAGAAACCTTTGGGAGAGTTGATGATGTTTTTATAATGGTTAACAATAACCTTGTCCCCGTTGATTTTGTTGTTTTGGATATTGAATGCAATGCTTCTTGTCCTATTGTTTTGGGAAGACCTTTTCTTAGAACTGTTGGTGCTATTATTGATATGAGAGAGGGGAATATTAAATATCAATTCCCACTCAAGAAAGGTATGGAACACTTCCCTAGAAAGAAGATGAAGTTACCTTTTGATTCTATTGTTAGAGCAAATTATTCTGTTGATGCTTCATCACTTGGAAACACTTGATTCTTACTTTCTGCGCCTAGCTGAAAGGCGTTAAAGAAAAGCGCTTATGGGAGACAACCCATTATTTTATTTCTGCAATTTTTCTTTTTTTGAGTCAAGGAGTTGTTTACTTCTGTAACAATCTCTTTGTATCTTTATTTTATCGCATTGTTGTGCCAAGTATTGCCTCTAATAGGAAGATGATGCTAGATTTGGATTTCTGCGCAGGAACAGATTTCTGCTGTTCACCGTTTTAATTCTGTAAAATCACAAAAAATTATTTAAATCTCCAATTTTTTGCGTGATCCTCAGATATGTACGCATCTTTCGTTAGTTTAAAGTTTTTCGATCTGAGCAACGTAAGTGCCTCGAAAAAATTCGTCTTTGCGGACTGTTCTGTTTAGACAGATTCTGTCTTTTATTTTTCGCATTCTCTCTTTTACTAGTGTTGAGTGGAATTCTTTTTTAGGGTGAAGAGCTTCACATAACATCAGTGGCAGTAGTTAATGTTAAAAGTAACGGTCATGTTTGTGTCCTTATAGAACATGTGAGTTTTTGATTGTGCACTAACCCTCTAATGAGAATTACTTGAGTTTGGTGTGGCGGAAGTTTTCAAGGGTCAAGAGAGAAGGATGATATAATGTGATCAAGAAGAGTGAAGAGCTTAAGCTTGGGGATGCTCCCATGGATCACCCCAGCATATTTCAAGAAGACTCAAGCGTCTAAGCTTGGGGATGCCCAAGGCATCCCCTTCTTCATCAGCAACTTATCAGGTCATCTCTAGTGAAACTATATTTTAATTCTTTCACATCATATGTGCTTTACTTGGAGCGTCTGTGTGCTTTTATTTTCAGTATTTTATTTTTCTTATGGTCAACTTGATTGGACCCAGCATTCTTGATTGGGAGAGAGACACGCTCCGCTTTTTCATATGAATACTCCTATTCTTCACTTATACTTGTTGAGTATTCTTATCTAGCTATTGCTATGCTTTTAGCTCCTGTTTTGCATGCATCTCTTATTCAGAGCTGTTAGTTCTTTTAAAGAAAGTACTCTCTTGCTTCACTTATAATTGTTTGGAGAGTTTATGTTGAAATAAATTGATTGGTTTTGGTTGGAACAGAAAATGTTGCATGTGGTAGATGGTATAATGGAAAAAGCTTACATATTCTTGTAGATCACTGTATTGGATAATTTGATACTTGTCAATTGTTTTGAGTTATCAAGTAGTTCATGTTTAAGCTTTTGTATCATGTAGTTAAAACCTATTAATGAAGAACTACCGTAAAGCTCGTTGAAATTTGGTTTGCATGATTGGTATCTCTAAGGTCTAGATATTTTCTAGTAAAAGGGTTTGGTTAACAAGGAAGACAGTGTAGAGTCTTATAATGCTTGCAATATGTTTTCATATAAGTCTTGCTGTGTCGGTTGATATCCTGTGTTTGCTTCAAATAACCTTGCTAGCCTAAACTCTGTACTGAGAGGGAATGCTTCTTCAAAAAAAATTCATGTGCTACCTTTAAACTATTCAAAAATTATTACTCCTATTTTGTGTCAATGTTTACCAAGCTCATGAGGACGGGGTGGATGTCTTTATGTCAACTGTCAAACAGACTTTACCACCGGACTAGCGGCATATACATCCGCTTATCCATTAATTTTGCAAAAAGAGCTGGCAAATGAGGTGCCCAGTCCCAATTAATTACAACTTTAACCGCTTAATTCTCTTCACATTTTTGCCCTGATTTATCAGTCAAGCAATGACAAACAGTGAAATATCTGCATGTGTAAACAAAAGAGAAAGAGGGATGATCTGCCTTGCTGGTAGAAATAACGTCCTTCATGGGAGCCGCTCTTAAAAGTCTGGTTGGCAGGGGTCATATTGTACTTTCCATTTTCTGATTCGTTGACAATTAACAAACACCTCTCAAAACTTATTTTACTCTCTATATGATTTCAAAAACTTAAAAAGCTCTAGCACATGATTTAATCCCTGCTTCCCTCTGCGAAGGGCCTTTCTTTTACTTTTATGTTGAGTCAGTTTTCCTACTTCTTTCTATCTTAGAAGCAAACACTAGTGTCAACTTTGGTGCAACAATTTTTATATGCGTATATTGCACTTATTATATGCTTTGTGTTGACAAATATCCATGAGATATATATGTTGAAAGTTGAAAGCAATTGCTGAAGCTTAAATCTTCCTTTGTGTTGGTTAAATACCTTTTACTTAGAATCTATTGCTTTATGAGTTAACTCTTATGCAAAACTCTTTGATGCTTGTCTCGAAAGTACTATTCATGAAAAGTTTTTGCTTATATGATTCAGTTGTTTGCTCATTATCTACTTGCTAGCAAACTATAGACCATTGACCTGGATCACTTCATTCATAACATGTGCTTTACAATATTATTTGATCAAGATTATGATTGTAGCATGTCACCTCAGAAATTATTTTGTTTTTATCTTTTACCTACTCGAGGATGAGTAGAACTAAGCTTGGGGATGCTTGATACGTCTCAAACGTATCTATAATTTCTGATATTCCATGTTGATATTATACCAATTGTTACATGTTTTATATACACTTCATAGCATTTTTATGCATTTTCTGGGACTAACCTATTAAAAGATGCCACAGTGCCAGTTCCTGTTTTCTGCTGTTTTTATATTCCAGAAAAGCTGTATGGAAATATTCTCGGAATTGGACGAAACTTGGACATAACCTCCTATTTTTCCAACACGAAGACAGAGTCCAGAGGAGAGACAGAGGGCCACGTGGCACCACACCATGGGGCCACGCGGCCCCCCCTGCCGCGCCGTGGGGTGGTGTGGGTCCCTCGTGGCTCGCGGCCGCCGCCCTTTCGCCTATTTATTCCTCCCGACGCGAAAACCCTAAATACCCGAGCCATTATCCACGAAAAGTTCCAGAGACGCCGCCGCCGTCAACCCTAGCTGGGAGGGTTCAGAAACTCTTCCCGGCACCCTGCCGGAGAGGGGAATCATCACCGGAGGGCTCTACATCACCATGCCTGCCTCCGGAGTGATGCGTGAGTAGTTCATCCTTGGACTACGGGTCCATGGCAGTAGCTAGATGGTTGTCTCTCCACTTTATGCTATCATGTTTAGATCTTGTGAGCTGCCTATCATGATCAAGATCATCTTATTGTAATGCTACATGTTGTGTTTGCTGGGATCCGATGAATATTGAATACTATGTCAAGTTGATTATCAATCTATCTTATATGTTATTTATGATCTTGCATGCTTTTCGTTACTAGTAGATGCTTTGGCCAAGTAGATGCTTGTAACTAGAAGAGTGAGTATTTATGCTAGATAGTGGGTTCATGCCTCGGTAATCTGGGAGAGTGACAATAACTTCTAAGATTGTGGATGTGCTGTTGCCACTAGGGATAAAATAACCGATGCTTAGCTTAAGGGTGCGCCGTTAGGTCTAATGCATTTGTTTACATTACGCACATTACTTAATGCAATTATCCGTTGCTTGCAACTTAATACCAACGGGGAACTCGATATGACAACCTGGCAGTGGATTATTAGTCATAGACGCTGTTGGATAACGGTCTATGTATTTTGTCGTAATGCCCACATGAATATCATAGTAATCATCATGTCATATATATGCATTGTCATGCGCTCAATATTTTGTCAATTTCCCAGCTGTAATTTGTTCACCCAGCATGTTAGTTATCTTTTATGGAGAGACGCCACTAGTGAACTGTGGACCCCTGTCCATTCTTTTACACTGATAATACAACCAACTGCGAACATTGTTCCTTTTCATTCTCTGCAGTTTACTACTGTTTTCCACACCATACGTTTAATCCTTTGTTTTCAGCAGGCCGGTGAGATTGACAACCTCACTGTTTCGTTGGGGCAAAGCAGTTTGATTGTGTTGTGTGTAGGTTCCACGTCAATAGCCGAACTCCCTTCCACATGCAAGCACTTTTCTGGCACCGTTGACAACCTTCAGAAGTGATTTCTTGCTCCTACTGGTTCGATTAAACCTTGGTTTCATACTGAGGGAAACTGCTGCTACACTGCCTCATACCTTCCTCTTGGGGTCTCCCAACGAACGTGCGATCCACGTCATCACCCATCTCATGAATGGAAGCATCATTATCATTTTCTTCATCATCATTATCATCATCATTATCAGATATATTGGGATTCGAAGTAGGAGATACCTTTGACTCCTTAGCCATAAGGCAAAAGAGAGTAGTGGACAAAGGTGATGAAGAATTACTTGAAGCACCATTGAGGTCTATGTCTTGTTCCAACAAATATTGGGATTCCTCTACATTGTTAGTCACACAAGTAATAGAGGATATGGAAGCATTGGTTTCATGGCAACAAGACATAGAAAACATATCATCATGAGATTTAGTTAAGCAACTATTACATGATATGCAAGGGCTATCAACACTAGCTTGTAAGACATTTAGGGTGCTAGAAGAGTTGAAGTCCAAAGATAGAACATTGCAATGAGATGGAGAAGAAGTATAGTCAATAGAATATTCACCATCAACAAAGCAATTTCTATCACCACTCATCATATTATTACCTTGTGACAAATCACATGTTGGTGAAGTGGAAGAAGTTGTGAACTCATCACGGCCGGCGGTGGAGGGAGAACAATCATCCTCAATAATGTTGGACACTTCATATATATCTTGAAGCTTGGTCCAAAGCTCATGAGCGTTCTGAAAAGGTATGATTGAAGCAAGAACAACATCGCTCAAAACACATATAAGACCATTCGAAACTAGAGTATCGAGATGAGAGGTTTCCTCATCCTCTAAAGATAATTCTTGGGAATCATTTGGAGGAGAAAAACCCACATCTACAATCCTCTTAATATAATTTGGACCCATGGCCCTAAAAAGATTAAGCATGTGAATTTGCCAAACATCATAATTTGTGCCATAGAATAGAAAAGTGGGATCATGCACTAATTCTCTAAACGACATCTTTACTCTCTAAGCACTAAAGCCCAAAAAGAGAGCTGAGTCTCTGATACCAATTGAAAGGACAAGGATGTCGCCTAGAGAGGGGGGTGAATAGGCGATTAAAACTTTTTCGGCTTAGACTTGATAATTGTGGAATAAAAACTAGGTGTTTAAATTAACAAGCCAACAACCTAAACTCGTGGAGAGCACAAACCGTTGCACAAAGCAATGGCAAGAGCACAAGTGATCAAAACCTTCACTCTCAAATCCCAGCAAAAGCAACTAATACTTATGGGAGGAAAAGAGAGGAAGAACAAAGGAGAACTCAACAAATGGAACTCCAAGATCTAGATCCAAAGGGTTCCCCTCACTTAGAGGAGAGATGGATTGGTGGAAATGTGAATCTAGATCTCCTCTCTCTTTTCCCTCTAATTTGAGGCAAGAATCATGGACGAATAGAGAGAAAGGCAAGCTCAAAAGGCTGGGAAACTATTGGGGAAGAAGGCCCCTTAAATAAGTCACCCAAATATCCAACCGTTAGGTGCAGATTCGCGCCGGAGCGGTACTACCCCCCCCCCCCCGGGGAAGTTAGAACACTAAAATAGGGTGAAAACAGGCTCCAGGCAGCGGTACTACTGATCCTGGTACTGCTGAAAACGGGCCTCTGTTAGCCCCGGCGGTACCTCGGGCGGTACCGCGGCGGTACTACCGCCCCTTGTAAAATAGCAGGAACACCAAAACGGCAATAACTTTTGCATCCGGACTCCGTTTTCGATGATCTTTGGCTCGTTGGAATCACAACAAAGAGCTTTACAAGATTATGCAGAGAAACATCATAGTCCAACAAGGGAGGGTAAAACCAAATGGGGAAAGGTTAGACCTCTCGATAAGAGAACAACTAGTCAAACCTCCAGTATAAACAACGCAATAAGTTTTTATCCGAAATCTGTTTTTGATGAAGTAGAGCTTGGTTTGGAGATGAACACAAGCTCTAAATCCTCACATGGATAAAAGCCAAATAACAACCAAGAAAAATGATATGCCAAGTATGCAAAGGTTTGAGCTCTCCACAAAGATGCGATCAAGTTACTCACTTGAGAGCCCCTCTAGATAGTACGCCGTCTATCCTATAACCCAGTCTCCCACTAACACCAAGAGACCAGTAAAATACAAACCCTATCAAGATCATACCTTTGCCTTGCGCATTCCGCTTGAGCTAGATGATGACGACCTTGACTCCCTCAAGTTGGAACACCTTTTTTGATTGTGCTTGCTAGCACATGCTTGATGAAGACTTCTCCAAATACTCCCCCATACACCATGATGGGAAAACCTTTCTAAGCTCCGTCTTCATGAAACCACTTGCACTTCATTTTCTTATCTTGATATATATGATGGCTTAGAGATAACATGAAAGTTCACTCAATCTTCTTTTCCAAGCCATGCTTGCAATAAGCTCAACTCTTCACATGACCATTCTTCATATAAACCCTTGGATAGAACTTTGGTCATCATATAATCTTCTAGAGTCCAACACATGAACTCCAATCTTTTCCTATGGATAAGATCTACAAGAATATCTCAATGCAAACATTAGTCCATAAGCATTATCATTAATTATCAAAACCACACATGGGGCAACATGCACTTTTAGTGTGGGATATCATGATATGGAAATGAGTAAAGGGAACTTACCGGTTAATGAGATAGACAAAAATGTAATGAATCAAATGATTGGTTCATGGTGTCATCCACGGATCTATATCTCGGGTGAAGTTTTGGTATCGCGAGTAATGTGAATGATATATTAAATAGCCAGCAGGATCAACAGATTGTCTTCACATAATGGTAGCAGTTATTCAGGTCATCCACGGACCTGACCCTGGCCGGTGATTGGATATCCAATTATAGCTACACGTTATCGAACATGTAGGGTGGACATGCTTAAACTAGGATTGGTTAGTTGTGTATTATGGTTGGTCTGGAACATGGAGAGAGTATCACCGGAATGGTATCTGTGTGATGGATATGGTTTTATCAGAGAGATTGTATTGTGATAGAAGTTGCTGTCATGGTCGGATTTATTCCGAGAGTTTATAAAGGATGGAAATATTTATCCAGGAATTTTGTTGGCGGACACTGGGTGTCCCGGATCATGTAAAAGTGTTTTATATGATAGGTAATTAATTCTGGGAATTTTCTGTAAAAGGAAAATGTTTATTAAGAATTAATTGGACAAAAGAATTAATTTATTAATTATTTGAAAAATATAAATAAAATTGGAGCCCACCATGGGGATACCAAGATGGACCTAGGGCCCACCAAGGTAGCCGCATCACCATGTGGTGGTGGGCCAAGGCGCCGAAAGGGGGGAAGCTCCCCCCAGCCGAAACCCTAATGGGCCATGCGGCCCTTGGGGCGGAGGCGGCGGCGGTGGTGGCCAATGGCGGCCGGCCTAGGTAGGCCCCACCCCCTAGGTCGGGGCGGCTTGGGGCGGGCCCCACCCGGGCGGCGGCGGTGGTAGAGGAGGTGGGGGAGGGGAGTTGGAGTCCCACTCCAACTCCTCCTCCCAAACCGAATTGGGCGTGGGGATCTTTCCCCTTGCCCAAGCCGACTTGGACTAGGGGAAAGCTTTCCCCTTGCCCAAGTCTCTCCACCCTTGGGCCATCTATATAAACCCCACCCCTCCTATTTGGAGGACACACAATTAGCTCTCAAGTTTAGATCCCTTCTAGTTGGAGTAGAGGAACCTCTAATTAGAGGCAACCTATGCGATTAGACTAGATCTAATCTCTCTCTCTCCTTCTCATGTGTTGAGATCTCCACCTTCATATACACCAGTAGTGCTTCAAGCTTGGACGGCGAAGCCCAGCTGAACGTTTCCCGGCGTACGCGTGCAAGCTCTCGGAGGGGTGATCTGTCGAATCTCGATGGTTGACCCTCACTCTGCTGGATCAAGGTGACAAGGCAAGGAGGAGAAGGCGTCGGAATCTCTCTACCAGGCTTGGTTGGGAGAGACGGCGACGAGCTACATCAACTACGTCATCAACACTTCTTCCGCAACTTCGGTGTCTGGTAACGTATTCAATCTAGATCTTTGGATCTTCATATTCGCATGTACCTTCATAGTAGATCTTGGGAGTTGTTGCGTAGCTATATGGAAAATTTTAAATTATTGTACACGCAACCCAATAGTGTGTTTCCCGGATATCACCCATGTCAAGCGCTCTAAATACAAGTGACACGTGTATTGGCCAAGTCATTGCCATAACATGGGACTTAATGGAGAATCGTCCACGTCATCACCATGTCAAGCGTTCTAGAGACAAGTGACACGTACTGGCGAAGTCCTTACCGTAACATGGGACTTAAAGGACAATCATCCATTTTAAACGTTTCCATATACTCTCCTCTTCCATTGTATACTACTTGACCCTCTTACCGATTTCATATTTAGGTTTGAGCGAGAAAGGATGATGGCAATGGATGAGGCCGAGGACGCACGAGATTTCAAGCCATCATTGATAGAAATTTGGAATCGGAGGAAGAAAAGACAACAAGTCAAAGAAGACTGTTCCAAGCCTGCACCGCCGTCCAGATTTGGCCTAATAGAAAAGTACCCAATAATTTTTGCACAATAAGACTCTTACTGTCTTGCCCGAACACGAGAGCGCCTGAACTTTAGCCGTACAGTGGCCTAGAGAGTGGCTCCTAGAGAGTTGAACTAGAGATCTAGAAGTCGAGTTGAGTGACACGAGCCAAACAGTCGGTTTACTTCCATGTTGAAGAACTATCCTATGCTTGGGAGAAAACCCTTTTTTGTTCCTTTACAAGCTGGAGAGCAAGATGATGAAGAACGTGGTGACATGGTCCTATTTTTCAACAAGATGTTTGTCCGTGAGGAAGATGTGAAATCGTAGATACAACATCACCAACAACTTAAGTATTTATTCAAGTATATAAGTAAAAAGCATCTACGATGCATGACAAAACAAACATCAACAAATGAAACTATTTATTTTCTCGGTTAACTTTTAAAATCATCATTTATACAAAATAAAACTCTCCTTTTAGAAACGTAAGTGCAATCGACGTTACATATGTAAAAGTATTTGGACCGAGCATCTATTTTTCTGGCATGATTATTATTTTGTTTGCTGGAGTATAATTTGAATCAGTTTTCGGTATTTTAACGTAGGTGAAGTCTTGAATTAAATACTTTGAAGAATCAATTCTGCTTTATTTTTTTCTTGGATGAAGTTATAATTTTTTTGGGGATTTAGAAAAAAAATCCAAAATACTAATTGGAAGGGCCCATGAAGGCAAGGTTACTGTAAATAGTCGGTACCACCGAAAAAATGATCTCCCGGGCCCAGGCCTGTTAGTCATCGAAGCTTGCCGGATTGGGAAATCTTCTTCTCGCCTTAATGGGCTATACTAGGCCATGTGAAACTACCAAGATCCAGTTGAAACCATTATACCTCTAAAAACATTGACACAATTTTCTCGTTCTCTCGAAAAAAGGAGCAGAATCCCTGCACACTTTGAAGCGTGAATGCCATTAACGCCGAGGCTGGAAGCATGTCGTACTCCACACCAGCTGTTAGCCTTCATGGCTTCTCTGGAGTAAACCCAGCCATAAAACGCTAACCGTGGAGTAGTGTCTTTCATGCTTGTCAGTTTGTGCGTGTTTCGACGCTAGATCTGTAGCACGTTGTTCTACGGCCATGTAACCTGTTGTTGCCGAGAGAGAATTTTTGCTCCGAGCTCCAGTTATTCTGGTATTTTTATAATTTTAAAATACTATTTAAATTTTCAAAAATCTAAAATAATTCACATGAATACATACACATGTTATCTACATGTATGTATAAGTTTGATAGATAATACATTTTATTTTAGGCAACAGAAAAATCACAAATTCACGGCTCTGAAAAGGTAAGAGAAAAGAACTCAATTTACTTGCTACATTTGTCTTTCTTTTTTCAGATCGCGTGTGAAAATATATTTCACCCCAAACGTGTTTGAATGCTTTTTTCAGAATTTTTCGAAACACATTTTTTTTATATATAAAAGGAGACAACACGAACTAAGGATTCAAAGTGACTTTTCGGGTTTTGCCGCTTTTTACCACATCGCCAAAGTACTCCCACATAGTACCGCTACTCTCAGTAACCGTTTTACTTATCATGTTTACCATGCAAGGAAGAAAAAAACGGTTTCATTAGGCAGTTGTGCTGCCGGTGGCACAAATAGTTGGAGCGGAGATTTTTGGCTCCTGTGATCATGATCCATTGAACCTTTATTTTTCTGTATAAGTTAAAAATCATATTTATAATCTTCAATAAAATATTTTTTACATGTTCTTCATTGATGTATCCCACAAACATGGAAAATCTCAATTTAAAATACTTTGTTACACAAAAATAACAAATGTGTGAATCTGAATATAGTGAATAGTGCACATGTACAAATTGTGTAGGCAAAAATATTAAAGAAAAATCTTTGTGATTTTACATGCTTGTATTATACATCATTGACTACAGCCGGTTTTTTTCTTTCACATTTTTTTGATTTTTTTAATTTAACAAATAAGAAGATCGGTGGATCTCAGGAACCAAAATGACTAGTATATGAAATAGATGGGGATATTTTCTTCCATCCCAACTGTCCGTGGGGACAGAAACCGGAGATGGTTAGTGTGGAACCGGAGCTAAAGAGTACGGCCTAAAACTCAAGGGAGCCCCACGGAGCACCCAATAATATTCGTGTACTCGTGCAATAATTCGTGACACCACCATCATTATCACTACTAGGGGATTAGGCGCGGACTCCGCCGCGCCCGTGGTTTTTTTTTTTTGAATTTTTCGATAGTTTAAATTTGAAAATTGGTGTAGGTTGGAAGTTAGTCGCACTTTTGAAATGTTTTTAAATTTAAAAAATGTTGTAGGTCGGAAGGGAATTACACTTTTGAAATGTTCAGAGTTTAAAAGTTGGTTAAATTAGAAATGTACTAATGTCTGAATTTACTTCACGTTCGTAAAGTGGTTGGTTTTGAATTTTTTTTTAAATTTGTGGAGGGTTTAAATTTGAAATTTGGATTGAAATGCTGTAGTACGGTTTTTTTTTTCCAAATGTCGGAAAATTTGAAGTTCTTGAACCTTTTTTGTTTGTCATAAGTAGTTAGTTTTATAGTTTGAAAATGTTTAGGTTTAAAATTTTGTGCATTTTGGAAAGTTATTAAGATTTCACTAATGATGACGTTGGTACAGTGGTCAGATGTGAAAGATTTATAATTTTTTTAAGTACTGAAATTTGGATTTTGAATTAGAATGTTTCAATGTAGTTGTAATTCATTAGTGAAAGTGTGCACTTCAGTAAATGTTCAAATTTATAATTTAGTGGAATCTTTTAAAAGGCTGAGTTTGGGAAAATGTTTGTATTTTAAATTGATCAAATTTGGGAAGTCTAACGTTATGAATTGTTAGCACTGTTGTAAAATTATTAGATTCGGAAGAATGTTAAAATTTTGGGAGGTTCAAAATTGAAATTTATATTAATGCTGAAATTTTGGAAGATTCAAAATTGAAGTTTAGATTTAAATGCCCTAATACGCATGTGGTTTGTGTAACAAATTTATCCAAATTTTGGTGAGCACAAAATGTTGGAGTTTTTTTTTATTTTTTCCTTGTCATAAGTATTTTTCACTCGAATTATTTGGAATTGTTTTGGATTATTTTTTTGCCTAAAAATGGATTTTTTTCCAAATTTTTTGTTGCAAAAAAAAACTGACATGTGGGCCCCTGTGACGTCACGCTGACGTCACAGGGGTTGGATCTGGTCGCTCCGCCCGCGGCGGCGTCGAGCTCGTCGGCGACGGTCCGGCGGGCTCCGGGACGCGCACGTCCGCCTGGTCGACGCGCAACGAAGCGGGGAGGCGGGGTACGGCGGCGCCGCCCCGTTTTGGTCACCGTCGCGGCGCCGGAGACGTGCGGGACGCGGCGGAGATGGCCGTGCACGGTGGCGGCGATTACTGCGAGCTGGTGGCCTCCCGGGAAGCGGCACATGGCGAGGAGGTGGCGGCGACGACGGCGCAGCTCGCCGTAGTCGTCGATCTTGCCGGGGTGCAGTGGAACGGCGAGGAAGCGCGGCGGCGGCCGCCGGCGACGCGACGTTCGCGAGAGAGAAAAGGAGAGGAAGGGGGGCTCGCGGCGATTTTGCGAGGAAGTCCCTGAGGTTTCTGCAAATTGCCGATTGGTCCTTCCGCGGGGGGGGGGGGGTTCGCAAAAACGGCGGTCACTGGCTGGAACCGGCGCCACCGGCCGGTGACCGGTACGCGTGTCGCGCCCCGATTGGCCAAAAATGTCGATGAACAGTGCGGCGCGGGATTGTGGGCGACGTGGGCTGATCACGGCCGTCCGTCGCGCCGATCGGACGGCCAGCGGTTTCCGGCGACGTCGGTTTCTTCCCTCTTTTGCACTTCAGTAAATGTTCAAATTTATAATTTAGTGGAATCTTTTAAAAGGCCGAGTTTGGGAAAATGTGTGTATTTTAAATTGATCAAATTTGGGAAGTCTAACGTTTTGAATTGTTAGCACTGTTGTAAAATTATTAGATTCGGAAGAATGTTAAAATTTTGGGAGGTTCAAAATTGAAATTTAGATTAATGTTGAAATTTTGGAAGATTCAAAATTGAAGTTTAGATATAAATGCCCTAATACGCATGTGATTTGTGTAACAAATTTATCCAAATTTTGGTGAGCACAAAATGTTGGAGTTTTTTTTTTCTTTTTTCCTTGTCATAAGTATTTTTCACTCGAATTATTTGGAATTGTTTTGGATTATTTTTTTGCCAAAAATGGATTTTTTTCCAAATTTTTTGTTGCAAAAAAAACTGACATGTGGGCCCCTGTGAGGTCACGCTGACGTCACAGGGGTTGGATCTGGCCGCTCCGCCCGCGGCGGCGTCGAGCTCGTCGGCGACGGTCCGGCGGGCTCCGTGACGCGTGCGTCCGCGTGGTCGACGCGCAACGAAGCGGGGAGGCGGGGTACGGCGGCGCCGCCCCGTTTTGGTCACCGTCGCGGCGCCGGAGACGTGCGGGACGCGGCGGAGATGGCCGTGCACGGCGGCGGCGATTTCTGCGAGCTGGTGGCCTCCCGGGATGCGGCGCATGGCGAGGAGGTGGGGGCGACGACGGCGCAGTTCGCCGTAGTCGTCGATCTTGCCGGGGTGCAGTGGAACGGCGAGGAAGCGCGGCGGCGGCCGCCGGCGACGCGGCGTTCGCGAGAGAGAAAAGGAGAGGAAGGGGGGCTCGCGGCGATTTTGCGAGGAAGTCCCTGAGGTTTCCGCAAATTGCCGATTGGTCCTTCCACGGGGGGTTTCGCAAAAACGGCGGTCACCGGCTGGAACCGGCGCCACCGGCCGGTGACCGGTACGCGTGTCGCGCCCCGATTGGCCAAAAATGGCGATGAACAGTGCGTCGTGGGATTGTGGGCGACGTGGGCTGATCACGGCCGTCCGTCGCGCCGATCGGACGACCAGCGGTTTCCGGCGATGTGGACGAATGAGAGGCTGCGGTTTCTTCCCCCTTTTATATATAGTAGAATGGCTACTCTACAAGCTTGGCACCATCATGGGTAATGATCGCAACCGAGGAGCGTATGTAGATTAGGTGTGGGCTTGCCGGCGCTGCGGTGGTGGAAGCGATGGTGTCGGTGAAGCTTTTGCGGGCGGTGGTGTTCCCCTCCGATGGTGCGGCTCCGAGGAGCTTCGCCGCGGATCTGCCGTCTCACCCTGGATCGCGGCTCTGCGGAGTTCTCGACAGGGTTTCCCCTTCGCCGGAGGCCGCGGGATGGCGGATCCGGCGTCTGACGACATGGAGGTTGCGGTTGCTTGCGGTCAAGGTGGCGCCGTCGTTTGTTGAGCAGGGTGGAGGTGCTTGCACCGAGGAGCGTCGACTTCTTCTTCGCGTTGGGGAGCCTCCCAGTTCATGCTATCGGAGGTGCTGCGGGAAGTTTCGCCGGCGTAGCGTCGTGCTCGACGAAGACGAAGCCAGAGCTCGGAAGGACCTACTTGTAATTTTTTTGTTTTCTAGGCTTTTCTGTAAGAATCTTGGCGGGGTGTAACTGCAATTTCCCTCGCAAAAAAAAATTTGATCGCAACCGAGTTATATTCGA
The DNA here is from genome assembly GCA_947311845.1 of Poa pratensis. Taxonomy (NCBI): domain Eukaryota; kingdom Viridiplantae; phylum Streptophyta; class Magnoliopsida; order Poales; family Poaceae; genus Poa; species Poa pratensis. Next base: position 23,511,967 of record CAMZMU010000115.1, on the reverse strand, counting down.
ACGCACTTGGCTTCTACTACTACGCACGTAAGGCCCGCTCATACAAGTAGAATGATACATCATACCCGACCCGTCGTCCCGTCCCTTGGCTTGTAATGCAGGATGGCGACCCCTCCAATTGCAAGCAACACCAGACAAAGTTGTCTTGAGCACTTTGAATTTACAAGTACGAAGCAGCTGATTATATATCCTGCAAATACTCAAAGAGAACGTCCACTTCCACCGCCACTCGTCCATATTATTTAATATTGTGACTGACATGTTAGCGATCATGATTGACCGACCCAAAAAAGATGAGCACATCCGGTGGATGGGAGCCTATCTATCCTCCAATATGTAGATGATACAATTCTATTTATGAAACACGATCTTGATAAAGCCATGAACCTAAAATTAAATTTATCAGCGTTTGAGCAGTTATCTGGGTTAAAGATTAATTTTCATAAAGGTGAATTGTTTTGAACTGGCGAGACCCAGGCCGCAGCCGCTCAATACACCGAATTTTTCGGATGTGAGCAAGATTAGGTATATGGGGATTCCAATACATTATAGAAAATTAACTAATGTGGAATGGAAACACGTCGAAGAACAACTGCTATCAAGACTCAGTAGTTGGAAAGGAACGAAAGGTTGGTTCTCATAAATTCAGTACTAAATAATATAGTACTGTATATGATATCATTCTTTTACCTTTTAAAAGGGTCTTACAAAGATTAAATTACAAGATTTTTTTAGAAGGAGATAATGAAAAAAAATATCGATTAGCTAAATGGAACGTGGTATGCCGACCCAAAGATCAGTAAGGATTGGGTATTCATGACTGATATGTCAAGAATACAAGTCTCCTCAACAAGTGGTTTTTTAAGCTTCTTACTGAAGATGGTGCTTGGCAAACACTCATGAAGCATAAATACATTGGCACAAGTGCTTTATCACATGTCTATTGGAAACCTGGTAATTCACACTTTTGGGGCGGCCTAATGAAGTAATGGCGACGAAGAAACACTTCTTCCGCTTTGACGTATGTAAAATTAGGGATGGATCATACACTAAATTTTGGGAGGACAAATAGTTAGGAAATACCACCCTCCGAGAATAATATTCAGCTCTATACAACATTATTCGTCATAAAGGTGATACCATAGCCAAGGTTTTTAATGAAAAAAATTGTTCTCTTTATGCAATTACTCTATTATGCAGTTACTCTATCGTTTAACAAGTTTTCTTCGTTCATGGTCCATATTACAACGGGTGGAATAACGAGACCTTTTTACGGAGGCATGTGCCCGAATGGAGGGAACGACGAGATATATTTCTATCCAATATGGATGGCCAATTGATCTTTGAATTGGTCATCCTCAGGCATAGGCGTCTTACAGTTTATTCCATGTAATTCTGCTGTTGCTTTTAGCTTATTGTTTTGTTCTGAGATTTACGGTTGTGTGCATCTTATTTAATATGCAGATACCGGGCATATTTTAAATAATAAAAATCTTTATAAAAAGAAACTTCCACCGCCACGCCAACGTCGTGTAGAATGCGCTTACCGCAGCACCCACGTACTGGACCAGCAGCGGGAGATGGATGCCTTGGCCGGCGCCGCACAGCTGTCTCGCAGCCACATGCCATGCAATGCAGATAAGGTTAGAAGGTGAGATGGACTCGGCACACCACGGCTGCACGTACAGGTCGAGCTCAGCTCGCTAGCTGCCTGTCACTCTTCCAGTCGTACTGGTTTCAGTTACGCACAGCTCACCTCCAGGCCAGTGGAACCGACAACCGGGTCTACGTTATTTATTTCCTCGTCGATCGCCACCACAGAATTGCCCTCCAAATTTTAAAAATGGACTAGGATAGGAACATCGGGCTCCTTGGCAATTAATTTTGTTGCATCAGAATTGGAACATTCTTCATGGAGGAGTATAGTATATTCTACACCAGGAGATTGTGGTCTCCAGCTGTTGGATGAAACATTCTGGGCGTGCAACAACCACAGCACTTGGTAAACTTATCACACAAGTTTTCGTCTCTTTTGACAATTTTTGCTTTGAAAAGTTCGTCATGCGTCATCAAACTCGTTGAAAGAAAGAACAATTCATTCTTGACCAGATGCCGGAATCTAGATGCAAACTTTCTGTCAGGCACAAAAAGCTTCACATCATGTGACGTTGTCGATCATGGGCAGCTTCACCTTTGCCGGTGATAAGCAGGACCGGTTGACCAGATCAACCCGTATCTGGTGCAAGGATGATCGGCGACATGAGTACGGATTGTTTCCAATCAATGGCGTTTTGGCTTCTTCCTCGATCAATCGTGCACACGAGAGAGTACATAGCATCATGCTAAGACAAGGTCAGATCCGCCACACGAGCACCAAAAATTTCATACAAAAGAATGGGGAGGCCTGGGAATGAATCCTGATTCCCAGGTCAAGAAGGCTATATCTACACATTCTAACGGGACCAGAAGCCCCTCCCTCTCTCGAGATCTCATCAGCGTGTCAAACCTCGGCCGAGAGCTTCGACGCGGCGGTACCATCCAAGAATCCCATGGTGTCAATCACCGTCATTTAAGATCTATCGTGTCCATGTTTACAGCTTTTCACTCAACCTGCTCGCCTATGAGGTCAAGGCCTACTAACAAGAAGGAGATGCCCTGGAACAGGAGGAAGTAGAAGTGTATGCCCTGCTTCGTGAGCAAGCTGCGAGCGGCCGCCGTCAGGAGGAGCAACGACAGGGCGAGCTCCTTTTTGTATATCCGGTTGTGCTTCTTCTTCTTGCCATCCGTCTTCAGACCCGATTGATCCTCCTTCATCAGCTCGTCCAGGTTAGGCGCCGAGCCGGTTTTCTGGAGTCTCGGCTCCTTGGGCGGGATTGCCAAAGCTATGAGGTCACCCTCCGATGATCGGCCCGACTTCTTGGTCACCACCCACTCGTAGGCGCTTCCGAGCTGGAAAAGGCCAGAGATCATGGCGTTGAACTTGGTCACTGACATGGTGTTCTCGAAGAGTAGGTATGGGATGATGAAAGGGAAGGACTTTGGAGACGGCAAGATGTTGAGTAAGGACATCAGGGCAGGAATGTAGCATACGACCCAGTCAGGGAGCTCCGCTTCGGGCACGAACATCGTCATCGGGAGGATGATGCAGAAGAGCGTGAAGGAGTAGAATGGTAGTATCAGCTTCCGGAGAAGGAAGAAAAGGAAGATCAAGTTGGCTTTCTTCCAAACCGAAATCTGCAGCAAAGTAAAACAGAGTAAATAAACAGCAAAATCGGTATTACATTAGAGAGAGGTAAACTGTTTCTACGGCAACAACAACAAAAAAAGGCAACAAGGTAAACCGAGTAGCATATATAAATATTCCTCCATACCAATACAAAAAAAAACTGATTTAACAGTAGGTCCTAAAATATATGGATAGAGCTTCTCAATGTTATATTGCAGTGTATCGAAGGCAAATGATGACAAAGCATAAGTGTAACCTAAGCAACCACCACAAATGGCTAGCACTAGAGGAGCGGTTTCACTGAATTGGGTATTTAAAGATCCTAATTTTCAAGAGCATCAACATTTCAGATTTTTCGCCAACAAGGGCATATCTCTAGGGTACTCTCTACGTCAGCATATCCAAATTGTCTGTCCAACTATGCTTAGGTACAATAAAAAGAGCATAACAATACCTTCGACTTGATGATGTCCGGTAAGCAAAGCCTGAATAGTTGCATTGGACCTGAATGCCACCGATGTTGCTGCTTCCTATAAGCCTCATATGACTCGGGTAATTCACATTGGCACTGTCAAAAGTATAACAAACAGTTCAGTTCAACTGAAATGGTAAACTAAATTACAGAGTTATGTGACAAGAAGATATTGGCCATATGCAATACCTCGAGATCATTGAGGAAGATAAACTTCCAGCCATGGAGATGCGCCCGAACTGCAATGTCCATATCCTCCACTGTTGTCCGCTCCAGCCACCCGCCCGACTCCTCCAATGCCTTGATCCTCCACACTCCAGCGGTGCCATTGAACCCAAAGAAATTAAGGAACACGCCGTTCACCTGCTGCTCCACCTCAAAGTGGAAACAGAGATTGATGTTCTGCAACCGAGTCAATAGATTCTCATCCGTGTTCACGAACGACCATCTTGCTTGCACCAGCCCCAATTCATGGTTGTCCTGAAAAGCCCAATTGATATATCAGAATTAGAATCCTGAAGTGATGACGGTTTGATAACAAAAACAAGGTACAAAATTCCCCTCAGTTTACCTTGAAATGTGGCACACTGCGTTTCAAGAAGTCTGGGTTAGGTTGGAAGTCAGCGTCAAAAATGGCAACAAATTCGTAATCCCTGACGTAGCTGCAGCCCATGGCCGACTTGAGGTTCCCAGCCTTGTACCCATCCCTGAGCACACGATGCCGGTAGAGAATCCGAGCCCCGTTCTGCTGCCACTTCGCAACCTCCTCTCTGATGAGTGACTGCGTCGTCGGGTCGTCGGAGTCATCCAAAACCTGAACCAGGAAGTTGGACCTCGGCCAATCAAGGTTGCACACGGCCGCAATCGATTGCTGATACACCTGAACGACGACCAAAATGGTTAAAAACTTGGAGAAATATAATGCATCTGCAGAGCAATAGCTAAGTTATGCAGCGGCGCTGACCTCTTTCTCGTTGCACATTGGTATCTGGACGAGCACCATGGGGTAGTAGCCGGCGTCAGGGTCCTCGGCGTCCGGCAGAGCCGCGGATTTGAGCTCCGGCTTGATGCGCTTCAGCTTGATGTAGAAGCAGCCGAGGCACTGGATGAGTCGGTCGGCGCTCTGGATGAGGAAGAGCACGACGCAGGCGTCGGTGAGGAACTGGAGCAGCGGGCCGAGGTAGGCGGCGCGGAAGCGCAGCCAGGAGCCGTAGAGCGACTCGAGGCCGATAATGGGGAGGGCCAGCGCGGAGGCGGCGAGGTTCCAGCCGTTGAAGTGCGCGGCCAGCTCGAGGGCGAGGAGGAGCATGGAGAGGACGAGGAAGGCCCTGATGCAGGCGTAGAAGCGGGAGCGCAGCACGGGGCTCTCCGCGCCCGCCGCGCCGGCGTCGGAGTCGGTTCGCCCGTCCCGCACCCTGCGCCTGGCGGCGGCGCCGAGCGCGACGGCCGCGGAGGCCAGGGACGCGAGGCAGCCGGCCGCGCGGTGCGCCTTGAGCAGCAGCACCCAGGTGATCTGCTTGGCGTTCTTCCCGCGGCCCCCCTTGCGGCGGCCACCGCCGGCGCCGACAAGAAAGTCCTCGTCGTCGTCCTCCGGCGAGATCTCGGAGATGGACCAGTTGGGGTTCTCCATCTTGACGACCACCGGCGTGCCCCGGTAGGCGTCGCCGCCGGGCCTACCGCCCCACAAGCCGCTCCATGGCGCCATGAATGGGCGGTCGAAGAACCCAAGTCCCTCCACCCGCTCCGGCCAAGGCCTGGACCTTTCGTTTTCCTGCCCCAAATTAGACGCCCACTCTACCACACACACACTATTCCTGGGGGCTCCCCTCCCTTCTTTTAGAGCCCTCCGACTCCACCACCGCAATCCACTCACAGAGCTCCACTACGCCGGTAGCTTACTCGCAGTGGCATTGGAAGTGAGGGTAAGAAGAGGGGCAGAGGAGATGAAGGCGGCGAGGCTGGGGAGGACGGACTGGGAACAGCTCAACGCGTCTAGAGAAAAAGAGATGGGCAGTATTTTAGGATGTTTCCTTGTCTCTCCGTGTGTTAATTTCCTTATTTTTCGCCGCATGCCTTTTTTGTTTTACTTTTTTTGGGTATGGTATCGTACGGTTTTTATTACGCTGAGAAATTTACGCAGCTCCTGTGTTTAAATGCGTGGGAGTCTTTACACTTTGGTCCGTGCATAAGAAAACAACATTACACGTGTCTTTTGCTTTAGTTTATTGTAGTTTACCCTAGAAGTTGTGAATTTTCTTTTCTGCATCATCTGCTTTTTCTTCTAACCCTCTTGACAAATTCAACTGTGGCCTTTGGGTAAGCAAGCTTGGGTTGGAAATGGCCATTCTTAGCTAAATACGGCAGCAGCTTTATATTTCCTCCTTTCCACTCTTTAACACGATGGAAACAGTAGTGACGCAGACAGGCCGTGGTAGTGTGCTTTGGCTTTGCACTTGGTGGCTCAAGTTTTCCCGCGTATGCCTAAAACACCCTTCTGATCATTTTTGTTTATAGAACGCTCCTTACACAACCACGGTTATGGCATATTCCATCATATTATGACGTGCTGTTTTGAAGGACGCATAATTGCATGTGTGGGGTGCAATCACGGGTACATAATTCAATCCATAGACCTACCAAATATGTACTGTTATTCTCGTTATTCTCACCTCCACATTTATTTTAGAATAAAAAGAAAAAAACACAGGTTTAGCGAGTATGTGCGGTCCGGTTACGAAGTTACAGAACGTGGAAAACGGGTCATGAAGCTGCCACGCGGTGAACGTTTTTGTCAATCCGTGACGGTGGCTGTTAGTCAGACTGTTTTTTTTTTAATAAAACACCCATTACGATTTTGTTCACCAAGTTAGCAAACTAACGGTCGTCTAAGCAGACACAACTTTGCGGATTATGCTACAAATCAACATATATGACTCTAAAATTGCTAACAAACTACATCATCCATCGAGAACTAGTGAGGATGCCATCCAATGGGCGTTGCAGCCGACAGCTAGTGGCCACCTTGTTTCTTCATGTGTAAGATCTCTATAAAAGTATTTAAGACTCTTAGCAACAATTTTCGTGGACATGCAGGCAAAGCATGAGTGAATAGTGTTGCATTTTGAATCCCGAGCTCCGTATCCCTCTTTTTTGAAAATGACACTTGTAAGTTTGAAATGATCAAGATTTTTCTTAATATGTAGTGTGGATCTGGGTAAGTGAACAATACATGTTTTAAAGAACTTGAGATTTGTTTTTATTTGTAGCTTAGAATATAACGAATTTTGTTTTGGATTTTTGCATTGTAGTAGAGTTTGACATTATATTCACCTAGAATTTATTTTCATTTTTTAGGAATTATAAATGCCATTTTTGAACATGGATATCCTAGGTTTTAACAAGTTCATTTTAAAACTCTGGCTCTTTTATACCGCATTTAAAAAGAGTTGTTCTCCACGGTTACAAAAGATACGTACTCGTTTAACCAAGTTTGTACAATCTGTCGAGATTATGTTGTGAATTTGTATGACATTCTAAAGGCATAGGATTTTGTGAATGTACGGTTGCCAAAGACAGACGTCGTGAAATCCACATTTTGTGTGCCCACCTCGATCTTGTGTTGTGAATCATGATCCTTCGTTGGCATGGTTTTATCCGTCAGCAACCGACTGAATTGGTAGCGAACTCAAGCCAGTTAAATTTTGATTCGCATGATCTTGTACGCCAAAAGTCCTATGTGTTGCACACGCACAGTGGCGGAGGACGGGAAAAAAATGAGGTCGGGCGAAGTTTAAAGGATATAAACGTTTTGCGAAAAAATGTGACAGAATACAATCAGATGCGTATGTATACAAACGTTTTTGCGTACGTATACAAAAATCAAGGTAGGGCGGCTGCCCTACTGGGTCCTCCGCCACTGCACACGCATAATAGAATGGGATGTTGGAAACAAAATAATTTCACACGAACCAAACTCGGCTCACGACCGGCGCACGTGAAGAATTGAAACCATCGGGGCTAGTTACTGTAGGTTCCAAGACGCTAATTAGCTGTCTTTACCTTACGAGGTTGCTCCTGCAAAACGGAGCTCGCCTCGCCTCTCTCACTCCCGCAGTGTAACAGAGACGCCCAAGGCCTATCGGACGGCTGACGCACCACCCCGACGCGGCCATTTCAAACTGAGTCGTCCGATGGACCTGCCCTCTTCCCTGACCGCCGCGTCGTCCACATCCACATCAGTAAAGAAAGCGACACCAAGGCGAGGGGAAAGGGCCCGGTAAAAGGCAAAGCGTGACGGGACGGGACCAGGCCGCGTTTCCCGTTCATCCATCCGGCGCTCCCGTCGTTCTGGGTCGGTGTCGCCGCGATCGTACGTACAGTACGTGACGAGCGGGCGGATCCGGGCGTCACGAATTGGATTTGGATGGAATAGTGGAGGAGACCGACCGAGCGCCGCGCTTGCTTGCTTGCGGAGGTTTGGAAAGAGCACGCGTGTGCCAATCAATGCCGCCATCAATGGGATCGCTAGCTGGGTGGGTAGGTGCGCATCTGCCCGGCAGAGCTTGCACGGCACGACAGTGAAGACCCCGTGTCCGTCCGTCGTGTAGGCGTTAGTGTAGCCCTGGCCCGCTCCCGACCATGGATCCACCGGTTCGTACTACGTTCGTGCCCATTAACGTGCCAGTGGATCAGGGACATACATGCTCCACGTCACTACATGTGCGTGCTACTTTTATACTCCGATTTCTGTATAATTATACTTCATGTTCCAGTGTAGTTTGCACTTCATGTTCTTTGTAAAATGTACACCGTCCTCTGTGTATTATATACTCCTAATTTTTTCTATTTACATACCCTTTTTCTGTGTAGTTTGTACTCCCTCTTTACTGTAGTTTGTACACCGTTCTTTATACTATCAACAGCTAATACTCTGTACTCGCTTGATATTCATGCATGTAACAGCTACCGTAGGCAGTATAACGAGACGCATCCGAGATAATGCGCCGTATGGGCCTAGAGCTTTACCAAGCAGAGCCATTGAGGCCGGTCATGCCCAACCGCTGTTCACTTAGCGATTTTGTTGGCGATCGATGAAAATTCACCAAGCAGATCTCTAAGCAATCCTTAAGAAGGCCCAAAGGCCAATTGTGAAATGACAATGAATGAAGAGGTGATCAACCGACTCGCTAGTTCTCTTGCATAAAAGGCAAATGTCATAATTTGGCCAACCACGCTTGGCTAGGCGATCTGCCGTCCATAGACGGTTTTGGAGTGCTAGCCATGCGAAGAATTTGATTTTAGGAGGGGGCCAAAATCTTCCAAAACACATTTTTCATATCGGAGGAGATTTTGGAGAGCCGCCTTGTCTTGACTGCCAGGTGGTTCCAACTTCGAATTAGCGTTCGTTGCGATTGCATGCAAGATGCATTGGCCGCCGTTTAGCTTTACTACTTTCGTGATGCATGAAAGCATTTTTATTCTCTCGTAACAGGCCATAGTATCATCTTATTACCGGATCCGAGGGCACTACAGGAAACTTTACACCTAGACTGACTGAACATGACGATGATTCAACTGGTTTTTGTCTCTGTAGCGGCAACATGGGCGCACGTTGTTAGCTCGCGAGTGAAAATACTACAACCGCGGAGTACTCCCTCCGTTGCAATGTTCTAACTAGATCACATGTTGACTACTAGGTGTAAAATTAAATAAGTGTACATACACATTAAAACATGTCCACAAACATCTAATACATACGAATGTGTACAAAAGGTAAAATATCTTATACTCCGTATTTAGGAACGGAGGGAGTACAATACAGTTGGTGGCACTTGAGTATGTATAATTATTTGGAATTCCTAATTATTTACCGTTGAACCTTGCCGGTCGTTCCCTGCTCGATCTCGGCCGCGGTTTGGTTCGTTCATCGCCGGCAGTCGGCTAACGGAATGGTCAAGGGTGCATGTCGTTCCGTACATCACTGGCCCATAGCTGGAAGCATGGCCGGGCTTGTTTGAGCGGCGTGTCAGAGTGACGCCCGCCGATCGATCTGTGTGCATTTCTTCGCCGTGCACAGCTCTCGCCCGGTTCGCGGCCGCGGTATGAGGAAGCAGCGACGACTCATGGGAACCTCCGCGGCTAGGTGTCTTCTCAAAGCCACGAGCTCGTGTCGCATGTGCCTCAAAGGAAAGAGAAAAGAAAGATGTGCAGTAAAGAAAAGGCGACGAGGCCCGTGATTAGAGACGGATCACCCGGGGGAGACAGCGGCCCATCCCGGGTCACTTATTTACATGTCCCAGGATCATAACATGCGTAGGGACCGTCCTTGTCCTGGTCTGATTTTAAAGGAGGCTTTGCCGATATGTTTTTCGCCACATTCACCGGCTCTCCTTAGCGACCGATCCCTTCTCCTTTTAGAGATCACCAAACACGTTTTCAAGTAAATTTATCTTCCCCATGTCGAATTTCGAAAGTCATTGATTCGAATCCATCCTCTCTTGCATCTACACCCTCTCCTCCGCCGGCGGTAGCACACCCACGACCGCCTTCGCCGGCCAACCCAAGCGTCGGAGAACTGCTGGCAGGACAGCGCGTTGGGCACCAACTGCCCTGTTCTGTCCAGGTCAAACTGGACAGTGGACATATGAGCTCTAGGTGAAGACCAGATTGGCAGCTTCTTCTACTTCCCCTCCACCGGGCGCTTGTGCCCCACGTGACCATGTTAGCTCGGGAAGCAATATCTGGCTCTTGGTTTCTCGATGCCGTCAAGCTTTCCTGGGTGGCGGATACAGATGTCCCACACGTAGACAATGCGACAGAGAGTAGACATCTAGGGGGGAAGTAGGTTGTTGCCATGGTCACCGTGATGCAACACCACGGACGCGGTGGACGCCGCAGTCGACCGGATGGACGACAGGGACGCGGTCGAGCCATCGAGCGCCGTGGATGCAGTCGAGCGTCGCCTGTGGACACCGTAGCGCTGCTCTGCTTCGTTTATGTCATTGCCTCCTGGTTGCCTTCACCTGATGCTGTAAGTTTCTGAAATGACATGATGCTGTAGCAAGGGAGAGATACGGAAATAAGCTGGAAAACGCAGCTGGCCCAGAGAACAAACGAGATCAACGGGCTTGGCTTGATCTAATTTTGATCTGGTTTGGCCGAGGGAATACAAGATCGTACTCCGTACATGCAACGTATAATTTTTTACACCCAATCAAGTGCAGAAATATTTTTACGAGTAAACAGAGAAGCTGCTCATCTTGAAAATTATCTATGTTGGATCAGAAAGGGGCTTTCATTTGTTATCTTATTTGCCCTATTTTTCTTTTAACAATTTTGCAACTGTCATATTGAGATAAACAAAGCAATGTCTTCGATGTTTACTATATCTACGGTTGGATTCAAAAATACTTTGAGTATTTGTTGGCCCTTAGATATGAAAGTAAAGTTTGGTGCTGCATCCCTGTTTATCTTGCAGGACAGAATGTGTAGAAACACCCCGTGTGGATATATAAATATGAAATAATTAACTATGAACTGTTCAAATTCCGCGGGGATATATAGATATGAAATAATTAACAATGAACTGTTCAAATTTCATTAGCGTTGTCAGTGTCAGAATATGTAGACATGAGATGCATGTGTGGAATGCGTTTTCATTAATGTAGAGAACAATTTTTTATAAAATTGTATTGTATTCCAGTCGGAGCTTAACATAATTCTATAAAAATAAATAAAAGGGATAATATTACAAAATCATATTTCCAACGTGTAAAATAGGGCCGCGTTTATCCCAACACAATCATAAGCTGCATGGGACACTCTATGAATTAAAATAATATATTTTAATTAATATCTCTATTTTTAGGTCCTTTGTTCCGTGGAAACGCGACGGGCATCCAACTACAAATAATTACCCCTAAGTAATTTGTTTGTTTCATATACACCGATTTTCTCGTGTCTTGCATTTAATGCCTGACAATTTTTCTATCGAATAAATAAATGAATTTATACGAGACACAAGGCCACACTATATATATTCACATGTGAAAGACCTAGATTTGACATTGTATATATTTGTCATGTATTCACCCGTAGCAACACACGGGTATTGTGCTACTCACTCCGTCTCAAAATAAGTGTCTCAAGTTTGCACAAAAGTGGATGTACCTATACATGTTTCATGTCTAGATACATCTATCTTTTGACAAATCTAAGACAGTTATTGTTGGACGGAGGGAGTAGTATTTTTATGTCCCAGGATCATAACATGCGTAGGGACCGTCCTTGTCCTGGTTTGATTTTAAAGGAGGCTTTGCCGCTATGTTTTTCGCCACATTCACCGGCTCTCCTTAGCGACCGATCCCTTCTCCTTTTAGAGATCACCAAACACGTTTTCAAGTAAATTTATCTTCCCCATGTCGAATTTCGAAAGTCATTGATTCGAATCCATACGCGACATCTATGGCCGCCGCGTTTGAAGTTTTCTTTCTTTATTATTATGCGTGATCGACTGAACTAAACCACGAGGCTCGTGGTCGGATCAGCGACACCCGACTACAATTCCCGGAGCGGCCGGGTGAATGATTAAAAAGCGCAGAGAGGCAAAGATAGTAGTACATGTCGCCGAATTCTGTTTCAGTGATGAGTAAACAAAAAGGGACATCTGGCTCGAACCACGTTCTGTCAAGACCCGAATAAGCACCGGCGACTGCTTTCTTCCGAGAATCACTGACGACTATTATACGTACTAGACAGCACACGGCCGGAGAAGCAACAGGCCCCGATCAGCAGGGGCGGAGCCAGGATTCAGACATAGGGGGGGCGAAAAGTCGACGACCATCAAAGTGAATAAACATAATAAAATATTAAGTCCGAAATATATTACTGAAAATCCATATAAATATCCAAATATATATATGCTCAACCCTTGGAAACAAATCTAATAACATTATTAGCGCTGGAAGTCGAACCAATCCGCTTTAGAAGAAATCTACTCCCTGATGGTCCTATTCTCTTCATCTTTTAGCACAACAAAATGATAAAAGACACCTTTTAATAAACTAATCTACTGGTTTATTTGCTAATGAATCAGATCAAGTGACTAAGATTTTAATTCGCTCAAGACAGTGTTGACGATATAGAACAAACAAGAGTCACCTCATACCTTCAGGTGTCCTGGAGCAATGTTGAACTCTTTGTCTCTAATTACTAGCAATCCAGCCGCGGGCGCGGGCGCTGGAGCGGAATTACGCGGCGAACGCAGAACGGCGGCAGTGGCGACGGCGAGCGCCCTAGGTCTTAGCAAGGAGATGAAGAGACGGAGAGGCAGAAAAGCAGGCATAATTTCGATCGATTAGATTGATCGGTTGGGGTTTGCGTCCATACTTCACGATGGCCTAAGCCTGATACGTGGGTTGTTGTGTATTGGGCTTAGTTACCTCTGTATGCAATGGATCAATTAGTTAACAATGGGCTAATTAAGTGTGATTACATCCGGCCATTAGCACACAGCACACTGCACTACACACACGTTTGACGCAATGATCGTATGCAGTACAGTATATATCTCTAGTATTACCTACTGAAAATCCTTGAGGGGGGCAAAAGGTTGGGGGGGGGGGGGGGGGGGGGGGTCGGACCCCTGCTAGCCCCCCTGGATCCGCCCCTGCCGATCAGGTGTATGCACGCAGGCGTCCAACAGGGAGATTCTTCTTGTCAGAACCGGCAAGTTACCGGCGACAGATTAGGCGCTTGCAAGAACCGGTGATCATAGCATCTCCACTCGCGGCGCCCAAATGTGCGACCAAAGGCTGTCCGGATAGGCCCTTTGGGCGCCGTCCGGACTGACTTGCCCATTTGGACGCCCTCGCTCTCCACTCGCGACGCCCAAACATTATTCATATATGAAATTTTGATACGAAAATGCATATATTTCATTGAAATTTCATTCGAACTAACATAATTCATTTAAATTTAGATCTAGACCTAGATCTAGTAAGTAGGGTGGTATGCCGGGCACCCGCAGTTGGGGCAGGCGCCGGCCCTTACGGCGGCGAGCACAGGACCCCGGCGGCAGTCCGAGTAGAGGCAGCAGAGGTAGCCGGTGGTGGAGGTGGTGGCGGCGGAGCTGGAGGTGGTGACGGTGGAGGCGGTGGCGGCGGCAGAGGCTATGTCGGCATCGATGGCGAGCTGCATGTGGCCGGGATCCCACTCCGGTGTCGGTGGCCAGTCCCCTAAGCCGTCATCATCACCATCGACCTCCTCCGCCTCTTGTTGAGGTTGCGGCGGAGGAGGTTGCACGCGGCCTCGTTCCGATCTTGCGCGACGAGCCTGCTCCACCGCCTTGTAGCGAACCCTCTCCCGTTCCATGCCCACTGCGAAGTCCTCGTCGGTGGTTGTGAGGCCGTCGTCGTCGGAGTCTTCGAGCCAGTCCGCAGGCGGCTCGGGGGCGAAGAAGGAGTGGAGGCGGTAGGCGTGCTCGAGCTCGACCTGCTTGTCCCAGTACGTCGAGTTCGGCTCGAACTTGGGGTCGTCGTGCAGCTCCGGCGCCATCGTCCCCATGCACGAGGCGACGTAGTCGAGCCGCGCCTGGCCAGCCAGCATGGGTGCAACGGGGACGTGCACTGGGTTCGTGGCCCATCCCTCGGGGAGGAAGCAGTTCACCGGCACCGGCGTGTTAGTGCGGACGAGCTCGCGCGCCTCGGCTTCCGTGAGTTGGTTCGCCGGTGGCGGAGGAGGCGGTGGAGGAGGTGGCGTAGCGTTGACGGCCGACGAGCCTGCCTCCTGCGATGGCCAACCACGGCGAGCCATGGCGCTCTGCCAAGCCTGGCTGTCACGGCGGCGACGACGGGCCTCCGTCTACGCTCGTCTCTCTTCCTCCGTGGCGCGCCGGGGAGAGGCCATGGCTAGGTGTGGGATGGAGATGGCTGTGTGAGATGGTGGAGACGGCGAGGAACCCGCTCTATATAGCGACCGGGGAGGCGAACGGATGATGTCGCCTTAACTCCGGCCGTCCAACGGCTCGCCTGCCACACCATTAACGGCTCGCCTGCATTGACGCCGCCGTGGCGCAGACGCTTCCTCGCCGCAGAGCGAAGCGACGCGTCGCTGTGCCCGGCTGGGAAACCGAGACGCCGCCCGGTATTAATGCAGCATCTTGTCTCACTGCCAGGCGTGGCCCGCGCGTCGGGAGCCGACGTGGCATCGCGGTTCCTTCTGTCCGGGGCCGCTCTAAGCCTTCCCAAGTTGAGGGCGTGGGCTAGTCGTGCCGGACACAAAACTGGGCCTCGCCGGACCGAATTCGCGTTTGAGCGCCGCGAGTGGGCGCCCCAAACCTCGATGACGGTGCATGATATCGTGTGCAGTGGCTGCTCGTGTGTCACCGGATTCACGGAATAAGTTGTTTTTTTAGCACAAACATATCTGATGCGGCAATAAAATCATCGATGGTTGAGGAAAAATCATCGGAATCGCTATATCATAGTGTTGTACTGAATATTTTAGATAGTGAAAATTGACACAGTCGACTACGTTTCAGAATGTTGAAGTCGATACTTTTGGACGCCGATTATGCTTCACCCTACTTTTTTTTAGGGTGTGTTTGGTTTTATGATGAAGTGTAATGGGACCATTCTGCAGCTAGAGGCAATCTTGTGTTTTTTTTAAGATGTATGCCCCTAGGCATATTACTTGTATTCATAATAGTAACGATGCAAAATCGAAACAGATACAAGCAACATAAAATAAGGAGAAAACAACCGGTTATACTGTTGCCAACTGCCTTCGCCACAACTATTAAGTACATGCGTCCTTCGTCGTTGTCGGAGAAGAAAAGCACTCGCAACTGTTCCACATCTTGACCCTGAAAAAACCCCTAGCCATAAGGCATTAACGAGCCGTCATTGCCACCAGCGCCAAAAGGCTGGACCTAGCCCGATAAGGAACAACGACCGGGGAAGCCCTCCGAGCCTCTTCAATGCCAGATACGGGGCCAACGCCACCCCGCTCTTCAATTGACGGCTGGATCCCCCACAATCTTCCGCAGATACACAACAAAAATCACCATTGCACTCTAAGAGAAGCCCATCCCCGTCGTCACGCCAATACGCAACGCCAGATCGAAGCCACTCCAACAGCTTAGACTCCACGAGCATCTCGCCGACGCCAGTAACACCTCCGACAAGCAGGGGCACGGGCTGAAAGACCATTATTCCTACTAGCACCATCGACATCAGCCCCACCATGACGTCGACAGAGGAACTCAAAAACCTAGTCCTAAAGACACGCACGGATGAGGGTTGAAGCTCTCCTCCCCCTCGCGACACCAAGACAGCGATCAGAGGGGAAGGGGAGTAGCGGTAACACCAGCGATCGACCAGAACTCTGAAACCGCCTCCACAAACGACTGTAATAGTTGGGAGAGACGAAGCGGTATGACGCCTTCAACTCTCGGCAATCTTGTGTTTGGTTATGAAGAAGGAATAGAACTGACTGGTTCCACCAGAGGGAATATAACTCTTATATTGCGGAATGGAACTTGATGGCTACGATCACCGAAACCCTTGGCTAACCTGAAAAATAAACATGCCAACCCTATCAGGGCAAAGAAGGCAAGGAGGCATCAGCTCAGATCTACATCACCGTGACGTATAAAAAATCAATTTTGTTGCCAACTGTTATATGATGAGTCCATGTCTAATCTATTTTTGACCTGAAAAGTCATATTTTGGCCATCAAATCCATGGATATATTTGCAGTATGGTGATGTCCAAATTTTTAGTGTGTTAATTCTTATTGCTAAAATATTCTTGTTTTGGTGGTGGATGTGTATTTGTTAATGCTTCCAAAAATATAAACAAAATGATGCTGGATTTTTTTTCCGAAATGGAGGATAAGCTCCTGCCTCTGGATCAAAATGATGCACACTACTTTTATTAATAAGAGGGAAAACATGACACCAAAGCCTTAAAAGGAAATATATAAATCAACCGGAAAGCCACCGTCCAGGCGATAACTTGTTACACCTATAAGACTGATGAATGTGTGGACCCGTCGGAGCCAAATACCCTGACCTCACACATGTATGCACATCATCAAAATCCAGAGGCCGCAACCGAAACTACCCAAGAACACGCCGAAAGCACAAACCGCTTCAACCGACCCTCAACACGCACCACATGCGCACACTTTGATTAGTGTGGTGCTCCAAATACATGTAATATCACCATTCCAATGAAAGAGGTGAGCTGAAATTAATTCTAGCCATTCCAATTCCTCCAAACATACACAAAATAGAACCATTCCATTACAACTTTTTGATCCTACCTTAAACCCAAAGCTAAACACACCCTTAGTCTCTAGGCATTTTCTACGCCTAATATGTGCGGTCGAATGTTTATGTTTATGAAGAAAATACATGAATTCCATATTGCTATAGAGCTGATATAAGATATCTCGCAAAAAAGGTGATATGTGCTTACTCAAAACTTCACATCAAGAGGATAAAAGCAATTGCAACTAGTCGACACACATCATCTGAATAGTCAGAATGCACATAACCGACAAGAAAGAATAAAATAAGACGAATGGAAAATTACAAAGTTCTACATCCTACGCCGCCATCCTTGCGGGGTAAAAGGTAGCCTTCAACACCTACTGTCAACGGTTTGCGGTGTTCTGTTTTCTCTAGAACAGACCAACACCAGAAGCGGTGTTCATATTAAAAACTTAGAAGCGACATATTTTTTTAGTATTAAAAACAATATCATCTACACAACGACCATAATAAGGGAAGGCATCCCACCGTATGAGGATTCTATCCTTGCGATCTATGTCTCCTAACTAGTTACCAAAAAAATGCAGCACTGAGATACAAATACAAATTTTATCTTCTTAGATAACTAACCATATAGAACGCGCATATTTGCATTGAACGAATAAGTGGTCTATATTCTCATTATAATGACAGAAGTGACACTTCTTACTGTCTGCCAGTTGCACTCTGTGATGTTTTCATTGATTAGATATACGACGTAAATATTTTAATTCTCAATGCAACATTCATTTTCCGAATGTGCCTATTTTGTATGATCGTTGCATCAAAGTGGATTAGTTCCTTTTTACATGGAGTCTAGTGGGAATAGTCCATTCTCTTGCAGATTCTAACGGAATAGCGTCAATTAGATCGAAAGCGACCATCCTTGGAGGACATTTCATGTTGTTCCCAACACCTCTACACAACTTTTGTTATGTGCAATGTGATACAAAGCTGGATATTGGTCGCGTAGATGTATATTTTCAAACCATGAATCCTCCCAAAAAACAAATCACCGAGTCGTCCATAATCAAGAAATATCTAAAACAGAAGAAATATTTTATCGACGCTATCAGAGTTGCTCAAAAGTGTGAAAACTCTTGTTTTCGATAAGGCCAGGAAATAACCTTTAAGCCAACATACTTCCTCCTCGCTAGGTTTGGATATCCCGTCTTCAGTAAGAAGGTTGAACATCCATTTTTTTAAAAAAAATAGTTGATGGATTCAATTTTTTTTGTAAACGGGTATTACCATGGTATCTGCATCAACCGATGCACACAATCATTTCCATTACGAAGTTTAACATTGAACTTGATGGGTTCTTAAAGTGTATCGGTGATTTACAGTCGCCTGTGTCACAATGGATTCATAATGTTCGTAAGAAAAAGAAAATGTGCTATGGGCTATGGCAGGGGGAACTACCCGTCGGCTTACCAGTTACTCTTGTTTTAGGTTATGTCCACATACACATGTATCTAAATGTATGTGGACATATTTAATGTTTATGTACACTCATTTGGATTTGCACCTAACTAACATATGAGCTAGCTAGAACCATGGCCGTCTCCAGAAATTTGGGGCCTCTGTTCGAAACGTCAAATGGGGCCCTAAAATTGAAATTTTCACAACATTACATAGAAACTAAAAAATATTCATTTTATTACATATCTTCAATATGAGTTATTTCGTACAATATATAGAAACATATCAAACATTAATTCTATGAAAAGGTACCACTAAACCAATAAACTGACCTTATGTTTGGCTGAAAATCATCATCCGTCTGGTATTTTTTGAAATGAAATCTTCAATCATATCTTCGTAATTAATCTTCTCTAGAATATCATTTTCAAGTGCTATTCTCGTTCCGTCACTCGGTGGGCAGGGGAAACTGACCGTCGTGGCGTCGTCGCGTCTCGTCAGGTCGCCAGGGGAATCGTTGGTTTGATTAATTAGATTAGGTCTCTCTCCGACTCTCGGTCTTTCGATCGAACGAACAGGTAAGCTGGGGAGTCTGGTTGATCGATCGCTGCACCTGCACGTAGGCTCGGGATGGGATTTTTTTTATTGAGGGAAGGCTCGGGATGGGAGTTGGATCGATCGCCCGCGCTTGGAGGAATTGGGCTGTAGCAGCATCCTAAAGCTGGGCCGCTAAGCCTTTTTTTTTTGCCTGAAATAAACCAGCAGCTTACAAATTTGGGCCCCTGAACAGCTGTGCACCTCGTGCACCCTCAAAGACAGGCCTGGCTAGAACATCTTATATTGTGGAACAGAGTGAGTATTAACCAATGCGTACTATAGTGTATGTTTACACTTACACTCTCATCACAGCATGACACTGTACCCGACAAACGCACAAGTGAATAGCACGTACAAGTGGTCACACAACATGGATACTAATGTTTACAACCTTATCGGATCTGGTGTTTCGGGTAATGCGTGCAGATGCACCCGTTGTGTAAAATATTTATATAAACTTTATAAATGTTAAAAATTCCAAAAAGAAAATCGATATACATCAGATATTTGTGTTAGCAGAAAAAGTTTTGGGAAGAAAAGATATTATTTTGTGACTCGTGTAAAAAAGATAAATCCAAATGCTTCAAAATGACTTTGTACGAGACTATTTTTTGACTTTTTACACAAGACACAAAAATATCTTTTCTCCGTGAAACTTTTTTGGCTAACATAAAATGTATTTAAATATATTTGAAATTTTTATTTTGAATAATTTGTCATTTTAAAATTATTTATTTAGCGGTGGATGCATGTGCACCCATAACCAATATGGATTTCTGACCTTATTTAAGAAGGGGGGCAACGAACCGGAAGGCTTGATGCAATGCAACTATGCAAGGTAGCTGGGAAAAGAGGACACATCCGGGACCCTCGCCGCGGCGCTGGCACTGCCAGCCAACCTCGCCGACCGCGTGATCTCTGCACGATCCCCGCCGGCACCAGCCCACAACAGCACGCGCCTAAGTGCACCCACGTCATAAATCAGTACTCCGTGAACGGAGGCCTAGCTAGCCCGGAACCTGGATGGCTACTGGGTGCTGATACGTCTTCTAAATGAACACTGCTTGGTGGTTTGGCTACACATTTTGTTTTTAATAAATCACTACTCCAATGTCCATGTTACCCTTACCCTGCTGATGAGTATAGAATTTACGTGGGGTTTCTACGGGAGTACTCCGTATTTGTTAATTGTTAACTGGAGAGAAGTACTCACAAGGTTCGAGGCCACGATCCTGGATGTTTGGAGTCTCCCAACCACTGGCTGGGTGGTATATATACTGGTAAGTGTTGATGCTGCTGGATGGTTAACTGAAGCGTGCAAGTGCACGTCTCTCTTCGGCTAACCTGACGAGGCCGATACTAGCGTATTAATCGTGACGCTACGCTGCACACTACAAACAGCTAGCCGGACGTGCATCCGTAGCTACTGGTGGCAACGAACGTGTTGTTCCAAACAGCCTGCCGCGCGCGTCGAGGAATTAATGTTTCTTGTTCGGTCCGTTTGGGGGGCACCCTCAAGACAGAAGAAGAACCAAAGCTCTCCCGATAATGGCAGACGAGGCGGAGCGGCCGATGATCGGTTGCTGGGAAATGATTCGTGCAGAGCTATATATTCACCGGCCGCCAGGACCCCTGGGTTCGTGAGACGCGGCTCATGTCATGTCATGTCCTGTGCGTGCACACATCAGGTACGTGAGCGGTTGGATGTACGTGGAGAGGGACCAGCTCGCGTTTCTTGGTTCCTGGCTTAATTAGCAGGGCGATGAGTTATTATTGTACACTCCTCTCGTGACGTTTTTCAGATGCCGATATTTGTTCTGCCATTTTGGATTTTCGTTTACCAGATGAGCAGGCAATGATTTGCTTGATGTGGATCATGCCAAACTGTCGACGGACAGAGACACGAATACATCAGATACTACAGATACACATCTCGTTTTTGGATGGAGCACACAATATATAACCGCTGTCCTTTTGCCACCTGAACGCAGTCAAAATGCTGCAGCAGCGGGCCCCGGATGTTCCTTCTCACCGAGGCCTTCCTCCTCTCGCTTCCGATTTGCCATGGAGGATTGCATCGTGCATGGTAAATTCAGGAATGTCTTTTATTTTATTTTCTGAAAGATAATTCAGGGATGTCTGAAGCCATGAAAGATTTAGTTTTGCAGACCTTGTTATATATATCTTGGCCTGTTCTTGTTTGATGACGCTGCCCTGGTAACACCGTACGTGTGATTTCTCCACGGTTTTTCACTTTCGTCAGTACAGGTTTTACGTTGCTGCACTGGATGCTGCTACTTGTAACTTGTAGTAAGTCATAACCATTTTTAGCTGACTCGGGACGGTTCTGCCTGCGTGTGCTGTTTCTTCTGAATATACAGTGTGCACCCATCAGCAATTCAGCAAGCGTGTTCCTGCATTCTAGTTACTGAGTTGGACGGGTGGACCTGGAAATGCTTACCTATTATCGCGACAAGCCAGCTTTTCTCGTCCCTTTCCTTCATGGTATCCTCCAATTTGCTGCATATTCATAAAATTGTACAAACAAAAAGATCATGGTCGTCGAAAATTACGGGGAATATGGAATCTGGTGTCCTGATTCAGTTTACCATCATCCTCTATTTCCAACCTTCTGTATTTCCATGGACTTGTTCTTCCTCTGGATTTGCTTGGTTCAATACTTGTCTGTCCTAAGGATGTGTTTGGTTTTGGAACGATGTAAAATGTAATGGAACAGTTACATTCCACCAGAAATGAAATGTCATGGTTACATTCCGTTCGTGTGTTTGGTTAGAACCAAGAGGTGGAATGGCATGGGGAATGGAATGAGCCAGATTTTTAACAAAGAGTGAGGTTATCATTGTCATTAATCAATTTTCTAGAGAAAAATAGGTTGACAATATTAATTAACCCCAAAATAATTCAATTGATCCTAGCCCGTCGCTCGCCTAGAAGCTGCGGCTACCGCCGCTTGCTCTCCGCCCCGGCGCCTGCTTGCTCAGCCGCCGCGGCTCGCCGGATTCTCCCGCGTGGGACGGTGTAGAATAATGAGATTGGCGGAATATGATGGATGTATTATTGAGCTTCATGGACGAGTTTATATTGGGTACAAGACTTGGAGGGCAAGAAGCCTCTCCAGAGATAAGGTAGGAGACATATTGCAAATCCTAAACTACCAAATACGTGAACATGGAATATATCTCTATCACACGGGTCGGGATCCGGAGACGCGTGGGACGAGACGTCGAGCGCACGGAAGCGGATGGCAAGGAGCGTCGCCGCGTCCCAGTCGTGCACGCGCGCGCGGGCCTCCCGGGGGTGCGGCTCCGATGTGGTAAAGTGCACGTGGATGCCCCGCCCCGCGAGTAGCAGCGACAGGTGCATCAACTGGGTCGGGAACGGCGGCGGGAGAGGATTCCATATCCGCGGATGCTTCAGATCGGAGGGGGAAGGCGGTGACCTCGGAGGAGGAGAGGGCGGCGCTGGTGGGGCGGCGAGGAGAGCGACGGGAGAGAGAAAGGGTGAGGGAGACGCTTGGTCTAATTTTTGCATTAGCGAGCCGTTCCACCCCATCTGGCCGATTCGGTGGAATGGGTGAATTCCGCATATCGAGGGAATATTCCTTTTCTGGGAACCACTTCATTCTATTCCACTTTCCAACCAAACACAGGAACGAGCTGTAGGTGCGGAACGATTCCATTACATTCCACTTCGTTCCAAAACCAAACACACGTCTATGGTACACACCTCAAACACAGACCTAGTGCACGACTATGTTTTTTCTTAGCCTACACACTAA
The DNA here is from genome assembly GCA_947311845.1 of Poa pratensis. Classification (NCBI taxonomy): domain Eukaryota; kingdom Viridiplantae; phylum Streptophyta; class Magnoliopsida; order Poales; family Poaceae; genus Poa; species Poa pratensis. The sequence continues at coordinate 23,489,136 of CAMZMU010000115.1, read as the reverse complement.
GTTCTGGGCAGAATGGACCACATTGTCTAAAGATAAAAAAAACTGCGTCATATCGTGTAGCCCAACTAAGGTACTACCTAGTGGACTCTCAGTAAGTGCCCAGGCAGCCAGACTGGCCCTGAACCGTGCGAATCGAGCAGACGTAGGAATGCACTTCTAGCCCAACTTGTAGTGAGTGAACAATCAGATCCGTATCCACTCATGGATGGGCTTGTGAAAGCCCATGTAACCATTCTCCAGTCCCCGCTGCCTGCACTTCCCAGTTCCCACGCGAGACCGCGTCGTGTGCCTCCTCGTCGTGCCGCCAATTTCCTCCTTCCCCGTCTCGAGCACGCGTGGGGATCGGGGCGACGAGGACTCGAAGAGGCGGAGGCGGAAGACAACTTCTAGGGTTCCTCGATCCTCTCCGATCGTGCGGACCATGGCGCCGCTCCGCCCTAATTCTTCTCTGATGCACATCACAGGTACCGACGATTCACCCTCTTCCTCGAATCCTCCCTCCTCCTGGATCGCATGGCCCGAGCGGTTCCTCGACAAATTTCCCTGTGTCCACGCGCGCGCGGGGCATTCATCTTGCGGAGCTGGACGCCCATTTCGATCGATGTTGATTCGGAAGCAATGGCGGCTCATGGCCTTAATCGTAGTTTAACCTGCAAATCAACGTCGTGTGAGTGACAGTTAATGCCGTCGCCTGCTGCCCAATCGTAGCTTGCTTTTCGCAAAAAAAAAAAAAAAAAAAAAATCGTAGCTTGCTGTTAGTGTTAGGTGCTGAATGTATAGGGCAGGCCTATAGGTGCGACTGAGAACGTCATCTGCTTGTCTCCTGCGACACAACGACTTCAATTTTATGGTTAGAGCAGTGCTTGTATTGAAGTCATACCATTTGTCTCTGATTGCTACTATGCTATGTTATTTAGTTATTTATTCCTAGTCAGGTGTGGTTGTTACAGTAAACTGTACATAATAGTGTCATCTTATTTGGTTATGAATATTTCGTTACCTGCATGACTTAGCTATCGTCAAGTTATCAGCTAATAGGGCGCTGCAATCTAACTGGTTTTTCTTATTCAGTCAGCACCGTGACTGAAGCAAATGATTGAACTGTACTTATATTTCTAGATTGTCATGCTTGTTTTGTAATTCAGTTATCTAGTGAGATGAACTAAAGTGTAGTTTTATGTCTATTATTATGCCTTTCCTTGCAAACTGTTTTAGCTCTTTAACTTAATAGACCGGATTCAAGTTTCACTATATAAGTACGTACAACACCTTCCATTCGGTTTAAAATTAGTTTTATTAGAGACAAACTACCTTACTGAATCCTGATCTAATCAATATGCAACCACAATACAACTTCTCATGTATCCACATGTCACCAGGATATGGATCCATATTTGGAGGTTTACATGGCAACGCTGAATTGTAAATGCTTGTTCTGTTTTTGCTCTTAATGACATTGTCTACACTGAGAATCAGCAAAACCAAAAATTGGACTCAGATTGAAAATCACCAATTGGTACATGTTGGGGAACATCTTTATTGAGTTAACGGGCTATCGTTTCCCCCTTTTCTCTTTTCACAGGTAGGGGCCATCGTTTCCCCATTTTCTCTTTTTACAGGTAGGGGCCATCCTTTTGTCTTAGACCCTGAAAAAGGTTTTCCACCTTGTGCTGAAAGAGTAAATGGTAGATCCTAGGCATATTATAGCATGTCAGCAATTGTACAACGTGTGTTCCACAGAGGAAATTAGTGGCATCGAATGAGCACCAGAACAGTGCATTTGGCTTCCTTCTCTTCACATATCACATTTTTTTCACTGCACTGCAGAATAATAGGAGTCCAACTGATAGTTATTTTCATCCATCAGAGAAGCCACGAATTCAACATAAAAAACTCTCTACCAACAGGCTTAGCACCTGCGTCATTCTCAAACATGCTCTCAAACACAGTTTGTAGAAGTGCAAACTATCAGGCTTAGCACCTCCAGCATTTTTATTTAGACGAAACCGCTGTGTGCCAATCCGGGTTGGTATGTTCGCCTCCAGCCATCTGAGAGATGCCCAATTCTCACCACGCAGTCAACATGGTTAATCATGTCTTAGTTTGCAAAAGGATAATCATTCATTCTGAATAATATAAAATCATAAGTTTGTTACTTTTTTTTTTTGAGATCGAAGGATACAGATCGAAGAACAACAGAACTAGTGGTACAAACTCAAGAAACAAGGAAAACAAACCCAGCCTTGAGAGCCCAGATCCACCGCCGCCGCCTCACCACGGTGACCGCCGACCGCGCGCTGCCACCAGGCTCTAGGTACATTCACTTTCGCGAAAAAGTTATATTTCTCAATAAGATATTGCTTGGGCAGTTTGGTGTCACATTTAGTGATCTGCCACCGGCTGAAACATTATGGATTATGCTTGAAACCACAAAAAATGTGCGCAGGAGCAGCATTTTATCATTAATTTATACGTAAAAATATATTTGTAAGCATTTATATGGAAATATGATAGGTGCCCAGGGGAACATGGGTTCCAAATAGCAAAAAGCGCATGATGTATTGTTCCAAAAGTACTCAATAATCCAGGTATGTATACGTATTACACATAAAGTTATGTAAAGATGAACTAATATTTTCAACGTCGAAGTCGTCCTGATACCACTACCAAAAAAAGCTACGGGCATTTAAATTGGTACTGCTTATCCTTGAAAAAATAGGTAATACTATTTTTTTTGGAACAATACTGCTTTTATAACCTGGTTCTGGATTTCAGAGACTATTTGATATTGAAATATGTATTTTTACGTAGTTTGTATGTACTAAAGCTATGAATAAAACAACAACAACAACTACGCCTTTTGTCCCAAGCAAATTGGGGTAGGCTAGATGTGAAACCCACATAGAAATTTGTGAAAACGTAAAGAAAAACAAAAAAGACAAAAGAGTAAATCAATGTTCGGGCACATGGATTGCTGATTTTCATGCAGCCCTATCAAAAACCAAATCTGTAGCTACATTCCAGCCCTTCAAGTCCCTTTTAACTGCCTCCTCCCATGTCAATTTTGGTCGCCCTCTACCCCTCTTTGTATTATCTATGCCCCATTGTCCCTTAGAATCCCACTATTAACCGGTGCTTCCGGTGGCCTCCGTTGGACATGTCCAAACCACCTTACCCTATGTTGGACAAGCTTATCTTCAATCAGCGCCACTCCTACCCTCCCACGTATCACCTCGTTCCTGATTCGGTCCTTCCTTGTGTCCACACATCCATCTAAGCATATGCATCTCTGCGACGCTCAATTGTTGAATGTGTTGTCTTTTCATGGGCCAACATTCTGCTCCATGAAGCATGGCAGGTCTGACTGCCGCCCTATAAAACTTATCTTTTAGCTTTTGTGGGACCTTCTTGTCGCATAGGATACCAGATGCTTGCCGCCACTTCATTGACCCTGCCTTGATCCTGTGGCTAACATCCTCATCAATGCCACCATTACTTTGTAGCATTGATCCCAAGAATCGGAAGGCCCCCTCTTAGGCACTAATTTCCCTCCTAGCCTAACCTCTCCGTACTCGCATATATCGCTACTAAAATCGCACCACAAATACTTAGTCTTTGTCCTACTAATTAATTTTAAGACCCTTGGATTCCAAAGTCTGCCTCGAAAGCTCTAACGCCCACCCTACTCTCATCTACTAGTACCACATCATCAGCAAAGAGCATACACCAAGGGATATCTCCATGTATGTCCTTAGTGACCTCATCTATCACTAAGTCAAAACTCAAGGCTGACCCTTGAGTAGACCAATCGTAATTGGAAAGGTATCTGTCTTGCTATTCCCTGCACGAACACTTTGTCACAACATTCGTGTGCATATCTTGGATGAGGTACTTTGTTGGGACTTTGTGTTTCTCTACTGCCCACCACATGACCGTCCTTGGTATCTTGCCATAAGCCTTCTCCAAGTTAATGAAGACCATATGTAGGTCCTTGTTTTGCTCCGTATATCTCTCCATAAGCTGGCGGAGCAAGAAAATCACCTGTGTAGTCGATCTCCCAGGCATAAAGCCAAATTGGTTTTTAGTGACACTCGTCACTCTCCTAAAGCGATGCTCAATCAATCCCTCCCAAAGCTTCATAGTATAGCTCATAAGCTTAATTCCTAGGTAATTAGTACATCTTTGAATATCTCCTTTATTCTTGAAGATGGGTACTAATATACTTTCCCTCCACTCATCGGGTATCTTGTTTGACTGAAATATGTGGTTGAAAAGCTTAGTTTGCCATACTACCGCTATATTACCAAGGCACCTCCATACCTCAATGTATCGTACTCAACTATCTGTTGGAATTACTGTAGGAATTAAGGATAGAACCCTTCCGGTCACACAAGCAATCACAATTCGAAATGTATCCTCGTTGAGGCCTTGATCCTCGTGGAACTTGTGAGGGCTGTAAAGGTGATGCATATCTCCTATTAGGTAAACAAGATCGTACTACTTGAACTTTACCGCATCCTTCTTATTTGTTTCACATGCTGCACAATGTTGTATCTCATTTTTTACTTTCATTTATCTTTATATGATGTGATGGTCCAACAACAATCATACCAGCCTTTTCGGTCCTGTCAGTAGGTAATGTTTATTTGTGTGATGTAATAAAATTGCTGTCATCCATATAAAAAATAGAAGCAGCCACATAATTAAATTATTGAGGATAGAGTCACAAGGAAGAAGATAGCCAGTGAGGCTACTATTATTTCTTTGTTCTTCGCTGGACAACATAATCAGAGCCATCCCGACATCTTCTTCTTGTAATGGAATAATGAACAAGTTAATAAAGCGCACGCCCCCCTGTGTCAGCCAGTAATTAATTACGACCCACATATGTACAATAGGCTATGGCTAGATAAAAAACTTTTGTTTCGTGCTACCTTCAAAAAATTTAAGCATCATCGCAATCCATCTTAGTGACAGTCTCTGTCATGCAATAAACAATGAGCCCTTCCCAGATTTCCTGAGTTCTTTAACATCAGTGTTGGTTGCTTAGCTCTTGTCTCAGGTGCAGGCAATACTTGGCTAGAAATAAGGAAGAGAAAATCTCACTAGACGCGACCTGGACGCGTCACCCTTCCCCGTCCAAGAAGAGAAGGGCGACTTTTGGACCGACAGCTCGCACCACCTCCCTCGCCGTCGATCCACTTGATTCCCCGTCCTCCGGCGGCCGCTCCGGCGGCGGGAGGGCGGGGAATCGACGGATCCGTGTATATAGGTAGCGTAGATGTGAGTTGTGTGGCTGCTGGCGGCGTCATGGCGGAGGAGGCGCAGCCAGTGAAGCTTTTGCAGGTGATGGTCCTTCCCCTCGGCGGTGGCGCTCTGAGGAGCTCCGGCGTCGACCCATCGCCTCCGTCGAGTCCGCAGCTCAGCGGAGCTGCCAGGCTCGGCTATCCCCTCACCAGTTTCCGCGGGACGGCGGATCTGGATGGAGAACGACCGGAAGATGCAGAAGTGCAGCGGCGCGACGACGACGGCGACATCCGGCGTAGATTCTTCGGAATCGGTGATCGGCGACTTCCCGCTGGCTTGGGGAGGCTCCAGATCCAAGGCTTGTGGAGTTCGAGCAGCGGCGCGCCACCGACAGCGCCTTCGTCTCCGGCGACGTTGACTTGCAGAAGGGCGATATTGTATTTTTCTTTCTTATCTGGTCCTTTCTGTAATTTGCCGTTGTAATCTGTGTCTTTCCCCGCAAAAAAAAAAAAAAAAAAAATACTTGGCTAGAAATAAATTAACTCAAGCTGTGTTCATAGCATGTGCCATAAGTTGTGAATGTTTGACGTTTTGCATGGCGCTCTTTATAGCAGAAACCTAGTCGAGCAGGGATATTCTCACCACTTTACAGCCGCAGCCATGGTTTTTATACTGGAATTTTGGTAGCTCGCGTGTTCCTTTTTTTATGAGTGTACCTTATCTTGTTGTACCTTCCTGTTTGCGGGATGTTCTTTTTTTTTTTTTTTTGAACAGGATCCGGCACTTATATTAGGAATCAAGCACAAATTACAACCAGAACCATAAGAAACCAAAAAAACAAAGGATCCAGAAGAACTTGCACCCAACACCCCGAAGAACAAGAGGAAGTAAAGCCGAATCCACCCCAAACCCCAGAAGCCTAGCCTCCGCCGGAGCTGCCGTACCACCATCCCTGCGAGAGCAAGCACCTCCACGAAAGTAGCAGGCTGCAGAACCGGCCGCCGCGCCGCGACGGACACCCAACACGCTGAACGAACACAGCCAGCGCTTGCCTCGACGAACCACCGAGCTTCCCGCCAGCACCGCATCGGCCGGGCCAGCCGCCGAACGAAACCGCCCTCAGGACGCCCATTCCCCTCGCCGCCACGGCCGGCCGGAACAAGGACGACACCGAGAGCCACCACCACCACCACGGTAACCAAAAACAGAGCAAGCACCACCACCACCTTCCCCCTTTGCCACCTCGGCCAGACAGAGAACGAGACAGAGGACTCACCCGGAAGAACCACCTCACCCTCCCAGAGCCACCGAGGGCCTGACGACGACGGAGGACAGGGACACAAACCCCACAGAGAGCGGCCGCCGGCGTCGCCACGCCACCCGCTCGGGGGGAACTAGAACTCCCAAGATCCGTAGATCGAGGAGCACCAAAAGCACCAGCCCCGAAGGCCGGTGGACCAAACACACCTCCCTCCCGCCGTTGCCGGCGAGGAAGAGGGAAGGAGGTGGACTTATTCCTCCGATCCAGCGCCGCATCCCTCCCGAAGACGCCGCCGGGGAGGCACCTAACTACCCTATCTACATGCCAGATGACCGGGAACGAGACCCCCGCCCTCCCCCGCCGCCGGAGCGGCGAGAGAAGGCGCGGATCTGCTCCGGCACCGGCGGGGAGAAGGGGAACTTTACTCCTCGCCCTGTCGCCTCTCTCGGGGTACTGTAGAGGGAGGGGAAGAGGAGGATTATCCCTTTCAGAACGTGGCCAGCTGTGTTTGCGGGATGTTCTTGTTATCTATTTCAGTGCTCGTGATTTGTTTAAGGACAGTTTCGTGTTTGCACAGAGCACATGCCGTTTTCACTGCTTTTAGGAATTGATTACTTTAATCATGTTTTCATTTATGATGTTATTTACAATTTCCTTCAAACTAGTTACAATGTTTTTTAAGCTGGTTACCATCTCCCTATTACTGGTTAGGTTACCATCTCCCTGTTACTGGTTATGTGATGCAATGTCGTCATAAGTAGCCAAGCAGCCACTGCCTCATTAACAATTTGAGGATACAGTTCAAGGTAGCTATCCCTTTCAGCAACTTGTATTGCCCTCTCTTGTAGCGACCTAGTCAAAAAATATACTATACAGGAGACATCTGTTTCCATCCTTCTCTGTAAAAAGGTTATCATTTGACTGACTTGAAGAGAAATGAAAAATTTGCTATAACTCAATCAGCACATGCCATTTGTATGTCAAAAGATTACAATAGTTTATGTGAATGTTGCTCTTTGCTTAAGCAAACAATTGTAACTTTGGAAGGTTAAAGCAGAAACTATTTCAAATCCTTAAATCTAGGCCACTCGTTGAAAGAGCTTAGCTTTAGTGTAAGGCCTTATAAGAGGGAAGAAGGCTTGACATTATTAAAAAAAATGGTGTTTGAACTTTTATCAACCCCATGATTTACTGGATAATCGATGTTTTAAGTCCAACACTAACCCAGCCCCTTTGACTATAACAAAATGGCCTCAGAGGCTCCGATTGACTAAAGTGACTCTCTGGTTGTGAAATCCCACTCAAAATGACATCAACCTAATCAACTTTCTTATCTAAACGTGTTTTGTTAGACAAGATGGCATTTTCTTTTCACTACCTTTTTATCTCGTTATTGTTTCCTTAGTAAACTCTTGCGAAAGAGGAGCCAAAAATGGTGTCCATTATCTCCTGTGCCAGTTCTTACTTTTGGACTCTCTTTCCTCGAAACTGAAAGTTTCCAGCTCCGTTGAACATGATCAGCCAAGACAGAGTGTCTGTGTGTGATTTTCTTGCAATGTCACTGCTTACGTAACACATAGGATTTTGTGTTCACATCTTCAGTGCATATCCTATACTATTCGTTGATTGATATATTCTTTTCTTATTTGACGAAGTAGATATTGTAAGTAGCCTGGTTGAAAATTCGACTGCAAATATGCTGTCTAAACCTGCCATGGAAGTAAAAATATTACTTTTGAGAAGAATATGTTTTTCCTTGTTACATAATCTGGTATTGTTTGGCTACTATTCAAAACGAATAGGTCTTAAGCACTGCTCCATCTGTGCAGGTGTTAAGGCCATATGTGCTGGGTATCCTCGATTGAAACTGAGCGGTTACAGCAAGTGTGTTTCAAGGCATACATCTGAAGATGTGTTTTCGCAGTACTTAACATCAAGTTAACAAGTTACTAATCATAGTCACCTTTGACAAGCTGGCCTCGACGTGAGTGAATCAGTTTGAATGGTGTCTGAAGGATCGTTTTGTATGGAATATGGTGGCAAATGAATACATAGGTGATGATATGATATTTTTACACTTAATTATTGTGAAACTGTTTACATTACTGTAAAGTAAACGGCTGACATTAGACAATAGAAAATGATAGTAAGTACCAACCTGGTTACTGATTGATCGAAGCCATAAATTCAGTTCAAAGAAGTTTCTTGTCACTCACCAACTGGTACTAACAGATGAGATGACCTTGTCCCATCAAGTCATCACTTTAAAATATGCCTAGAACTCACCTAGGTAAAGGTTAGGTAATAAAGCAACATTGACTTCTTGGTAGAGGTTAGCTATATATACAGTTCCTCGGCTGCTTTGGACGGCGATTCAACCTCTTTGACTATTTTCGGACATGCTTTGTAGCCTAGCCTCTTTGTAGTTTTTTTCAACTAATAATGGACCTTTTTTTTGGTCTCCGATGCACCTTAGTCATACACACACTTGAACTCATTTTGCTTGAAACTTCGTACTTCTGTTACCAAACAAGCAACATATCTAGCCATTTATAATAGTCAATAAATTTGAAATTTATGATTAATTCCAATGAAAATAAAGTCATTCTTTTAATTGATGTGTGCAACTAATTAAATTATTAGAAATACAACCGAAATCTGGGAGCTACTGGATTGTTCATCAGGTAACATGTATTCAGGAATTCGAGATAATCATCTGAATAACAAAGAATTCTTTGATAGCGATTGGCAACACTGTTATAAACCAAAGGCTTTTTGTGGGTCGCTTTTATTTTACTTATTTCATTCCTCCTTGAGAATAACATTTTTAAGTAGCCTACTTAATTAGCACTATCATTTCAATTACTCCAACCGCCAGAGGAATCTAGGCTCACAAAAGTTGCAGTTTAGTATTTTCTTTACATTATATTAAATCTTTAAATAGCATGTTCATTACTTCATTTATTCCAGAATTAATTTGCATGGAAAAGCATTTCTTTCTAAGGAATTGGAAAATTAGCTGCAATTTACCTTAGTTGCAGGGAATTGCATAACTGGGTTAAACAGTTTAGTTAGGGCTAGTGACAGGTTGACAACTAATCATTTGAACAAAAGTGAAGAAATGGCTTATAGTTTTTTTTCTTTTTGCTCACAAGGAGTTTAGTGCTGTATTCCACTGGCCAATGAGAAATAGTACCTAGTATCCCATTTTGAGTATGAACACTGTAAATGCAAATAAAAAAGGAATCAAACAGGTGAAGTAGAAGCAAACTTTTGATCATTGCATATGATGGCAGATAAATGAAGTGTTGATTTCATCATTCCACATCCCTGAAGTTCGAACATAATTTGTCAATATGCAAAAATAGGCACAACGTTAGCAACTTACACTATCTAAATATTAATCTCATGTTTCTTTCTACAAATTTCTAATTACGTTTTTTTCAACATGCTTAGAATGTTAATTTGAATTCAGACAAATACTTGTAGAATTATGATAGTTAACTCCTTTTTGTCGCGAAAACGCAAAAAACCATGGCATTTCGATGCATTAATAGAAAATGTTTTTTTTTGTACAAGTCCAAGATTGGACGAACACTGCACCATACAACTCAACTCAAAAACTCAACCACAAGAGCTAATCTATGGGAGCAGCTGACTCAGAGTAAACACTTTATACTTGGACTCTCTTAACTTTGCCACGACAATTTTGGATACTTTGTAGACATGCCTTATAAGTTCCGTAATATCTCATGAAGTATAGACCATGTGTCTTTGACCAAAATTAGGTAAAGCTTGGACATTCTGCAAGTAAACCTTGTCTATGCTGCTAGAGAACACACAAACAAATATCTAGCCTTTAGGGTCAGTACTCCATACAAATATCAGATACAGACCAGATGAACTAACATAACAATCCACACAATCTAAAACTGTAAATGTTTCTGTAAGGCAGTAAGCCTAGTAGTGGGGAAAAAACATTTCAAGACAAGACTCACATGAAGATACCTGAAAACAAGGCATCTCTCATCTAGGATTGGTGAGAGACATTAATTATTGCTCTTAATCGAAATCTCTCATCTTTCACCATTCCCCATGAATGCTACAAAGAAATTTACACCACAATCATGCATGTACATGAGAACAAAGAACAATAGCTAGTTCGCTACTGCATCCCAAGGTCAACCGGCTCGTCAACAAGGCAGTACTGCTGCATCCCTTGGGAGCTGGTTGCCACAGTAGTGCTAGGGCAAACCAAGGGGCTCACCTCATTCCACCTCATGCTCTGGTCGCCCATGCCGAAGAAGCATTCCAGCCCATCCAGCTTGACCTGATTGAACTGGAAGCTCTCGTCAAGCTCCAGCGCCGGCAGCACGCTGGAACACTGGATGCCACCTTCGTTGAGCGGAGCCGATGGCAGCACAAAGCTCGGAGTTTCCCCGTACATTGGTGGAGGTGCCAGGGCCGCGAAAGGGCCTCCTCCTAGCTTAAACAGAAGCTTTCGGATTGACTCATCGACTTCTTCTCCGATACGATAGCCCTCAACCGTTGATCCCGGCATCGGATGCACCGGCATGGCCAAGGCGTTCTGGTGCCAATTGTAGGCACCAGAAGCAAAGCCATTGGCTCCGTTTGTTGTATCCCTGGTTCCTTCTTCCTTCTGCCCGCCATTGACTGCCTGGCGCGTTAACTGGTGCTGCCTCTGGTCCTTGCGCGACTGCTTGCCGAAAAGCTTCTTCTTGAGCCTTGTGTTCCAGTAGTTCTTGATGTCATTATCCGTCCTCCCCGGCAGCTGTGCCGCTATTATCGACCACCTAAGCCCACACCATGCACGGTTTGTTTAGAATTTAGATCATAGATTGTACTACTACACCCATGTGCCTGTCTACCAGGTTGCAGCTAGCTAATCCTACAGTTGAGTTGATCATACAAGTGACAAGATGGTGAGCCAACTGTACCAGTACCTGCTGCCTATGCTGATGTAGAGGCTGAGGATGATCCTGTCCTCCTCCTCCGAGAACCCTCCGTGCCGGATGTTAGGCCGGAGGTAGTTGAGCCACCGGAGGCGGCAGCTCTTGCCACACCTCTTCAGACCTGCTAGACAAACAAGCATACACACCTAATTAGCCTCCTTCTGTTACTGCTACAGCTACTGGCAGCTAGCATCGCTACATCGTGTGCATGGCAATTTTGTGATGGGCACAGCACATACCAATCTTCTGCGGCAGGGCGATCCAGTTGTCGCCGGTGCCGTTCTGCTCGATGTAGGACTTGAGTGTGGCGTCCTCCTCTGGCGACCATGGGCCCTTCTTCACGCTCGCCTTGTCGCAGCATGGAGCTCTCCCCATGGCGCTTCTTTCCTCCTCTTCTAGCTTCGGGGCTCTCCTGTGAGGGGGATTCGAGGGGAAGCTTGGGTTAGGGCCTAAACTTGGTTAGGCATGATGATGGCGAGGGCGGTGGGTTTATGTGCTCAAAAGGCAGGCAGGAGAGGCGAGGTGTATTATTGACACGGGAAAAGGTGGCTGCCTGTGATGGTAATAAAATACGGTTTAATTTGTGGTGGTGGGATCTGGGTTGCTTTCTTTCTAATTGTTGTTTCCCTTGGATTAGAATCTCCATCATGCGTCCATCAGCACTTGATGCAGGCCTCATCCTTGAACCTGGTCTTGGTGCACCGTAGGGACTTTAGTGAAGCCCTCTTATCTGGTTTGGTTTCATGTGTTCGTGCCCTGTTTCTCACTGAGTCACTGATATACTTCACCACCATATTCTGCCTTTTGAGCCTGGTGCTAATTAATTTGCTTATAGAGCATGCCTATACTCTATCTGTTTTATAATATAAAATGTTTTAGACATTCCAATATGGACCAGATACGGAACAAAATGAGTGAACTACCTACTAAAAATACGTATGAATCAAGAAAAAACTAGAAAGGCTAAAAAGGCTCATATTTGAAATCGGATGGAGTAGTAGCTAACTCACGGGTATATGCAGTTGCCATGTCATATAGAGTCATCATTTATAGTCACTCATCTAATAAGGTAGGTTATAAGATTGTAATCCCAAAAAGGTGTTGCTAATATAGGTATGAAGTTGTGCATCCTATGTTGATTTCCCCCGACACTTTTAGTGGATCGGAGGGAGTATTATTTTACAGTTAACCTCCGGTTAATGGGGATTATCCCCACGACCCCTCCTCAACTAGTTGCCAAATTAGCAACTTTTCGAGCATATAATCATGTCCATGATCATTAAAGAGACAACCGTTCATTCATTTGTCGATTGCATCTCTAATACAATCTCTACTCGAACACATTACCTACACGATGGCGGCGGCCGCCACAAGTCGACGGCGCCTCACCGGGGACACACGAAGGTGTTGGGGCCTCTATCTTCTTTCTCGAACAAAGATCCTCCTGGAGCAATGTCGTTGGTGAGGCCGAGAGTCGTCGGCTCCATTGTCGGAGTTCCTAGGTTTCTTGTTCTTCTTGCGCTTTCACTTACCTCTGAAGTTCGAAGGCTTGCCATTAAATTAGACACCATCAAACTCGTATGTTCACGGAATTCATATGGCCCTCAGTCAAATTTGAGAACCAACCGGGCGCTGAGAGTCATTCTTCGCCAATATGAAAAGGTCGGAATAGATTTGGTAGTCACAATCACAGTAGATAAAGTTTTGTCTATCTTCTTCATATTAGTAGGTTCCTTCTCAAAAAGCGGACTTTGGAGCTGCTTATGAACCTCGTGATTGTTCTCCCCGATGGACCTGAAGTCCAAAGGTCAGAGATGTGTCCTATCATGGAGTGCTACGGGCAGGACAACTGACTTGTGTTGCTCATACCTTTTTTTGGGTGTTGAAACATGGTACTAGGGATTCCTCATCCAAGTACTCGAACTTGATGTATGGATGAATACAATGTCGTTTGATGTATAAGGCAACCAACTTTTGCACTTTTGTTTATGGCGTGACTCCCCGTCAGAGGTCGATCCTGTTCAACTTTGAATTCACGCACCATTCCATGGGACGCAAGAGCGATCTTGATATCCGTGGCCTTGATAGGGTAATTGTGTCCATTGAGGGTAGTGACTCAAATTCTCGAGCCATTGGTTACCTAACTGGGTAAACCAACTATTATATACTCCCTCCGTTCCTTGATATAAGGTGCCTAAGGTTTTGGCATGGATATTAAGACGTCGTATTTTGCATGCGATGGACTAATTTTATCCTCAAAAAAATCGAGAGAAATGAGTCCCTATTAGCCACAAACTGAAAACAATCCGTCAAATTCCTCCTTTCTAGATTGTGACTCATTTTTTGATGGGTAAAATTATCCATACATCGCAATACACCTTATATTTTGAAAAATTTCTCAAAACTTAGACACCTTATATCAAGGAACGGGGGGTATTTACAATTGGTAATCAAAAAACATCATGCTTAATTTGTAATGCAAAATTAATGGAAATATATAGTTGGCTTAAAATGGTTAGTGTGAACTTCAATTTGTTTAGTATGGAGTAGATTTAGTAGTAGTAGGTGGTATAGTAGATATTCAATACTTAAAATGGCTTATGCCATGACTTATAAAATATATGAGAGATCAATTTGAAAATCAATCACAATGTCAAACATGAACAAAATACATGCTTAAACAAACTCTACCTTGTGATCCCAAAACATCCATTTTATGATATCAGTACATACTCAAACTTATAATGTCGTATGTCATGACTTGACAAAATGTCTCTACTGATTTCAAGTCATGACATAAGACATTATAAGTTTGAGTATGTATTAATTTCATCATGATTTATACTCTCTACTGCTAGATCTACTCCAAAATTTATTGAGATTGTCTACAAAGTGTCAAGCTTAACAATTTCAAACCAATTTCTTGAAATTATTTTAATTTTGCAACTTACCATGATGATTTTTAATTTAGTGATTTAAATTAATAATCACTGTTGTGATAGGTAAATGGTTTCCCAAGAATTTGAGCCACTCACCCTCACGGCCACAAATAGGCCATGTACATCAATATCGATCTTGCTTCCAGAGGGATAATGCGTGCACTTTAAGCTGAGCTGGATCGAACCGGGGTCACCCTGTTGAGAGAAGAGCAAAAGTATGCTGCCTTATACATCATAAGGTACCATATTTATTTAGACTTCAAGTCTGAGTACTTGGAGGAGAGTCTCTTGTTTTAGGCCCTCAAAACAAGGTATGAACAATAGAAGATAGTTTTCCTGCTCGAAACACTCCACGATTGGACACATCAATGACTTGAGGACTTCAAGTACATCGGTGTGTATAATCACAAGGTTCATAAGATCCGTCTCAAATTACACGTTTGGGAGAAGGAACCTACTAATGTAGAGAAAATAGAGAGAACTCTTCTACCATGCTCCAATTTGACAGGATTCTCCAGCAACAGTACGATGCTTGTGACTAGCAAGTTTATTCTTAGCGCCCGGTTGGTTCTCGACCTTTGCCTGAAGTTCATATGAAGGTTGCGAACGACCGAAAGTTTAATGGTGCTTCAGTGGAAAGCCTTAAAACTTCAAAGGTAACAACGCCATGAATCTCTAACAATCAAAGGCCTTATGGGCAGAAAGACCGATATTGATTTCAATGACATATTCTATAGTAATGAGTGGTAACACTTTCTGGTACCTCATTGCAAAATTGTTTATCTATGAAGTTGATGGATATCGTGATCACATACCTTTACAGTTTACTAGATTCAGACATATATATGAAGGTTACTAATGGAATCTTTATCCGGTGATTGCGTGAAATGAAACATGTAGTGTGTAAAACTACATAAGTTTTTATACGACTGGAAATAGTCGCGGCGGATGTGATACAACCGACTTAGAGAGTTCCTTGTTTAGAAGAGTTACTCCAACATCGATGATTTCCCATGTGTCTTCATCAAGAATTCCTCTTCAGGATTTTGCATCATTTCAGTGTACGGCGATGATCTCAACATCATTGGCAACACACTGGATATTGATGAAACAAACAATCATCTAAAGATGCAATTTGAGATGAAGGATGTGAGCAAGCCTTTCTTGGGGTCTCCAACTCGAGCCCCTTACCTTAGGAGTAACAACACATCAAGCTTCCTATATTTGGAAGATATTGAGAAAATTCAGTATGGAAATCCAATACATCTAAAGCTTACATGGTGGTCCGTTCTCTAGACGTGGAGGAAGATATGTTAAGGACAAGGGATGATGGAGAAGAGATGTTTGAACCCGAGGTTCCATGTGTCAGTGCCATTGCAACGTTCAAGCATCTTGCACATTGCACGATACCTGATCTTGCATTTGGGGTGAATCTATTTGCTAGACACATCCTACTTCCCACCAAATGCCATTGATCGAGAGTCAACAATGTCTTTTGATATCTCCAAGGCACAAACCCCTTAGCCTATTATTTAAATTCAAGAGAAATCTAGACTCAGGTATGATCGGATACATGTTGGCTATTTATCCGATCCACATAATGCCAGATCACAAACAATATTTATATTCCTACAGGTGGAACCGCCATATCGTGGAAGTTTTCAAAACAGACTCTGGTGGCAACATCTATCAATCATTATGAATAATTTCATTATATGAGGTAATGCATATGGATTCACAGGATGATAAACCACATACAACAATTATGTGGAATTGGTTCTAGCGAATCACCTAACATTATTTACAAAGATAATGTGACTTGTGTTGCATAGATGCAAACATTCATCAAGAGTAATATCACTAAGCATATTACTCCTAAGTTGTTTTACGCTCCAGAAGAGTGAAATAAACACATGCAAGTCAAATGATGCGATAACCTCACTATATGTTCACAGAGTCACTACCAATTTCAACTTTCTAGAAATATGTTCAGGGATTGGTATTCGCTTCGAGATTTCGGGACAGGGGTCAGTATCTTCCTGAACTACTGTTGTTTAAAGCTATACTCATTTTCCTTTTATGCTTTTAGTTTACCGATTCACATCAAAGTTTTAATGAGATAATATAAACATAAAATTTGTCATGCTTTGTGTTTTGTCCATCGTTTTTTAAGGAAGTATGCACATCATATTTATTGTCCTTAAGACTATGGATCCCTTTCATGTTGAGATAACGAACACAATAATCATTGTATGATGTATCATTTTCTTCTTATTTTCCCACCCCGTTTGAAAGAGTTTTAACAACACATCCTTCTCTACTCCTTGTATTTTGTTTCTCACAAGTTTCTGGAGGACGCTTTTTCATGATGATGGACATTTACATGGTCACATTAATTATGGGGAGAATTAGAAATAATTAACCACTCTGTTAATGGGGATAATACCCACGCTTCCCTCGCTGAGGTGCTCCACAATATCCAGAGCAGCAACTGCCGCAAACCACCTATATAATCATGTCCATGATCAATAAAAGAGACAACAGTTCATTCATTTGTCAATTGCATCTCTCGTACAATCTCTACTTGAAGACATTTTTCACAACATTCTCTTAATCTCTTTTTTCACATTTATCACATTTGTCTAGGAGAACGTATAAGGGTGGGATCTTGCATGAGATATCACTCCCCTCATTTCCATATATATATTCTCCACTACATGGACAAAAAGTGTCACATAAGTGGGCTACAAGCCTTGCTCTTAGACATTTCCCCAATGCATTGGCTCTCATCGTGGTAACCTATGTAGTGGTCTATTTTAAAAGATCGCTTCAATGCATTGCTTGGGTTGTATAAATTTAATTTTGCATTTAACTATTTTGTGATCATGATGCATGGATTTGGCTAGCATTTTTTTAATCTACGTAACGCTCAAGAGCCGTATGTTAAATAAGATACAACACCATTATCTTTCATCTTTAATTTGGCGTCACATCAACTAGGAAATATGTAAAGCTTTTGCAAGGTATAGACTAAAAGAAACATTCTCGGAAGTAACACGCTAATTGCACATTTAATCGTTTCCTTCTTCATGGAGGGTGTTACCCATCCTTCTTTTGTGTTAACATAACATTTGGTAAAAGCATGAGTTTGCATTGGAGTCCACTAGCAAAAATAACATCTTATCGTTCTGTACTGTATGAGATGTTGCTTTATCTTGAAGCTCCGATCTATGACTGTTGCATGTCCTAATATGGTACAAATTATACAATAATTAATTAGTAGCATGATCTGATCTGCAGATTGCATCTTCTCTGAATCCTGCGGGCAGTCGTCCTCTTCTTACTGTCTCCTTGCAAAACCTTGAGGCAGTGCATCCTTGGAGCCATTTGATGTAATTTCCTTTCGTGATGTGCACGGAAACCCTGCAAGTATTCTTATTTACCTGCGTGTTTATGTGCCTCAATTAAGCCCACTAGCAGAGAACTTTGGTCAAAGAATTTACTTTTGGTCTTCAAGTGGTTCGAATATAGTCGCAGAATAAACAAAAACCATGGGCATTTGTCACCTATTGACTCCTGAGTCTCTTCAGTCACTATCAACCTATGGTACTACGGTGTCACTTGTATGGTGACGTAGACCGGGTAGTATCAGATATAATTTATTTGGTGGTATACATTTTTTGTACTCCCTCTGATCCTAAATAATTGACGCACCTACAGCTATGGAATTATACTACCATAGTTCATTTCCCACGACAGTTATGGATCGGAGGGAGTAGGTCCGTTTACTTGAGAAGTTTGGGCTAATATTTATATTTCACAGTTTGATCTGTGCTCTTATATAATTATTAATTCACAAATAACAACAGAATTGGTAATAGTCGAATGGATTTCCGTTTTTTTGCTGTTGTGAAAACTGGAACTGCGGTAGGGTATTTAATCTTGTTTTTACTGCTCGTCATGAAGGAGTAAAGATATTTCCTGAATTTAAACCTCGACGCTTCATGCTGCCTGGTAGTAAACTTTATTCTCAGCATATATCAGGTTATTGTGGTGTGAGGCAAGATAGTTTTAGATCTGTAGTATATGCACCTATTTTTTTTTTCCAGTTCTCAGCTTATTTATTTGTTACTCGAAATCTTGTGAGCTGTTTTTTTTTTTTTGCCAGACAAAAGGAGAGTTCGTAGGTGAGTATACCTCTCCGTTTTAATGTTTGAAATTCTAAATTTTTCTGTTGCTCTTGATTTGAAGATTAGCTTACTTACATTCATGATGTCATTTACATGAGAGATTAAAGGACGTCTCTATGTATGACTGCAGATGTCTAAGTGAGGTAACTTTGGACAGGAGGAAACGACACTGAAGAAATGACAGAAAACTATGTATATATTAACCATCACTCATATTCTGAAGAATCGCCCGTGAAAGTAACTTCTAATAGTAGGTGTGATTAGACCAACTGTCATTTAGCTGCTCATCCTATTTTCACACGACAAACTGCTCGCTTCTTTCCTGGGGGCTGGGAGAGGTAAAGAAATTGGCTCGTGGAAAATGGAAAAGGTCATGATGGAAGCATTTATTTTTTTGCTTAGAATCCGCTTGAAAAACGATTGCAAATGAACTGTTCTGTGGAAGATAGGCTATATTGAGTGTTTTGGGCTGTCACTCTGGCCCATTGCTAGTCTACTTCCAATATTTCTAGGCCTGACTCCTCCATTTCCAAGACAATTTGCTCCAAGGCTCTAAGCCTGAACGATTTGTATCATTAGAGAGTTGCGGGAAAGGTTTCAAAATTGGAAGTGTGAGAGGAGTAACGATTTTGCGCTGGCGCTTTCATGCGGTTTATATAAAAAGATCAAGAAAAAAACTTCTTAGGAGGTCAGTTAGCGCCTTCATGTTTTTTGTTGGATGAATAGCTCAAAGAGCTCGGTTTTAATCACAAACGGTCGACGTCGGGAAACCGTGGCAGGGATTGGAGTTTTCCTTGGCGCAGAAGCGGAAGAAATCTGTCTTGCGTGTACGAAGTGCGAACTGGGGGATGGGAGGAAGCTCAATTTCTGGACTGGCCGGTGGATCAATGGGCAGAGCATCTGCAATTGGCACCGAACTTGCTCGAATTCGTCAGCCCCGCTGGGCGTAAGCGAACTGTGGCCGAGGCTTTGCCGGAGAACAGGGGGTGGCGGACATTAGAGGAGCGCCATCAATTCCGGCGATCGTGGAGTTCTTTAACATCTGGGAACTGATGAGGACCACGCAGCTGAGCGGGGAAGAGGACAGGTTCAGTTGGAAACTGACGGCGGCCGGCAAGTACTCGTCGAAATCTGCCTATGAAGCGTTCTTCCTTGGCAGGGAGAGCTTTCCGTGCGTGGAGGAAATTTGGTCATCGGGTGCACCACTGAACCATAAGCTGCATTTGTGGTTCTCGCTGAGGGGAAGATTGTGGACTGCGGATAGGCTGGCGAAGCGTGGATTGGAGCACCCGGCTGAATGCCCTCTGTGTTGTCAGGAACAGGAGACGGCAAATCACCTAACGATGCAGTGTTCGTTTGCCAGGGAAGTTTGGTACTCGATGCTGTTGCCCCTACGCCTCCATCGCTTCACTCCCACGAGGCAAACGGTTCTGGCTGAGTGGTGGCCGACGTTGGCTGGGGCTGCTCCTCGCCATTTGAGGAAGGAATTGAACTCGCTGGTATGCTTGATCGCCAGGAGCCTGTGGCTGGAGAGAAACAGCAGGGTGTTCGATAAGGTAGCATCGCTGCCATGGACGGTTTGTAGGAAAATCCGTGAGGAGTTTCAGCTTTGGCGTAAGGCCAAGCTATGTGGAGCGGAGCTGATCGTTAGAGAGTAGTCGCGTTGTGTTGCGAAGTGGAAGCTGAGGTGATCGCCTGTGATCATACCTCGCAATCTTGTAATTGAACTCATTCTCTGTCTTAATAATGAAGGCACGCAACTTGTGTGTTCTTAAAAAAAAATCACAAACGGCCAGGAGTATATAAACACTTACAATAGACTGCTGGGCTTGACACCTTCACCCTTCAGATTACAAGCACAAACAAATAACAACAGGAGAGATGGAAGAAACAAGGACAAGCTAACCTAACTAGGTAAACCTAAGGTAGAGCGCTTGGTCCTGACAATGAAGGGTGTGGCACTGCAACTGACCAAACCAACCAACGATCCTCACACGCACAAGACAGTGCAAACCATGAGACACACGAGCTCAGCTGTCTTCGTGACTTGAGAAACTCAAGGAGGAAGGCTAGAAGGCGACACCTCCAAAGAGGGGAGCCGTGCCCAAGAGCATCATCGTCGCGGCACCGGCCAAAGCCCAAAGGCCATGCAAAGTTTTCGCAAGAGCCTAACCACCAGCCCCAACAACTGGGGGCTGCCATACACGAATTTGGCTACTTCCCATTAGATGCTCTAAGGATTTGTAGCGTTTTTAAGTGGCGTATATTGTCTATTTCTTGTTTGCTTGTTGTACCATTTCTCTTGTAAGCTGATTTCCTCTCTAGTAAGACCTTCTAAGAGCATCTCCAACCGTCATTGCTAAATTTGGCACCCAAAATATCCGCGGACACGTCCGGACGTATCCGCGGACACTACCTGGACAAACCCCAAAATAGGTCTCTTTCAACCATGTCCCTCAAATCCACACCCAAAACCATACAAGTCATGCAACGTAGGTAAACCAAAGATCAGAGCTCAAATGTAGTACGGACTGCATAACAATCCATCGATCGGAGCTCATACAGTGCGAATTTCATACATAGGGCTAAACTATATAGACAAATTAAACAAAAGTGGGCAAACCGGCGACGCCGCCATCCTCTGCGCTTGCCGGTCTCTTCCCCTTCATCGGCGGCGCTTCACTGCTTTGACGCTGGTCCCTTCCCCTTGTCATCACCGGAGGGCGGTGGCGGCGGCGCAGCTCGAAGGCCGCGTACGGGTCGGCGTGAGAGGAACTGGAGCTATTGGAGCGAGCGGCGATGTTGCGGACGGCGCGGGTCTGCTCCTCGGCGAGCCTAGCGGCGCGGTCGTTCTTCGCCGCCTCCTTCTTCGACTCGGCGATGGCGGCGTCGAGCATGGCCTTGTTTTTGCGGCGGAGGCGCCTGGCGTCCGTCTCCGCGGTCGTGTACGACCGCGCCAAGACGGTCAAAGGGACCGGCTCATTGGCGGCGGCGAGCAATGGCCACTCCACCGCGGCGGGGTCCGCCTTGCGGAGCTGCCGATACGCCTTCCCCTCCGTCTCTGGCGTGCGCATCCGCTTCGTTGACGACGGGGTCTTTGGCAGCAGTCTCCATCCGCCGGCCCCGTCCGGCAAAATCTTTCACCCTGGTGGAGCTTGGACAGGGGGGGGGGGGGGGGGGCGGGGAGGCGGAGATGGGGAGGCGCGGATCTTACAGGAGCCGAGCGTGGTGGAGGCGCTGATGAAGCCGCAACAGATCTTGCCGGTTGTGGACGGCGCCGCACCGGCGCAAGCTAGCCGCCGCCGCGACGCTGGATCCGCCCACCTTCTTGAGCGACTGCTCAACGGCGATGCGAAAGGCCTCCTCATCGTCGTCTTCGGGCCTAGGTGAGCGGTGCAGCGCCGCCGCATCGGGCACCTCCTCCTCCGACGAACTCCAGTCGATAGAGGACGACATTTCACCGGAGCGGAGAAGGTGGGGAGTGTGGACGACTGTGGAGTGGAGTGGAGTGAGGTTAGGGTTTCCGGCGGTGGGGTATTTGTGGGGACGGAGGTGCCACTCGGCAGAGGTCAGCGTCTCAGCGGCGACGGTCAATATTTCAGCGGCGACGATCAGCCTCCCGTCGTGGGTCCGCGGTGTCTGCGTCGACGTGGCGGACGTGTCCGGGTGGGCCTAAACCCGCCCTACATATGAGCTGGGTTTGGGGTGTGCCGGACCACCCGATCATTTGGGCTGACTATAGGGATGCGTTTAGGTGGCTTTTTTGGCCCAAACGTTGTCCGGACGGGCCTGAGCTTTGCGCCAGCTTTGGTGGCATCCGTTGGAGATGCTGCCTATCGAAGCGATGTACTCCACGGACGCTAGTGTGAAGACGGGCCTGCCCGCATGGGTGGAGCAGAGCCTTTTGGCCCAGACCAGCAATGATTCTGATAGGTGCATGAGCCACTGCCCACTGCGCTGCACCAGATCGAGTGCACGGGCCGTGCCGCGTCCATGCACGGACCAAACCAGGAAGGCTCGACTCCCGCGATTCGCGCGGCCCGCTGCTCAGTATCCGTTCGAGCTTCCACTTCCACTCACCCACTGTTAGACTAGTCACAATGGGGAGTAACATAGAGTAGTAACATGGTGATGTTACTAGTCTATGTTACCACCTTCACAGTGGGGAGTAACATCATTGTGGTGTCATATAAGATCTTATTTATTGCACTATAGACTCATTTTGTTTTGGTAAGTGTGATGTTACGGTAACTAGCTAAGTTACTCCAAACACCTCTCTCCTCATTAACTACATGCCACATAAGCAAAATGGTCTTTAGATGTGTGGTGTTACTAGCTAAGTTACTCCCATTGTGACTAGTCTTACCTCGGCTAATTAATCTGCATGAAGAACTGCTGATGACGATGCCATTAGCTCTTAACAATCTCAACAAGGAAATTAACTATTCTCTCTAGTTGTGGGCTAGGAAATGAACTTGTCGACATATTTGACACTTGTTCAGACAAATTATTTTGTTATTCCGTAGACACGAACATACGTATGTGCCGTTATGTACACAGAGAAACTACTCGACTTAGTATTTGAATTTTTCAAAACAAAGTTATTTTGTTATTTCCCAGGCACGAACATATGTAGATGTCGTTATATATACACATTCAAGCACGGATCAGTAGAGGCTGACACATACCACATAAAATATCGCCATCATGTCATGGAATACGTACTACGTACGTATTCCTACAACAGTTAGCTCATCGATGGGGTGAGCCGACGTAGCATCAACCCTACAGCCTAGGGGTACACGAGATGACATGATAGGCGGCCAAGCTTTAAGTCCCATCCTCCTTACTGTTCGATAAGATTCTTTGACCATTGTATGTCCAAAAGATATCAGTAAGATACTATGTAGACCGGCTAGAATTTCTAGCCTACAATTATACATCTACATCTTTTTTAGCTGACAGACTATAAAGCAGATTATCCTGAGTCAATAAAATATCGGCCTTTTCTCCAAAACAGATCGGCAACTTATAGTGGTATGTCATAGCTAAAGCTGCATTGTTGGGTGGTACGTAATCGGAAAACGAAATTTAATGGATCTTGATATCAAAAAAATGGTAGAAGCAAAGTTTTTTCTTATGTTAATCCTCTGGGCACTGAGTCACTGACTCGGGAGCCCAGCAACAACAAGTATTCTCGTCTTTGCTCACACATCGCCTGTTGGGGGAAGAATGATGGTCACGTGCCCGTGCTTGCACTTGCACCACATGAACTGAACATTTTTCTGAATGACATGAACTGAACATTGGCAACTCTAGTAGCCCATCTTTTGACATAGACTCGACAGGACGAGCAGAAAACACGGGTTCCTCTGAGCCTCTCTCTCTCTCTCTCTCCCAGAGTCGAGGGTGGTGTCGAACAGCTCGTTTCGCTCCCTCTAGCTTTTTTCTCTCTCTTTTTTAGCCTCGCTCGTCTAATTTAGCCACTTGTGTTCATAATTCCATGATCCATGGACTGAATTTGAACAATGGAGTGTTTTTCTCTTCTTCTTTTTTGATTTTATATGGTGCAACATGTAGTTAGATTTCAATTCCAATGATAACGAAATCATATTAGATCCCAAAGCTTCAACATATCCGATTTCACGCACACATGTTGTATATTATTTATCCTTTATTACTTTTCAATAAGGGTTCACTCATGGAAATGTTATATATATGTCATTACAAAAAATAGGCAAACATGTCGAATGATAATTACACATACCATAAACCAAATAGTGCTTCATGCGAAATTGAAGAACGATATCACCAATGCTTTTCGTAATCTGGATTCTATAAACGCATTCAATTTATATTATGTAAGGAAGTAGTGAAGGAAACACATATTTAATTGGGCGTTATAGTTTTCTTAGTTTTGATCAACAGAACAAAAGGACAAGCCTAGGGCTTATTTGGTGGAAAAGTGAAAGAGTAACATAGAAATAGGAAGCTTTTGTTTCGTGATATTGTTCACCTGTCTGATTCAAAGGAATGGACAAGGAAAAATACAGGTCAAATTCATTTGGTCTCGATTTTAAGGGAAACACTTAGAAACTTTACAATTCACTTAAACCTCTTTCCCAAAATTTACGCATGAGGAACGAGACCTTTAGTGGCATAGTACCATCTCAATTATAATTTCCCATGTGATTTATCTTTAATTTGACCATATTTTCAAGTTACTATGTTTTTCAATCCTCTATTTTTCAAGTTCATTCATATCATATTCATTTGTTTATAGAATCGCGCCTTAATTTTGCTGGATAAAATAAACATAAGTTTATAAAAAATGGTGGATTGGATCTCCATGTTAACTGGATACCTAGTATCTACATATATAATTGTGGTTTCACTTGAATCATAGGAAAGAAGTAATCTTTTGCAAAGGTAGGAGTGGATGGAAAATTTTCGCATGGCATGCATGTTGTAGTGCAAGATAATCCTAAGGAAACAAACTCCAATAGTATTTAATCCTACAAATCAAACAACCCTCATATACAAATTTCTAAGGATTACAATCCCCTAAATTACAATCCCTATAGCCTATGAAATAAAAGTTTATTAACTTTTAGCAAAAAAAATCTCCCAAGATTTTCATGTCATTTTTTTCTTCAAAATTTATCTTAGTTTCGTCCCTAGTCGCATTGTATACAATATGAAGAGATAAAGATGATGATAAAAAATATATAGATTGCTTCAATTGTCCTTAGTTTTTCAGAAGTTTTAGCAGTCTTGTAATTACCTTTTTTCTCACGTTTTTATCTGGTGGACGGATTTTGTATGAAATACTTGGGTCAGATATGCCGAAAAATAGTAGACCCCTCTAGCTTCTAGAAATTAAAGTTCATTAATTTTAGAACACGGTTTTTCCGTAGATTTACTCATTTCTCTTTCCCCCGTAATTTATCTTAGTTTAGGGGCTCTAGTTGCATTGTATGATTTCTATATGGACCTTGTGAAAACATGACCTACAAATATTTGGCTAGAAATGCGAAATGGATAAAAAAAAAGATGATAATAACAAATTTATTTACATTGCTTCAATACATCTTTCATTTTCTAGAAATTTCAGCATATATTCAAATTATAAATTTATGTATTGGAAATAAACAAGAGATACGTACAAGATGGAGATGGACGGGGCAGCTGCAAACGCGGCAGCGGCATGCTACTTTTCCAAGAATCTTTCCATCCTGGTGAAAAGGAGGACTATTGCTCAACACATGCATGGAAGGACGAAGGATTTAGACGTGGATAAGA
Source organism: Poa pratensis (assembly GCA_947311845.1). Classification (NCBI taxonomy): domain Eukaryota; kingdom Viridiplantae; phylum Streptophyta; class Magnoliopsida; order Poales; family Poaceae; genus Poa; species Poa pratensis. The sequence goes on along the minus strand of CAMZMU010000115.1, from coordinate 23,463,224 downwards.
CGACAGGCCGGGCACAGCGCAACTGTAACCTGTAACTTGTCTCCACAGTCCCATTGCGTGACGCCCTGGCAGATGAAACAAGTCACAACTCTGACTGACTGACTGACTGCGTTGCTCGACCGGTCAGCTCCAGAGAACCTCAAAGGAAGCAAAGACCAACAAGAAAAATACAGTATATAGATGAGAACATGCACGTCTGCATTCACGTACGGATCCATTTCGTCTATTCTATCCTCGACCGCGGCGTGAGATTGTGGTGATCGCGTCGTAACAGCAACAGCGGCTAGCCATAGCAACAGCCACGCAACACAGCTTCTTCTTTACTCATGATTTCACATGGGAACAAAGCCATCCCACCAGCCGGCCACGCACTCTCATCATCATAATTCACCTTCATCCTCCTCCTTTCTTCCTCGCCTCCTCCGTCGTCCAACCCCAATATATCTCCTTTTCAGGAGAGATCATCTCGTCTCCTTCCTTTCCTTTACTAGGGTTTCTTGGCCTCGTCCTCTCTTGTCTTCTTTGGTTTTGGTCAATTTTCTGTGCAAGAACGCCGGCTAGGATATATGGAGGGGTTCCCTAACCTTGGAGGAGGAGGAGGGAGCAGCAGTAGTAGCGCCTCCATGGCGTCCTTCTTGCAGCTCCCTTTGCCCGCCGCGTCGTCGTCGTCGCCCGAGCTGGCCGGCGAGCACAACGGCTCGCGGCTCGCGTTGCAGCAGCTGCTAGCCACCCCGCCTCCCTCGTCAACGCAGCGCGGTCATCAACACAGGGAGATCTCGCCGGTGGAAGCTGCGACCGTCAAGGCTAAGATCATGGCGCACCCCCTTTACCCGCCGCTCCTCGCCTCCTACCTCGACTGCCAGAAGGTAGCGAACCAAACCACGCAAATAATTAGTTAGGTCACAGGACATGGTGCTGAACGCGTGTGATTTGGTTTCTGCTAGGTCGGCGCCCCGCCGGAGGTGCTGGACAAGCTCTCAGCCGTGGCGGCAAAGCTGGACGACGCCGCGCAGGGCCGGCGGCAGCACGAAATGCTGCGCGCTGACCCGGAGCTTGACCAATTCATGGTCCGTCGTCGTGAATATTTCTCAATGGACCAAGCTCGTCGCATCATGCCATGTCATATGCTTCCTCGATCCTGCGCTAATATTTGTCTCTCTTCGTGCAGGAGGCTTACTGCAACATGCTGGTGAAGTACCGGGAGGAGCTGGCGCGGCCGATCCAGGAGGCCACCGAGTTCTTCAAGAACGTCGAGACGCAGCTCGATTCCATCACAGGTAGTGCATGGTTTCTTTCGAGATTCCGAGCTTGCCGCATTGAAAAATGTTTTGTTCGGTTTGTGGCATGGAAGGGAGACACCTCTTTTTCCTCTTTGGATCCATGCTGTTGCGTTTTGTTTTTGCCATCGTTACTTTGTGCTTTGTTTATTTGGGGGAGGGGATAAGGCTTTTGCATGCATTGGACAACAAGTTTTAATAATAACCTGGATCTTACTGATTGTACACATCAGCAGTACTATATTAAATTAGTATGCCGTAATTAATTTGCATCACGAGCCCACAGTGAGCTGATATAGATTCCAATCTCCGTCTTTCCTTTGTTAACATTAGCTCTCATTTTTTACTTCAATTTATAGAGAGTTCATCACTGATCAGCTCATGACTGCAATGTGATAAACTGACAATAGACATTTGGCTTAGTCTCTTAGGGCTACAAAGACGAATGCTTGGACAGTTTATCACTATCTTATCTTTCTTAAAAAATATATCTCTTATCTTCACTTCCATTTCTTGCTTGGTATGAATTTCTGATTGATAAGTTTTCCCCTTTTCAATTAGCTAGCCAGCATAAAGAAATTACATCAAAGTAGTTGCTTGTCACTGCCATACTATAGATTAGCTTGTATGTTCTGTTGATTAGTGTTAACACATTACTAAACCGGCCGTCTTATTCGGTGGGCCGGCTTAGTGATTAAATTCAGATGGCTGTTCAACGTACACGTGTACGTGGCGGTGGATGAGCGGTGGACCTGTAGCAGTTCTGTTCCTCCGCGAGTATCAGGGTGTTCCCTCAATAAATCGCCGCACTGTATGAGATTGATGGGCACTGTTACTACACTGTGCACTCTGTCTCTTTGTCCAGTCGGAGCGGATGGGGTGAGATGAGAGCATCCTCGATGAGAGGGAGAGGCAAATGAATTCCTTGTGGCAAAAAATATCACTGGGAATCTCGAAATGTTATGAGAGCGGTGATTTGGAGCTCGGTATTTTTGCAAAATGGAAATTCACATTTTTGAGTTTCCAAAAAACGCGAACAAAATCACAGGTGTAGGTAGTGTCGAGACACACATGCGTGGATTTTTTTGACTTCAAATTCGTTGTATTTTGGGCTGTGCAAAATAGATAAATTCTGACAGATTTCAAAATTTTGAATCCGGGTATGTCGATTCAGAAATTTGTCTTTTAGATCTAGCCCAGAATAAAACGAATTTGGACTTGACATTTGGCACGCTTGTAGATCTAGGTGATATCTACACCTGGTATTTTTTTCTCGATTTTTGGAAACCAAAATGTGCGGATTTTAAATTTTTGAAAACCTGTAGCCGACTAGCTGTCGATCCATGTCTCCCTGATGCAGAGACATTTTGTTTGTGCAAGTATTTGACGATTCCAGATTTTTGTCGTTGCTGGTTGAGTAGAAACCAACTCTTTTCTAATGGATATTTTGTTTAATATGATATAGTCCCTAGTGTCAAATAAAAGTAGCGTATTCCTATCAGGGCAAAATGTTGATCATGCTATGCAATACTAATTCATCCTTAAAAGCATGGGGCATATATTTCAGGATCGCGTGGGTACTTTTATACATATTAAGAGGCCTCTTATTTTCCTCAATTTTGGCAGATATTTAACTCGACTCCCAAGAGCATGTGGCTTGCCGAAAAGTTTTTTAGTGAATGTAAACAAATACAAATATTGTATTCTGTCTTAATAAGACAACTTGAGTACCAAATTTGTTGCTTGTTTAGGGCACTGAATTTTGTATCTTTTTCATTGGGAAAGATACATGTTGATTTTTGCACGCAAATTTGCACGAACAAATTTGCACGAACACAGACCATACCAAAAAAATACACAAAATTTCAAATTTTATTTTCTGTTTTTCGAATTTACGGTTTATACCAAGAGAATATGCTCCTCGGAGCAGAAAATACATGCCCCAATTTGGGACCAGAATCACAGAGTGAGTTAATTTCATAGGAGTTAATCCTTAGGGCCGGGTTCTACACTTCTACTCAATTAAGATGCCTTTAGATTCCTCACTTTGGACCTTAATCACAGTGTCTTCAGTTCATATGAGCATGCTCTTGTAGCTTAAGCAGCTTGAGTTCCTCAAACGTTCAAAAGAAAGTGGTAGCATGAAATATCTACACATAAAAATTTTAACATCAAATTTCACTGGTTAGCACAAAGGATATGGGAAAATTGATGTATGTAATAAATCTTTTGTTACATATATATTGCTTTCCGAAGTATGAAATTATGTTCTATGGTCTTTTATGTGATAAAAATGCGCTGAATTTGATTATATGTGTTTTAAAATAATATTTATCCATGTTTGAGTTCTGATTTCTTTCCAGCTTTTCTGTCAAAAAAATTTCATTTGCAACGACTCATTAGTTTTGGTAATTTAATACTCATACATCCAGAATTAGCACAACCTGGCACATGTATGTCACCTTTGTTTAGAGATTTCTCAACATCAGGGTTGTACAAATCAAGTTCGCTAGGTTTTGCCTACGAGGTTTAATGACACTTCATTTCTCTGTGTATTGCGTGAATAGACTTGCAGAGCTTGCATGACAAACCTGCTGCTACCTTCTGCGGCATCAGGTTGGAAATATGTTCTTGTCAACCCAATGGGAGAAAATTTTGAAGTACCATATTGTTAAATGGCTCCTTCATTTGCTGTCTTTAAGTTAGTTCGTTAACTATGTTAGTTCATGGTTATGTGAATAACCTATTAGTCAGCTTCTATTAGTATGTGACGCATTTGTTGTCTTGCTGGTAATCTATTTTTTAATGAAAACTACATGATGGGTTATCTAGAAAAAAATAGGCATGCTAGAAAATTCCACAGGAAAGCAAAACATCTGAAAATAGATTTTGTGTATTCTCTTTTAATCAACGGACAGCCAAAAATATATCTTCATAGATGAAATTACCCAACCGTGCCACTATGCACAACACCTCTACTAGCGTAGTTCTTCGAAAGTCTACTTTATTTCTTAAAAATAACTTCAAACATATGAAATCTACTTTAGAAATGCCCCTTTTTTTGGGTGCTTTCCTTATGTCTAAAACTCTAAATTGATGGTGATAGCTCTTCATTCTTCAAAACCTGCTGAAATATCAAAGTGGAGACATCATTACGCTCAGTACATCAACTTAGATTTAGCAAATTCCTTTTTTTTTATTGCAAGGTAGATGCACAAGTTCAGCATACGTGCAGTCTTAATTTGTCAAAAACAGTGAATGGGGATATTCTGCATGATGTTCTCCTACAAACAGGAGTGAACAGCCCTTTTGAAATTAAAACCAGGTGCCATGGATATTTTCAATCCAGGAAAAAAGAGTTGTTTATTTCCTAAGTGGTCCAAGGACCAAACTGGCTCCTCCTGAATCCTGATACATATGGGAACATTTTCCTTTGTTGTCTACAGACAATAATTGTGAAGGCGCTGGGTCGTCCGAGGATGACCTGGACACGAGCTGCCCGGAGGAGATCGACCCCAGCGCTGAGGACAAGGAGCTGAAGCACCAGCTTCTGAGGAAGTACGGCGGCTACGTGGGCAGCCTCCGGCAGGAGTTCTGCAAGAGGAGGAAGAAGGGGAAGCTCCCCAAGGAGGCCCGGCAGAAGCTGCTGCACTGGTGGGAGCTGCACTCCAAGTGGCCCTACCCCTCTGTGCGTGCGCTTGATACCATTCATTCGTCGTCCATCAATCTCGGATGCATATACCTTGCGGACGTCGATCAATTTTCGTGTGATGATTACGTGCAGGAGACGGAGAAGATCGCGCTGGCGGAGTCGACGGGGCTGGACCAGAAACAGATCAACAACTGGTTCATCAACCAGAGGAAGCGGCACTGGAAGCCGGCGGCGGAGGACATGCCTTACGCGATGCTGGACGGGAGCGTGGGCTTCCACCCCGCCACGCAGGGCGCCGGCGCTGCGGCGGCGTTGTACATGGACAGGTCGCCGTTCATGGTGGACGGCATGTACCGGTTCGGATCCTGAAGCCTCCCCCGGTTTCAGTGAAGAGGGCCGGCGTCGGCGTGGTATGGCAACGGCATTCAGCACGCAAGGCCGGTGACGGCTACGTACCACTGCTATGATCTATGGTTCTTCATCAGTAAATACACATATATGTAGTGCATCAGCTCGCGTCTAAGGTAAAAACGGAGGTCGAGATCGTTGCGTGTGTCCTTTCGGCACTGTCAAAACATTATTTTGCTAACTAATGGGAATGGCAAGTCAGATCAGACGTAGTGCGTGAAAACTTTGTCTTGCTGTTCCCTAATCTCCGTGCTCAACATGTGCTAAAAGATAGCCATAGGTGCACAGGAACGAAGGATAGAAGCGCTGAACAGTGGCTGCAAAACAGGCCCCTCACTGGAAAGCCGGGATTGCCTGCTTGTATGCGTTCCCAGCGACGCGGACACGCCAATCCCCGGAGCCGGAGGGAGCGGGTCTGTGTGCAGTGCCGGCGACGTTGCCGTCGTCCGGCGACACTGTGCGGCGCACAGTGGCAGCGGCGGTGAGGAGCCGACGATTAACTATCTGTGCAGCTTTCTAATGGAGACATGGCCTGCTCGTTGCTGCTGGACGAAGGCCCTGGTACTCTCGCTACTGTTTGGCCCACGGAAATCGCGCGCCCTTTGTCCTGTGACAGCAACGTAGGAGCTGCCTGCAGCATTTAACTAGCTTGTACGACCAGCCACAACGTGGTACCGATTCAAAGGAAATTGTGGCAGTGATAGGAATCGCTTCGGTTTGCTTGCAGTGTATGAATCGCTTTGTGTACTGTACATGGGACCCAGCTGCTGTAAAGATATAGTCTTATTTAGTCTCTATGCATGCCGATTTGTGTCTATGCATGCAGTTTGGAGTGTGGTTGCAGTGACCGTGTCAGTAAAAGAATTCTATTTAATAGCTTTGAGCTGCTTTGAACCGAACCAAGTATATGCGTCGCTTCTTTTCTCTGACAAGTTAGAACCGATGCCCACACCGTATGGAACCGGTTCCAAGGACCCTTTGAATCGCTTTTTTCACACGTTGTGGCTGGTCTACCTGCGTGAGGATCGAACATGGTCGCACGGAGAGCTCACGAGGAAACGTAGTAGGAGTACTTGTTTGTTGTTAAGGATATGGGGTGAGGGCTGCATGCCTGAACAGTTGCTAGGCTGTGATCTGAAACGGAGAGCACGATTGATGAGATTACGGGATTCGTTTGTCGCGTCGTTGCGTTCTCGAGCTGTTTGTCCCTCGGCACTCGTTGCAACAGCTGGTCTCTCTTTTATTCATCTTTTGGATGAATCAGGACACAAATTTCTGATCCTTAGCTCTTCGAAGCTAAGCTTGAGAGGAGAGAGGCGATCGCATCTGGTACACGCCTTCCATCGGCGGTCGCCGCAGGTCTGCCCCGCCTCTGTGCCTTTAGGCCATGGAGACGCGGTGGATCTCGGCCCTTGTCGGCGGGAGGGCTCCGTTTTTCTGGTTTAGTGTTCAGGTTTGCTAGGACGGCGTTTTGTTGGTGGCGGCGGCGCTTCTTGTAATAATGTCTCCCCGGCTTTAGCCCCATCTCGGCGGCGACGTCGAGAAGCTCATGGGAGTGGTGTGGTTCTGTAGGACTTCTTCTGGTGGTGGCGGTCTCCGGATCGTCATGGAGCTTCATTGGCGGTTCATCCTTTTTCTTCGGCTCTGGGACGGATGTGGTCTTTTGACCCGTTCGACGACTTCCCGTCCGCAACCAACAACGTCAGGCTGACTCTGATAGGAGCGGCAGCGACGGCGCGCCGTCGACATGGTCTGGAGATTGAAGACGAAGAGCATCTCAAGTATCTTGTTGTAATTTCGTTTTTTGTTGAGATGTTTTGTACCGTTCGATGTTTCTTTTAATAGAAGGGTCCTATTCGCAAAAAAAAAAAAGATGGCTAAGCTTATCAGATATAAATGACGTATAAACAAAGACTAGTCATGTTAGGAGAAGTGTGTAAACTACAAAACGGGGCATAAAAAATGTTTCTATGCCACAGACCAATCAAACCCACACGGAAGCACGTAAAACCACAAGGATGTGGGTTGCGGTAACTATCTATCAAATCAAGGAGAAACAAAAATAAGATTAAACAGGTTTGAACTAGTGGTAATACCCGTTCGTATGAGAGCTCCTCTCTGAAGATCGGTTCATCATAGATCGGTTCCACCTCTTTCCGCTGGCATCGGGAGGGGTGGGAACCCGATATATGAGTGGAGTTTTCAATAAAATTAGTGTTTCCCAATAGATTGGATTACGGTTTTGATAGTCGTCTTCTTCTTTAATGGAGATGGTTTAGTCTACAATAAGTAATCTTCGGCCCTTCGTTCGGCGATGAGATCTCCTTCCCGACGTCAATGGTGGTGTTGAAATATTATACTCCCTCCGTTCGGAAAAGGATGTCGCAAAAATGAACTATAGAAAGACCATTTTTGTGACATCCTTTTCCGAACGGAGGGAGTATTTGTCTAGGTATGATTTTTCAGATCTTACTTCGTCAGGTCGATTTTGGATTTTTTTTCTCATGGTTGCCCCGAGGAGGGTTGTCCTCGTAATATCTGTCCCGACTACTACGTTCTCGACAATGGTGATTCGTTCTCTCGGCTCCCAACAAGGTCGACCAAGTTGTTCGGTTGTTCTTCCCTGTAATATCAGTGTTGGTACTCTTGTCGATGTTGGTTGATTAATTTAATCGCCGCATGCGTGCACAAAGCCTTGACATTGCGCCTATGATTTGGTATCTATTTCATTATTCTACGGATGCCTTCAGAAAAGTATAAGATTGTGTCATGAAAGAAGAAAGGCCTTGAAGATCTCGAAGATTTGCTCGTCTCTTTTAGTCTTTATTTTGTAATCGTTCTAGTCAACTCATGTATATCTACCATTTACTATTTGCAGCTAATATATATAATAAAACAAAAATATGGTCCAACAAGAGTCGACTGGACTAAAAAAATGTCCTCGCATGTGTTATGTGGATCTTCGCAAAGAAAATAGACATTTTTTGTGAAGTCCTGAAGAAAACCACCCACATAGATACCAAGTTCAAACATATCTTTTGTCAAATAATGGAAATAAAAATTATGTTAAAATAATGAGAAGGGAAGATTTTATTTTATTTTACAAGTTTTAGGTACTTGAAGAACTTTGTTCCGTTAAAGCATTTCCATCACGGCGCCCAAAGGCATTTGGGGTGCGTCGGACAAAAAATCACTCCCACTCGTGGCGCCGAAATGTAGATTTGGTCCGGTCCGGCCCGGCCCAAAATTTGGTCCGGCATGCCCAGCCCACACCCTCCCATGGGGAGACGCTGGGCTGCGCGGACGAAGCCGCGCGCAACGCCACGGAGGACTCCAACGCATGGGTCAACCCTATCATTGGAACATCGCCTTCAACCGATGGTCCAAGGTCAAATCGTGTTTATCACCTCGTTTTCACAGCCGGCCGCAGCAGGGAGGCATCGATCCGCTGTCGGCCACTGCGCCTGCACAGCGGCGCAATGCTGCGCGCCTTTTCGAGTGCAGCGACGTTAATGCCACCACCCTCTGGCGACCTTAAAAAGGCTCGCCCTCCGCACGCGGTAGCCACACACTCACATCTCGCCGCACTCGCACACTAATCTCGCCGCGAACCTAAACCCTAGAGATGACGGCGATGGTCGGAAGCTGGAGGCCCTCGAGCGGTGCGACGGCGAACGGCTTCGTGCCGCACACCCTCCTCGTCGAGCAGGTGCACGCGCTGCACGACAACAGGTACCCGACATCGCCAGACATGTGCGAGTCTGGGAAGTGGTTGTTATCCATCAACGGCATCCCGGTGCCGCAGCCGCTGACGCACACCAACCGGGACTTCCGCCTGGCCGCCCTCGGCGAATACTGGAGGGACCTGAGGCCGGAGGAGTGCGACGGTGTCCTGTGGGATCCATCCAGCTCAGTGAACTTCCAGCACGACGAGGTGGCGTTCCGCTGCCTCTACGGTGAGGATATCGCCCGTTGGGACGGCCCGGGGCTGGTGCCAATGGATAAGAATGTCGTCGGCCGCGACGCATTATGGGGTGTGCCGGGACGCACACTCGACTTTGTCCTCGACCACACCCGCAACGGCGGCGACCACCTTCACATCCCGGTTGCGCCTCTTCCTCCTCCTGCTGCCAGCCGCTGGGCACTGCGTATGGAAGCCTCCGCGTCGTGCTCCACGTCGCGTACGGCCACCTTCTCCTCACGCTCGGCCTCCTCCTCCCGCTCCTGCTCGTCGCCGCTGCTCACGCTCATGGCCGAGCCGATGAACGGTGAAGCAGGAGCAGCAGATATCACAACTGGTCCTCGAGCTGATGGGGGCGCGGGAGGGACTATGTAACATCCCAAATTTATAACAAGGGTAAACAAGACCCAAATTTCAGAACCAACAAAAACTTTTTGAATTATTTCACAAGTGATTGTGTTTTCCTTTAATTTGTTCTGTTGATCTTGTGTAACTTGTTGTTGTGATTGTTTGATTAGTAGATGTCAACTCAAGACATCCACCTAGGTAAAAATATATTTACAACACTGGTGACCATGTTATGACAAGAAAATATTCCATATGTCTTATCCATTCTTATGTTGGCCAGAAGTTTATTTCAACAAATGATTTGGTTTTAGCAACAAACAAAATACTCTTTAATTTGAGACAGTGAAAGTATTTTCAAAAGTTTCCTGTTTATAAAATGTGGAGAACTATCTGTGATCTCCTGTTCCTTCTTCAACCTTGATATTTATACAACTCCTATTTTAGAAACTCCTAAGTTTCAACTCCTTTTCAAAAGAAATACTAGTGGGGAATATATCACCTCACATATTTTCCCTTTATCAAACCATTTTGGAAACTATTAAGTTATGGGTTGATATATCCCTTAAACACCATCTCGTCATGATTGGGTGTGGCCACTTTTATAAAGTAGCATTGTTAGTTATGGAAAAAGGTGTGTGATTTATTCTGGTAGTTTGAAGTGTGTGGCTTGATTGAATTGTGGATATTGTTGTGTTGATTGGTATTTTGGTGCTGTTGCTACTGCTGTGAATTTGCTGCTGTGTGTGATTCTCTTGTGGTAAAATTCCTCAGTGGAGTTGTTACCACTTTAGGACACCCTTGGCCACCAAACTTGGAGGGTGACTTGAAGAGGAATAAATCCTCTACAATTAGGCACCCCAAGTTAAAATCCTAAAATTTAGGGAGATGGTTTCAATAACACTCCCTCCTTATCTATTCCTCTGTTTTATGAAAACCCTTATTCTTTCTTTATCAAAATTCTAGAGAAGGGGATGAAATGATAATTCTCTCCATTTCACATCACTCCCTCCTCTAGTAACCCTACTTGTTGATTTTAAAACAAACCCCTCCTCTCTTTTATTAAAAAGAAATGAAGGTCATAAGTTAAAATGATCTTCATAAATAATTTCCCTCCCAATTTCTTTGTTTCTTCAAAACAAATGTTTTCTTTATGAAAATAAAACTTATTTGAAGTACCATATTTGTCAAGAAGGCTCCAAAGGTTCTACAAACTCTTTTACCACTGGTTTTGAATTATTAAAGGAGTATCAAATTTTAATTTCCAAAAATTGTTTATTCAAAACCTATGAACAAAAATGGAGCAAAACATTTTATTTTGTAAAACCAATTTTTGTGGAGCTTCCTCATATATAGGGGAGGCTACATGAATTTTCTATGATTTTTGTAAAATGTTTAAACCCCTCAAATAAATCCTGGAAACCCTACTGGTTTCAAAATAGAAATAAAGGTTTTCTTTTAGGCGAGGACCTATCCGTGAGAGGAGAGAAAGGTTCAGGGGGCGTTCTGCAAAACCTTCGTTGACCTCTGTAGCAGCACGCTGCCGGCACGGCGCCGTGCTCCCCACGCCGGCGCTGCCGTGGTCGTCGCTTGCCGCGCACCTCTCCCTCGCGAAGCCGGGCTTCTGACCCCTCTGCTCTCCCCCATCACCTCATCTCTGCGCCCTGGACGCCGTGACACCTCCCGCACGCTGCCGTGCTCCCCGTCGCCGTGTTCGTCTCGTTGCCGTGCTCTCCCATCGTCAATGCCGTGGCCCCTCCCTCCTTGCTGCGGAGGAGACGATAAAAGCACGCCACACCCTCCCCTGCTCCTTCACTGCTCGCTTATTTCCCTCCCTCTCCCTCTCACTAAGCTCTCCCCGAAGCCGAACCAAGGCCGAGCCGCCGTCGCACCTCGCCGTCACTAGAGAGCACCCCTTCCGAATCCAAGTGCACCAGGAGGTTCACCGCGTTGTATTCTTCCTCCCTGCCAAGGGAATCGAGCCGGGGCGCCGTCGTTGCGGAGATCGGCATCTTCTTCTCCACCTCCGGCCGCCAGCCACCGAGCAAGCTCGCCGCCGTTCTGGCCCTCCTCTTCTGCAGCTGGTTGATCCCATGCATCGAGGGTGAGCGCTCCGTCCTCCTGGACACCTCCCTCTCCCTCCACTCGCTCTAGATCGTAGTATAGCAGTAGCTCGCCGTAGCCCGCCGACGGCCGCCGCTTGCCGTCGTTTTACTCATCGCTCCGGCGACCATTAGCTGGCGGAGACACCGTAGCTAGGCTCGCCGTCCTTGGGCGCGCCTAAAGCCTCCAGTGGAGCTTCCTCGCGTGCATCGGATCGAAGGATCCGTGCGCGACGCCGCCGGTGGTCACCGCCGCCGCCCGCGCCGGTCTGTGCCCTTCCCATGGTCAAACTGGCCGTGGGCCTGCGCGCTGACGTGGACGTCTACGTGGCTGTGGACCCCAGGCGTCAGCCGCTGTGGCTAGCTCACTTTCGGTGCAAAACGTTTCGGTAGTTTATTTGGAAAAACAGAATAATTAGCCAGATCCGAATTTAAACTTGTAAAATCCACAACTTTTCAAATACTAGTCCAAAAATATCAAATAAGATATCAACGTGTTCAGAAAAATAAAACCCGCCTTTTTGTATCACTCACTCTTCCAACAAAGTTAGTTTAGATGTTGTTTTATTAAAATAACAAAAAGGGCAAAAAAAAAACATATTATTGGAAAATTCATATCTTTAAGATTATTGATCCAAAAATTAAGTATGAACTACCAAAATGTTGAGCACTTAATCTACTTCATGTTTCACCTTGTTTCCAAACATGGTGAATTAGTTTTAGCTATGTTTAAAAAGGTAGGCTAAAATGGCAGCACTAAATCAAATTTTGAAAATGCAATAACTTTTGTTTGGTACTTCAGAAAAATGTGTTTAATACATCAAAATGCTCAGGAAATGAGGAGGTATCCAGTACCCTCATTTTCCTGCATCTGTGGACGCAATCACAGTGCTGCACTTTTTGGGAAACTAAGGAAACCCTTAAGTAAAAAGGGAAGTTATAATTTTTTCCCGTATAGAAGTAATCGATTCTACCCTAGGACTTCTGGGTGACTCCACCACTGATTTAGTTTGGTGCTAGTGGTATGTTACTTGTTTGTGTACCCTTGAGGGTTGGTTGCTCATTGATTGCTGTTCTATCCCCATGTTTGCGACGCTAGAGATACACGTTACCGGAGTGGTCTCTGGAGAGGATTTATTGGAGGAGAATCGGAGTTTATTTCTTTAATCAGGAAGAAGAAGACCAATGACATTATGCCGAAGCCAGGCAAGCTACTTCACTGAGCTTGCATCTATATACATCTATTTTGATTTACTTTACCTGTTTTACTTATAAAGAGCATAAATGATTTCTGTGGTGTCTGCCACGAAAGCGATGATTTTGAAAACCCTTTTTCCAAAATTACAAGTATATTGTTGAGGCACCCGATATAGAGGTGTTAGCGGTATACAATGATTTCTAAATGAACTTGTTTTACTCCAAAGCCTTCTATGAAAATCTTTTGGTGGGATTACAAACCACCCAAGTTTTGATTAAAAGTATTTTTGCTCTGAAAAATTAGAAATGATTGTGAAAACCTTTTTAAAAGGGTTTATGAAAACTATTTTGCCACCTTATATAGAAGTATAAGGTAGTTATTTAAAACTATAGGATGGGAAAAAACAATGTTTTCTCGAAACTCTCTTTTAAAAATACTTGGATAGACCTGCCGGAAGGTCGGTGCTCAGTTGAAGAAGGTTGGTGTTGTTTTTGAGAAAAATGCACATTGTGTCCTAGTACTATGACGACCAACCATTATCCTGTGCGACCACACTTACCCACATATGGGCAAGGGCGTAGTCATATAATTTGCTCGTGTTAGTACTGGATGCCTCAACAACGAGGATAACCTCGTTCCATGAGGGGATGGTCTGAGGACCTACCCCCTGACCTGGGTCCTCTTCAATGTTGGTCTACCGGAAGCCGGTATGGACGTGTTTGGAGGAAGAGGATTGAAGGGCTCCCTTGGGTCCGCCGGGCAGAACTACGAGTCCTCACACTTAGTTCCTGAGGGTTTGAGTGTCGATGGAATGTGTCGTAGCGGCAGGGTCCTATACTAGCATGAGCAAAGGACAGGCTATGGCCGGGAACTCAACTTCGCATACCTCGGTATGGCGGGACGTGGCTGACACGATGAGTGACCGGATGGGTGTGGGAAAAGCGTACTACCTCTGCAGAGGGTAAAACTATTCGAATAGCCGAGTCCTCGGATACGGACAGTTGGAAGGCTGTCCTAAGACCATGTGCAAGTTTTGAGAAAGGTGTTGAGTTTTGGAAAGGTTATTTCGTACCTGTACCAATGAGTTGGTTCGAGGTAGCGACGGGCTTGGAATCAGGGCAAGAAGTTGTTTTTCGAGGAAAAAGTTTTAAAAGAGATTTCTTACCCTTTGAAAAGAAGGTGTATTTTCGGAAAAAGATTTAAAAATACTTCTTACCTTTTTCAACAAAGTTAGTGAGAAAACTACTTTCCAAAATGTTTTGTCTTCAACAGGATTAAAAATCTACTCTTCTCCTTTTAAATAGAGATTCAGTGAGGTTTTTCCTAAAAATAAAAGTCTTTGAAAATTTAAAACTAGTGCATGTTCCTGTTGGGGTAGTTTGCGAGTACAATCAAATGTACTCATATTGGTTTCGTCCCTGGCTATTGTCTTAGCCAGATTCCAGAGAAGAGCAGTTCGACGAGGAGGAGTTCACTGACGTCTTTGCGAACTAGGGCGCTTCCCAGTCAGCTGCCTGTAGGGTAAAGGCGAATGACTTGGGCTCCACGTTGTTTGGTGATTTCCGCTGCAAGTACCTGTTGAAGCTGATCACTTCAATCACGTAAGTATATTTATTCGGTATTTAAGGGTGTTCTGTGATACCAACTCAAGTTATGTGCAACAGCACACTGATCATGGGACTGTTGCAGGAAACATAACGAGTATCTCGGATAATTAATCCGGGGTCCTCACAGACTAGGCGACGACGGTATCGCAGGGGCTGCCCTCGTCGCGTCGCGCAACGACTTGCCTGCGCTTCCCATGCCGGATGCATGTGCGTGGTCGGCGAGGGAGCATGGCAAGGAGAACAGAGTCTCCTTCCTCAACCTCACCGACGATGGCGTAGGGCCGAGCGGCGTCAAGGAGGACGACGAAGACGGCGGCAGAGCAGGGCCGAGCAGCAGCGTCAAGGACGAGTTGGAGGAGGACTACATCGCTTTCTACCATTATTACCGATTAGTTTTGTTTAGTTTAAAAGTTCTCTAAGTTTCGTTCAAATTTGTAAAATTTTCTAAAATTTAGTGAAATCTATCAGATTTTTAATAGTGCGTCGTGAGTGGGGAGCGATACCGCCTACTCGTCCGGCCGGACGACCATTTTTGCGCCCTTTGGGCGCTGTGATTGGAGATGCTCTTGTGGAATTAAGTTTGTAAGTTAATTTTGAAAATTGTTCCCGTGTCCGTGTAAGTTTGAAAGCATAAACGGTAGAAATTCCTCCTACTGAACTGAGCCATCTCTCTCCTTTTGTCTAGTTAGCTGGTTCAGATTGTAACTTCCTATTATTGTTTCTCTTCCATCGAGAAGCCATTTTTGATCCATTGGCGCACACTGATTGAAGGAAACAGTTGTCCTTGTGAATAAAGATGTTCGCTGAAGGAACGATGGAATGTGGATTCTTTCATTCCTATGTGCTCAAGGTAAACCAAACCTACGGGACAAGGGGTCACAAGAATGAATAATGCTATACAAAAGAATTCCTATAGCATCTCCTATTGCCGTCATCGACTCCGCAATCAAAAAATCAAAGCTTTTAGCGGAAAATACTTCTAGCTCCCGAGCTCCAGTGCATCCGATTTTTAAAAAATCAAAAAAAAATTACATCTCAAAACATTCTGAAAAACCGCATGCATGTACATATACATGTCTACTGTGTATGACCAAATTTTTAGAAAAATATATTTCCAAAAGTGATATGTACAAAAAAGACAAATATATAAGGAAAAATGAGTTCTTTTTCACCTTTTGGAGAGCCATGATTTTGTGATTATTGTGTAGCCTAAAATATAGTATATTACCAAACAAAATTATGCATATATGTAGATAACATGTATATGTATTCACAGAATTTTTTTGAAACTTTAAAATATCATTTTAAAAATTTACAAAAAACGGTGCACTGGAAGTCGGGAGCCACAAATCCACTCTCTTTTAGTCAGTTCTTCTTGGAGCTTGTTGATCAAACTCTTCACGCCTTGCAAACGAGCTTTTCGAAAGGTTGTGCTTTAGAGAAAGACTTGTGTCCTATAGGAAAAGCTGCCGCGTGACAATGAGTGAATACATATAGAAACAAGCGTATGAATAGTAGAGCGGTACAAGGTAAATCTTGGTACTCCACTATTTCGAAAGATTACATATCATAAGATCAAGCAAATTACTGTGGGGCTGATCGCTTGACTAGAGCACAGGCATGTGCTGAATATCGTAATCATCGCCATATACCGCAGCCAGTTGCTCGTTGAACTGTGTTTCCTGCTAGTGCTCCTCCAGGCTCAATTTGCATCGGTCGATATCTGGGGTTTCCCAATGTCCGAGCCCAGATAGCATTCCGGTGTATCCCACCATCCTGTCCGCGAATGTCGGCTCCCTCATCAGCGAAAGGAATCCGCGGAGGAGCGCGTCTGGCGACCCGGATTGGGCAGCCGCGAGCAGCGGAGGCTCCTCCCCAGCCAGAGTCCGCCACTCGGCCAGGAACCTGAGGTCATACAACTCTGGAAAGAAAGCACGGGAACTCCGGATGAGGGTGTGACGGTCGGTGCTCCTAGAGTAGAGGTGAGGGCACAAGCAGTCCAATAGGTGGAGGACATCCTCGGCGCCGTCGGAGGTCACCCAAGTGACATCAGTGCTCAGGACGGCGCAGCAGCTCGTGAGAGCCCTGGCCAGGCGAGAGCCGTTGGCGCGGCGAACGGAGGGCTCCACGCCCATCTCCACGAGAAAGCGGTCGTCCTCGGCGCCCAGCGTGCCCAGGTGGAACCGCCAGACGCGGCCCATGGCGAGGTGGCCGTCGCGGTTGAGGAGGGCGAGCGACATATTCCAGAACCGCACGGCCCTAACACGGGCGTGAAGGCACTCGCAGTTGTAGTCCAAAGGACGGAGGAATGGCAGCCAGTCCATGACGTGGTAGACGCCGTCGACGTCGGCCTCGAGTCTGAGTGTCCGCGGGGACGAGGGCAGGACGGGGCGGGATGGGACGTCGTGGGACGTGGCCATGATTGCGATGGGGAATTCCCGGAAGAGGCCGGAGATACGAGTCAGCTCCGTGTCCTCGTTATGACCCCAAACCTCCACGACTCGGGCCTTGCCCGCCCAGCCTTCTTCACTACCCGGCGACATGTTCCTTCTCTCCAACAAGGTCCTCAGATATCAGATCAATCGATCCATCGATCTAATAGTAGGGGGTGAAGCCGTCGTCCCCGAGAAGATTTTATATAGATTACCTATGATCGCTGATTGGCAACCGTAGCCCGGATCCGAAACGTATGCGATAATGATATTTCCCAGCGGCGAATCCGGACTCCGAGAAAACCGTGACGGCAAATTCTACGCTTCCCCTTGATCTTTATACTCCATTATTTTTTTTATTTTTTTTAAACTAGAAAATATGTTCATTCGTTCGTTCGTTCGGTCGGTCCGTCCGTCCCAGTTGACTTCCTTCCTTCTTCCTCGGTTTCTCCCAGATCCGCAGGCGCCAACGCAGAGGACACCATGGATGAAACTACATCCTGATTCGACAGATATCAAGTTAAATCCCTAAATGGTAAATAAATTTTTTGCTTCCACGCTTCAATTTTTTTTTAACATGGTAGAGCTTTATTCCTTTAGATGCATTTTACACAGTGAAGCGTGAACGGGAGCACGCTGGATACATCAAGTGTCCTTGACAGGGCACTGTTTAACCTTGGGAGAAGAGTTACAAAGACATCTATGAAGTAGAGGTTTATTATGGATTTTCCGAGCGTGCTTTGCCTGATGATGTGCCTTCTGATTGTTGTTCCTGCTAATGTGCTGAATGTTGGTCCTATGAAAGGAGGCAGAGGCTTGGATCTCTGCTAGAATTGGCCTGTTTTCCCAATGCCCCTCAGCCCTGAAGATGGAGTCAGCGGTTAGAAAGAGAGGGGATTGCATTGCCATCGCATCTGCCAACTTGACCGCCAGGAGCAGCGCAAAAGCTTCAGCTTGTAGTGGTGAGGTGGCCAGAGGTGAGGAAGCTGCGACGTGGATTCGGCTGCAGTGTGTGTTGGCGTGGAGCGTGAGAACAATGCCCAGACCTGCAGAAGACGGTTCCCTGTTTTGCTGCGCCTCCCAGCCTCCCAGGCCGCGTCGCTGAAAATCCTGTTCCCTGTAAAAGTATCAGTATCAGTGTATTGAGTTTGAGTGGAGTCAGTAACAATTGATGATCGCTGCTTTGTTCTCTGATTTTCCTCATCTTGTCCTTGATCTGAACCCCTCGTTGAGTTTGCTTCAATTTGATTCCCATTAACAGTTGAATTCAACTGTCCAATGGTATGGCGGGCTATTACCGCCGTTTCATTGAAGGCTTCTCCAAAATTGATTTAGAGTACCGGTACTACATGCCACAGCCCACACATGGTTCCAGACAAGCCATACTAAAATAGGCATAGTGTGGCTAACAGACCACAAACCACCATCAGCCGTAAGAACTTCATTGTGAGTCCAAACTACTGCCGAGTGTCAGACTGAAGAAGCCCTTCCTGGATCTGCGAGGGCAGTGTAGCGCACCGCGCCCGGGCGTGTGGGATGAACATTTCCGAGGATTTGGAGTAAGCGCCGATCTCCTTCATAAGTCCATAGTATCGAAGTACTGTGTGACCAACACCATGCCATCCGTCCTTGGCAGTGGTGCCAGGCACGTTGACGGAGAAGCCCAGGAAACTGTCTCTGTTCCAAATATTTCGGAACATCCATGATTGCCTGGCGCTGGCGGGTGACACGTACTTCATCTGTTCCAAAATGTAAGACGTTTTGGTGGGCTAAAATAGCTTACCAAAACATCTTATATTTCGGAACATGTAGTACTTGGCTTCTGCTTCGCCCTCGGTGCACTTGATCTGCAAGATCTTCTCAGCCTCTGTCTTCTCGTTCGTAGCCATTCTCATCCTTGCAGCTGCAAAAGGTGGAAGTATCAGATCACAATGTCACTATATGCTGGAGGCTAGAAGTAAGTACTTTGTGTTAGGTTTTGATCATGTCATATCTTAGCAAATAACCTGCACTGATCTCATTCATTGCTCGCTTGACATGCTCGTCTGGCTCAATGTCAACGATGAGAGTCTTCGCGATCTCAAAGCCATACGCCAACATAGACTTTTCAAGCTCATCCTCCACAGACTTTGCATTTCATTCTTCTGCTCAAAATGCATCATCCGAAGGAGCTTTGGAACGCTTGCCCTGGTCACTGTATAAGCAAACACGCAAATTAGTGAATATGCATAATAATACGAATAATGAGATACAGCGAGCTGTATCCGTGCTGATATGAATATATTAACAGGAACACTTGGAAACTAGCAACTTAAAGCAGCATACCGTCAAGTACATAGGCTTGGATCTGGGACCTTGTGTTGGTCAGTTTGTAGAATGCATCACTTTCTTTGCCAGCCAGAGGTTAGTACTGCATCGATGCAACAACAGTGACAAACACATTGTCCTGCAGAAAATCAGATGCCAGCAACATCAAGACAATTCTCAATAGCAGAACAAAAATATAAATCCAATATCAATGGCACTTTGACGTTTCAGTTTCAGATACTTGACTAGAGGTAAATAAGGATTAGTAAGTATGGTTATATGGATAAGTTTCCCAATCTAATGTGGTAGTCATTCTAGGACTGTATCCAGATGGCAAGCCAAACTGCTCAAAACTGCAAACTGAAGGAAGTAACTTACTATAGCTTAATTTATTTTTAACTTCCAGAGTCGTAAATTTTATTAATGATGGTAACGCGAAAAAAAATGTCTTGAAACATACATGTGATTTACGATCCACAAACTACTGTACAATACAATTTTACGCTTTAAAACTATTGCAGAGACAAAATGATAGCACCGTTTTATTTAGAAAATAAAATACAGGTAGAAATCCTTTTAACTGAGTGTTCAGGATGAACCTTTGTCTCTGTCTCACGGCGCATATCCAGTTGCTGCAATCTGAGTGTGAGATGGCCAGCTACCCGTTTCCCAACCATCCAAGGAAGGCAGGGGCATCCTGGCTCAAGCACAATATCGAACTTCCCAAACTGGTCTCTGATGGCCATGGTCGACAGATCAACTTGAACACCGCACAACAAATTGCCCATTACTGACATCTTCAGATCGCTTCTGGTAGTACCTGAATATTTCATGCATCATAAGGCCGAGTAAGTAACCAGAAATACATGGATAATGGTTATATGCATAATCCCACCAACTGTTTACAAAAATAAGTCGCCAATTAAAAATACATGATGATAATGCTTTTGTTTAAGAAAAAAATCCTTAGGCACACCTCCAATTAGCGAGCATTCGTAGACTCGAGAGCCCAGATGAGCATAAAGTGGAACATGTTATAACCTCATGGCATGTAAACCATAGGCATATAATTTCAGCACCCCAAAAACTGTACAACTACGAACCTATAATCTACTGATTTCTTGCTTAACTAAAACATAAGAAAACTGCTTAACTTACATCCATGTAAACTTACATATAGATGACAACATCGACCATTTCTTTTTAATGAAAGAAAGCCAAAAAAACACTTAACAGGTGAATCTACATCTGCTGAGTTCTGGTTTAGCTAGAACATAATAAGTAACTCCCAATTTACATCAGAAAAAAACTGAGTGAACTCTCAAAGGAGGAAACATGCATCTACTGATTTTCTGAGTTAACTATCTCTGAACACATGTTAACTTACATCCGTGTAAATAATTACATCTACATCTAGTGTTTATCTTCATCTGATGAACTATACCAGCTGTTTTTATGAAGAATGCCCAAAAAAGTAAGGACTGAACCTACATCTACTGATTTCTGGCTTTACTAGAGCATAACAAAAAACTACTTAAACTTGCACTTACATCTAATGAGCAGCATCTGGTTGGAGCTGAATCTCTCAGCTCCTTTCTTCTACCTTGTGCTGCTTCTCACAACTCACTCAATAGCGCAAGATACAATGAGTTTTTTTGGTGCCGATTGTCTCACACAGTCTGACGTTTTCTCTGTTCTTCTTGTCAAAGTGCACATGCTTACAACCTGTTAAATAGACCCATGCACGCACCCACTAACAACCTGGGCACCATGCACTCACACCACTAACTATTATTATTATATATAGAGATGCAAATATCTAGCTACAAGACATTCGATCTTCTAAAACGTCTAGTTGGTAGCAGATTTTCTTATAGTTTAGGATCATGGAGACAACGTAACCTAAGCTGCATATTATTTTGAAACAGATTTGTGATAGTATCCCAGGGAAATTTTGTATGTAATTAATCTACTCTCTCAGACTCTTAAGTTGTTTGATTTCCCTCAATGCGATTATGTTTCCTTCTTTGTAATTCCCTAGACAGTTTTCTTTAACACAACTATACCTCGGTTTGAAAATAAGTGGCATGCATTTCATGATCATTAACTTAAATAGACTGAACTGTTCACAATGAAATCTGAGAAAGAAACAAGAGGTGTAATAGCTCCATTCTTTTCAACAATCATTGCCGAAGAATACAAAATAAATTGTGTCAAAATATATGCATGGACTAACCTAGAGAATTGTCAAATATTCACAATACGGTGTTTGTAAGTACTCAAACAAAGTAGGAAAAAAGATAAATTACTCTTTTACCCTAGAGAACAGTATCAGACCAAAAATTTAGAAAACAATGACATGATAAATTCGCGTGGACTACTATATGTTTCATCACCCAAATTCATACAAAAGACTATATTCCTAGTAACCTGTTCCACAACCAGGAAACTTCCATAAATGCATTTCAAACAGAACACTACGTGCGACATGCCCCCTAGCAATTGCGTCTCGCCAACAGAATCTAAAAGGTAGGTCAAGAAAATAATGTGCAGCTCTTAGCACACACTACTCCATAGATACCGAAACCCTTGCAGGCATATTTAGATCAAATAAGCTTGCAAATCTAAAAGGAGATCGAGGGGGTGCCGAAAGAGGCTGCACGACAGGAAATCCGCCGCACGGCTGCTGCCGGTGCTCCACGGGGTCGAGTGGGAGGTTCCGCGAGGGGACAGGGAGATCAGCGATCGCGGCGCTAGCGCGAGGAGGAGCTGAAATGTCCCTCCCGCCAAATCCCGGGTACATATCCGCCGAACGGGATATGCAGGCGGCAAAACGGAGTATATTATGTTTAACGCGGCTCGTTACCACTCCCCCGAAATATTGTTTTTCGGGCAGGGCAGTTTTTGCAGGATCTGCACAGGTCAAAATTTCATCTCGAACCCCAAAAACGGGGGTTATTATAGGAGCTGCGAACCAATCAAAACCACGCGCGGTGACTATCTATCATGGAGAAATGAGAATATTGTCTTAGTAGAGACGACTAGACTAAGCCGATAGTCTGATCTACTTTATTGATCCGTGGCAAAAAATACACTTTATATAAACCAAATGTTACGCTGATTTTTCAAAGTTTTCAGGTAGCTTTAGAAAATGGTCCCAGTGTGTACATTTGTACGTAAGGTTTGTAACTGTATTGTCCAAAGCGTTTGGTACCAACACCTGGTGGTCTTTACTGTCACAAACAGCTGCTGAGCTATAACTTCCATCGATATATTATTTGTTTAGTGACATATGTCGATAATACTTTCTTTGCGCAAAATACCTGAATAAAACAAGCCACGGAAGACTGCAGACAACATAAATTTCAAACGAAATAGTAGCACTAGATGTGGAGTGTGCAGATATACCTCGCATCCACTATACAAGGCAGATACCGTAGTCTGAGTTTCATTACAGATTCAAACTAAAAAATACGGCAAAATATACTAAACGGATTGATTAGACTCGGAACGACTGAAGATTTCTAAATGATGGAAGAAACCAATGCCTCAAAACTTGCTATGCCAAGATTTAAAAAAACTATGAATAGTGTATGCTTCTTCTAATCTCTACCAGGCATGCTCAGGCTCACCATGCGCGCACTCCCATCGCCTCTGCTGGACTGTGTGCGAGCCCTTCCATCTTGGAACCGCGAACCACCACCACCATAGCCTCCGCGGGAACCTGATCACTCCTCTCATTTTGGAACCTGTCATTTTGGTAGCCACCACCACGTCCAGAGCCTCGGCCAGCATTACCAAACCTCCCACCGCCTCGCCGCCCTCCTTGTGATGACACAAAGTTCTCCTGCCACTTGCCCAGATTGGATGAGTCCTGACCATCACCACCCCTACGCCTGGGCGGTGCCCCTCAAGGGCCGCACCAGTCCTAGCCTCATATGCCCGCTCGTTGCTCTCCGCAAGGATAGAGAGTCTATCTGCCATCTGGAAGAGTAGTCCCTGCAGCATAGTTTGATCCACGTTTTGGAAAACAATGCAATTGGTTTGTTGGTCCCAGCTTGCATGAAGCTCCTCATGCATCATCATCTTGCTAACAATGCCGTGAACCTGTTGCTCGCTAAGGTCAAACATGGTAGTGAGCTGGTCAAGGCTCAGGGACTCGTAGCAAGACGGGTAAGAGAACAGATAGGTTCTGAGAGCCTCTTCCTTGATCTTAAGCTTCAGCGTCTCAAGAATATGATCCTTGTTCCTCAAAAGCTTCCAGGTATCGAGTGAACTGATGATACTGAAAGCCTTCTCGTGATCCCCCTTCTTGAGGGCTCTTGTGGCAGCCAATACATGATCCCGAACAGTTTCCGGGGGACCAACAAAAGTCTGTCTCTCACTCATTTCAAGAAGCCTGCGGAATGTTTTGCTCATAGGCCTCCGCTTATCGAAAGTACTGGAAGCCATATTGGGGACCTCAATTAACATAGCACAAACCAAGTGTGTGGCTTCCAAATGTTCAAGGTTTATATGCATATGGTAAGGCATCATTCTTCTCTTCTCACGCCTTTCCTGCAATAATAAGAGCAACTGCAGTGTAAAAATGTGTACATAGTGTTCTACGAAGATGAATACGTAGCTTTATCAATTAAATCCTATAGCTAAACCAATGAGTTGAAGCCCATATATCAGTCTTGGAAATATTTAGGATCAGGAGATGATCTTCAACATGGAGAAAATGGCATACAGTGTAGACCAGTGATAAAACATCAGAGTTAACTAAGCGACATACAGACCAGTGTGCAGCTACTCAAACAAGGATAACGGAAGTGTGTGTTTGTGTGCATGTGTTTGGGGGCGGGGAGGAGTTCACCTGTTCAGGAGTTTTTTCATGGTATCTGCTTTGTTGTACTCCTTGCGCAAGCAACTCTTTCACTCTCCCAGTTGAATATAACTCAGACAGGCAGCCATGAGCTTCAGCGATAAAACCAGCCCTGAAAGCACATAGCCCCAGTTGGGCCATGACCCGGTTGAATAAAATCTGTCCTGATATGTCCATAAGTTGAACCCCATCTTGTAAACGACTCATTAAGAGCAAGTTGCGAGCCACTGAAAAATCATCAGAGATTTCATAGTGATAAATGTGACACAACATTGCTCGGGCTTTGGTCCTTTCATCTCCATTCTTGTAAATCAGAGACATCAGACTATCCATCAAAGCTCTGTTGCTTTGTGGGAAAGTAGGCCTCCGAGGCACAACCTCTGGAATCACAACAAAAGGTGGCGGACCCCAATTGTCATCAGCTGCTTCATGCTCCTCACCTGCCTCAGTATCTTCATCATCCATGCTAGCTTCCGCCTGCTCAGCCAGTTTCCTCATTGCATCATACACTTCTTGAGGCTTGTAGTAGACTAATTCAACACGACGCAGTGCAACCTTTGCAGCAGCCTTATAGTTCCCAACCCTTTCCTGGTAATCTTGTACATTCTGTGCAACCACCAAAAACAAGGGTTCGTCTCTGAGCCTCTGAACGTAATCGTTGGTATATGGATCGCTGCACTGTAAACTCTTGATAAATTCAGAGTCAATTCTCTCCAGGAACACAACAAGGTCACCCGTCATGTGGATCGTTCCATCGTAGTCAGCACCCTTTTGAGTTTCCTTCTCATCAGGCTCCACTGAGGTGTCTACTACAATATTAGGATACTGTTGCAGTATGTCAAGCACAAGAAGCATATTATCAACACACTTCTTCCACACGTTGGTTGGCATATGACCTAGTAAACTAGGGTTGACATCAAACTGGGCAGAGATCACATGAAACAGAATTTCAAGCTTCTGGGCAGGTGTTTTTGCCACCCGAGTCAAAAATGTGAGCTGATCCACGCGCTCAACTCTCCCGGTGCCCTTCTTACCCCTCGAGGCCACAATTTCCTTGAGCTTTTTATCAACAATATCCCAAGTAATCTCACTCGGGGCTTTCAAGAACTGCTTGTCCATAATCTTATCTTTTTTGCTCAACTTCTTTTCCCAGGCTCCTCCATCCTCACCCTCATCATCATCTTTCCCTAAATCTTCTGATTCAGAACTACCCATGTCCCCAGGATCCACAACCTCTCTTTCACTATCACTATCCTCCTTATCCGAAGGCTCCTCACCTACAACATCATCTTCAAAACTCTCTGGGCTTTCTCTACACTTCTGGATCAGGTCTTCATATTGCTTATTGTTCTTCTTAAGTTTTTGTTTCATCGCATTGAGCGCCTTGGAGTTGCTCCTGCTCATCTTCTTGGCTTCCTTGTTTGCATAAGCTTCAGCAAGGAAGTCTTCCAGTAATACAAGAGTTGTGATATACCTATTTGGAATCTTGGTAGATTCATTGACACGGACAACCTTCTCAAGCTGCGTGTTGAGCTTGTCAAAACTCTCTTGCAAGCTAAGCCAGTCGTTGATCTTGATTGCATTGCGTATCTGGTCAGCAGTAGCCGTCATCTCATCATTGTGCTTGTCCTTCAACGAGCGAATGACACGATGGTTCTCAGTATCAGAATCATCACTCTCCAGGTCGTTCAAATAACGGTTCTTGGTACCACCACGCCCCCCATCACCAGCTTCTGATTTTTCACTATCGCTCCCTTGTTCTGACTCAATGTCCTCAACTTCCTCAGAGTCACTGTCTCCCTGATGTTTGGGTATAACAGAACAAAGACAAAAGGTATTAATGCATTTGGCAAAGACAGAGTTTATACGCATTACTGCAAGAGTGCAAGAATGCAACAACGAATTGGAGACAGCGACTTGGCACAAGTGAGATAGCAACTACCTGCCCCCAAAAACGAGATGCCATGGTTGTTGCTTGCTTTTTTCCTTCAACCAGATTCAAAGCTCTGCAGAGTAATTACAAGTTGAGAAAGAATTATTAATGAAAACAAACTACAGAAGAAAGCACACAAAGTATATTTGAACCGCAGGCTGGCAGAAGGACAATACTAAATCATCAGAACATGTATATGCCACACCGTCTGAGAAGTAAATAAATGCTTATGAACTTAACTCTGACAGGCAGAAGGACAATACTAAATCATCAGAACATGTATATGCCACACAATCAGAGAAGTAAATCAATGCTTATGAACTTAACTCTGACGGGCAGAAGGACAATACCATATTATCAGAATATGTATATGCCACACCATCAGAGAGTAAATCAATGCTTATGAACTTAACTCTGACGGGCAGAAGGACAAAACTATATCATCAGAACACATAGATGTCATACTATCCGAGAATTGAACCAATGCTTATGGACTAACTCTGATGGATTGGTCAACCTCGAGACAAACAACAGATATCAAAACAAGTTAGACAGGACGTGCTAACCAAAGATGTAAGTTCGTGTCATTGTGTCAATGAGCAGATAGCTAGACCTATAACTTAAACATAATCCTACTGAACTGCAAAATCGTGAGACGGGACGAGCAAAGGCGCAACCAAATTAACAAGACACGTCGACAAGCCCTAGAGTCGGAAGGATCGCACAGATTATCGAATTCCGTGCGGCGCTTGTCGGCGGTTAGGGTTGAGACGCAACGGCGTGCTGGGCCCCGACGATCCTTGTGGCGTCGTGAGCGTTTGTCCATGGATGCAAACCAATGATAACTATGAGGAAGAATCGATCAGATCGATTACCTTTGCCTTGGAGTCGCGGCGGTGGATCGGAGTTGGATCTGATCTAGAGGAGAACGGAGGCGTGGGGGCGGCGGAGTGGCCGAGCGCTGCGGGGTGCCTGAGCGGCAGAGGATGGAGGCGACGAGGGAGCACCGGCGTGCAGGGCGGAGGCGCGGCGGGAGAGCTGGAGGTTAAAGGTGACGAGGGTTAGGGTTTTTTATTAGAGAGAGAGAGGGCAGTCCCTAAAGATTGCATCCTGAAAGGCTGGATCAGAGTTTGTTGGTGGCCCGCCGGATCAGTGTTTGGATTTGGAGTAACATGGGCTGGGGAACTGGGCCTGTGTTTTCCTTTCCGAATTTTCTATCCAGCGAACCTTCGGAATATATGAGCCTGGCGCTATTCCCTAAAAAAAATGAGCCTAGCACGACAATGGAGGAGGGAGAAGACGAGGGAGATGGGGTGCAAGGAGGAAGAAATGAAATAAGCAATTATAGTATTGAGGGTTCTCACAAGTGATGAGGAGGCAAAAGTGAAAGAAAGAGCGGTCGATCAATAAGCACTCCTCCCGTTCCATAATATAAAATGTTTTGGCAAGCTATTTTGGCTTTTCAAAACGTTTTACAATATGGGATGTTAGGAGTACTAAGCAATTTGATGGACACGTTGGTGTTTTTTTTTTTTTTTGAACAGACACGCTGGTGTTGTGACGAAACATGCATGGGCGAGGGAGAGGGGAGACAGTGGATAGGAAGGGATGAGGCAAACCCTACGGCTAGGGGTTTGCTCTGTTTTGCTGTCCTTTTTATTTTCAAACTGGGCCTAATAAAGTAAGAGAAAAACAAAAAAAACATCTTCTCACCCCCAAAGTATAGTATGTAGTATATATAGCAATATATCCTTTAACCAGAAAATGGTTAGTTGACATTCTAGAATATTAAAGGCGGCATAGATAAAATATGATTTGCACGACATCGTGGAAAACTGTATTTGTGCGTAGTCGGCATATAACAGACGAATTACATGGCAATTTATTATAGTTTTATCTATACTACTATTAAACGAGCAAACATGTTACGGATACATTAAATATTAAATTTGAGTCGTTTGATACCAGATCAATGGACCAGATCGGTTCAACAATGTTGAGCCTCAACACACCCAGATTTTACCGTTTTGTCCTCCCACCAATCACATAATACTACTAAATTGCCACCGTACCGGTTCGTTCTTTTATTTCTCCTCTTCCGGACGGAACGCCCGTCGTCCCACCCCGTCCCGTGATATTCCGCGGAGTCACGGCGAGGCGGCGCCCTCCCCTTCTTCCTCCTCCCGTCCAAGCCGGGATGCGGGTGGCCATGGACGTGAGAGGGCGCCGCAGAGCCTTGCCGGCGGCGGAGACCAGTGTGGTACTGGCGCCGCAGTCCCGTCGTTCTCTGCCGCACTAGGTACTGGCGTCGCTTGCCTAATAATCATCGTGGACGCGCAGGCTCTCGACATGTCCATGAACGGCCTGACCGGAGCCGTGCCTCCGGGGTTCGGCTTCAGAAGCTGCTATCTCTGGATTTGTCACGTAATGGCTTCTCTAGGCCGTTCCCGAACGGCGTCGAGATCCCCTATACCAGGTAATTACCTAAGCGAAGGAAGGGGATTGCTTGGCTCGTCGCTCACATATTTGTTGCTCTGCATGGGAATAGGATTGGATTTAGGAATTCACACTTCTCTTTCATCCGTTGAGCTAGGTTAACTGCTCAGGTTCACTATTGGAACACCATGGTGAAGTTCTGGCAGTAGTGCATATTCAGTTACCTCAAATTTTATCCAAAAATCACTATTTCCTGCGGATTGAGAGCCCAGTCACTCCTCCTAAAACTCGCTAGTACACCGGGAAGATCATGTACCTTGTGTGTACACAGCGTTTCAACTTATCCTTTCCCTCGCTGTAGGTTACACAGCTATGGAGGAAGGTCGGATCAGAGACGGTTGTGGACCTGCTTCTTCTATCAGTGGCGCTTGCTTCTTGCTGGAATTGTGTTTCAAGTAAACCTCTCTATTTATTTAATTGAATTACTTTTAAACGACGATGCCGTGCGCTGTCAGTTGTCTGTTGTAACAGCCTCTTCAAGTCTCTTAAGTATTTCAAGAAAATTATGACCACTGTTGACATGGGTATGCCTATTGGGTACCCTACCGTGAGGGTACCTGGTGCACGTATCGACTAGGCCCAACTATCAGAACCTACATGAAGCCCATGAAGGGAGGCCTAACAAGATGGAGTATCCTCCAAGCTGGCGAAGCCATAGTCGGTTTAAGTTTCTTTACTTGTAAATCGAGTCGGTTACGAACACCCGAACCCAGCCTACTATTTAAGGACTGGGAGGGCCATCGAACCGACCACGTACTTTCAGAGCCACCAAAACCCTAGCGAGATCGACATCTCGCCGGGACCTTGTAACCATCATATTCACAAAGCAATAACAGACAGGCAGGACGTAGGGGTGTTACCTCCACACGAGGGCCCTGAACCTGGGTAAAATCTTTGCCCTGCTTGTCAGCCGACGATACTTCCAGCTCTACCACGTTCTCTCCCCCATATTCATAACCTAGGGACCTTAACCATGGGTCTTGATGAGTCTACCCCTCGTCAAGTGGCGCCGTCTGTGGGAAAGAATAGCGCTGGACTCGAAGTTTCGCCGGTCCCAACAGCAAACGGCAAATCGCCGATCACACCAGCAAACGGCAACTCGCCGATCTCATCTGCAAACGGCAACTCGCCGGCCATGTCAGCAAACAGCAACTCGCCGATCCAGGCGACACACGGCGACTCGCCGATCCACTCGAAAAGCGGCAGCCTGCCCGCTTCACCTGCAAAAAGCGCATCTGCTCTTCCAATGAATTTCAATCCGCACTCGCCGGAGCTTCAGGAGGCGTTTTCCGGCCTTGAATCAGGTTTGAGTTTAACTGTTGGAGCATTCAATTTTTTCGTAAACAATCTTGGCACGCAGGACTCGACAGATCCGCAACAACTGGCGCTGGGCGCACTCGAGGCTCCGTCGACTGCGCTCGCCCCGTCGTCGATTCCTGAAGCCTGCTCGCCCGCAACAACCATGTCGACCGGCGAGATCGACAGGTTCATGATGACGGAACTCCAAGGCGAGGAGGCAGAATCAGCATACCGCACAAGCAACGTCGACTTCAACCTACCACTCGACGAGAGTTTCGACTGCGGGATCTCCCTCGATGACTTCTACGAGCCCGCGATTCATAACGACAGCAACGTCGACTCGGAGATCTTCACCAACACCAACCTCGACTCAGAAATCCATAATGGCTTCGCCAACACCGAGATGAGCATAGGCGATGAGCACATCGACAACGAGATTCGCCTCGAAGATCTACTCGATGAACATACTGGCTCTGACATGAGCCTCGACGGCGACGTCGAGTCCATGACTGGAATCGACAGCACATACACCTGTCCACGGGTCACGCCCCATCAGGTCTACGTGGCCTTCTCCGCAGAATCATCCGCAGACGCAGCCGCTCGCAGGCCTGCACAATTCCCATGCACGGTAACCATGCCGGATGGGGTCACAACCTTGACAATCACGGAGGAGATGGCAGCAAAAGCAGATAAAGTCATAAAGGAGTGCACAATGATGCCACCAAATTCCACCCCAGAGGAGATGTTGACCTTCCAGTACTTCAACTGGCAGGAGTCAATTCGACTGCAAAACTACCGAGCGACGCTCGAAGAGCGCAAAAGGCAAGCCAGCCTCTCGAGTGCCCGAAGAAGGGAGCAATCCCTCGGGTCCACAATGCAACCAACCCCACGACCTAGGTCGCGGTTGGCAAGCCTTCCAGAACATGAAAGGGTAGCAATCACCCGTAACCTGTCGTTCATGACAGAGGACGCTAACGGAATCCCAGTGCCCAAAACTGCTGCGGGTGCATTATTCTCCGTAGGTGCTTACCTCAAGGCAATGCAACCTCCGGCGAATGACCCTAACGCAGCCCTGCATCGCCAACAACTCAAATCGCTAGCTCTAGCGGCACAGGCTATACAGCCAGAAGACAAAACTCCAGCAAGGAATCGCGATCGCGACATAGTCGACTCACGACACGCAGCACATCATCGCAGTGGTCGCAGCCACCACTCGGATGAAGGAAGGAGAAGCACGCGCCGGCACAGGTCCAGCAGAAGCAGATCTCGAAGATCCTATAGCAGCGATTCATACTCTGATCATGAACCAGAGCCATGCGGAGCATTGTGCTTCACTCGACGCATCCGTGAGACGCGGATGCCCAAAGGTTCAAGTTGACAGGCGAACAACCCAAGTACAACGGTCGCCAAGAACCTTCCGGGTGGCTAGAAGATTACAGACTCGCCGTGGCATGCCAGCGTGGCACGAACACCACGGCGATGCAGTACATACGACTCATGCTCGAAGGAACTGCCCGCGACTGGCTCAAGGCGCTCCCTCCATCATCATACGACTCGTGGGACGATTTCCGCAGAGACTTCATCAAAAACTTCGAGCCTCTATGTGAGCGCCCGAAGACATTCGAAGAATTAAGGGCATGCACTCAACGATCAGACGAGTCGTTGAGATCATACATACGGCGGTGGACCGAAATACGCAATTCGGTTGGCAAAGTGTCAGAAGACAGGGCCATGGATGCCTTCATACAAGGTCTCGCCAGGAAGGACTTCAAAGAGGCACTGGTCGTGAAAAGCCAACCTCCCTGGCTGACCTCATCAAAGTTGCGACTGAGTGGGCAGATGGAGAGGATTCTGTACGCAGATCCCGTGCTTCCCCACCACGCGACAACTACGAAAGCGGCAGTCGAGGCCGCAGAGATTCATACAGAGAAGATCGCAGGCGCAAACGTTCCAAACGTCCTTACGACGATAACAGACCCGAGTTCATGGCGGCTGGATACACACAACCCCGGAGGACCAAGATAGAAGCAATCGACGCTCGGATGATCGACGGGACAGTCGAGATCGCGAGCAGCGGAGCGACAGCTACAAAAGGCAAGAATGGCGCAAACGCAGCGACGCAAAACCCGAGCGGTCATTCGAGGAAAAGATGGACGACTGGTGCAGATTCCACCTCTTCAAGGGGGACGACGGAAAACTACGCTCCAATCACACCCTAAGGAACTGCAGGGAATTCGACCAAATGGCGACTGACTACATGATACGACTCAAAGGTACGGCCCAGCACCTGCTCAGCCCACGCCTGCACCCGTACCACAGCCGAACGCTGTGCCCGCTCTCATGGCGCCACAGCCGCCACCGCAACCACCACCACAGCCTGCTCCAGGCGCAAACCTCGCAGGTGCCATACAACCCGTACTACGGGCGGAAGATGATCAATATCCACAGCCCCACGGGCAGATGTACATGATACAAAAGGGTCGCCCCTCCAACAGGCAGCAAAAGCTAATCACTCGACAGGTGAACATGGCTGTCATGGCACCTCCTGCCGTGCCTGAATTTCTGAAGGGATCGGAAACCATCATAAGCTTCAGTCGAGAGGATCATCCCCCAGCTGTAGTTCGACCAGGGCACGCGGCTCTGGTACTCGACGCGCAAATAGGAGGCTACGCCATGACCAAGGTCTTCATGGATGGAGGCAGCGGCATAAACATCATCTTCGCGGACACGCTCCGCAAAATGAACAGGTCAGTCGAAAACCTCCCAAAATCTTCAAATACCTTCCACGGTATCGTTCCTGGCAAAGCAATTAGCCCAGAAGGCACCATACAACTCGACGTTACGTTCGGGGACAAAAGCCACTTCAGGACAGAGTCGATTGAGTTCGAGGTCGTCGACTGGAAATCACAATACCATGCTATTCTTGGTCGCCCGACGTTTGCTCGATTCATGGCGGTGCCACACTACGCGTACCTCACGCTGAAGATGCCAGGACCAAAGGGAGTCATCACTGTCCGTGGAAACTTTCAAAGGTCCGATGCTTGCGACCGCGAGTTCAGCAAAATCTCCGAGATGTTCGGGGTGGAAGAATCACTCGCCGACTGGCGATTTCCAACGACCGCACACTCCTTCCGGAGCATAAGAAGTTGGCAGTCGACAGATCCTTCAATGCTACAAATGACACAAGGTCGCATCAGGTGCACCCGACCGATCCGTCCAAGACAGTCAACGTATCTTCGAGCCTGCCTATCGCATAGGAAGGCGCGCTCGTCGAATTCCTCCGTGAGAACTGGGAAATATTTGCGTGGTGTCCAGCCGACATGCCAGGTATTCCCAGGGAATTCGCCGAGCACTCTCTCCAATTGTTTCCAGATGCAAAGCCAGTCAAGCAAACGATGCGTCGAATCTCCGGCCCAAAGCGAACCCGACGAGGTGTGGACTCGGCAAATCCCTGGGTTGTGTACCCCGGGTTGATTGAGGGGAGAGAGATGGCGCGCTGGTAGTTCCATCGGCTGACAAGCAAGGATTTACCCAGGTTCGGCCCCTCATGGTGAGGTAAAGACCTACATCCTGCTTGTCTGATCTGTATAGATATATGATGATGTTACATGGTGGCCGCGAGGCGAGGTGAGACGTGGTCTCGTATGGATCCCCCCTATGGGGTGCCCCTGCCTGGCTTTATAAAGGGAGCCAGGTAGGGTTTACATGAGGTTCTTGTCTTGTACTCCAAGTTGCAGTTGTTGGGCTTCATGGGCCTCCAGGTGCTGGGCCGCATCGGGTACGCCAACGGTCGGGTGCCCGGAGGGTACGCCCACATCAGAACCGCAGCCGAATCTGAAGTCGACCGGTTACTCGCAGCAGGATTCATTAGGGAAATCAAGAAATCACAATGGGTTGCCAACCCCGTACTCGTAGAGAAGAAGCATACAGACATCCTTCGGATGTGCGTGGACTTCACAGCGCTGAACAAGTGATGTCCAAAGGATCACTTCCCGCTACCCCGAATCGACTAGAAACACAATGCCTTAGCTGCACCCGAATGCTCGGGGGCTGCGTAACAAGGATCCAACGAAGATAACAAAAACTATGCAGTCGCACTCGAATACTCGGGGCTGCACAGTTGTTGCTTCACAATCAACACATACCTCATAAACCCCACTCAAATGGCTCGGGGCTGGCCAAAAAATCAAGATATATAATCAAATATTCATCTACAAAGAGTCGAAATTGCACTCGCAATCTACTCTACTCCTCGGGCTCCTCCTTTATGGGTAGCTCCGGGCCACAAAGCTGGGCGTGAGTGCGCTCAATCAGCATCTCCGCAGCACTAATGGTGTCGTCCAGATCTCCCTGGTCCAGGTCACTCCGGTTGCGGGTGGCCGCAACACCAAAGTTGGTCTTCGACTACGCACATACGCCATTGCAGCGTTGGCTCCAATCACAAGTCTCTGAGACAGCAACTCTCGAATGAGATTTGTTTGACGGAAGATGTTCAACAAAGCACGGATCCCTTGTGGTTGTGGCCCCGCAGGAAAAAGAGTCTCGTTCAGGCGAATAAACGCCGCCCGGCATAACTCCAGCAGTTTTGCACTTCGCCAGGCGTGATCCTTCAAGGTGGCGAGTATGCGGGCATGGTACCTATGAAGCCAAAATTGTTGACGCCCAGTCGTGGGGTGGTCAACTGCACTCTCCAAATGCTCCTCAACGCGAGCCTCTTCCGCTTGGAAATTGTCAACAAAGCCTGCAAAATATACAAGTTAGAATAGCCACACGAATGTAAACAAGGCAAAGATCATACTCACATTCGAGTTGCCTGTTCACAAGCTCCATTTTGCCAAGCACATAATCCTCGCGTTGGGTGGACAACGTGGGTCTTGCCCTCAATCGATTCAGCTCAGCCTGGGCGTCTTCTGATCTTGCTCCATTCTCACAAATTTGGCCTTCATAAACTCCATCACCTTGGCATCATTTACCACCTGACCCTGGGATCGGGTGGTGATTGGAGCCTGCGAGGAACTAGTCGCAGTAGCAGGTTCTCGTGACTGTTCAAAGAGCATAATCACAAACACAAAGTTTGTGTCAGAAGCAAAAACTCAGGTCATAAGCATACAACTCCTCGAGTGTAATACATTAGCAAAAGACTATTTGCATAAACAAGGTAGCACAAACAAAGCGCAGACTCGCGCAGTTCAGAAGGTATCATTACAAGGCATAAAAAAAACAAAAGGGTACAGCTACCCTAAACCTAAGAATTCGATTTCCTAAGCAGACGAGTGGCAGTCTCGACTGCCCGGCGCTCCATGGTGGTCATAAAAACCTCGCCAGTCGCGCGGCGGCTCTGCTCACCCCCTTCAGAGAAATGGGCTTCCCATCTGGCTTCCGAGGGAACGCAGACAGTGCTGCCTCGTAGTCGCAATCTATCCCATGTCCCATAAGAAGCTTGATGGTGGACTCGGATCCGCGTACCGTGTTGGCGTGAGCGAAATCCGCCATGGTGGACGTCCCGGGGCCAAACACGTCGGCGAAGTCGTCCGCCGTCGACGGCACTACGCCAGTCGGGAACACCACCTTGTATACAGCGCCAAGTGTACTCGCGATTTGGCGAGTGCGTCCTTCGCCTGGGTGCATACGGCGCCTAGGCCGCCCACAACCTGGTCCAGCGGAAGATCACCACTCAACGCATCTGCAGAGGCCGGTGCGCCAACAGCTTCTACACAAGTCACAAAAGGGCAAAAGTCATTCATGGCACTCTACAGCTGCGTCGTAATATCAAAAGGAAAAGAGAATACTCACCTCCCATGGCCTGCGCAAGTACCACGAGCTGGTCAGCATACCCTCGCTCGCGTGTGGCGGCTGAGTTCATGGCGGCGTCTAGCTCTTTCTTCGACTCTTCGCGCTGCGCCGCGAGTGTATCCTCCAGCTCCTTCTTCTCGCCTGGTTCGCCCAATCGCATACATACTCGACAGAGTCAGGCATTGAAAAAAAGAAATTCAGCAAGCAAAGGCAAAAAGGAGAACTCACGACAGAGCCGCTCTAGCTCGGCGCGCATGGTGTCCCTCTCCTGCTACCTGGACATAAGCCTTGGCGGAATCTGCCAAGGTGTGGTAGAAGGGCTGCGAGCACACGAATTCAGCAAAAATTCAAACTCTCACAGACCTACAACTAAACGGGTCAAGCAAAAAGCTACTTACGTGGTTCATCCACGGCTCAGGAGCCGCGACTGATGTCCCGACATTGGAGTTGCCGCCTTGGCTGTCTCAACGACAGCATCAGTGGCCATTGGCTGGGCAGCCTCGTTTCCAGTCGGTGCATAATTCGAGTGCTCCAGGGTTGGAACATTCTCGACTGGAGGAGTCCCAGGCTGATTGTTTTCAGCGCTGTGGGTAACACAACAAAGCAAAAAGACGGTCAGCACAAATATGTGACAGCACAAAATTCTCATATCATACTCAACAATCACACACCTGTGTTCCTCATCCTCCTCATCTTCGGAGTCGCCAAAAATTGGCCTCCAAAAGCTGGGGTACCACTCGACTGAAGAGGAAGAGTTGAGCTCGTTGAGCACGCACGCAAAGGAGCGGCTTGGAAAACAGGTGGTGAGCCTGATTCCTCGTCATCCTCCAAGCCCTGCCCCCTCGCGGGTGAACTCACAGCAGAAGGCGCCTTCTTGGCCAGTCGACGCCGCTTCGGTGGCGCGGTATCGACTTCTTGGTCAGCGGTGGCCTTGTCTTCAGATTGGACCTCTTCTGCTGCTTCCTCCTCGACCTCCTCCACATGTGAAGTGGTGGCAGAAGGGATGGGCGACTGATCCCCTTTCGGGTCCACCACCTGTACCTGAGTTTCTTCAGTCTCGCCATTTTCAGGCAGAGGAGGAAGGGAGGCAGCAGTCGAGTGACCCTGCATAGCATACATCACAAATTGCAAAGTCAGAATCAAAAATCGCATATCGCAGAACATACGAGTGGCAAACTCTTCATTGCAAGCAGGCTATAACACATACATACCTCAAGCAAAGGGTTCTCCAACCCATATGGTTCAACAGGGCAGTCGACGTTGCAAGTGTCGGCTGCCGTCAGATTGGTGATGTGCCGCACATATGTCAGCAGCTCACTCCTTGACAGCTCCTCTGGGTTCATTCGGGTGATGTCACCCGCGCCTTCATACTCCCACATCGGGTGCGCTCGGGCACGGATGGGCCACACCCGTCTCTTCATAAAGGTGGCGATTAGGTGGATGCCTGTGACCTTGTCCAGCATGCCTCCGATCCGAGCCAGCAAAGGGCTTGCCTCCTCCATTTCTTCGGCTGAGAGCTGGTGGTCCCATGCCTTGGTCTTGGCAAAAGCTGCGGTCGAGAAGGCGGCGATTCCGTCTTGCTCGACAGTCGCATAAAACCACCCCTTCCTCCAGCCTTGGGCGGAGTCGACGGTCTTCAGGCGGAAGTAGCGGGTGTCGCTGCGCACCTGAATTCCACAGCCGCCAACGGGGTAGGTGCGGCCACCTCCTCTGTTCGGCCGCACCATAAAGATGGCTTTCCATAGCGCCCAGCTGGGGGTGACGCCGAGGAAGCACTCGCACAGCGTGATGAAACACGCAATATGCATAACACCGTTCGGGGTGAGATCATGGATCTGCACCCCGTAAGCAAAAAGAAGACCACGCACAAAGTCGTGGAGGGGAAGCGAGAAGCCCCTGGACGCAAACTCCGCAAAACATACACGCTCGTTGGTGCATGGTTCGGGAATACCTCCTTGGGCGACGGTGCGCGGACGGCGAGCTGTTCCGCGGGTGGCAGATACCCTTGCTCGCGGAGCTTGAGCAAATGGGCGTCCTTGATGGTGGACCTTGCCCAATCCCCGCTGCCTTCTTCAGTGTGGCGGCGTCCGCAGATGTACCCGCCACGGTCTTCTTGCCCTTGGCCGCATCGGGGCGGCGGCGGCGGCAGCACCACGCTTCGCACCTCCACCTTTCGCCATTGCTACAGTGGAGGGTGTGTGGGGCAAAGAACTTGGGCGCAGAGCAATGGAGGGGCAGCGCGAGGAAGGAGACGAGGGGCGGCGCAGGGAGCAAATGGCAAGTAAAAAACTCTGCCAGCACCGTCCCCACTATTTACCACAGAGCGCAAAAATGATCACAGCCGTTAAAACAAATGCATACGCTCCGCGCGAAATCTGCCATACACGTGGCAGCCACGGAGAGCAAGCGTCGCCGGCCACTCCGCCCACTACGCACGAGAATCCAGGAAACCATCATCACGTCCCGTGAAAATCGCGCCAGAACGGTCAAATCAAGTCACGCGGCGTCATCCCTGGTCAGCTCTGCAGAAACGGGCCCACACAGCAGGGTCACGTCTTATCAAGCCTTACCAAGCACGCCACCGCTTGTCAGATATGGCAGTCGCAACATGCGTCATTGCTGACGTTGTTTCCTCTTTCACAACTGGCATAAAAATCACTCGATGATATCTTCGGGTAGTCTCTCACAAGAATTTCGATTGGTTCTCACAAAGTCATAAACGCCAGTCGAACGATTTTTGACTGAAGCATCATACTCCCATCGGGAGCGTATCAAAAAATTTCTTTGACTAAAATGTGCAGGATAAAAGATTTTGAGATTATCCTCCATTGCAGGCAATAAAGCACAATCTCGGGGGCTACTCCCATCGGGAGCGCTGTCGCGCACCCGATAGAACAATGGTAAAAGTATCAGTCGACATATTATTCAACTCAGTTCATAAGCAAAATCGCACTCAAAATATTCCCGAGTTGATTCGATGATCCTTGGATGCTGCATGCATAGTGCAAAGGTAAGACCCACCGATCAGTCGAGCTGGGCTAAGTACCGCTCCAGCAGTGTTATCCTTAAATTTTCCGTGTCAGCAGACATGATGAATTATCCCCGACGAACGCGTTGGGTTGATTCAAAATTATACTGCAGTTCGATTCAATAAGACCTCAACGGCCGTTTCGAGTCTGTCCAGTTTGTTCCAGATTCGAGTCCGGGGACTCGAGTTTGATTGAAAGCTAGTATGGTTTTGCCCGAATGGTAGTTAACTGGCCCCGATCCATCGTGTGTGCTGGGCCTGCTAAGCTAATATCCCTTGACTATCATAAGCTAAAAATCATAGTCGATGAAATAATCGCATAGCCAACATATGCTATTTCATACAACAATTCCGAATTATATGATACAAACGAGCATAATGTGTGAGTCCATGCCCGACTCTTCGAATCAGACAAGTACTCGGGGGCTACTGACATGGGTATGCCTATTGGGTACCCTACCGTGAGGGTACCTGGTGCACGTATCGACTAGGCGCAACTATCAGAGCCTACATGAAGCCCATGAAGGGAGGCCCAACAAGTTGGAGTATCCTCCAAGCTGGCGAAGCCATAGTCGGTTTAAGGTTTCTTTACTTGTAAATCGAGTCGGTTACGAACACCCGAGACCCAGCCTACTATTTAAGGACTGGGAGGGTCATCGAACCGGACCACGTACTTTCAGAGCCACCAAAAACCTAGCGAGATCGACATCTCGCCGGGACCTTTGTAACCATCATATTCACAAAGCAATAACAGACAGGCAGGACGTAGGGGTGTTACCTCCACACGAGGGCCCTGAACCTGGGTAAAATCTTTGCCCTGCTTGTCAGCCGACGATACTTCCAGCTCTACCACGTTCTCTCCCCCATATTCATAACCTAGGGACCTTAACCATGGTCTTGATGAGTCTACCCCTCGTCAACTGTTCACCCCTTTTCGATTTCCCAAATCCCTGAACTGAGATTACTCTTCTCTTATTGCCTCACTGGCAAAAAGTCCAGGGCAATATGAGCAGACCAATGTGGGCGCGCAAGCCTGCTCGTCATTATGCCCATAGTCCTGCCTCTGAGCAAGCAATCCAACAAGCTAGATTTTAACTCAACGCGATTTTTCCACAACTAATAGGACCTCCACATATTATCATGACCGTTGATTATGCATCCAACGAACCATATTATTCCTACTATTTTATATGTTAAAAAAATAAAAAAATATGTTAACGCGTGGTTTTAAATTTTTTTTAATGCATGCACAGAAAATTCATGTTAGTACATGAATCTAAAATTCATGTTACATAAATCCATCAATTATTGATAATGTGTTGACATTTGAAGATTCGTTGATGAATTTGTTGCACGAATCTTGATGAAATGAAGGGTGTGGATAGTTGGTGGATATCATGTTAGTTGTGGTGTTGCATTTTCGATTTTAACTGATACTCCCTCTGTTCCAATGAATAAGGCTTATATATTTTTTTAAAGTCAAGCTAAGTAAACTTTGACTAAACTTTTTGAAAAAATTATCAACAACTATAATATTATATGGATATCATGTGAAAATGTATTTTATGATGCATCTAAGCATGTTTATTTTGTATTGTACATGTTCATAATTTCTTCAAAAAACTTGGTCAAACTTCAACTTTTCAAAAATAATATAGGACTTATTCATTGGAATGGAGGTAGTATGATTTAGTTGGGACTATATACGTGCAGTACATTATGGCTGAAAGATCTGAAAGCTACCATGGTTCATGGTTGTATGTAGTAATAGTTATTAGTAAGCATAGCAAGTTGTATGTAGTGGTTGTTATTAGGAAGGGAGACCAAAACTGAGGTCTATTCGATCGGCCGAGCTAGAATGTGGGCTACTAGACATACTCAATGTGATGTATGTGCAAAATTGTATTAGATGCTAAAACATTCGTAATTGTATGTCATGGTACTTTTCCACATACATTTGTACCTGAATTTCATGGTATTTTCCCACATTATGTGATGAAGTTTGGAGAAGAGAGAAGAGGTGAGCCTGGTGATCGGGCCTCACTGGTCAGTCTGACAACTGGGCCTCACTGAGTAGTTTCTGGGTCTTGGATATAATAGGGAGGATTAAGGGAGGGTCTTCTTGCAAAAAAATTGCAATGTTGGAGACCAGTCAACGGAATGCCATGTCATCAAATACACAACGTCATATGAGCCTGTGACCGTAGTTGAACCAAGATGCATATTCGGTGACCGTAAAAAGGTTTTCCTGAAGTACGATAAGTGAACCAACCATGTATTTTAATCCTGACTCCGCCACTGATACCCTGTTGAAGAATATGCAGAAATTTGATGAAAATCCACTTGATGTTATATTTGTCGATGAACCAAAAAAGATCGTTGCCTAGCTCTATTCTTTTGTTGAGTGAGATGTCCGCCATGTAATCTGATCATATAATGTTCTAAAATTTTCTCAATAGAAATAATGCAACATAATAAAATATGCATGTGACTGATGCAGTCATCGAAGGCTACTTCCATTATTAAACTTGTGATACTTTTAACTGACTTCCATCGAAGGCTCCTTTCCCAGGATGATTTAGTTTCAGTACATGATGAGTTTGAGAGCCCTACAAGACGTTTAACTTGTTATTCTTGCGGCCGTTAAACCAGTTAAAGCAGGTTTCAGAACAATGGTTACAACCAAACATGTTGCTTAGCTATATTACGTGCATTGCATGTATTTAAAATTACACAACGGATGCTCAACTTTTCAACATTTTTAATGGCATGTTTAATATTTTTTGTATTTTGGGATAGCTTACCCCATGTCCCATGTGGTAATGACACGGTGGTCCTTTTTTAATCCTTACAACAGAGAGTAGATATAAATATATGGATGTAATTAGGATAAAACCAGATTACCAGTTATACAAACGGATTTTGTTCGTCTTATATCCTATATCATATATTTTTGGGTTCGTACATAGGTACTCATAACATCAGTCACAAAGAATGTGAAGGGAAAAGCTCTCTTATATCCTATATCATATTTTTTTTGGGTTCGTACATAGGCACTCATAACTTCTCAACCCCAACTCTCTTTTATGTGTGCTTTCTATGGCGTTTCTCAAAAATTGTCATCCGGATCCATTGGCGCAAAGAAACCAAAGCCACATAGAATATCATAAGAATGTAAAGGGAAAAACTCTAGAAAACTAAAAAAGGGAGATAAATGTTATACGGAGTAGAAAAGTTACAAAACTATGAATAATATGAACGAAAAGATGTGGGGAATTTAGAGAACTAGGGAAAAAATAGAGAACACTTATTAAATCACCATTTCTTAGCGTTTGGTTGTTGTTCCTAAGTCATTTGTGAGTTGATAGTTCCATCGTAGTCAACACCCTTCTGAGTTTCCTTCTCATCAGGCTCCACTGAGGTGTCTACTACTCCGTACAATATTAGGATACTGTTGCAGTATATCAAGCACGAGAAGCATATTATCAACACACTTCTTCCACACGTTGACTGACATATGACTCAGAAGACTGGGGTTGACATCAAACTGCGCAGAGATCACATGAAAAAGAATTTCAAGCTTCTGGGCAGGTGTTTTTGCCACACGAGTCAAAAACGTCAGCTGCTTCACGCTCTCAGCTCTCGCAGTGCCCTTGTTACCCCTCGACGCCACAATCTCCTTGAGCTTTTTATCAACAATATCCCAAGTAATCTCACTCGGGGCCTTCAAGAATCGCTTGACCATAATCTTATCTTTCTTGCTCATTTTCTTTTCCCAGGCTCCACCCTCCTCACCGTCATCATCTCCTTTCACCGAATCTTCTGATTCAGAACTACTTGCGTGCTCAGGATCCACAATCTCTCCTTCACTATCAGTGTCGCCCTCGTCCGGATTCT
Source organism: Poa pratensis (assembly GCA_947311845.1). Taxonomy (NCBI): domain Eukaryota; kingdom Viridiplantae; phylum Streptophyta; class Magnoliopsida; order Poales; family Poaceae; genus Poa; species Poa pratensis. Next base: position 23,420,622 of record CAMZMU010000115.1, on the reverse strand, counting down.
CCTCAACTACAACATCATCTTCAAAACTCTCTGGAATCTCTCGGCAGTTCTGGATTAGGTCTTCATACTGCTTATTGTTCTTCCTAAGTTTTTGTTTCATTGCATTGAGCGCCTTTGCATTGCTGGGGCTCATCTTCCACTTGTTGGCTTTCTTGTTTGCAAGAGCGTCCATCAGGAAGTCCTCCAGTAATATAAGAGTTGTGATATACCTATTCGGAATTTTGGTAGATTCATTGACTCGAACAACCTTCTCAAGCTGCTTGTTTAGCTTTTCAAAACTCTCTTGCAAGCTAAGCCAGTCATTGATCTCCATTGCATTGCGCATCTGGTCAGCAGTGGTCACCATCTCATCATTGAGCTTGTCCTTCAATGAGCGAATGACACGGTGGTTCTCAGTATCAGAATCACTGTCCACCAGATAGTTCAAATAGCGATTCTTGGTACCACCACGTTCCCGATCACCAACTTCTAATTTTTCACTATCGCTCCCTTGTTCTGACTCGAACTCCTGCAGCTCTTCCTCCGAGTCACTGTCTCCCTGTTGTTTTGGTATAACAGAACAAAGACAAAAGGTATTAATGCATTTGGCAAAGACCTACACATTACTGCACGTATGCAACAAAGAATTGGAGTCAGCTACTCGGCACAAGTGAGAAAACAAGTACCTGTCCCCAAAAACGAGATGCCATGGTTGTTGCTTGCTTTTTTCCTTCAGCTAGATTCAAAGTTCTGCAGAGTAATTACAAGTTGAGAAAGAATTATAATGAATGCAAACTACAGAAGAAGGCACACGAAGCATATTTGAACCGCATGCTGGCAGAAGGACAATGATATCATCAGAACACATATATGTCATACTATCCGAGAATTAAACCAATCCTTATGGACTAACTCTGATGGATTGGTCAACCTCAAAAGAAACACTAGATTATCAAAAGCAGTTAAGCAAGACGGGCGAACCAAAATTGTAAGTCCGTGTCAATGAGCAGATAACTAGACCTATATATAACTTAAAACATAATCCTACAGAATTGCAAAATCGTGAGACAGAACGAGCAATACTTAAACAGAACACGTCGACAAGCCCTAGAGTCGGCAGGATCGCACGGATTGTCGAATTCCGCGCGGCGCTCATCGGCGGTTAGAGTTGAGACGCAGCGTGGGCTGGTCCTCGACGAGCCTTGTGGCGTCGGGAGCGTTGGGATCACCGGGATGCAAACAATGCTAACTCTGAGGGGAAGAATCGATCAGGTCGATTACCTTGCCTTGGAGGGAGCACCGTCCACCGGCGTGCAGGGCGGAGGCGCGGCGGGAGGGCTGGAGGTTAAGGTGGCGAGGGTTAGGGTTTTGATTGAACTTCTTTTTTGGGGCAAGTTTTTTTTATTAGAGAGAGATAGGGTAGTCCGTACAGATCGCATACTGGAAGGCGCGCTGGACTGTTGACGGGCTGGGTCGGTGGGGTGTTTGGATTTGGAATAACATGGTTTGTTTTCTCAACAAACAAAAATGGACCTATGTTTTCCTTACGAATTTTCTAGCCAGCGAACTGGACTTATGTTTTCGACCTTTTGTAGGGCCAGTGCTAGCCGTATGTCGGCCTAGAATTGTCAAATTTAGGTCCCTTCTAGAGCCGTCGGATCATCATCATACGTCCAGAATCAGTTTTTCGGAACTCAACCCGCACTACACAACAGATACATTTAAACGAAGTGGTATATCGAGTTGCCCCGGGCTTCACGATATTTACACCAAAAATGCCACCATGGTGTTTTTCCCTTAGTATTTCAGCATATTCATGAGCATGACAACAAAATTTGTCGTCCGTGTACAAAAAATATATTATATTGCAACAAATTACCGCAATATTTCAAAAACAAGCAATGGTACAAAACTGATTAAACAATTTTTTTCTTTAGACTGCTTCATAACAAAAATCGTCAACAATTTTAACAAAAATCAAAATCTATTACAACAAATGTTTGTAGCAACAAAAAAGTGGGTAAGCAAGAATATCGTTGCTGCAGATTCATTTGCAATAAAAAATTGTCAACTATTTTAACAAAAATAACAAACGATTACAACAAAAAATATATGTTTGCACCAATAAAAAAGTGGGTGAGAACATTTTTTTGCTATAGATTCATTTTCAACAAAAATCATCACTTATTTCAACAAAATTTACAAACGATTACAAAAAAACATATGAACGCAACATTTTGAAAAAGCACATAACATGCCATCGATGAATCCGAGAAAAACACAAAAATTGTAGCCAACGCCCATGAATGTTGCAACGTCTAACGTGTGAATTTGCAAGAAAAAATCATCAAATTTGTTAGAATTTGAAACCACATATGTAACAATAAACAAAATAGGGAATACAAATGTGTAACAGATGTCCAGAAAAGTTTCAAAAAACTTGTCTTGTGTCTTCGCAGCAATTTCTTATGCGCTTTTCTAAAAAAAAATGGCACATGTACGAGTGGAGATTTGGCTCCCGAGCTCCAGTGCTCTCGTCTTTTTCAAAAAATAAAAATATATATTTAAAAGTTTCAGAAAATACTAAAAAAAGCATACATGTTCTCAACGAAATATTCGCAAAATCTTAATGCAAAATAATTTACGGTTTGAGCTACACAAAAATGACAAATGTAGATATCTGAATATAGTGAACAATATGTAGTTTCAAATTTCCAACATTTGTCTTTTTTGTCTAGCTCAAAACGTATTGTATTTTGCACGTTTGTAGGATATATCGTTGACAACCTACATGATTTTTCAGATTTTTTTGACACTTTTAAATAAATATTTTAACTTTTTGAAAATTGCGAGATCACTAGATCTCGGGAGACAAAATGACTTTTCGCACATGTACACAATATCAAAAAATCCAAAAGGAAGTTAAGAAACCAGGTTCGTTAGCTTTTTTTTTTTTTTTTTTGAGAATTGGTTCGTTAGCTAAACTGTGATGTTGCCTCATTTTACGCATCAAATTACAATGGGCCACACAATACTGGGCCGAAAGAAAGGGTGATCTAGCTAGCTTCGCTTGCCATGCGCGCGCGCCAGGATGACGGACCTCACATCGCAATCAAGCTTCAGGTCGGCGCCGGCGGACGACAAGTCGACAACGGTAGCACCCGGAAGAAAGAAGGGCCACTAGCTAGAATCAGACCTTCGCCTTCCCGACAGACGATAGTACGGCGCGTGCGTTTCAACATTTTTGACGCAGCCGAAATCGGACGTCTGGCGCGCACGCGTGCAGACAAGTCATCAGCGATCGTCAGTTCGATCGTTATCATCCACATCCGTCATGTTTACATTTGTCAAGCAGGAACAATGGATGAATCATGAATGTACAAGACTTTCAACGTTGAAGTTATGAACTGACATGGAGAGAGTACATGATATATTGATATGGAGTCAAATAAATGTACCTTTGTGGAATCAGAGAAAGAAAATAAAAGACCTGCAGGATTAATGTTCTAGAATTCTCGACGATTGTCTCTTACCTGCAAATGTGGAAGGGAAGAAGGAGAGAGATTTTTAAAAGAGGAAGGAAGGGAGAGATTAATTCATTGTCTCTTAAATGCAAATAAATCAAAAAGGTCATAGCCTTTTGAGAAACGTAATAGAGAGCACATAGAGAGCAAGCATGCACGTCATAGAGTTGGGGGTTAAGTAGTTTTGAGATTCGTGTTTCGCTATCACCGACCTGTTTGCTTGGGCTGTGGCTTCAGCTTCTCTAGCTTTTGGGTCGTTAGAAGCACAAGCTTAGCCAAACACCTAATTTCTATAACTGGGCTTATTTAAGCGCTTGTCCAATTTGCACTGCAAGCCCACAAGCTGGTGGGGAGGTACTTCTCGGAGCTTCCCGCAGCTTGTAACTTGAAAAGCGAATCGGTATCCGAAATTACCCGTCAAGTTCGGGTTATCTACACCAAAATGCCACCGCGCCCACGTACAAAAAAAATCCCCAAATCCCCACCCGTTATCCCTCATGCTCCTAACCCACGCGCGAGAGGCGGCTAGGGTTCACGCCGCCGGCATCTCCGGCCGCCCTCGCCGCCGTCGCTGGATGGCGTCTACGCATCTCCGCCGTCGCTGGAAGCTCTCCACCTCCCACGAAGCTCCTCCGCCTCCCACCTCCTCGCCATCGATGTCGCAGACGCTCCTGTCCATGGCCGCCAGGAGCTGCATCTGTCGCCTGAACCACCGCTCCCCTCCGCGGTCGCGACCGCCTCGCCATGGGAAGCCCGATCGGCCTGAAATTCCAAGGCCCCGTGGGCTTGTCTGGGCTTGTGCATGTGCCGGGCCTGGGCCTAAGATTTCGGCCCAGAGGTCGCATGGGTCTAGCCTTTGTATATTGGCGTTTTCAGGAAGAAGCCCGGTACCCGGCCCAAAAGCCCGATGGGATTTTGCAGTCACGGGTGGGCATGGGACTCAAATATAGGCTCGATGGTCAGATGGGCCTGAGCGTGGGCCTGGGATTTCGCCCGTGGGCTTTGTTAGGCCCGGCCCATGGCCAGGTATACCGTCTCCCCACTAAAAGAACAATCTATATATTGAGAGGCACATGACGTAAAAATCTAGAGTTTAATCTTTGTTGAAATGGAGATACAACCACGGAACCACCCTTACAAGCATGTGACTAAAGGTTGATTTTCGGCCGACGGGCTAACAATTTTACTATAACAGAAGAAGAAATCACATTTTAGTCATTTGATTACTCGCAATTTACTTTTTTTATCCTTGAACTTGTCATAAAGAAGAAGAAAACACTTTAAAGGGAGCCTCCATGTTCGCAACAATGACACAAGAACGAATACTTAAAGAAGAATGAAAATCAAGTATGACCAAGAGGAAGATCAAAAGGCATTTAGATCCACTTGCACAAAGAGACCAAAGCCTCATGGAATATCAGAAGAATGTGAAGGAAAAACTCTAGCAATGCTATAAAAAAGGATAAATTTTTGTAGAAAAGTTACAAAAAATATGGAAACTATGAATGAAAAGATGTGGGAATTTAGAGAAGTCGGACGTCTGGCGCGCACGCGTGCAGACAAGTCATCAGCATATCGCAGCCGAAATCGGACGTCTGGCGCGCACGCGTGCAGACAAGTCATCAGCGATCGTCAGTTCGATCGTTATCATCCACATCCGTCATGTTTACATTCATGAATGTACAAGACTTTCAACGTTGAAGTTATGAACTGACATGGAGAGAGTACATGATATATTGATATGGACTCAAATAAATGTACCTTTGTGGAATCAGAGAAAGAAAATAAAAGACCTGCAGGATTGTTCTAGATTGTCTCTTACCTGCAAATGTGGAAGGGAAGAAAGAGAGAGATTTTTAAAAGAGGAAGGAAGGGAGAGATTAATTCATTGTCTCTTAAATGCAAATAAATCAAAAAGGTCATAGCCTTTTGAGAAACGTAATAGAGAGCACATAGAGAGCAAGCATGCACGTCATAGAGTTGGGGGTTAAGTAGTTTTGAGATTCGTGTTTCGCTATCACCGACCTGTTTGTTTGGGCTGTGGCTTCAGCTTCTCCTGTTTTTGGGTCGTTAGAAGCACAAGCCTAGCCAAACACCTAATTTCTATAACTGGGCTTATTTAAGCGCTTGTCCAATTTGCACGACAAGCCCACAAGCTGGTGGGGAGGTACATCTCGGAGCTTCCCGCAGCTTGTAACTTGAAAAGCGAATCGGTATCCGAAATTACCCGTCAAGTTCGGGTTATCTACACCAAAATGCCACCGCGCCCACGTACAAAAAAATCCCTAACCGTTATCCTCCTGCTCCTGACCCACGCGCGAGAGGCGGCTAGGGTTCACGCCGCCGGCATCTCCGGCCGCCCTCGCCGCCGTCGCTGGATGGCGTCTACGCATCTCCACCGTCGCTGGAAGCTCTCCACCTCCCACGAAGCTTCTCCGCCTCCCACCTCCTCGCCATCGATGTCGCAGACGCTCCTGTCCATGGCCGCCAGGAGCTGCATCTGTCGCCTGGGCCACCGCTCCCCTCCGCGGTCGTGACCACCTCGCCATGGGAAGCCCGACCGGCCCGAAATTCCAAGACCCCGCGGGCCTGTCTGGGCTTGTCCATGTGTCGGGCCTGGGCCTAAGATTTCGGCCCAGAGGTCGCATGGGTCTAGCCTTTGTATATTGGCGTTTTCAGGAAGAAGCCCGGTACCCGGCCCAAAAGCCCGATGGGATTTTGCAGTCACGGGTGGGCATGGGACTCAAATATAGGCTCGATGGTCAGATGGGCCTGAGCGTGGGCCTGGGATTTCGCCCGTGGGCTTTGTTAGGCCCGGCCCATGGCCAGGTATACCGTCTCCCCACTAAAAGAACAATCTATATATTGAGAGGCACATGACGTAAAAATCTAGAGTTTAATCTTTGTTGAAATGGAGATACAACCACGGAACCACCCTTACAAGCATGTGACTAAAGGTTGATTTTCGGCAGACGGGCTAACAATTTTACTATAACAGAAGAAGAAATCACATTTTAGTCATTTGATTACTCGCAATTTACTTTTTTTATCCTTGAACTTGTCATAAAGAAGAAGAAAACACTTTAAAGGGAGCCTCCATGTTCGCAACAATGACACAAGAACGAATACTTAAAGAAGAATGAAAATCAAGTACGACCAAGAGGAAGATCAAAAGGCATTTAGATCCACTTGCACAAAGAGACCAAAGCCTCATGGAATATCAGAAGAATGTGAAGGAAAAACTCTAGCAATGCTATAAAAAAGGATAAATTTTTGTAGAAAAGTTACAAAAAATATGGAAACTATGAATGAAAAGATGTGGGAATTTAGAGAAGTCGGGAAAAAATAGAGAACAATTATTAAAATCACCATTTTTAGCCTTTGGTGGTTGTTTTTAAATCATCTGTGAGTTGATCGAAATTCTAAAATTAAGGAAAACTTATGATTTTAACATTTAGTAATTTTTTAGGATCAAAATTTGAATGATACTGGAGTTGGAAGTAGCGAAAAATGGACTTTTCTTATAGCTAATCAGATACAACCATCGTAGTACCACAAGAATCCCTTCGCAGATAAGACAACCACATAACTAGGAATATTCTTGCATATTTTCCGAAAGACACAAACAACTCATGGAATATGTTGGGATGGCCTGGCAGATGGAGATGACCAACAACTCCTTTCCATCAATGCTAAGGTTTTTCAGTGGCCACTTACCAGCCCTTTGCCAACATCTATTACATTAGTGATTATGTACTCAAATTGTGAGTCTTTTGTCATCAGGACTCAAATAAAGTTACCTAGTGCTATGATTCGTCGATACTTGAGTTAGGTTTACCAAAAGCATAAATAGTAGATTTATTTTCCTATAACTTATCAAATACATCTGTTCTATTATCACGAGAATCCTCCTTTAGGTCAAAATATGGATTTTGTTTTGGGTATACCTAACGTATAAAAATGACGACACCACAAAAGAGGTGTTTTGGTTCTCGAGGTCTAGGGATCTCGGTATTTTAAATTTCTTAAAAATAATATTTTAAAAGTAAAAAATCCCAATTTTTTATATGGATTTTTTTTAGAATAAGAGGGTTTCCCCCGATTTCATTAATGAAACCAGTAGCTACAAGATCCACCAAAACTCCACAACCACCAGAAAGGGTTCTCTTACATCACCAAAGAGAGAAACTAGTGCAGGAAAACAAGAAAAGCAACCCAGCAACACTACAGACTGCTAATCTTTCCCCTTCCTCTAGCTTCACTCCTAGCAGCAGCTTAGGGTCTCCTCCAGCTGCCTTCATTCCTTTTTTTTGAAGAAACTCATCAACCTTCCAGCCTTGGCCTCCATGTCGCCCAGCTCCTCGCTCCCCTAAATATGTCCTCCGCGACCCGCACCAGTAGCCTTGCACCCAGCCGCAGTTCCTGCTTTACGCTTTCCATTTTCTGCAAATTAGCCCAATGGTCAATCCAAAAACAAATCATGTGTACTACTTCAATCGGCTCAGTAGGCCATTTATGTTCCAAACAAGCCAAGTTTCTCGTCTTCCAAATCCCCCAGAAGACTGCTGCCACTCCCACCGCCACTTTCTTTCTCTGAGTTTTACTGAAGTCTAACCAGTTCGAGAGACGGAAATTAGCATCATCAAAATGACAGTTAATTCCGATCTCCACACTGACAATGTTCCAGATGTAGCCAAAGGACACTTTAAAAACAGGTGGTTAATGCTCTCATACTGTCCACAGAACAGACAGTTCTTTGTGCAATTCCCTCCTCTTCTTTGCAAGACATCCCGTGTTATAATACTCAAGATCAACCATAAAAAGGTTTTCACTCTCAAAGGTATGCCAACTTTCCACAAGAATTTTGTAGGCACACTCCCAAACGATTGCATAGCCAGATAAAAGGAACTAACCGAAAATTGTTTAGTATCCGAAAGAAGCCAGATTAATTCGTCATCCTCCTCTGTGAGAATAATTTCTTGACACAATTTTTTCAGGTTTTCCCATTCAGTGGCTTTGACTCCGGTTAAATTCCTTCTAAAAGACAAGGAATTAATCCCTGAGCCAAAGACGTTCTGAACAGTGATGTTACAATCATTAGAAACATCATACAACCTAGGGAATTGTGTTGCAAGACAAGTGTCTGCGTTCCATAGGTCTTCCCAGAATCTCGTTCTCCTCCCAATACATACCTTAAACTTGCAACAATGTAAGAACAGAGGTTTTACTTCCATCAAACCTTGCCAAAAATGCAAGTCCCCATTTTTCTTAGTACATTGGCCCAAAGTGATATTACTCAAATATTTGTTCTGCAGCATGGTTTGCCATAGACCTTTTTCATTGAAAAGTTTTCATAACCATTTTGCTAGCAAAGCAATATTGATAATCTCTAGATCCAACACACCCAAACCCCCTTGGTCTTTTGGAAGGCAGACTGTCTTCCAATCTACCATGTGGTACTTTTTCTTCTCCATTTTATCACTCCACAAAAAACCCGACCTCAGCTTGTCAAAAAAATTCCTCTTATTCACTGGAATCCTATAAAAGGAAAGCATATGGAGAAGGGTGCTAGAAAGCGATGTGTTGATAAGCAGGGTCCTCCCTCCAATTGAGAGATTTTTCCCGTTCCAGCAGCCCAATTTTTTTTTTTTATGGATACGTACATGTTATCTACACATCTGCAAAATTTTGTTAGATAATACACTGCATTATAAGATACATAAAAAACACAGTCATGGATCTAGAAAAGCAAAAAAAAAAAAAAAACTCATTTTCCTTCTACCATTTAAGTTTTTTTATGCAGATCGCATATATTATATTTCAGTACAATTTTAGTTATACATACAAGACATATATACGTACTTGTATATTTTTTCAGAATTTTAGATCCTAAAAAATGAACTTTTCAAAATAAAACTAAACGAGAGCACCGGTGCTCGCGCGCTAAAATGAATTTTCGCGACACCACACACATATGTTATCCCAGGCTCCATGCGAGGAATCCAACTTGCCGACCTTGAATTACAGAGCAGTCTCGATCTCTCATCACGTCTGCGGTTTTTCGCCATTCGTTGGCAAAGCATCGCGATTGGCGGGTGTGTATGCACCACAGCACCAGGCTTGGAAACTTCCGACCTAGACCAAACTACCGGCCGGGAAGAAGATCGATGGCACGTTCTAGTCACTCGATTCTAGACAAAGCACGAGACAAGCGTGATTCACCGCAGCACCCAAGTCAAGCGCGCAGAATAGTAGATGGACACTGACATGGCAGCTGCTAGCCAGCTCCGAGCTGCAAACTACTGTAGTACTATATACAGCCAGTCCGCATCGATCGCGCTGCAGCCTCGCCTCGCCTCGCCATCCGCCACCGCCGATCGAGTCAAGTCGAGTCAGACCGGTGGCGGCCGACGACGACTGTAGCACTAGCACAGCCCCGGCCGTTTCAACATTTTTGGACTAGCATCGCGGCCGAGATCAACGTCTAGTCACAGTCAGGATCATCGAGCGAGGCTATCCGATCGTTGCCGTCCTCCGCCTCCCTTCTACATTTACTCTTGTCGACTGGAACAAGTGGCAGAATCGACTATACTTTCCCCGTTGATGTTACATGAACTGTATTTGCGAGTAGCGGATTTGGAATCAAAGATATATACTACCATCACAAAGAGATCACTGACGCGACTGTTGACTGTTAAGCGTTCTAGAAATCTCGAGGTTAATCCCTCGCCTCTTCCTAGGCATGTAGGCGGACGTCCGCTCCGACTAAAGTATCTGTCCACCACGCTTCCCTATTTGTCCGATTCAATGAAAAATTTGCTTAGCAGCCCCGTGATTATTAATTAACAGAAGGTCTGGCGGACGCCCGCCCTGTCCTGCTGGACCGTCCGCTTGCATGCCGCTCTTGCCCCGCACAAAATGATAACTCCATGTCTCTTATGTGCAAATTAAGAAAGAAAAAGGTACAGTACATTGCTTAAACCTCGACAAACATGTTGAAAATGTCTCTTTCGACAATGCTGCAACAGAAAATCACATAACACAAAGCGTAATGCCACCAACAAGTCTGAGTGGCTACACTTGGCAGGAGGTACGATACACATTTACGGAACATCGACCGAACACCGAAGTTGCATAGTGTCGAATTCAAAATCATCAGACCAATGGTTGATTCTCGATAGGTGATTCTCGATAGGCTGGCTAACAATTCTGTTACAATAATGGGAAAAGGTAATCGCTTAGGCTATTTATTTTTCACGTTTTTATTTTTTTATCCTTAACTTGTCGTAAATCTGTTAAAAAAACTTGGAAGAAAACATGCTTCAAACAGGGGTTCAAGTAACGACATGAGCAAGAATGCTAGAATGAGAATGAAAATCAATTGACGCAAAGAGAATGAAACCGTATGGAATATCACAAAATGGAATAGAAAACCTGTTAGGGAAAATCAGAAAATGTTGAAACGATCAATGAAAACATGTGAAATCATAAAGAAGAAATTGAAGGAAGAACGGAAAAAATTAATGAACATTAATTTTAATCACCATTTCTTAGTAGTCAATTGTTGCTCCTATATCTTTCAAGATTTTATCTGATTTCTAACTTTGGGGGAAAACCTATAATATTACATTTAGTAAATCCTTTTTTACATGGTTTTAAATTCCGTTGATTCCAATATTTTTCTTTACTCATGAATACGTACTCCGTCCCAATCCATGTGGCGCCATCATTTTTCCGTGCTCCAGTTTTGACCACTAATTTGATTATTTGTTGCAAAAATTATATCATTAAAAACTTTATTTGAATATGAATTCAATGATATAACTTTTGTGATATATAATACATATTTCGTTCGTTAAATATATGGTCAAACTTAGATCATGCAAAACGTGTGCCCACCAAAATAGGGACAGAGTGAGTAAATTAGTTTTGCTAGTGTTAAACGTCAAGCATCAGATTCGTACAATTTATATATAATCTTTACAGAGGGTATTGTATGATACTGAAGTTAGAGTTTACCAAAAATAACAAAAAAGAAAAGACATTTTCCTATAACTAATCAGATATTGCAATAAAAAAAACTAGCCACGATGATATTTCTAGTACAAAATCAGACACATCCATTTTATTAGCACGAGAGAACCATCGGTCCGGTCAAGATATTGACATCTTGTACCTGAGGTCTCGATCTAATCTCGTCGACCGTAAATTTCAGAGCAGTCTCGATCTACCGATCACGTCTGCTTTTTTAAGCCGTTGCTATGCAAATGTCAGTGTCAGTGCATCGCCATTGGCGAGTGTGTACGCACAAGGGTTGGAAGCCTCCAACCCGGTCCAAACGGGAAGAAGATATAGATGGCATGTGACGAAGACCCTAGCAACGAAGTCAAGCGCGAAGAATAGTAGCCCGACACTCACGTGGCAGCTGCTAGCTCCGAGCTGCGATTATATATCACGGCGAATCGGCAGCGCGCTGGCAGCACAGCACAGTCTTCTCTTTGCTGGTGTGCCGTGGCTGGCATGGAGAATCCTCGCGTGTTCCTCATCGCGGGCCTCCTCCTCGCTTGCTTCAGCGTCGCCGTCCTGGGCGCCGGTGACAACGAGCAGTTCGTCTACTCCGGCTTCACCGGCTCGAACGCCTCCCTGTCTCTGAACGGCACGGCCGTCGTCACGCCGAACGGGCTCCTAGAGCTGACCAACGGCACGGCCCAGCTCTCGAGCCACGCGGTCCACCGGACGCCGCTGCGCCTGTGGAGGTCACCGGGCGGCGGCGTGCGCTCCTTCTCGGCATCCTTCGTGTTCGGCATCATCCCCCCTTACTCCGACCTGAGCGGCCACGGCATCGTCTTCTTCGTCGGGAAGGACAACTTCTCCACCGCGCTGCCGAGCCAGTACCTTGGCCTCCTCAACAGCGGGAACAACGGCAACGACACCAACCACATCTTCGGCGTGGAGCTCGACACCATCCAGAGCACTGAGTTCAAGGACCCCAACGACAACCACGTCGGCATCGACGTCAACAGCCTCGAGTCCGTCGCCGTCCACCCCGCCGGCTACTACGACGATAAGACCGGCGCGTTCCGGAATTTGCTCCTGATCAGCGGGAAGGCGATGCAGGTGTGGGTGGACTACGAGAGCGAGTCCACGCAGATCAACGTGTTCCTGGCTCCCCTGAAGAATGGCGCGAAGCCTTCCACGCCTCTGGTGTCAGCCAAGAGAAACCTCTCGGAAGTGCTCGTGGAGCCAGCGTACGCCGGCTTCTCGTCGTCGACGGGCACGGTGAAGTCGCGCCACTATCTTCTCGGCTGGAGCTTCGCTATGGACGGCCCTGCTCCCCCCATCGACATCGGCAGCCTGCCGAAGCTGCCGCCGTTTGGCGCCAAGGCGCGTTCCAAGGTACTAGAAATTGTTCTGCCGATCGCCACCGCGGTGTTCGTCCTTGGCGTGGTCGCAGTTGTTATCCTGCTCGTCCGGCGGCGGTCCAAGTACGCGGAGGTGCGGGAGGACTGGGAGTCGGAGTTCGGGCCGCACAGGTTCTCGTACAAGGACCTGTTCCGCGCGACGGAAGGGTTCAAGAGCAAGACGCTGCTGGGCTTCGGCGGGTTCGGGCGGGTGCACAAGGGGGTGCTCCCCAAGTCCAAGCTGGAGGTGGCCGTGAAAAAGGTGTCGCACGAGTCGAGGCAGGGCATCAAGGAGTTCGTCGCCGAGGTGGTCACCATCGGTCGCCTCCGGCACCGCAACCTCGTGCAGCTGCTCGGCTACTGCCGCCGCAAGGGCGAGCTCCTCCTCGTCTACGACTACATGTCCAACGGCAGCCTCGACAAGTACCTCTACGGCAGCAGCAAGGGCGACAAGCCGGCGGCCACGCTGGACTGGGCGCAGAGGTTCCGGATCATCAAGGGCGTCGCGTCGGGCCTGCTCTACATCCACGACGACTTCGAGCAGGTCATCATACACCGGGACATCAAGGCCAGCAACGTGCTCCTCGACGCCGACATGAACGGCCGCCTCGGCGACTTCGGCCTCGCCAGGCTCTACGACCACGGCGCCGACCCCCAGACCACGCACGTCGTCGGCACCATGGGGTACCTCGCGCCGGAGCTCGCGCGGACGGGGAAGGCCTCGCCGCTCACCGACGTCTTCGCGTTCGGCGCCTTCATCCTCGAGGTCGCTTGCGGCCGGAGACCCGTCGAGCAGGCCTTGAATGACAGCCGGCTCATGCTCGTCGACTGGGTGCTCGAGCACTGGAAGAAGGAGTCGCTCCTCGAGGTGGTCGACGCCAGGCTCGGCGGCGACTACGACGCCCACGAGGTTGTCATGGCGCTCAAGCTGGGGCTCATGTGCTCGCACCCGTTGCCCGCGGCGAGGCCTAGCATGCGGCAGGTCATGCAGTACCTCGAAGGGGACATGCCGTTGCCCGAGCTGACGCCCACGCAGATGAGCTTCAGCATGCTGGCCCTCATGCAGAGTGAAGGGTTTGACTCGTTCGTCTTGTCCGCGTCGAACCCGTCGTCTGCCACGATGCTGACCATGGGAACAATCAGTGGTCTTTCCGGAGGGAGATGACATTAATATGAGTTCACAATAATATTAACACTTGAGTTGTTGATACGTTGATCGTTTGTCACGACTATTGTTGGCAGAGCTATGATGCAAAATTTTAAATCCAGATACAATCTACACCATGCACCATGAGACTATATCTAATGCGAATATTAGCCTGGTTTAATTTCACTCCTAAAACTTGAACTTTGAAGTAGGCAGTACATACAGTTAGGTTTGTCTTAATTTATTGTATGCGTGGAATGAATTTCGATTGAAACATTTGTCATAGATTTTATCTAATGTGGTTTACTTTGTGTGACATGGGAGATGTACCATTTTGCACCATATTAGTTGCACTTGTTTCACAAACAATAAATTTGGCACTTAGAAATAAAAAAGGTTTTTGTAACAAAAATTTATGAACCCATTTTGGCAACATTGCTTTGGCAAGCTTCACATATGCCACGAATATTGGCACTTCATCATGAAATAGCCATGAATCTCGAAAGACATGAATGTTTATACATGATAGGCCGTTTTGTGAAGAATATTTTTAAAAAATTGTCAGAATTCAAGTTTATCATTTTTCGTAGCTATTAGTACCCATGCAACTACTCTATGCCAAAGGATTGGATCTTTCAAGATTTTCTTTGATTTTTTTCAAAATAGGGTTTAAATGGCCGACACATCTTTCCATAGCCATGTGTTGAATCTTCCACCACTCTATGCGGCTATTGCATAGATTCATAGTTTGATACAATAAGTTGATCTTTTACAGTTTTTATGGCAAAACTATCACACATTTGTAATTCAAAACTGAATTACTTTTAGGAAATCGATTGAAAGTCAATTGAATGTACGAAAGTTATGAATTTTTCATCCAATATGGTCCACGTTGTGTGAAAATTGGAGGTTGTCATTTTGCACCATACTATTTTCACTTCCTTCACGCAAAAAAACTCATTTTGACACTTATGAAATGGAAAATATTGTTTGTAACAAAAAGTTAAAAAAGTTCTTTTGGTGTGTTGTTTGACATGATAAGATTTACCTGTTTGCAAAATATGGGATATTTCTTTATCAAGAACTATGCCATCGGAATGGCCATGAACTTAGTCATATGTCATTAAAGTCGTGAATGATTATCATTGGCCTTCGTCGATGGGAAATCCAGTGTATGAAGGCAACTAGCATTTTGTCATGGAAGAATGTTCTTGTTTTTTCAACAAAAGCCTTATTTAGCATACCTGATAGGTCATTGTGTGAAAAAATAATAATGAAAAGTTGACACAATTCAAGTTTATATTTTTTTCTCGCTTCTAATACACACAAAAGAATCCATACTAAAGGATTATAGTTTTATATTTTATTTTTTTCAAAAAGGGTCAAAATGGCTGACACATCTTTACATAGCAATGGCTCATATCTTTCAGTGACAATTTTTAGGTCCAAAGTTTCACGCACTTGTTCAAATTTCAATTAACTTTGTGAAATCAGAAAAAAAAAATCATTGTAGTGTACGGAAAAAACCATTTTGGAATTAACCATCTAGAATGGTATACTTTATGTTAAAGTTGAAGAGATGTCATTTGACACCATACTGAACGACACTTCAAAAATGGGAAATAATTATTGACGGAAAGTCAAAACCTTCTTTTGACAATATTGTTTGGATTCGAAAGGTGTAGGGGTGGACCCCGTGAAGAAGCAAGACAAGAGCTAGGTCGGATGTTAATAGGCCAGGGAGGGCTGGGCTACGGGGAACAGTTGTGAGAGGAAGGGACCTAAAGCGGGAAGCGCAACTCGTTACTGGCCCCGACCCGTCCCCTAGGGTTCCACCGCCGCACGCCCCGCCGCCCGCACCTCACCCAGAAGTGGATGTAGCCTATCATGGGGCTGAACACACACGCGTCGGCTGGTCCGGTCTCGGGGGTGTCGCAGCGGAGGGCGACGAGGCCAGGCCGCGCTGCCAAGACGGGGTGGTAGAACTCGAAGAGGGTGGGGTACTTGGACAGGAAGGAGCAGAACGGCTCGGGGAACGGCTCCTTGGAGTGGCCGGGGACGACGAACCGGTAGGTTCCATTCCCGTAGTCAGTTTCGAGTTACGCCGACTGTAGCTTGTCAATTTCGAACCGATGTCGGAACTTTTTTAGACAAAGTTTATCGAATTCGTCGCACCTGGTTGACCGTTTGAAATATCGTTTGATGAGGAGTTTAATTACAAAATTACGCAAAACTTTTGTGTTGTAACTTTTTTTATTTCGGTTGTCATATATGAGCAAGTCTTATAATGTAGGCAGTGTGAGCTTACATTGCGCTTACTTCAGGTGTCTTCTTCAACCTGTCCAGCTCACCGCGGTTAACTCTGTCGTCGTCGCGCCGTTGTCTAGCTCACCGCTCTTTATGGTGTTGTCACGTAGATTGTTTAAGTGTGATGGTGTGAGGTAAGTACCACCTATACAACAGGTAAGACACAAACGATGTTGGAGGCCGGTATATGTCACGCAGTCACGCTCCATGTGGATGACAGAGTCAAATGATGTTGTGATGTTGGAGGCCATAAACTCACCGTTCTCTGAAGCAGATTACTCCGCTCTGCCTTTTCTTCCTGCGAGCGGTCTTTTCACGTTTTCCAGGTTTCATTTCTCAATCGTTAGATTTTTCGCTGGTGTTTAACGAAAATTTAAGATTTATTTCCAGTCAAGAAAAATTAAAGTCTAGAAAGACCGTTTGTAAAGAGGAGATGCAGCATAGAGACTGCTGGAGTAGTTTAAATACCGAGCTATTCCCCTACTTGGCATTCCAAGCATGAACCTGCAGCAAAAATGCAGTGCCATGCCACTATGCCAGCTCGACTGTACGTGGCTATGTCCCTCATACCACTTGTGCTCCTGATTAGCCTTCTTGGTGCCGCGTACAGCAGCAACAATGACCAGTTCGCGTACGACGGCTTCGCCGGCGCCAGCCTCGACCTCGACGACGCGGCACGGGTCGCTCCCAACGGCCTCCTCGAGGTGACCAACGGCACGGCGGCCATGACCGGCCACGCGCTCCACCCGGTACCTCTCCGCTTCCGGGAGACGCCAATCAACGGCACCGCGCGCGTGCGGTCCTTCTCGACGGCCTTCGTGTTCGCCATAGTCTCGCCACACCTCCACCTGAGTAGCCACGGCATGACTCTCTTCGTGTCTCCTACCCGGGACTTCTCCACCGCTATGCCGTTCCAGTACCTGGGCCTCCTCAACGCCACTGACGGCAGCGGTTCGCGGAGCAACGGCCGCGTCGTAGCGGTTGAGCTCGACACGGTGCTCAACTACGAGCTCGGCGACATCGACAACAACCACGTCGGCATCGACGTCGGCAGCCTCAGGTCCGTGGCCGCCGCGAGCGCGGGCTACTATGACGACGAGCTCGACTCCCCGGCGCACTTCCGCAACGCGAGCCTGTTCAGCGGCGAATCCATGCAGGTGTGGGTGGACTACGACGGCCGCGCCATGTTTCTACACGTGACGTTGGCGCCCGCTGGAATGAGCAAGCCAAATAAGCCTCTGCTCTCACATGCCATCGACCTGTCCACGGTGGTGCCCGGCGAGGCGTACATCGGCTTCTCAGCTTCGACCGGCTTGCTGCCGTGCAGCCACTACGTGCTCGGTTGGAGTTTCAGCTTCGGCGAAGCCGCGCCGCCCCTCGACGTCTCCCAGCTGCCCAGCTTCCCTCGCCCAAAAAGTTCGAAGCCAAGATCACGAAAGGCGTTGGCGATCGTGTTAGCCACCGTCGCGGCCATGGTCATGGTGGTGATCACGGTCACCGTTGTGCTGGTGTTTGTGCGTTGGCGGATGGAGTACGCTGAGCTGCGTGAAGATTGGGAGGCAGAGTTTGAGACGCGCCGGTTTTCGTACAAGAAGCTATTCGACGCCACGGACGGTTTCTCGGACAAGAGGCTGGTCGGAAAAGGCGGGTGCGGCGAGGTGTACAGGGGCGTGCTCAAGAGATGCAAGACGGAGGTGGCGGTGAAGAGGGTATTCAACGAGTCGAGACGGGGGGCGAAGGAGTTCGTCGCCGAGGTCGCGAGCATGGGCAGAATAAGGCACAGGAATCTCGTGCAACTGCTCGGCTACTGCCGCCGGCGCAAGGGAGACGAGCTCTTTCTTGTATACGAGTACATGCCCAATGGCAGCCTCGACAAGAACTTGCACCAGCACGACGACGACCACCACCTGGTACCGTTGAGGTGGGATCAAAGGTTCCGGATCATCAAAGGCATCGCGTCAGGACTGTTTCACCTGCACGAGGAGGGGGCGCAGGTGGTCGTGCACAGGGACATCAAGGCCAGCAACGTGCTCCTCGACGGCGAGATGAACGGCCGGCTCGGCGACTTCGGCCTCGCGAGACCGTGCGGCGGCAGATCAAGCGCCGGCACCACGGGAGTAGTCGGCACCACGGGGTACCTAGCACCGGAGCTGTTACGGACGGGTGAAGCCACCACAGCGACGGACGTGTTCGCCTACGGCGCCTTCCTCCTGGAGGTCGCGTGCGGTCAGAGGCCGGTGGAGCTGACGGCCACCGGGGAGACGTTGGTGCTGGTGGAGTACGTGCTCCGGCACTGGCACAACGGTTCGCTCACCCAAGCGGCGGACGCTAGGCTCGAAGGTGAGTACGACGCCGAAGAGATGTGCCTAGCTTTGGAGTTGGGGCTGCTCTGCTCGCACCCGCTTGCGAGCGCGAGACCCAGCATGAGGCAGGTTGTGCAGTACCTACACGGCGGGGCATTGCTCCCGGAGCTGATGCCGATGCACCTAAGCGGACATACTATCCGCTCAGCTGCCCACCCGACCGTTTGGCCTGCACACGATACAGACAAGTTAATCTGAAGAATCGGTGGAAGTGGTAACTGTGTAAAATTCAAATTATTTGGTAATTTCCATCCAATATAGTCTACTTTGCGTGAGAATCGGAGAGGTTCCATTTTGCACAATATTATTCTCTCTTGCTTCACAAAACAAAAACCATTTTGACACATGGAAAATGGAAATACAATTTTTGTAACGAAAAGTTGGAAACTCCATTTGGCGATATGGTTTGACATGGCAAGTGCACCTATGTGCCAATGTGGGTTTTTATGAGCTATGCCATGAAAATGGCCATAACCCTTACCATTTGGCTTGAAAGTCATGATTTTTTATAATAATGATAGGCCATTTTATGAAGGATTTTTTTTGAGAAGTTGTCAAAATTAGACTTCATCATTTTTCATGGATTACACATGAAAGGACTCTATGAAAAAGATTAACTGTTTATGTTTTTCAGCTTATTTTATTTTAGTAACAAGGTTAAAATGGTGGCACATCTTTTCAAATCGATCAATAATTTTTAAATGTGCGAAAGTAGGTAGAAAGCTAGAAAATTCAAAACTTTTGGGAATTTTCCATCTAATATGTGTGAAAATTGGAGAAGTGACATTTGTTAATATTGTTTTGGATTATAAGCTTAACCTATGCTACAAATATGGACACAACCTAAAAGTGATCATGAATGTTTGATTTTTTTAAGTTATCAAAATTCATGTTTATCATTCTCCTGGCTACAAGTTTACATAAAAGGACTCCATGACAAATGAAATGATAGACTAGTTTTCAAATATTCTTTATAAAAAATTCAAAACAGGGTCAAAATGGTCGACTTATCTTTTCATATCAATAATTTGAATATTTTTACACGATTTGGGGCTACTTCATATATTCATACTTGGTGATGACTTCTGACAACACCAAAGTAAAACGTCTGGCACATAGTAATCTAATATTCCCATGGTTTAAAGGACATGCACATACATTAACACATATGATATTGCTAACAACGTTGTGGCGATATGATCTCGTAGTGTACGAATTGGTTGGGTATGTCCAACATTCATTGTTCTGACAATGATTATGCCCATGATAAGAAAAACATGATGATCATGCGACACCTGAGATTAGTCTTAGAGACAAGACTAGGGAACTATTTTGCGTTTTTATTTTCCCCCGTGCATATAAGTTCTGCTCTGAATCTCACATTGAAAAGCATAACAGTTATAGCACATAATTATAACATTATTTATGAGCATAGATATAAATAGTAACATTTATTATTATCTCCGAGGCATATCTCTATCCTCGTTGGACGGACAGGTGATGATGGTAGAAGCGCCAATGTCCAAGAATTTGATTTTCTTTCAACATTTTAATTTTAAATTTCAAATTCTGTCCAAGAATCTAGTCCGGTATTTCCCGGTAACCACGGTTACCGGAAATACCGGCCCTCCGAAAAACTTAAATAAAACGGCAACCAAAACCTCGATAACAACCGCAATGCCCCTATACCGTGTCAGCATACAATTCCAATCCACGACTGCACGAACGGATCATCTCCTAGCTACCACACTTAATGTGAGTCTGAGTCTCGGCTGACAGTCAGCCGACCCGACATGGTACCCTGTACTGTTCAAACTTCAAAGTAATGACGGCATGTTCCCTGCGTTCCACGAAATGTCGACAGGCCATCGATCACC
Source organism: Poa pratensis (assembly GCA_947311845.1). NCBI lineage: Eukaryota > Viridiplantae > Streptophyta > Magnoliopsida > Poales > Poaceae > Poa > Poa pratensis. Next base: position 23,400,024 of record CAMZMU010000115.1, on the reverse strand, counting down.
CAGCCACACTCCCGTCCACCAGGACCACCACCCTGTTGAAGTTGAAATTGACAGCGATCGTCTGTGTCCCAAGTAAACGGTAAGTCGTCGCTCTTGGCACAAGACCATCTTCGATCAAGAAGGCTCCGGGTTTGGCCGTTCATCGTCTCATCTACATCGACACAAGTATATCCTCGAGGCAACACCAGAGCTTCTGAGAACACAGCTAGCTACCCATGTCGCTCCTCGTCCGTCTTCTCTGTTTGAGCCTCTACATTCTATACTGCTCTTGCGATGTCACCGAGTTCGTCTTCAACGGCTTCACCGGTGCGAACCTCGCCGTGGATGACTCGGCCAGTGTCACCCCAGAGGGCGTCCTCATCCTCACCAACGGCACATTATTCATGAAAGGCCACGGCATCTACCCACCCTCACTCCAATTCTATGCCTCGCATGATGCCACGGGCGGCGTGCTCTCCTTCTCGACCACTTTCGTGTTCGCCATCCTCTCCGAGTACGCCGACCTGAGCGCATACGGCATCGTCTTCTTCATCGCTCCGACCAAGAACTTCTCTGCCGCGCTGCCGAGCCAGTACTACGGCCTCTTTAACATTGGTGATGTCGGAAACGCCACCAACCATATCTTCGCCGTGGAGCTCGACACACTGCTCAACGTGGATTCGGGGGACATGAACAGCAACCACGTCGGCATTGACATCAACGGGCTAAAGTCCGTGGTGGCCGCCTCGGCCGGTTACTACGACGACGTACAGAACGGCACGTTCCATGACTTGATCCTCATGAGTGGCAAGGCTATGCAAGTATGGGTGGACTATGACGGCCAGAGCACAAGGATCGACGTGACATTAGCTCCCGCGCGTGTGCCCAAGCCCAAGACGCCTCTGCTCTCGCATGTCGTGAACCTCTCAACGGTGATCACAGACACGGCGTACGTCGGTTTAGCCTCCTCCTTGGGCAGCGAATCGTCACGGCACTGCGTTCTCGGCTGGAGCTTTTCCTTGAACGGATCAGCTCCGCCGCTCGACTACTCCAAGCTGCCCAAGGTGCCCGGTGGAGGAGGAGGAGGTGGTTTCAGCAAGGTCCTGGACATAGTGGTGCCGATTTGCGTCGTGGGGTTCGTCCTCGCCGTGGTCAGTGGGGCGTTTGTGTTTGGGTGGAGGAGGATGAAGTACGCTGAGCTGCGTGAAGATTGGGAGGACGAGTTTGGACCGCAGCGGTTCTCGTACAAGGACTTGTTCCGCGCCACCGGCGGGTTCACGGGCACACGCGCCGGCCGGCAGCTGCTCGGAGCAGGAGGGTTTGGGAGCGTGTACAAGGGAGTGCTCCCGGCATCTAACCTCGAGGTAGCTGTAAAGAGAGTATCGCATGACTCAAGACAAGGGATCAAAGAGTTTGTGGCCGAGATCACGAGCATCGGTCGCCTCCAGCACCGGAACCTTGTGAGCCTGCTCGGCTACTGCCGTCGTAAAGGCGAGCTTCTTCTCGTCTACGAGTACATGTCCAACGGCAGCCTCGACAAGTTCTTGTATGGCCATGAGGTGACGAGGCCCGCTCTGGATTGGCGCACGCGGTTTCAGATCATCAAGGACATCGCGCTGGGCCTCTTCTACCTCCACAACAACTGCACGCAGGTGATCATCCACCGAGACATCAAGGCCAGCAACGTGCTCCTCGATGACAGGATGGGCGCGCGGCTGGGCGATTTTGGCCTCGCGAGGCTCTGCGACCACGGCGCCAACCCGCAGACGACGCGGGTCGTCGGCACCGTCGGGTACCTAGCTCCGGAGCTGGCTCGCACGTCCAAGCCTACGCCGCTCACCGACGTGTTCGCGTTCGGCGTCTTCCTCCTGGAGGTCGCGTGCGGGAGAAGGCCAATCGAGGAGGACGATGATGCATGCCACAGCCGCGTCCTGCTCGTGGATTGGGTGCTCGTGCAGAACTGCTCCAGCGCGTCGCTCGCTCATGGCTGCGCGGATGCTCGACTCCACGGGCAGTACGACGCGGACGAGGTGAGCTTGGTGCTGAAGCTGGGGTTGCTCTGCACTCAGTTTTTGCCCGGTGCGAGGCCGAGCATGCTGCAGGTCGTGCAGTACCTGGACGGCGGCCTGCCGCTGCCAGAGCTGCAGAACGACGGGCTCGACGACTTGTCGTATGTCACGTCGTATCCGACGTCGACGTCGGCGTCGGCCACCGAGACGAGCTACGGCACGGTGTCTGATCTGTCCGGGGGGAGATGAACATGCTCACGTAACCAAGAAGGCAAGAAATGTGCTATACTGAACCATTTCGAAGATAATTTCGACATCCAGGGCCTAAATTATAGACTAGAAAGTGGCAGCTCCGATTAAAATAATGGAAGATGTAGGACTAAAGTTACACTCTTAATGGCATGCACATTGTCAAATGATAATGTTATACTGTAGTATTCTCCATCTTCTACTACAAGCTAGTGCCAATACTGACTTATATAAACAAGAGGATATATTTGAGTATTTGAGCGTGGTATGGTAAATCATGCGAAAAAAGGAATAAGTCCAAAACAAACCCTGAATTTATAGAGCAAAGCTAAATCAAACCCTGAACTTTAAATCCGGAAAATTTGCACTCTGAACTATGGAATCCCGATCTATTTTCAACCCTAAACCTGTTTAGCGCACCGGGAAAAGATAAATCCCGACCGGGAATACCCATTGTCTCACTGGCTAAATAAGCTGTACGAGATGCGGGCGTGGGGTAGAGGGATGGGGCGGGTGGGCCGCCGTGAGGCACGCTCGCCGCTGTCCTCGCGTGCGCCGTGGCGTCGCCCGCTTCAGTTCTACCACTTCGCAGGTTATTTCAAGGTCTACCTCGCCGGCCGCCGATTTCTCCAAGCCCGTCGTCTTTCCCCCGCCATCGCTGCGCCCAGCTCGCCCTGCACTGCCTCGAGTTCTCCAGTCTGAAGACCTCTGGTTGTTTAACTGAACATGGCAGCCTCGCCTCGTGGAATTGGTTTGGTTTGCGCTGTGATTCCCTGGTCCAGATCGGTACTAGTAGAGTACTAATTGAGCTGGCGTGCGTGCCGTTACGCGATGTGCACTGTGCACTGCTACCTGTTGCTATGTGCAAGTTGTTTCTAGGAGGTAGCTGCTTGCTTTTTTTTTTTTTTAGATTTTAGCTACTTGCTGATTGCTGCTATGTGCATGCTCTGGCGCCGTTAGTCTGAGACAGCCAACGCGCGTAAGCACCCTCGCCGCAGGACTTTGAAGAATGGAGCGTACGTGGCTAAATTGCCTGAGTTCGACGGCGGAGAATGGGGACGACCGGGTGAGAAAAATCGAGAGAAGAAAGGTTGAAGAAAGACATGACAAGTGGGCCAGTGCTGTCGGTGGGAGCAGCAATTTGACCTTTTTCTCTCTAGCGTGAAAAAACAGGTTAAAGGTTGAAAATAGACCGGGATTGGATAGTTCAGAGTGTCAATTTTCGGGATTCAAAGTTCAGGATTTAATTTAACTTTCGTCTATGAGTTCAAGGTTCGTTTTGGACTTTTTCCGCGAAAACACCGTCGCAACTTATATACGTACCATTTCGACACGTTATGCTGTTTTTTCACGATAATTTCAACGGATAGGAGGGAGTAGTTTATTTGTCATGCTCAGACATATTTGGAAAGTACCTGACACCAGGAGCCTCGGGTAGACCCAAGATCAAGAAAAGCCCCAACAAGGATAGGGATGTTAGCACTGGCACCACTGATGGGCCACCAGCCCATCAGCATCCGGCCCGTAGAGCAAGCACCGGAGCAACGCGACCGAGCGTACGTGTCTCAGGACCAGAGTGGTACCAGCCGTCTGCCTAAGAAGACTCGAGATCCTAGGAGAAGACCATCGAAGATCGATCACCGAACCCGGCGGCGACAACAACACAACTATCTACCAAACCTACCAATCCCACCTACCTTGCATAGGGTTCTTCATTCAACATTCGTGCTTGTAATTCAGCTGGATCGAACTCGAGCTACTCTGTATCCGAATCTGTGTTCTAGAGTAATACACCTATCGAGAGAGTAGCTAACACATGGTATCACAGCCAAATCAGAGCCAAAAGTTTCCCCACCCATCCACCACATCCTGATCTGGCGTCAATCATCGAAACTAGACACCAAAAAGCTTCGAGGCTTGAGCGAGCCACCATGGACGCGGGCACCAAGGCGGACCTGACGGACATGTTCAAGGAGTTCAAGGATGAACTCAGGGAGGAGATGAAGGCGACGGTGGAGACAGAGTTCAGCCGCTGGAAGCCAACCGTGGACAAGCAGATCCACGGCCTTCAAGTAGCAGTCGATCTACTCCAACGACACATCTTCTGCGAGCCAGAAACCGGTGCGGAGGAGGCATCGGCGACGGATCTCACTGATCTGTCGGCACTGCGGGACAAGGCCGCTCTCGGCACGACACCTGCAAAGGAATCTCCTCGGGCCAAGGGCCACGGCGTCGCAACACCCCTACGGATGGCGGTCGGCGAGATCCCAGCGATCTCGGCGACCCCTCCGGCCAACGGTACGGTCACACTCCACCTTCCCCATCCTATTTGTCCATCGAGTCCTCCTTCAGAGTCCACCCATCTCGGTCACATGCTCCAATCGGGAGCGCAACAACCACCTACCATGCCGTTCCCTCGGTTTGATGGGGAAAATCCACAATTGTGGAAGGACCTGTGTGACCAGTACTTCGTTGTTTACGGGATTCAGGAGTCGTACTGGATGCAAATGGCAACCCTGAATTTCTCTCCTACCACAGCTGTTTGGTTGTAGTCTGTGCGTAAGAAATTGCTTCACTGCAATTGGGAGTCGTTGTGTAGTACTATGTGTCTTCGTTTTGGGAGGGACAAACACCAATTGCTTATTCGTCGATTTTATGCTATCAAGCAGATGGGTAGTGTTCAGGATTACATCGATGCCTTTGAACATTTGATGAACCAGTTACTGTCATATTCTGACGAAGTTCATCCTTATTATTTCTTGATGAGATTCATTGGAGGATTGCGTATGGATCTTCGTCAGGCGGTCATGATACAGCGACCAGTGGATTTGGACGCAGCATGCGCTCTAGCACTTGTACAAAAGGAAGTGCAGGAAGGGGCACCACATGACTACGGCAAGTTTGCGACACCTCCACCACGGGCTGCACCTCGCAGCTCGTATCAAGCTCTTCCCCGACCACAAGCCAGGCCGGCGTCATCTTCCACCGCCATGGATCGTCGTGGTCTCGAAGCTGCCCGTGCATCTCTGACGGATCAGATAAAGCCAACACAGGATCCTCTGGTCACATTGCGAGCTTATCGCCGCGCTCGTGGATTATGCTTCAAGTGTGGAGAAAAATGGGGGCATGATCACACATGCCCTGCAACAATCCAGATGCACGTACTGGAGGAGCTACTGGATTTCATGGGGGAGACCAGCCGTACCAGTACTGATTCCTATGTGATCCCGGATGAAGCGGATGAGATAGCCATGGCTATTTCATTACAGGCGTTCAACGGTAATGACGCCTCGACGCTGCTCCAGCTAACAGCAGAGGTGCAGAGCAAGCCAGTTTCTCTACTAGTTGATTCGGGCAGTTCGACTTCTTTCATCAATGCTCGCCTAGTTGAGGGGTTTATCGGCATCCAACCGTTAAAGAAACCAGCACGAGTCAAGGTGGCCAATGGGGCAGAACTCATATGTTCAGAAGAAATAGTTGACTGTCCTTGGACATCTCAACAGCACCAATTCACAACCACATTCAAGATTTTGCCATTAGGAGGTTTTGACATTATCTTGGGCATGGATTGGCTCGACCGCTCGAGGAGCTCAATCCAGACATCAATTGGGTCACTAAACAAGTACAGTTTCCAGTAGACAAGGGCAACATTCAGTTACAAGGAGTGCAGACAGCCGCTTCTTGTGCCACCATTACAGCAGAACAGTTGCACCTTATGATAACAGAACAAGAAGTGGAACATATGGTCTTTGTTTGTGATGAATCCACCAAGGCAGGAACAAGTAACAGTGCAGAAATTCCTGTAGCAGTTCAGCAGGTTGTCGATCACTTCAAGGAGTTATTTGCAACACCAAATGGACTTCCCCCAAGGAGGCAATGTGATCACACAATACCGCTGATACCAGGGGCACACCCCATCTCAATGCGTCCTTACCAACACTCGCTGGAAACAAAAGATGAGATAGAAAAACAAGTCAATGAATTGTTGGAAAGTGGAGTCATACAGAAAAGTTCTAGTCCATTTGCTTCACCTATAATTTTGGTAAAGAAGAGAGACGGCCAGTGGAGAATGTGCATTGATTACAGACGCCTAAATGCTCTCACGGTCCCTACTAAATTTCCAGTGCCCATCATTGAGGAATTGTTGGATGAACTGACAGGATCTTCTTGGTTCAGCAAACTGGATCTTCAAGCAGGATATCACCAAATAAGGATGACAGCTGGTGAGGAATTCAAAACAGCATTTCAAACTCATTCTGGTCATTATGAGTATAATGTCATGCCTTTTGGACTGGCTGGTGCACCAGCAACATTTCTCGGAGTAATGCAAGCAACTCTGCAACCTGTCCTACGTAAAACTGCACTAGTTTTCTTTGACGACATCCTGATCTACTCCAAAACACTTGACGATCACATTCAGCACTTGACAGAGGTGTTTTCATTACTGAAGCGTGACCAATGGTACATCAAACTCTCTAAATGTTCATTTGCTCAACGTACCCTGTCATATCTCGGCTATATCATCAATGCAGAAGTTATTTCAACTGAACCAGAAAAAGTACATAAAGTACAAAAATGGCCTGTACCAACCAATGTCAAAGAACTCAGACAAGTCTTGGGGTTTGCCGGTTACTACAGAAAATTTATGAGGCATTATGGCATCATTGCTCGACCGCTCACCAATCTCCTTAAGAAGAATGTCCCTTTTATGTGGACCAGTGAGTGTGACACGACATTTGACACCCTGAAGCAGCTTCTGACAAGTGCTCCAGTTCTGGCTTTACCCAACTTCGAGCAGCAGTTCATTGTGGAAACAGACGCTAGTGATCTGGGCATTGGGGCAGTGCTTCAGCAAAATGGCCATCCAATAGCATATATCAGCAAAGCATTGGGTCCAAGAAATAAAGGGTTATCCACATATGAAAAGGAACTGATGGCTATTTTATTTGCGGTAGACCACTGGCATCCCTACCTTCAGGCAGCCGAATTTGTGATTAAAACAGACCAGCGCAGCCTCGTACATCTCGAGGATCAAAGGCTGCACACTCCTTGGCAACAGCGCGCATTCACCAAGCTTCTGGGGCTACGGTATCGTCTCTGTTACAGGAAAGGAACTAACAACGGAGCGGCTGACGCGTTGTCACGCAGACCACACTCTGACGGCGACACCTTGAATGCAATATCTTTCTGTCAGCCCAATTGGCTTGACGACATTCGAACAGGGTACACAACAGATGAGAATACTCAGAAACTCATCGCTGACATACAACTAAACCCCAACTCTCACCCTCATTTCACTTTCTCTGATGGTATTCTGAAATTCAAAGGAAGGATCTGGGTAGGACGCAACACTGCAACGCAGCAGGCTATACTGCAAGCAGGTTACAGTTCTAAAATTGGGGGGCATTCCGGGGCACCAGCAACTTACCAAAGGCTACGCTTGATCTTTGCGTGGCCCCGTATGCAGGCAATGGTGACAGAGTTTGTGCAATCCTGTCCAACTTGTCAGCAGGCAAAACTAGATCGTCAGCGGTACCCGGGCCTCTTGGAGCCACTCCCAGTTCCCGGGCAAGCATGGCAAATTGTGTCCTTGGATTTCATCGAAGGATTAACTCAGTCTAGACGTTTCAACTACATACTGGTCATGGTGGACAAGTTCTCCAATATAGTCATTTTGTTCCTTTGACGCATCCATTCTCGGCCTCTCATGTCGCCACGGCGTATGTTGACCAGATTTATAAATTGCACGGTATGCCTGAAGCTCTTATCTCTGACCATGATCGAGTGTTCACCAGTCGCTTCTGACGCGAGCTGTTCCGCATCTCAGGCACAGAATTGAAAATGAGCACTGCCTATCACCCGGAGACAGACGGTCAGACGGAACGGGTAAATCAGTGCTTGGAGACATTCTTACGTTGTTTTGTTCACTCATGTCCCAAGAAATGGAGCTCATGGCTGGCATTGGCAGAGTATTGGTATAACACGTCCTGGCACAGTGCTCTCGTGAAATCACCGTTCCATGTTCTATACGGTCATGAGCCGCGTCATTGGGGAATTGAAGCAGCAACGGCAACACCTGTCTCTGACCTGAATTCATGGTTGGCTGAACGTCAAGAGATGACGGCTCTCATTCGCCTCCATCTGCTACGTGCGCGCGACAGGATGAAGAGTCAAGCCGACAAGAACCGGTCCGAGCGCTCCTTCATAGTAGGAGACAAGGTCTACATCAAGCTGCAGCCGTACGTGCAAAGCTCGGTGGCCAAACGAGCTTGTCACAAGCTCTCGTTCCGTTACTTCGGCCCCTATACCATCTTGCAGAAGATTGGCCAGGTCGCATACAAGGTCGCACTGCCAGAGACATCTGCAATCCACCCTGTCTTCCATGTCTCGCTGCTGCGGAAAGCTCTGAAGCCCAATGACCAGGTATCGACGCAATTACCTCTCGATACTAACCAGTTCGTGGTACCGCAGAAAGTACTGGGACGACGCCGTAAAAACAAGGCCAGGCGTACTGTTGATCAAGTGCTGATACAATGGTCCAATCCATCTCTACCGGACACCTGGGAGGATCAAGACGAGCTCCAGTCCCGGTTCCCATACGCGGCGGCTTGGGGACAAGCCGTTGCTGAAGACGAAGGGGGTGTTAGCACTGGTACCACTGATGGGCCACCAGCCCATCAGCATCCGGCCCGTAGAGCAAGCACCAGAGCAACGCGACCGAGTGTACGCGTCACAGGACCAGAGTGGTACCAGCCGTCTGCATAAGAAGACTCGAGATCCCAGGAGAAGACCATCGAAGATCGATCACCGAACCCGGCGGCGACAACAACACAACTATCTACCAAACCTACCAATCCCACCTACCTCGCATAGGGTTCTTCATTCAACATTCGGGCTTGTAATTCAGCTGGATCTAACTCGAGCTACTCTGTATCCGAATCTGTGTTCTAGAGTAATACACCTATCGAGAGAGTAGCTAACACACTAACAAGGGACCTCCTCAATTGTTATCCGGATGGCTGACACCCCCGAAAGATTACCGTTGGAGTCGTCATTAAGTACATTATTGCTCATGAATTCAACAATTACAAGGTGGCGCTCATTATGCATTTTATCTGGCTGTTACACCGTAACCAATGCATCCTTCCCGCTGACTAAAGGTCGATACATTTTTGGTCAAGACGTCGGCTTCAGAATGATGGACTGGGTCATCGACAACACGACATGGCAACTGCCCGGCGCTATCAACGAAAGATATTTGAAGAAATACCCTCCAATTGTGTGGCAATCTGACTATTCACACGTACAGACAATATAAATATATCACTCTTAGCACATATGACCGATGAGCTTAACATTGCTGTTAGCTGAGTTCCAAACTTCTAATGTCAATTACACATATAATAAGTTACATATCAACATTTGATTTTGTTTCCAATGTATTGTCACATCGAAGTGATCATCAGTCGGATGTGTGATATAAGATACAATATTTATTACTCCCTCCGTCCTAAAATAAGTGTCTCAAATTTGCTAAAAAATGGATTTATCTAGACATGAAACAAGTTTAGATACATCCACTTTTGGACAAATCTGAGACACTTATTTTGGGACGGAGGGAGTATATTTTTATTATTTGAGATAATATAAACATGAAAAAAAAATTGAGAGAATCTTAGTGCTGTTATGTGTAGCCTTTGAATTCAGATGACTTAATAAACCGTTTTTTTTAGGGGAAACGGTCGCCTCTTTATTAATCAATCATCATAGGAATACAGAGATCGTTTGGCATTTGAGCTAGCCAAACGTAGCGACCATAATCACGTGAGACAGATGACCTAGCGAGCCCATGCGCCTCCGTGTTTGATTCTCTTCGCTCGTGTACAAACGTAACCTCGGCGAAGTCCTTGTATCTGGATTTGATCTCATGGATCACACTGCTGAACTTGCCCAAATAATTTCCATCCAGACTATTAACCACCTCCAGGCAATCTGAAGCTACTTTTATGCGATGGAGATGGAGGTCGGCTGCCAAAGCAAGCGCACGCAACTGCTTCAAGAATTGCAGGGTCAGTTACGCCAGATAACACTAACACCGAAGCACCAAGATAGGCTCCGGACGACGTTCGGCAAACTGCAGCAGCAGTGCCAACGCTGCCCGTCTTCTTCACTGCTGCATCAATATTTATTTTGGCTACACCGGCTGGAGGCGCAATCCATCGCCGTACCTGCCTGTTCTGAGCTGGTGGCGATTTTTTAGGCTTCCTGGCCGATGCGAGTTCAAGATCACGAAGGAAGGATTCCAGTCTACGGGCCGCGAAAAAAAAAAAAAAGGCCCAAACACTGCAGCCCACCGGAACTGGCAGAATAAAAACAGGACGCGCACGAAGAGAGAAGGGAGATAGACCCCAAGCAAACGAACCAGCCAATCGCCTCCGTTCCCCAAAACCAGCGCCACCACCACCCACCCATGGCTTCAGCGGCGGCGAGATCCGGCCTCCGCTCGCTGGCGGCGCGCGCCAGGGCCCCCGCCCCGGCAAGTCGCCGCATGTCCTCCTCCGCCCACGACGACGCATGTCCGTACACCTCGCGAACCCTCCCTCCTTTTACCCGTGGCTCCGATTCGATCAGTCGTTGACGTGGATTTGGGATTTTGCATTTGATCTTTCCTCGCAGATGAGACGGCCAAGTGGGAGAAGATCACCATCTTCGGGGTCGTGTCCTGCACCCTCCTGGCGGCGTGGAACCTCTCCAAGGGCCACCCCCACTTTGAAGAGCCATTGGTCAGATCTCGCCCTTTGGTGTATTTCGGAAATTTGTATTAGCCGTGTCCTCAATCTCACGTCTGGTGTTTGTTCTTTGTCTGTGCTGTTGCAGCCGTACTCCTATCTGCACATCCGCAACAAGGAGTTCCCGTGGGGTATGGATTTTCTATCCCTTTCCTGTGTTCATTACAATTCCTGTTACTGGCTTACTGCAGTGTTCTCATTGATTTGATTTATCGCGATATAATAACTGTGACTTGGTTTGATTGCATATGCTATGGATTTGGTTAATATGGGCAACATGTCTACGCTGATTGTTCTAATGTGTAGTATGTTAGCTGCGTTTTGTGTTATGTGTAAAATGTGGGGTTTAACATGATTGTGTTATATGGGTCATTTAGTTTGTCAGGTTTCACATTTCTTGATATGAATATATGTTGCATTAATTTGTTGGTTTCAGTTATCCTATAAGCTCACTGAAATACTGAATAATGTTCATGACAGACATATAGGTACTAGACACTATGAGCAGTTCTGCTGTCCTAATTTAAAGAATTGTTCAGTGTTAGGCTGTTCACAGCTCTTTGGGAGAGCTTAGGGCGTTATTGGGCTCTGTTCATGATTATTGTTTGTCTATTCTGGAAGTCCCGAAGGAATAGTCTGAAATTTGCTGACCCATTGAACGATTACCTTAATTTGTGTTGTATGAAACATCAAGAAGTTAATTTGTAACAACTTAGGGTACCCTGATTATTTCAAGTACTTTTCTACTGCCTTATAATATCTTTTTAAGTGAAGGTCACAGCCCTTGTCTCATCTCTATTAACATCAAACCATATAGTAGCAGTCTAAGCCCAGCCAGTTACATGAATCAGTTTTCACCAACATCAGGATGTGACATAACCAACTGCTGACCTATCCACCTATTACTACACAGCTGAACTAGTTAAAATATCAACTGGCAAACTCCCTTGCACCTCCTGATACAAATCACTTCAAGATGTGCTCTCTACGCTGCCAATATTTGACAATTTTTACTGTGCTTTGTGATAGAACTTTGATACCGGTCGTACTTGCATCATGTTTTAGATGTTCATATACAAAGTTACAAACACGTTTTTTACATGCACCAGCTTTGTGTGCTATCTACTTGCAAAGTTACTATGATTATATGCCCTTCTCAGTCGCCCCTGATTCCCTTATATCTAGCATGTGAGATGATAAAATCCAAGCACTCGGCTGTGGTAGTATTGTGTTCACCCACAAGGATCTTTGTGTCTTTGTTAGGAACTCTTCAAAATTGTGTGTAATTGGTTCCATGAGAACCATAGTAGGAAAAATATACAACTACCATAAGTCAACAGTAGAAACCTTTTCAAATCTGTCGCATTTCAGCATTGACTTGTATGTACTGGTTGAATATATTTTTTCTCATAAGGAAGATTGGCTTATCGCTTTAATTAGGTCTTTTACAACATAAAAAATGGCTATAAACAGTACAATGTTGAGCCGATGATTATATTACTGGTCACTTGCATTACTTAGGCATTCTGGTCTTCTTATCTTAGATTTGTCTTATGCTCACACATCTTACAATCCTACCTTGCAGGACCTGATGGCCTTTTTGAGACCAAGCACGACCACTGAGTACTGTAGTACACCATAAGAAGTCAGTGAATGCTTCAGTGAAGTTGCCTGGTTGTTCCAGTGCTTTTGTTTTCATTGTGATCTGTTTGCGGCATGAAATAAGAAATACAAACTCTTGTTGACAATCTAGAATTGACTGTTGTGTCTCCTGTTTTTCACATCAATGATCATATATGCAAGGCGGATGTTTTGTCTTGCCCAGTTTCACATAAGTCATAATTACTTGTGTGTAATGCTCTCTGTTTCTAGATGTAACTATTTCCTAATACATTCACCTCCTCATGCTTGTGATGATATGTTATATTTTTATTTTTCCTTTGCTGGCAAGGTGGAATATCAATGTTTATGTGGCGACTAAGATGAGATGAGATGAGATAACCATGTTAAGGTTTATGGCCACCACCTAGCTTTGGTGTTGTCAGTACCAGTGAATTCGGAAATGGTTCTGCAGTTAAACCAAATTCTCAGAAATAGTTATCGGAATCCATTACAAGTTAGTAAGCAAAGTAAACAAGTCTCAGGGCAATACAATCAGTTGATTGTTTTCCGGAAGAACAGGCATAATCACTAGATAATCTGCTAGTCTAAATTGTACTACTAAAATAACAAGTTTGTCTACAAGAACGCCATGTCCTAGAGCATCTCGATGGGCACCATCACGAGTTATCACTCCGTGCTTAGATTGGGGGTGTGAGAGAGCTATTACGCTCACGAGCCATGTCAGTACCATCTGCACCACCAGCAACATCATGTTGGGCGCCGCCGGTAGTGTTGATCCCGCGAACAGCGCTTCTATCCAGTTCATTGTCTTCTCCACCTTCACCAGTCTCAGGATGGAAATTCCTGTCGTCCCCATCATCGTAGCCAAATAGTCCACTATCGTCTTCGTCTCCCTGTCTTCTCTACCCTTGTTCGACCTAGACTCCCGTTCGACGGCGCCGTCGTCCCTGGCAACGATGCCGCCACCACCGATCCCACGAGCGTCCAGCCCGGACACAACACTTGCGAATTTGATGAGGCTCTTCCTGTCCATCCAGCGGCGCCGTATCAGCTCACCCTCCACTGCAACTGCCCGTCGTCTGTAGGAGTGTCCTAGCTGGTACACGAGCCAGATGCCGACGGCTACCAGCAGAAAGAGCTGGAGGCACTGCCTGGCCTCAGCCTCTTGCCCCTGTGGTTCCTGCTGGATGATGGCTTCCACATGGTGACTGTCTGGTTGATGAGGCGAATCCCTTGGGCGATCCTAGCGTATCTGCAATAGATAGTAAGACGAGCAACTATGGTGAAGTGTGAACAAGTAAATTGCTGACTGAACATGGGCACCGTAATTCAGGATTAGAAATGTTGAACACACATCTACGGCTCATGCAGCAAAGAGATCTGAACAAAAGAATGTAACAAGAACTACCTGAATTGCCGTCGCGGAGGGAGGAGAACAATGCAACGGAAGAGAGCCGGAGACTACGAGATACGCCACCAATTGCAACCGCCTCTACCGTCTCTGGCAGTGACCGGATACAGAAAGAATCGGTGCACCAACAAATGAAAACAGCTCTGAGACTTGGGAGAACTGAGAAGGGAGAGCAGAGCTTCAATGAATGTCGAAATGAAAGCCACCATGAATGGATGAATGGCTGCCGAGGGTGAAGTAAGTACCCTACATATATCACATGAGCAGTAAGTTGTAAGTTGAGCTCGGTACTGAGAGTAAAAGCAGCAGTAGTTGCATGATGTACCATGCTTTGTTGCTTGCCCTAGCGAGCTAGAGACTGCTGCATAGCGATGCGTCACTTCAGGTCAATGCACCTGATCGGATCGGATCGAAGGCATCATCGGGTCTCCAAAAGCTGGCGCCGCAGAGCTCAAAAGGTAGACGGCCTGATGGGCTTTTTAAGTGACGTGGGCTTGGTCAAAGATGCAGCACATAGCGTGGCCCCGCAGCATGAGCTTGTGACACCCTCTTGTGGTTAACTTGGGTCTCCACTGAATCAATCATGATACCTTTTTTTTTCGTTTTTAAGAATAAGCAGCAACAGATAAACATATTCTGAGGGCCTCTTTGATTTAAAGGATTTTCGTAGGATTTTGTATGATAGAATCCTTAGGATTATGTTGGTTGTATGATTTGTAGGATTGAATCTCATAAGATTTTTTCCTTACAATTCTAACATCCACTCAAACCTCTTTGCAAGAATCCTTTACTTTTCCTGATGGAAACAAACAAACTTGACTACATTATAAATAATGTAGGATTGGAATGGACATAACGTTGCAATCCTGTGAATTTCCTATTCTGCGTCTTTCTTATCCTGTGAATCAAAGAGGCCCTGAGTTTTTCGCTATTTTGATCTCCGAAGGTTCTCCTCGCCAACGGGCCATAGTAGTCGATCTGACGTCGAGAATAAGAATCAATGTCAAGCACGTAGTTTTGGTGCTTTATTTTTCTTGTTTAGTGGCCTTGGGTGACTACGTCTTCATGGTAAAGACGATGCTCAGCCGCATAAGGTTCTCCTAACTTCATCCTTACTCTGGTGTTGTCATCACAGTCTACTCCATGGATACAGAAAATATCATCACTTGTATTTTCATATTTTGATCTTCTTTCTTTCTGATTCAGCAAACGAAGCAGCGGTTGGCAGCGTGCTTTGCAAGGGGTACAGTTTGCCCATGGTATGTTCAACGATCTTATGTATCCACATCTCCAGGTGGGCAACCCATGTTATCATGTGGTTGATCAAAGTCTATGGGGTCAACCCATTATGTGTGTTGGTTTGGTATTCAAATTTTTCAACATAATGTACATGAAAAAAAAAGTTAAACGCAACTTGTGGACCAGGAAATATTGACTTCAAAATCAGTGTGACTTGATTGAGTTTTTGGTTCTACCGAGAATCTTTGTAATAATACTCCTTCAACTACTCATTGGGCTCGACACTCTTATTATCGAAACGTGGTGTCCTCTACACTTTTGGGCAGCAACATGTAAATCACATTTTTTTTTTTTGAGAATTAGAGTTACCGGGGTAAACTGAAAAGAACATGCGGTGCTCTTGATTACTGACCAACGAAACAGTAAACTTGAAAGAGATGCAAGATCTTTTTGAGAAAAGCTCACGGAAACAACCAGCTGCAGGGCACATACGTTGTGTTTTGTAGTTTAGACGTCAACGAAATTTCGCATACAGATTTAATTAGTTGGTAATTGACGGTAATGCTCTATGTTTTCGTGACTATGAGACCAGGCGTACCCCAAAATCCGCTTTACTTTGTTGCTATGATACAGTATAAACGAAAGATTTCGTGCAAAGGAAAAGGGCAAAGGAAAAGACCAGGCGTGCACCAAAAATCCGCTTTACTTGTTGCTATGACCTTCGTGACTATGAGACCAGGCGTACCCCAAACATTTGTAGTTGCCCTGCCCAGCCTTGCCGGCCGAAGCTCAGATAGCGATTAACCAAGCTTTGGAGCAAAGCAAAGAGTCAAGCAGTTGCGCCGTACGCAACACGAGAACCGCATGCCTAAGAGCATCTCCAACAGACGCGCGAAATACGCCGCGCGCGCGAAATACCGGCCGTTTCCCGCGCGGGGCCGGTTCGCGCTCTCCAGCAGGCGCGGGAAAGTTTCGCCGCGCGGGAAAATGGTCCAGCGTGCTGGACGAAGCGGCACGCGCGGCCTCATATATATAGCGCCGCGCGTCCAGCGTGCTGGACGCAAACGCGCCACGCAACCACCACTCTCTCTCCCGCGCCGCTCCGGATTTTTCCCCTTTTTCCCCACCGACGCCCGCGCCGCGCTGCCGTCACCATGCCGCCGCGCCGCCGAAGCCAATCTGGCTACCGCGGCGTCGCGCGCGCCCGAACGGCACATTCACGTCGGAGATCCGGTCCGGCGAGGAGCGCGTCCAGCTCGGGACGTTCGAAACGGCGATCGAGGCCGCCCGCGCCTGGGACGTGGCGGCGTGGGCGCTCGGCCGCTCGCGCCGCCAGATGAACTTCAACGACTGCCGCAACGTCGAGGAAGCGCGCAACATGGCGCCGGCGCCGCGCCTCGTCACCGACGAAGACCGCCGCCTCCACCGCCGCCGAGCGATGCTCAGCCTCGTCGCGGAGCGGGACCAGCGCGCGGTCGCGGACTGGTACCGCAACCATCCGCGCGAACACCAGCTCGAGGTGGAGCACTGGAACATGTCCGCGGCGGAGCAGTTGGAGCGGCAGGCCGAGCGCCGCGAGGATAGGGAGGCGCGGCGCCAGGCGAAGGGGTTGGCGGAGGCCG
This sequence comes from Poa pratensis, assembly GCA_947311845.1. Classification (NCBI taxonomy): domain Eukaryota; kingdom Viridiplantae; phylum Streptophyta; class Magnoliopsida; order Poales; family Poaceae; genus Poa; species Poa pratensis. The sequence continues at coordinate 23,383,103 of CAMZMU010000115.1, read as the reverse complement.
AGCTCATGGCAGGCCGCGCGACCTGGCCCGCCGACGACGAGCGGTGGAGGGCGCTGGAGGACGAAATCTCCAGCGACACCGCCTCAGATAACTCGGACTTCGAGTTCTAGTTTGTATTAGGTTGCTGTAGTTTGTATTAGGTAGTTTGTATTAGGTGAAAAATCGTCAAATCTATCGAATTAAGTTTAAAACGGTCAAATTTAGCTCTGGAGCGCTGCGCGCGCTGGAGTTTTTGGGCGTCTGCTGGAGCGCTGCGTTCCGGCGCGCTAAACTATAGTGCGGCTGGAAAAGCAAAACCAGCGCGCCCCCAAAAGCTTCTTTTTAGCGCTGGATACCAAATTTAGCGCGCGGCGCCGAATCAAGTCTGTTGGAGATGCTCTAATCACGCTGCACGGAGACGGAGACCCTTGGCTTTGGCACGAAATCTGTGGGCGCACTGCCGATAAGTTGCATTAACTGGACCGTACGATTGCATTCAGAGCATACCAAATAGCAAATACAGGTATGGAGTAGTAGGTCTACATGATTCCGTAGAAGCGCTTACATCCATAGGAAAACATGCTTAGCTACGCATGCATACAGTATACGCATTGCCGTGTACTCCACATGATTACATAGGCGGCATCGATCGATCAGCATTGATAACACGTTAACATACATACAGTGTACAGGCGAGCCCACACTACGTAAGTACATACGTAACGTACGGACCACGCGATTAATCAGCCTTTTTTTTTTGCACGAAACTTAGGAGCTTTATTACTTAACAATCAACCTCTTACAATCAGCCAGCAGGCTGTCAACTAGAAAGTCTAGGCTAACATCTAGCCAACTATCAGTCCTCGTACAAACACGCCTCGCACAAATGTGCGCAGGACTATTATTAAAACGACTAACATGCTGAACTGAAAATTAAACAAAAACAGAAGACAACTCCTCAACTTCTTGAAGAATAGGCGCGGCAACTGAACGACAATCACCTCGCGACGACCAGAGGTTAACGACCTCTAAGCAATCCGTTTCGATGCCTCGACCGATCGACAGTGCCGCTCCTTTTCGTACGTATACGGTATACGTACTATCGTACTGCGCAGGGAACAGCTAGGCTCGACAGCTACGGCGCCCTATCTATCCATCCATCCACCGATGCACGCTGTACACCGATTTATTCCTGGGAAATCTCCGCCCGCCTGTTCGTTCTTCTCTCTTCTCTTGTTGGCCGAGTTAGCACGTAATAGAGCTGTTCAACCAGAGAAGCGTAAGCTGTCACGATTGGGATATGCGTCCAAATTTGTGGCCGCTTTTGAATGGATGTTGCCATGTTGGGCAACCCAAGCAAGCCTTCCTTCAAGTTTTCCTGCGCTGTGCAGTGCAGTATATCTTGCTCGCATCGTTTTCTCCTCCATGTACACATGAAAAAATAGTTGAACGCAACATTAACGCCGAGACGCTTGTCCTGTCCGCTGCCGTACGTAATCGAGCATTTCATCCTGAGCTACGATAGGAACGTACACCGGCCGCATGACAGGAGGCACCCCCGCGCGTGCGTGCGTCTTGGCGTTCACCAGCGTGGATCAAGCTGTGCGCATTTAAGCCAGCGGGTACGCTTGGTCAGAGCACTCCCCACCGGTGTGGTGGAAGGGGACGGCTCGTTACAAACGGATGATCAGTGAAAGTACTAGTCACAAACTGAATTTCTTCTCAACTTCAATTCATGCAAGATCTTTCCTCCTTTGAAGTCAGGAGAGGCAGGAGAGCGAACGGTGCGTGTTTCAAATAGCCGGTATTGATTTTTCAATCACATAGACACAATACTAATGCAGATAAAGATGAGTAGAACATACATGTTGATTTGGAAGGCCACCACCCCGGTGTTTGCTCAACATGTGTTTGTTGTGTGGGTGTAGGCCGGATGAAACTGTTGTTTTTCTTTTGTTTGTTTGGTCATTATACACTCACAGTTTCTTTATATGGAATCCGCGAGGGGAGCTTGGTTAAAATAAACTATGTGTTATCGAACTATTTAACTTGTATTTAATAGCTAAATCAAAAACATTTTTAAGCAGTTTAATGTTACAACAGATTGGTATTTCATACATTTTTCGAGAAAACAAAATAAAAACCATACTATTCTCTCCAATGCATCCAAGTGCAATGCAATCATACTTTCCCGGCAAAAAAGTGCAATCATATTAACTTGCGGGTCATGTCACTAGTGCATAGTTATAGATTTATACTATTTGAGCTTGACTTTGGAAAGCCGCAAAATACAGATTTGAAAAGAGTGCAAATTGTAGTTTCACATTTGAGTGTGAATATTTTGCAACTAGTTACTTACACCCGCAACCCATTATTGAATGCCTCACTTCAGAGTTTTCAAAAATTGTGAAATAAATCATGGACGTGCATTATGTCGTGTCTTGTGCACCCAAAAAGTTTCATCCAAAAAAATTACCAAAAATTTTCATCCAAAAAAATGACCATATGGGACATGTGCAAAAAAGATAAATACCTTAATGAATAGTATGATGCGCTATTGTCACTTTATTTCTCTTTTTTGCACAGGTCACATATTGCCATATTTTTTGATAAATTATTTTTGGTGCACAAGACACAACATAATCTATGTCCATGATATATTTCACAATTTTTGAAAATTCCAAAGTGGGGCATCCGAAAATGGGGTGCGGGTGCTACTGGTTGCAAATTATAGCTTCCCATTTGAAAAGTTAAAATATGTTAATAAGGAGTAACCGTAATCACCACCGAAGCAAAATATTTCGTTTAGGCGATACGAAGCCGTGAATCAGGCAAATGCGACAACAGTTTTCGAAACCCATTTATCTGAATTCTGAAGGCGGAGCAGTTCATCGTTTTCAAAGGAAAGGTACACCAGTGGTTGGCGTCGGATTCCTTTTTACCGGAAAGGACCAGACCGGGCCAGCCCCAGCGCCAGCGGGCGACGGAGCAGCAGACAGCCAACGGGGGTCGCTGGGCGCCAATCCCGACACCTCCAACACCACTACACTAGGCTGGGCTGAGCCTAGCCCCCACCCTCGCTTGCACGGCCATGTTCCTTCTTTCAAGAGCTTTGCCTTGGCCGCTTGCTCACCCAAAGGCCAGGCAAAGCTTTGCATGATCTTCCACAGTAGAGAGTAGAGACAGCACCCTTTGCTATTTGCACAATCAAGTGGCAATGATCTCAAAAGCATCGGCGTTATTTGGTTTGATTCTCTGCATAGCGTGCTGCTGCCATGGGAGGTAGAAAGAATCATGGATTCACATCACAATCGTGTGATCGCAAAGAGAGCAGCAACTTTTCACTCGTTGCGAAAAGACTTTGTGTTCGGCAAGGTCAAACTCGAAGTGGAGCAGTAGTTAGTAGGAACGAGACACAAAGGCTCTCAGTTTCATTGAGGAACACAGCTAGCATAGCAAAGCAAAGGTTCTTGCTAAAGTGAAGTAGCCAACCAAAAAATCACACCACACGGCCGGCCGATCGCGAAAAAGAAAGCGATCTGAACCAACTACTAAACCTATCACCAAAATCGAACTGCCGCAACAAACCAACTAAAGGAACGTCTAAAATGCATGCCTAACATTGATTCTCAGCTACTACTCTCTACAATTTTTGATTTTTGCTCGTGAGTGTCCGGCCGGAGGTCACCGGAGTACGTCGGAGCGCAGGTGCGAGAGCTCCTTCCTGAGCTTGTGCGAGAAGAGCCTGCACGCGTCCATGCTCAGGTCCACTGCCGCCGCGAGCGCCACGAACGCCGCCGCGTCCTCGGCGCACCCGACGTGGGCCACTCCGACCTCCACCGTAGGCTTGCTGCACCGGCCCTCGCCTTGCACAGCTGCCGACATCACGAAACCCCGGTAGTTCCCCAGTGGCCACTGGCTGAAGTCACCGCTGCCCCGCGGACTGCAGCCCGGGGTGCCGCCCCGGCTCAGGGGCTGCGCCGCGGTGAGGTCGAGAGCGAACTTGCCGCCCTTGGACGCGGCGATGGTGGCGTCCGCTATGGGGACGGCGTGGTCGACGCCGGGGACGAGGAGATCGAAGCGGTAGCCGAGGCTGTCGGAGGAGCCGGCCCCACCGCGCTCGCGCCAGCACTCGAGGCGGCCCCAGGGCTCCCACGCGCCGTCGCCCGCCGGCCGGAGGATGAGCCACGCGCCCGGGTTGGACCTGCTCACGCGGTCCGTCCCGGGGGACGCCACGAACGGCGTGACCATGGACGCCAACGCCACGGGGGACCCCGACAGGTCGTGCACGGTGACGGACCACCCCTTGCGCTCCTTGCCCGCCGCCTCGGCGACGGACCTCCGCAGCAGGTCGCTGTTGGCGCGGCATCCGAACTTGCAGGTGAACATGGGCTGCCTCATGCTGCCCCGCACCTGCATCACCTGCGGGCTGCACTCGGGCTCGCCGTCGAACTCGAAGACGAAGCGTGGGTCGGGCTCCGCGCGCACCGTGAGGCTGAGCTCGGCCGCCTTGGCCTTGCCGCCGACGGAGATCCAGCCGCTGTGCAGCACGGCGGGCGTGGCCTCGGCGCCCCTGAGGTCGAGCGAGACCGTGGCCTTGCCGAGGAGGCGCCCGGAGCTGACGCCGCAGGTGGTGCCCTTGCGGCCGGCGTAGACAGAAACCTTGAGCGTGGCGGTCCCGGCGCCGCGGGAAGGGGAGAAGAGCGAGGGCTTCCGCGCGAACCACTCCAGGTCGGCCTTGGAGAGGTGGAACGCGGCGGCCAGGGCGCCGGATGGGGTCTGCTCGCCGCCGGAGTCGGAGAGGACGAGCGGGGCCGTGGCGGTCTGGGACGGCATCTTCCCGAGCCGGATCTTGCAGTAGCAGGGTGAGGGGAACGGGTGGACGCCCGCGCCTGCCCCGGCGGCCGGCGGCGCCACCGGCATTCTGAGCGCGAGGTTGCCGACCAGCACCCGCACGAACGGGCACGGGTCCATGGCCGCCGCGAGCTCTGGTGCGATCAGCTTGGACTGATCTGCGGCGAGCGAGGGTGGGGTGGGTGCGTGCTTGGCTGAGAGAGAGAAGATACCCGAGAGATAAGGGGGAGAGATTGGCGGGTGTATATGGAAACGGGAGACGCGGCCAGGCTGGATCCTGGTGAGCCATGGCTGTAACCGCACACCGCGCGCGCCCCAGCTCGAGATCGCTTTACTACTTGCACGCGGGCCCTGGGGTCAGTGGGAGATTGGGTCCGCGCGATGGTGTCTGTGGGACGTGTGCGTGGGGAGGCGAGCTGGAGCCAAGACTGGTTTGGCTGGCTCGTGCCGCGCTGTCCAAGACCAGGGATCTCGGTTGGGTTCGTTTCTGTTCTGGTTGTGGGACTCTGCGTGCAGTGACTGGGCCCGCCGGGAACTTGAACTGTTTGGGGTCCATTTGTCAGCGGTGGAAATGTATATATTTATTTTATTTTCGTACGGGGAAATGCAAATGTAGTTGAGCGGAGTAATCTTTCGTGCAAGGTAATCAACGTATTTTTCTCACTCAAAAATAATATTCATTATAAAATAATTATTTAGATACTTTAAAAGTATGTTGCTTAATACTATAAAATGCTAACAAATGGATTTTCGCTCTTTGAGAGTCTCTCTCCCAATCCCGGTCCCTCTCCCCCTCTCCTTCAGCCTCTTCGCCTACTGGATTGGGAAGGGGAGATTGGGCTTATCTTCCTCTCTACATAGTAACAGTAATTTTATTTCCTTTGGTTGTTGTCCTACTTGGTGAATGGCGCTATGACGCCGAGAAGAAAAACACTGGAGCAGTCGAGCGGCTTCTGGTGCTTGGCCTTTCCCTGATGCTCTGAAGGTCGGAGATGAAAGTGAAGGGTGAGTTACATGTCTCTTTTCCTCTAAATAAGCGTTGTTTGGCCTAGATATCGAAATGTCCTTTGATGTTTTGCGTCTCCTCATCCGCCACCGTGGAGGGGATGAAGTCAAGGCGGCCATGATGTTGGGCTCGTTCATATCTACGGGTCAGGGTGCCTTTGATGCATCCTTAGGGTTCTTGAATATAACGGTCGTTGTGTGGCGCTCCGCGCTCTGGTCGTGGCTTTGTGCACGATTCCATCTTATCATCTTCCTCACGGTCGGCTTTGTCATGGGAAGGGCCTTCTGTAGTGCTGCCATGGCGCTCAACGTCGGCCTCGCTCCAAGTGGTGTTGTCCCTCAAGCCAGTGCGTGTGACCATGGAGTCGAGTTATTCGTCAACATCGGTGGAGAAGGACTGGATGGCGTTGTGCATCTGCATTTCATAGTGTGTTTTTTAATGTTAAGGGCAAAGACGTAATTTTTGTTTCTTCGAAGGTCCTCCATGTAATGTATATGCCAAACCGTTCTGAAGTAAGGCATCATCTGGACCTTTTGGACCCTAAGTTCCTAACACCCTTCAGAAAGAAGATGTGTCGTTGAAAACTCAAATCTTGAAGAAGTCTGAAGTATAACACGTATCCTAAGTAAATTGTTTTATTTTCCGGCTGGATTCGAACCCGCTTTTGGAGACCGATAATTTCTCGAATGAAGACCGATAATTTCTCGGAGCAGATCCGGCTTTTGGCCATCCAAGTACTGTTCTTGGGAAGGGGTTGCTGAATCCCGGGCCACACACTGGAGGAGGAGATGGTCCGTATGGTGGCTCTCCAAGGAGCTCGTGAGTGAGGGGCCTCAGGAGCAGTTTGGGGCGACGGTTGGCTCTAGAGGTCCTGGTCGGGGCGGCGGAGAAGAGAGCTCCGAGGGCAGAGAAGGGCTTGTGTCATCCGGGGCGGAAGGAGGCGGCGCCGCAGGACACTACGCTTCGTCGAACCGAGATTTGGTTTCCCGACTCCAGAGGGGTAAAATGCAAAAGTGGGTGTGCTCATTATACCTGGGCATGTGCAGTCCGGCCCGAAATTCTCGGGCTTGGGCCTGAATTTTAGGCCCGACAGCTGCGATGGGCCGGGTCTGGGCTTTGCGTTTTGTCCATTTAGTTAAGAAGCCCGGCCCGACGTCCCGGCGGGCTTTTGGGCTTTTTGGTCGGACCGGGCTCGGGCCTGAGTTTTCCGTGTTGGGCTTTTCTAGGCCCGGCCTGAAGCCCGGCCCGGCCCGAGACATGGCCAGGTATAGTGCGCATGCATGACATTGCTGCTCTTCGGACTGCGGATTTATTTCTCTGTTTCTTAAGGGTTAAAATGGAAAACTAGAGCGACGTAATACACGAAGTTGGACAAAAGATACGACGTAAATGTGGGAACCAAACGTTTCTCTTAGATAGCAAGAGATAGATGACTAATCTATATCTCTTATAAAGCAAAACCCCACTAAGTGCATTAATTATTTTTCTATCTCAACATGCAAGCTATCCACATCACCCACTATTTTGGCCAATCAATTGTCCATGTCATCTCCACTTAAAAACAATTAATAATAGTTTTCATGCAACCTTTCCATGTTTTCAGCCATATATAATTGTCCACGTCACAAATATTTAGTCCTTAATTTTTTTTTGACGTTAGTCCTCAAATTTTCAACAATTTCACACGATTTAAATTTAGTGTCTCCACTATTGTGATCAACTGAATCTTGACAATTGGATATTTCATGCATCTTATACCCAATTCATTTACATAACAAATTTTTAAATATATTCCCGCCGCAACGCGCGGGGTATTCTTCTAGTTTATAACATAGCCACTACCAAGAGATAGATGACTTGGACCATGTATCCGGTCATCGCAACAGATAATCAGCACTATATGCACACTAGCGCATGCGGATCAGCCAGGCTTTCGGCTGGGATTATCGGCACTAGTAGTATATTTTACTGACTGACTAGAGCAACGGTATCACAACTGTGGCATCGTCGTCTAGCCTAGCTACCACCAGTAGAATAGTATTGTACGCTGGCGCGGGAAGGAAGCATTCCACGTTGGGATCTCAGGTACCCAGCTCGTCGCTTCCTTCCTGCACTGGATCACAGCAGCTGCAACACAAGAGGGAGGGGGGAGCTGTCATGTGCAGGACGCCAGAGTGCACGCACGAGCGCATGCGGCTGGAATGTTTTGAAGAGTCCAAGCTAGCTCCAGGCAGCCACGTCCCAGGACCCATCGATGCATCCAGGTGGGTCAGCTCAGTCTACACGCACGCGCGGCTGCAGGGCATTGTGCGGACTGCAGAGAGAGACGCATTATAAAAGCTGAGATGGTTATCTTATCTGTGTGCCGACGTGCCGCGCTGTGCTGTGCAGCAGCAGGTGCACGGTGGATGGGCCGTGCATATCCGTAAGTAACCCCGGCCGTCATAATCGCCTCGCTAATCATTTTCCTTCCCAGCAATAACTAATCCAATCCGATCGACCTCCTCTCTCTGTCGCCCACCGAAGTGGAGTACTCTAAAGCGCAACTTGCGTGGGCACGGGCGTCAGCGACCTGATCCGGGCACAGAGAACACACGCGGGAGAGAGTGAGAGATGTTGACGGAAGGCGGAGAGGAAAGTGTGTGTGGTGGTGGTGCGCTGTGATCTCCGGCTGGATTGCATGGATGGAATCCAGGCTGGGCACAGCTGGGGATGGGCCCGGCAGGCTCCATCGTCTGCTTCGAGAGTCCGATCTCGGCTCTGTCTCGTCGTTCGGATAAAATTCCGCGCAGCGATTGGGCGAGCCTCTAGGCGTCTAGCTGGCCTGGGACCCGATTGATGGAGAACCTTCGCCGCCTCCGTCGACATCGGACCGCCTTCTCCTCGCCTGCTGTGTAACGGCGTGCACGTCACCTCCATGCGCCACGAGCCTATCACGTTACGACCGGAATCGTCCGGGTCATCCAAAATTCGCAGTGCTTTCCGGCTCTTGGCGACGGATCACAAGATTCTCACGTTACAATTCGCAAAAAAAATGTGTTTTCTCACGTTACAGCTCACAATCCATACATGAGTTGATGAGACAAGTTTCTTTTTTCATGGTAAACATGTCTCAATTCTGTGCTTGTACGTGCCCATATTAGTTTTCCGAGGACGCGGCTAAAGCATGGTGATCGAGTTTATCAAACTTTAGATCCATTTTCATGGTTGGTTTTGTCGTGACGAAATCTTTGAATCGAAATCCCATACTGATATATTCTGACAACCTTTTTAATCACTAGTTTTCAGATTATATTAACTTGGTCACCTATTATAATCAAATTGGTTACTAGGTTTTTTGAACTTTGCTCCTCACAAACTTAATCATTTTCTGAGGGTAATATCATATTTTTTTTATGTGTTTAAAGTAGATTAAATACTCACTTTTTTGGACATCTAGACCATGGCTATGACAAAAAAAAATTATCTAGTAACTACGTATTATTTGGGTGGTAACTGTTAACCAGTAAAATGATACCTACAGTATTATAATCTTTGAACTAACAGAAAAATGTTTATCAAAAACATATTAAGATGAAATCTTGTTTTAAATTACTCGACAAGACGATCCATGTTGTGAAGGAGGATCTTCAATTTGGTTAATGGTTTAAAAGATAATTAGTATTGAATTTTTAGATTGTAAAAAGATTCAATGCATGCATGTGGGTATCTCCCTGATGAAGATAGCTAGCGTCAGACGGAGAAAGTTGGCGGGGCACGTTCCCTAATTAGGAAAACTGATTTATAAATTAGAGATCAGGTTACGTACAAGACATGTAAATACCGACCTTACAAAAAATAAAATGATAAGAGAATCATAAGCAAAATACCAAGCATGTCACTCACCTTTGGCACCACCGTAGCTGCTGTCGATGAAAAAAAAACAGATCACCTCTTCACCTGAGCTCAACGCGGCTCCATCGCTGACCACTAGCTTTATGGACATCCAAAGTAGTTTGGCACGACCCCGGAAATGCCATCTAACTACATCTTTGATAGCCTCCACAACGACGTTGGAAAAGGAAACCAGAACTGTAAGCCTCCAACCACGAACCAAGTGCAAGATGCACCATCTTCCAGCAGTTCTGTGTTTAGTTTGAGACGACCTCCCAAGCTCCGCTCCGATGCTGGAGAGAAAGTCGTCGCTGCGACACAACCCGAGGACACAAGCCCACCACAAAGATGGTACCACCGCCACGCCATTTCCACTTAAATAGGCTAACGTCCAGACCCTCCCCTCCTGACCACAGAGTAGAACACGACAAACAAAGAAGAGCCTGGAACACTTTTATTCATCATCGTCATAGTATTCGTCGAACCTAACACGTCGAGCGGTCGAAAACCTAAAATACAGCGGCCCAAGCTAGAGTTAAAACTAGTCCACACACGTGGGATCTGGCAACCCCCTGCCCCTCCACACGTCATCAATTTTGGTGCTCTAGATTGTCAGCGGAGGGGAGCCGGAAAACAGAGGATGAAAGTTGGTGCTCTAGATTGCTTTTTCTCTCCTGACGGCGGCCGGGAGGAGAAAAACAATAGTATGCTTATACATGAGTAGCACAATCCCATCCATACTGAACCTCTAAGGGCCTGTTTTGTTGCCCGTATCATTTTTAGGCTCCTTGCATATGTGGCTTATCACGGCCTGGCCTGGAAAAACGTGACTTAAATCTCGTTGTGTACTTCGTTTGGTTGCCTGGTTCAAATTTTGCCGGACTTGAGAAACACAAAAAACAGTGTTTGGTTACAAAATTTGTGCCCACTTATTTTCACCTCTTGCCTCTTTGTTGAACTTACCTCACCACACCATGAGCACGCCGGAGCTAATGACAGAGAGCGACGGAGATTAGAGCATGAACACGTCAGAGTTCATGACAATGAGCAGTGGACAGTAGACCATGAACACACTAAAGTTCATGACGGATCGGAACAGTTGACAGAAGTTGACAAGGAGGTTGAAGAACACGGTCTAAATACTGTACATACATATTGTACAAGATCTACTCATATATGTTATGCGAAACAGAAAAGTTATAACATAAAAGTTGTGCGATATAGCGAGATGAATCTACTCATCAAAGAAAATTACAAAAGGTCCACTAAGTGAGATGAATATGATGAAATTCGTCCAAAAAAAGGCAAACATCGCTCAGAAATTGAAAAGTTATAGGCGACGAAACTCTAAACCGAGTATGGGAATGGAACCTACTCGTCGACGCGCACATGTTTCGTGTGTAAATTATTTCAAATCAGAGTATATTTGTATAAACTAAAAGGGGATTAGATGAAGGAGTATAAGAAGGTGAGGGGAACCTAGGTGACACACGTGACAGCGAACCCACCTTGGCTATCTCGTATGCGCGGGGCCTACCTTTTTTAAGTAAACCGCACGCTTTATTAATTCGAAATCACAGAACTACAACCAGCACTAAGGCTGTAAACTAAAAAGGCCAGAGCCTTCATGTCTATGGCGGCCAAGGAAATTTTGATTAAAGCCGTAGCTCAGGCCATCCCTACTTATGCGATGGCTTGTTTTGAGATTCCTAAATTTCTATGTGATGATATAAGCCAAATGGTATGCAGATATTGGTGGTCACAGAATGAAGATGAGAAAAAGATGCACTGGGTAAGCTGGGACAAAATGAAACTTTCTAAAAAAGATGGGGGGCTGGGATTTTGTGACCTATATTCATTCAATCTGGCAATGCTTGCTCGTCAGTGTTGGAGGTTGATTCAAACCCCAGATTCTCTTTGTGCCCAAGTGCTTCGAGCAAAATATTTTCCGGACGGTAATCTGCTAACAGCCAAACCAATTCAAGGTATGAGTTATGTTTGGAGGAGCATTCTGAAGGCCTTGAAGTATTCAATGAAGGGATTATTTGGTGTATCGGAGACGGAGCTAATGTTAGGATTTGGCAAGATCCATGGATTCCGAGGTGTGTCACACGTATGCCTTCAACACCTCAAGGTAATTCAGAACTGATATTAGTTTCGGAACTCATTGATGCTGACACTTGCTCCTGGAAAATTGATCTTGTTAATCAGCAATTCCATGCTAATGATGTGCCCGCCATTTTGAGTATTCCACTGCGTAATGAGATGGAAGATCTCATTGCTTGGCATTTTGATAGCCGCGTGATTTTCTCTGTTAAATCAGCTTATAAGGTGCATGTTGAACTGATGAAACGTAAAGATGTATCACAGATCGGACAAGGATCAGAAGATACATCAATTAAATCTGAAGTTTTTGGGAAAATTTGGAAGTTACAATGCCCACCGAAGGTCCACCATTTTCTCTGGAGGCTGGCACACAATAGTCATCCCTTGTATATGAATATTGCTAGAAAAGGAGTGGAATTGGATGCTCGATGTGCCGTCTGTCACAGGCTGTTTGAGGATGGTGAGCATCTTTTTCTTAAGTGCAAATATGCTAAGCAGCGTTGGCAGGCCCTTCAGTTAGAGGACGTGAGACTCAAACTGTTACCATGCACGTCGGCCCTAGAAATTCTACAGGGGATTTTGCTTTTGCCAGATGAAGAAAAACTCTTGTCTATTGCCTGCTTATGGATGGTGTGGCAACAGAGGAACAAAGGCCGTCTCAATACTGTCAGTTTTGCTTTCAACGTACGAAGGCATGTACATGAATGGCAAACATACTTGAGCAAGAAAAAGCCTGAAACTGTAATCCAGAACCAAAAGTGGACAGCACCTACAAGCGATTTTATTAAAATAAATGTTGACGCAGCTTTCAGAGAAGACACCAAAACTGGAGGTTGGGGTGTTATTGGCAGAGACAGCTCGTCCGATTTGTGTGTTGCTGCTACAGGTGCTCTCCATATGGTTTGTGACGCCATGCATGCTGAAGCATGCGCTCTGTCACATGCAATCCAAATTGCTGATCAAATGGGCATGGGCAAGGTGATTTTTTGACGGATTGTCTGAACCTGAACCACGCGATGGTGAACTCTGATTATGCTTTCTCCCAGATTGGCACTCTGATCAGCGATATGAAATATCAGCTTCGCTTAAATTTCATAGAAGCTAGAGTGGAATATGTTCCTAGAAATTGCAATAGGCCGGCTCATGAGCTTGCGGCTGTGGGTGTAGGTGGAATTCATGGAGACCACACTATATGGTAGATGAACTTCCCTAGATTTGTAACCCGTCTGGTGACCGGCGCCTCGGCCGTGTCTTAATGGAATACGAGTGTTCCATGTCTCAAAAAAAAAAAAGGCCAGAGGCTCAACATCCCAAGAGAACTCGCAAATTTTGCGCAGGAGTGAGCAGCCTCCTATGGTGTTGAGGGCGTGTTTGGTATCCTGCACGTGTTTTAACCCATTTACATCCGTGACTCCCTAGGGTCTGGCCCAAGAAAAATGAGGCCTGCAGCCTGTTTGATTGTTTGTTTTTACTGTTTTACAAATTTCCTACACGGTGTTTGGTGTCCTGTTAACGTGCGTGGATGTGTATTAGAGCCAAAACCTGGCGTTTGGTTAGAGCTTAGTGTCGTGTTATGGTCACCACATATGAAAATGGTGACATTACCACCTATAACGTGTACTGCTAACACACATTCAGACATAACACACATTCAGAGACACATTCAGAGCTAACTTAGTAGACCTGTTAACGTGTGTGGACGTGTATTAGAGCCAAAACCTGGCGTTTGGTTAGAGCTTAGTGTCGTGTTATGGTCACCACATATGAAAATGGTGACATTACCACCTATAACGTGTACGGCTAACACACATTCAGACATAACACACATTCAGAGACACATTCAGAGCTAACTTAGTAGAAGTTCACTAGCATGCACGTACTTACATCACACTACCACCATCACACTATGTTCATGGGCATATATAAGCCCTGGATTATCAACTAAACAGGGCATTCCATGCCCCTCGATCAGCAACTTACAGGGGCAACACATGGCCCTGACCAAAATGGATCATCACATTAATTCTGGGCATACATAAGCCCTGGTTAAACATCTAAACAGGGTCACCCTAACCCAAAATGCATGACTTGAACCTTACCACGCTAGTCCTAGCCATGGTAAGGCAGCTGTAGCCCTTGGAGGTCGACGTCACGCTCTTGAAGATGGTAAGCTTGAAGCCCCAGGAGGTGAGCTTGAAGACGATGGCGTCGGCTTCCTCCAGCTCAGTACTTGCGCACCACCTCCGGCCAGTTGCGAACTAGCACTATCTGCTCGCCGTGCATGCTCACCTGAACCCACTCATCGCAGTAGTGCAAGCAGAGATCGGCAAGCAACGAGGGAGTGGTATCTGAAACCACTCCCTCAGCACGGGCTGGAACTTCCTGGGGACGACAAGCATGTACATGTCGTCCCTATCCAGCTGGGCGTAGAACTGCCGCGGCGCCACCGGCCTGGGGATGTGCCCGACCGTCGGCTGACGGCCTTTGGTGCGGTTGCAGAGCTTCAGCGCCTCCTCCTGCCTGTTGGGCACTTCAGGCCTGAGCAGCCAGCGGTTGCGAGGGAGCACGCCCTCCAGGCCAGGAGGTGTCTGTGGATGGCTCCTGGGGATCTCCCATTCAGTCTTGGGTACCTTGTCAGCATAGAGGCGTCAGTGTAGGTGCAAAATGACAGACAAACATGAAAAATGACAAACATACATGCACAAGATCATACAAACATTGCCAACAATGGCAAGTCATGGACATTGGCGGTGAGACATGGACAAAATCATGGCAACTTGCCAACAATGACAAGTCTCAGGATGTACAACTAAACATGGCAGCATTGCCAACAATGGCAATGTCCCACTGAGCTTGGCATAATGCCAGACATACACAACAGTGAGCTTGGTATCCTTGCCAACAATGGCAATGTCCTAGGATCTACAAGTAAGCATGGCAACATTGCCAACAATGGCAATGTCCCAGGTTGTGCAAGTATAGATGACAACATTGCCACGAATGTGGAATAGTCCAAACCCTAACAGATCTACAAGCTAGAGGAGATGCATAAACATCCTACACAAACATGAATCGAAATACAAAGGGACTAGTGAGTAAAAACCCCAATTGTGCACAAACCCTAACCGGAATCTAAATCGGCACACAATGTGCAGTCCGATGTCCTAGTAAGTAGAGGGGAAAGCTCTTACCGTGGCCAGGGAGGGCTTGGGTCCGACCGCCGGCGTCGAGGAAGAAGGGGGCGCCGCCGAGGTCGACGCCGCTCCAGTACGCTCCTTGCGCGGAGGCTTCGAGGAGGACGCCACAGCTGCCGGTGGCGCCACCGTGGAGGCCACAACCGGCGATGGCGCCGATGCGGCCGCCGGAGCTTGTGGACGGACGCGGCACACCGGAGAAGGAGCCTTCAGCAACTTCCCCCAATCGGTCGACGCCTACGCGATGAGCACATCCACCCACCTTGAGTGCGGGGAGGCGGAGGCCGAGCTCGAATGGCTGCTGCGGCGGGGAGGGGGAGGGGGAGCAGCGGCCATGGAAGCGGTGAGGAGAAGGGAGAGAGTGGTCGAGTGGGCGGTGAGGGGAGTGGCCGCTGGGAGTTATTCCCGAACCGTCTCGTCTCCCGCGCTTCCCAACACGTGCGAGACTGTGGCAGGCGGAGCTCGCCAGGGCCTGGCCACGCCGAAACGGCCGAATCGGCCGTTTCTCCAGAGCCAGACCCAAGTGTGCTTTGAGGTTCATGCTATGCAGGAACGTGGAAGCGGGGTAGCCCACCAAACACCTGTTTTTGCACCTAGCAGGTCTGGCCGTCCTCCACCCAGGAAACCAAACACGCCTTGAATCTACCGTTTCTTCAGGCATGTTTGAGCGCTGCTCTGAGATTCTTGCTATGCAACTACGTAAGCTGGGTCAGGTAACCAGACGAGCAAAATTTACATCAAGCGAGCCTACCCAAACAAGCCGTAACGGATGCAACTTTTGTCTTCATGGCACGGGCATTCGATTCAAAATTGATGAGGACCAACTTTCGAAGAAATCGATGAGCACCCGTGGGCTAAGCTTCTAGGGATGAGGACGGCTTTGAGAAAATGAATTTATACTTTGCAGGAAGTTGATGAGATTTGTAAGCCAGGACAAAAGGAGTCACGCCGTTCCAATGTAAAAAAAAGGGTACAAGCACCATGAGTCCATGAGGCGGGAGAGCTGGTGTAGTGGACTCACCAATGACAGAGCCATGTACTTACTCTTTTCCCAAATATAAGATGTATTATCTTTTATCCACATTCATATACACATAAATGTATCTAGACATATTTCATGTGTATGTTCACTCATTCTATTATTTATGTAGACAACATGTGTAACATCTAAAACATCTTACATTTAATAACGGAAGGAGTACAAATCTAGCACCTCATATATAGATTTATCGAAACCGCTTAACAACACTCAAAATACACTTCTCGTTTTGCATACACTTGTTACCGGGGCACAAGCCACGACCTAGATATAAGCGCTCATAGACTTTTACTTTAAAAGTACAGTGAATCGCACCGGAGGTCACGAAGTTGCACGAAATGGAAGGATTGATCACCAAGTTGAAAAAGCTCAAAACTTGGTCACGAAGTTGTGAATTAGCGAGACGTTGGTCACTCTGTTATGACGGACGTTAAGTCGATGACGTGGCAGTTAAATTTTGATTTCTTCTAATTGCTAGGTCCTTTTCGATATTTATTTTCCGCCTTTTTCTGTTTCCGCAGCATGGTGTTCTTTTCTAGGTCCTTTTCTTAATTACTAGGCCCCGCATCCCCACACGGATCCAATCCACCACCACGCAAGCTACGCGTACGGGCCGCTGCTACGCGTACGGACGCCCGCGCGCCGGAGTTCGCCGTGCCCGCGCGGCCATGGGACGCAAGCAGGGGCGAGCAGGGGTAGCTGGGACGCGCCCACGCCGCCACGACCTCGCCGGCACCGCCCCTACCTCACCCGCGCCCACCTGACCTCGCCACCGCCCGCTCTACCCCGTCGGCACCGCCACGACCTCGCCGGCGCCGCCCCCGAGCTCGCTCGCGCCCGCTCGACCCGCGCCCTCCCCGAGCTCGCCCGCGCCAGCCCTACCACGCCCGAGGTGTCTGTGCTCAGCCTCGTGTCCCTACGCGGTGTACGGCCATGGTGTCCGTGCTCTGCCTCGGCCACCTGGGCCCGCTCGACCTCGCCGGCGGCGCTGGCCATCGGGCTCACCAACATCACAGGCCACAGCGTGCTCTTCGGCCTCGCTCACACACATGTCTAGATTCATGCAAATTTGAGCTAGGTTGAGACATCCTTTTGTGAACGGAGGGAGTAGTAACATACAAATCGTCAATCAGAGGTTTCGGCTTTGATAATGCAGACAAAATAAACAATTTACAGAACATATGGCCCAGAAATATAATCCCCAGGTAAAGCTCGTCTTGGCTCACCAATATATTGCCTACAATTATAAAAAGCACTGCAACTCATGTTCAATCTAAACACGAGAATGTTAAACCGTAAACAATGATGACAGAGCATCAACTCGATTCAGTAGAAGATGATACACAATCAGAACAGGCATAGTTGAGCACAGACTATTTCAGGAACATCAGGCAAGAACATGTCAAATGTAAAGGTAGCATCAAATCTAAGTGTGAGCAGATTTCGCAAATAACAAAATATGGGCACGGAAACATAATGAGATACAATAGCAATAGAATTATCTGTTATGCATGCTCAAGCAGCAGTCACCAACACAGTTTCAAGGTTTGTTACTCCGATTCAAACATTTAGTTCATTACATAATATATAATAAAGATCGTCCTCGATGAATCAACACACTTTGACGATGACATCTTACTCCATGCTTCCTTTGAGGTTTCCAGTCTTAACGGTACTGCAAGACAAGAGTGTAAATTCAGTAATCTAAACTTAATCTGTGCACAACCCAATTCAGGTATTCAGAAATAAAAGATGTCCAGTAAAAACAAATGCATCTGAAACATAATTTACCTACGAATTCAAGCATAAAAACTATATGTAATTAGAAATAGGTAGGTAAACAATATCCTTCAAAAGTTAATCATCTCAATAAGCTAGTACATTATAGTTACTCAGGAAATGTATATCTACCTACTTAATGGATATTCATTCGCTTGCAGTGCATTCAAATTTTCAAAGCATGGACAAGCTTGTATATCCATTCAATTGCATTCAATATGTTGAGTTTTCAAAGGCAAGGACATGCTTCTAAAATACTTGCTAAGTTGCTAGCGGACGGTGAGTCGGCGAGTTAAGTAGTCGAAACTGGAGATAAATCAACAGAGACTTAATTATGAGGTAACAACAAAACAAAGCTTGTATAAAGATCATGAAGATAGTTGCAGCAACAAGGTCCTAAGGTGACTTATGCTGTTTAAAGATTCATGACATCAGATCAAAGATATGGGCAATATAGCAAGGTAGAACATGATCTGATGATTGCAAAATTTGACCAGTAAGATTATTTGTGCAAGAGGAGAGCAATACACGCATCAATCCTGATTCCTGAACAAGTGAATCTAACATGCCATACGTAATAGTCCATGCTACCTGGTGGTCTCCAACAAATTAATCTAGTTCACCCATACCAAGAGGGCAAGAGGCCTTGTTGACAAAGCATGTACCATTGCAAAGCAAGCATGGGGTGACATAAACTACTGCTCAACCGATATAAAATTCAGGCATGGGATTCAGGAAATCGATCAACGGTGTGGGTGCGCGCATATACCTTGATGAAGCCAATGTCCTTGGCGTTGCTGCGGAAGCACTGCCTGCAGCACATCAGCCCGTACTTGCGGATGAGGCCATGCGAGTTGCCGCAGACACGGCTGCAACAACGAAAATCCAAATCACGACGGGTCACAGCATGAACACTCATCAAGGAATACAAGGCACGTGAATCGTGCATCTCAAAACACAAGCTAAGCGACGAGCTTGCGCCACCGATCTACGCGTAGTCGCGGTACAAGTTTCTAATCGGTGAAACGATCACGAGTAGGTGCTAGAGAGAGAAGATTATTACCAAACCCTGGATCCGGGGCCGTAGTTCTTGGGGTGCGAGTTCCAGACGTTCGAGTGTCCCATGGCGGCGGTGGCGGCGGAGGTCCTGGCTCCGTAAACCCTACCTTTTCTCTCGCCTGGCTGAAATGAGGAGGCGGGTGGCGAGGGCGCTGCCTTCTTCTATAGGCAGATAGGCCTCACTTGCTGGGTTCCCACTTGGACAATGTTGATTGATGGGCTTACGGATACATGGGCTGGACGCACAGACTGATTAAGTAAAGTCGGCCCGGTAATTCGGGTGATCTATATTTTAGTACTCTTCTGTTCACTCAATGATTGGGCACACGAGTTTTGTGAAAACAAACAACCACTTCACATGATTGCCTCCACACAACAAAAAAAATCTCCAAATGACAGAGCGAATGATCGTAACACAGTTCGAACGTTCCAGATTGTAGCTAAAAATGATAACAAACTATCAATGCTTAAACAAAACTGACAAAAGGATTGGCAGAGCATTTAGTCGCGAAGTCTTTGGGCTTGCCAAACATCGCAAACTAAATTGTGACATAAATTTGTAGCTTCAACAATTGATGCTTTAGAACTTTAGGGCCCATTCGAAACGTGTGACCTCATAATATATAGATAGAAAAAGGTGGTAATTGAGATGTCATGTAAGAATCTAGGCTTACAGGGGTCAAAACCATAGGAAAACTTCAAAACTGGTGTTTGGGAAGCAGGGCAGAAGAAGGAAAAATAATTAAATATTGTAGACACAAAGAGATGAAAAGACGAGGTAAGGCCTTATGTTTATTTTCCTCCAAGATTGTATTCTATTAGAATTTGAAAGAAAAATAAGTTACATATTCTTTTGTTGCAAATGATGCCATAGGAATTTTTCTATACAAATCATATTTTCTTAACTTTTATTTTTTTTCCTTTGTTCCAAACAGGGCCCTAGCTTCTATGTGGTTGCCATGTATGGTTTCTCTTGTCACCTATGATGTTCATCACATAATTATCATTGTCAATTCACGAACAATCCGTTATCCTAAAAGACATGTTTTATTGTGTTGGTGTAGCCGTGAAAATGCGTTCTCTATTGGAATAAATGGCTACAACACGAGGGTGTTGTTTAAATAAAAAATGAAATAGAGTTTGTTCGCTTGCCACATGGTGAGGTGAAATCAAATGTATGCAAAAAAACACTGATGACATTTTTTGTAGTGAAGAAGTTCCTTCATTGCAGAGATAGTTTTTATTGTAATGACTAATGAAAGAGTAAAAATACTCAAAGTTAAATTGGATTTTCTCCATCAAACTATGCTTAAACTCTATATTGGGTATGAAATATATTTTATGGTACATGCTATGATACCTACATAGACAAATATAATACTACCATATTCTTCATGTGGAAAATGGTTCAATTTGAATAGTAGACAAGATTTTTTAAATAATAAGAACCAAATCTGCATCTGTGAGGACTTGTATCAGGGTGTCTGGGTTGTTTATCCACATCCCTAGCCAAGTGAGATGGGCTCACTTCTTCCAAATCTTATATCTTGCCAAGGAACACTCAATTCCCACGCCAGATTTAGATATTACATGTAGTAATAGTCGTTGGCACGTGAAAACTTGTAGGTGATCTTAGTAGCTCATTACTAATGCCAGATTTAGATATTACATGTAGTAACCAACTAAGAGATATGTAAAGTTTTCTTATATTGTAGCTAGTATTTGTATAATGGCGTGTTATTAGCGACGTTGATCTAGTAGAGAGAGAGTTTATTGTAAATGTCTAATGAGAGAGTAAACAAGAATATTCCAAGGTTAAATTAGTTTTCTGTATCAAATAATGGTTAAAACTTATATTCGATATGAAATACATTTTGTTTCAAAACTTAAGTTATTATTTTTAAGCTACATGCTATGATACCTACATAGATAAATACGATCATATTCTTCACGTGGAGAAATAGTTTAATTTGAATAGTAAACACTGTGCAAATACAACAACTAGCATCATACATATCAAGTAGTGAATCATCATAGATATCGCAAGTTCTCTCACTGAACTTACAAAGTTTTGTTGGTATAGTAGAACAACACTTACAGGTAGGGTTGAAGCAAGGTTAACGTAGGCCCGATTGAGTTTGTACTTGTCCGATGTCCATAATTCTTATTGGCTCCCATTTGCATGTTCTTGTGATCTCAAGGGAGATAGAGATATAGTTCCACCGTCGCTCGGTGGATGCCAAGAAGAAGAGTCGACGATGGTCAGCCGTCTCGGTACTTCACACAAGGCATGGATTGGTTGACTTTGTTGGACACAAATTCAGGTGACTTTGGGTCACTGACATGTAGGGTCTAGCAAGTGCGGGGGCCACATGTCAGTGACTCAAAGTCACCACAAAGTCAGCCAATCTCTAGCCAGCCCAAGTCAGCACAAAGTCAGTCAGCCCAAAGTCACACATGTGAGGGGTAACAAATGGTAACAACGTGATCACGAGTTTTAGTTACGCCAATAACCTAAAAATTATTGGACAATATTGTTGTAACTTGTAACTACCCAAGTTTATATCCGAATCAATGACTTTTAGTTGTAAACATCCATAATTTAGTGAAGGATAATACATACACCAGCAAAAATAAAGTGGATTTCATCTGTTCAAATGTACAACACGCACGATTCATCGCATAACACAAGTCACATGGATAATCATGTGAAAATCCGCTAGCACGCTATGCATGTAATGTTATGCTTTGTGTATTTCTAGCTTTTAAAAGACAAGAATAGGTTTACCTCATAAGTTATTCTACACCTCATTCCTTTAGCAAGGTGGAGAAAGCTTTGTTAGGCTCTCAAATTTTCTTAATTTCTCTTGGCCTAATATTGTCACATGGGTAACAGAATAAATAATTTGCTTCGCCGACTTAATCACATCGGTCCTATGGTCTAGTGGTTAGGACATTTGACTCTGAATCAAGTAACCCGAGTTCAAGTCTCGGTAGGACCTATTTTTTTCCTTCTGTTATTCAATTTTACCTAGACTCAAAGATAACAGGTCCAAAATAAATAAAATTCAAGATGGTAGAGTTTTTTTTTAACTCAATACCAGCTCCAAAACAAGAGCCCTCTTCTGTAGTTAGAGCACGACAAAATAGCAATCACTTTCAGAATACTAAAAAGTCCATTTCTCCATGGCAGATGGGTATGATCGCTCAGCAAAACTACTGGCCACTTGCAGCGCCGTTTATTCCCAGTACAGAGTACATATTTATTCTCACTACAGGTTATACATTAAGCTGAAGCCTAGTCCCTGTATGTACAGTTTTTTCACCTACTATGGGCACCGAAATATGCAGAGCATGAGGGTGAACTATACACCTACGATTAACAAAAAAGAGTCACAGCGGACGTAGAGTATCGCTAATCTGTGGTGATCCTACACAACAGCACTGTCCTCCAGCTCTAGTGAACCCGGGAACATCTCCCGCGAAGCCCTTTTGAACGAGAACGAATTTTCCTCATCATCGCTCCCTTGCGATTCCGCAGACTGCTTGCGAGTAAGTGCTTTCCCTGATGCTTGCACCTCCGAGTACCGGTACGAGTGCCCATGGAAAGCATAACGCCAAGAGCTCCGGGATGAGGTAACCCTGATCCGAGGTGAACTGGAGCTCGAGAAGAGCTCTTCCCGGACCACCAGTAGCGGGTTCTCCAGCGCTTTCAAGATGTACCGAGCAAGTGGCCGTCTAGAGGGCTTTGGGTTCAAGCATGCCTTCGCGACGATGGAGACTGCCCATACTTCTTCTAGGTGGTCTTCGTCCACAACAAGTGAGGGGTCTACAATATTTGAGACACTCTCCTTGTCATGGGTTTCGATGTAACCTAACGTGCTTGCCAACCACTCCTCCGAGTCAGTGTCATTTGAGCCACTCGCACCAAAATTGCCGGTGATTATCTCAAGCAGCACCTTTCCAAAGCAGTAAACATCGTATGAGCAGCTGGCAGGTGGACCTGTTATGTGAGAAGAACATGCCATAATGTTAGACGATATGGGTTTATTTTGGTCATCAGAGTTATTGCACATATGCAGAAGCTTTATACACCTGATGTATTCTTGTCGAGGGACCTGCCATAAAATGAGACATACAGATGTCAGCCAAAGCCCTGATATATTATATACTCAAACACCGAGTTTCCATAGTGTTGTTTACATAAAGACAAACCCCCTTTATCGAAAAATAAATGAAGATGGGACATGATGTGATAGCTTCCTTACTTCATAGAGACACAAGTATTAATTACAGTGATATGTTACAGTAACGGGAAAGAACACCTACTGTTAAGTTGTAGTAGTGGACACTATCATCTAGAAGTACACAATTTCATTGGATATACAAAACAATTTTTAAGAAGAAAACTGTTTCCTACGAAACAGGGATGAGGAACCACTAACATGTATGATGAATGGTCTAGTTAAATGTGCAGGAACACATTCTTGGAGAAGGTATGTAAAAAAAATCAAGTAGATGTCCCCAGTTCATCAACGTTATTTGAAGTACTAAACTAAGGATATTTTATCAGCAACTAAATACGTTCCCACTATTGCACTGAGTTGAAGGTGTGATTCATTTTTTGTATATGCTAATGAGATCCCCACGCTATAACCATGTTTATTTTTAAGAATAGTATGCCAACTAGAATAGAGGATGGCATAGAGATCATACTTTGATGATCTGAACACCCGAGAGAAGAAACTCCTGCTACCCTCACTTGGTTGAGGGCAGATTTCACTCAAACTTCCAAGGCGCACTTCATAATTGTCATCAAGAAGCACACTGCTTGCTTGGATATCTCTACAAATATTATGACAAGATAACAAACAAATAAGAACATATGCTAACACCAATTTAAACATCAAAGAAAACGAGCAACTTGCTTTAACTCAGCTTTGGAGAGTCAGAATTAAGGCAATTGCAAGTTACGACACCATGACAGAGAGGCACGAGGCTTTCATATAGTTAATATAGTTATGCACAACACAAATAAATTATTTAATCAACTTTACTGTTTATGCTTATAATTAATCCTGGGTTTTTACAACGAGTTTGACATGTAAAGAATCATATGCATGTAGACAGTATAGCCGAAGTGCCAGTGTTGCAATTATGGAGTGTTTTCTTTCTTTTGTAGATGACTTTTTCTTGATTGGGCATAAGCCTTGTAACTTCGTATCCCATCTTAATGCAAAACCAGAGCACCTACTACTTCCCATAAAAAGAATATCCAAACAACCAAGTCCACACAAATTGGAAATCATGTTATATGCTACTCACATTAAGCCAACACATTTAGGCACTGAGATGTCCTTGCTATTAAATGGTTGGTCACAGAAAATTCTTATACGCCACCCAATGAGATTTGCAACTACGAACCATTTCAAAGCGCGATCACCTGCTGAGCTACTTTGCATCTGAAACTTCCATGTTATGTTAACGCTGAAACTAGCTTAATACAGTTATCAGATGTTTTGTGCAATAAAATATGTAATTACCATATTCCAAAAACAAGTGCATGGCATGCATAACCAGTGGCATACGAAGTAAATATGTAATTACCTGTGAATCAATGGTGGACTACACTCATTGTGAAGGAAGCACAAGGCCTCAGCTACACCAGTGGCAATCTTCAGTCTTGTTATCCAATCCAATGAACACAGCCCTTCTTCAGCATCCACTGGCTTTCTGTGTAGTGCGGTTGTCAAATCTCCCTTTGCCATGTACTTGTACACTAGCAATTCCTCGTCAACCTTGACCAAATGCCCCAGCATCGGAACAATCCTCACATGGGATTTTTTCACAAGAAAACGCAATTCCCCTATGTTCTTCTTACTGCTCTTCAGGTCGGTCTTCTTTATGACGACATTCAAGCCACTCTCTAAGGAACCACGGTAAATATCACCAGAGCGCCCATGTTTAACAAGGTTATCATCTCCAAAGCCTCCGGTGACATGGTGCAACTTCTCATAGGTGAACTCGTCCACAGCAGTAGGCGAACCCTTGGGTGGACTGTTAGCTGCCCAGGATGGTGACAGCACCATCGGGATCACGCTGCTGCTCTTGCGGGCGGAGCGGAGGCCGTCGTCGTTCTGCTCCAACCCTCTTCCTCTCGGTCTCCTTCTTCCTCTCCTCACCAGGCAAAACACCAGTGCTGCAAGGAAAAGAACAACCAATACTGAAGCAGCTCCAAGAACTCCAGCTAGTACACGCTTCCGCTTAACCCTTTTATTGCCAGTTGATGGCGATGCTTGTGGCAATGGCGATCTGTTCCTCTTATAGAAATCCTCGCAATCACCACGGCTGCGCTGTCTTGGTGTGCCTGTCAAGCAATTCATCTTGACATCGACTGTTCCATCAGAGCCATTGCCAAAGGCAGTCCCGACCACTTGGGCAAAGTAATTGCTGGACACATCGACCACCTGAAACCTCTTCTTGAGTGACCCAAGACCATCGCCGATTGCACCGTAGAGTGAATTCCCCGAAGCGTTGAACAGAACTCCGACTTCATTACTGGCGGAGGCAGAGATGTTCGGAAGCTCCCCGGTGAGGTTGTTGTTGGAAATATCAAGGACCCGGAGAGCCTTGCTGGAGAAAACCGACGCCGGAATCCGGCCGGAGAGGCTGTTCCCGGCGAGAACGAGAATGGTGAGGTTCCCGGACGAGCCGAGGTCAAAGGGCAGCTCGCCATCGACGCCGGCGGAGCGGAGGTCGAGGACGGCGAGCGACGGCGGGAGGTCGCGGCCGAACCAGGCGGGGATCGGGCCGGGGAGCGGGAACCCGGAGGCGTCGAAGGACTCGAGCGCGGTGAGGCCCTGGAGAGGGTCGACGGCGAAGGAGGCGCTGAGGGCGCCCGCGCGGGTGCGGCGGAGCCCCGCGAGGCGGATCCCCGCGACGCGGCCGGCGCGGCAGGCGACGCCCGCCCAGGCGGCGCAGGGGTCCGCCCTGTCCGGCCAGTCCCGCGCGCGCAGGCCCAGGGACCCGCGCAGGCCGTAGAGCGCCTCGAGGTCCTGCCGCGGGAGGCCCTGCTGGGCGAGCGCCGCGGACGAGAGCAGCAGCGGGAGGAGCAGGAGGACGGCGAGGCCGCGGCGCGGAAGCATGGGGGAGGAGGTGGTGGAGGTGGAGCGGAGCGGAGTGGGGGTGTGTGGGTGTGAGGTAGCGGTAGCTAGGGGGTGGTGGTGGTGGTCTGTGTCATGGCGCGCCCATGGCGGAGGTGGTGCGCCCAAGGTGTTCGGTATTTTGGGTGGCTACCGTGGCCGATTTCCACGCCGGTCAGCGTCTGGGCATAGCAACCGAGTTGACCACGGGGAGCACGGGGAGACACGAGTGCGAAACCAGAAGGCCCTCTCTCTTACCAGTGGGACCCCCAGAGGTTTCTTTCACTACTATCTGTGTGTGTGGTGGAAGTGGGGCCCGGTAGGTAGTGGCGGCGCGGATGATGGGTGGGGTCTGACCAGATTGAACTTATCATTGCTGCGAGCGTGCGCTGGCATGTGGGGCCAATTCTTGGCCACGTATGTTGTGGAATGTCCTAATACCTTCTTTTGCCCTTCTCAGTAATTTAGGTTGCTGTCATCGTCGTTTCTCCAGGAGCCGAAAGAGAACACGTTGGGTTCCTCATCGATTCGATTCCTCCTCCGGAAGCGTGCATCCAAAAAGCAGCAATGGTGCTGTCATATCTTTTTTTTTTTAACATGGTGCTGTCATATCGGACACGTGATACATCGATTGAGCTCTTCGTGGGAGGTATCTTTGCTCTAGGCTCCGCTTGGACGACGTAGATATTGATTGAGTTTAAGGAGATGAATCGTGGACCAGTGTACCAAGCCAGCCACGATGTTGAAATGAGCCATACTTAATTTTTTTGTTTGAATGGCAAGTGAAATTGTAAATTGGATCGAAATCCAATAGTCGTTGGTCTTTTTCCTCGAAATGAGTGCATTGCCCAGCCTCTGCATCATGATGATACACACAATTTTTATATCAAGGATAATAAAGAGTCCTGAATCGAGACATGAGACTTAATAGAGTGGAGGAAGGAGTTGGCTCGTGGAAGAAGTTGATGGTACATTGTTGGCCATAGTTAAGCTACACAACGACGGTGTCCGGAGTTGAGAAAGAAGGCGGCGGTGGCCGGGTTTGAAGAAGAAAAGTTGTCTTATTTGCTAAGGTGCGACGAACCATGGTCTGAGCTTCTCCGTCAACATCGATGCGTAGTCCGGCAAGAATTTGTTGTCCTGATTTGAGCATCGGCTCGACAACCAAGAAGAACAGATCCTGATATGTCCACATTGGTGGTAAAAAACGATCGGTCCCAACAAGAAGTCCACAGTGATGAGGACGAGAAGGTGGACATAGTTGAGGAATAAAAGACCGAGGAGGTGGATGGAGTTCAGGAAGAAGAGGACCTTGAGATACTTGGCTATTGGGAGCCTGCCATGGTTGTTGTGGCTGACATCAAGGATCATCGACGTCTTGGAAATGGTGTGCTAAGTATCGGAGTCGCATCGAGTCCGGACGTATGTGGCTTGATGAAGTACCAGACTATTTGGTGATTGTGGCCAGCGATATTGCTGAGATTCTTAAGTAATGGAAAGGGGGCGTTCCATGTCGGGGAAAAAAGTATTGGAGCCGCATGAGGAAACGAGTTGGAATTCTAAATATGAAACTCCACACACAACTAGAAAATAAAATCCGCGAAACCCAGTACCAGTTTTGCACGACAACCTTCAATATTCACATCCACGTGGTGTATAAATGAGTTTTACTGGAAATGGTTGTTTAAATAACCGTTTGGTTTGTAGGGTTAAAATTCATATAATTTGTTATAAGGATTCATCTGAATTTTATTCTGGACAAAACTATCATCCTTAAACCTTTTGCCATAATTTTTTGTGTGGTGGTGTCACATGCTCTTTCATCTAAATTTCTGTGTTATATTGATCATGTATGATTTCGGAGCATATGTCACCCTAATTGTGTGTTTGTCATGTTCCTATCTTTTTAGCATCATGTGAACCAGAGAGCCCTAAACACTATTTGATCAGTCACATGCCGGCCAACTCTGAGCTTCATTCCCTCCGAAAGAGCTTTAGTATAAAGTTTTTCTGAATGCATTTGCCAAACTGAGTTAAAAAAGACAAATTCAGTTAACCATTGACCATTTTGGACTTTGGTCGCCTGGGTAGTAAACTTTCACTCCAAGATCCGCACACGGTCTTCCATGTACACCTACGGTATACTTGGCCATGGGCTAGGCCGGGCTTCGGGCCGGGGCCACGAGCGAAATCGCAGGTCCAGGTTTAGGCCCATCCTATATTTGATGCTCAGGCCCACCCGTGGATGCAAAATCTCATCGGGCTTTCGGGACTCGGGCCAGGCTTCTTTTTGAAAACGACAATATACAAGGCCCAGACCCATGTGACCTCCGGGCCAAAATCTCAGGCCCATGCTCGACCCATGAACGTGCCCAGGCAAGCCCAGGCCGTGGAATTTTCGGACTACGCGCGGTGACAGAAATAGTGCTCTTGCGCGTCGACTCTCCCGCTGGTAAACCAGCCGATGAATTGGTACGCACAATATTTCGTGAGAGCAACATCGCGGTAGCTAGACAACGCAGTTTACATGCTGTGGAACAAACAATGACTCGAGTCGAGTCGTCCTACTTCTCGTCGACTTTGCCTATTCATTATTGGCCGTTTGCCATCACATTTATTTTGTCGTCTCGCGCATCGGTAAACCGTTAGACTGCCCATAGTGGGAGTAACTTCACTAGTAACATAGATGCCACCTAAGCAAAAAATTCTACGTGGCATGTAATTAATGAGGAGAGATACAAATAGAGTAAATTAGCTAGTTAGTTGTAACACTAGTAACATCACACTTTTCAAGAGAAAATGAGTCTATAGAGTAATAAATGCGACAATCCATGACACCACCTCTATGTTACTTTACACTATAAAGATAGTAATATAGTCTAATAATATGTGTATATTACTACTTGAAGTTACTGCCCACTATGGCTATTAGTCGACGAACAATCTGATGCGTCTTATCGTACTGGAATATGGCCCATGGTGCGTGGGTCCAAGTCTTGGATCGAGGTGTCGAATGAGACTGTTTGCGTGCGGATGTGATGCACCCTTGCGGTTAGTCCAAAACTGCCGTGGGCTGGATTGATACCTCAGTCACGCTGGCTTACGTATGTGACTAAACTGTGACCACGAACTCAATTATTTGGCGACGAGAAACTTGCTTAATTAATTCGTACATCATCAGCCAGTACGGTCTAAGATCGATCGAGGCGAGCGCCACCTAGCAACAAAACACGACTTGCCACATCGGCGATATCTCCTACTCCTATCTCGGAATAAATTTGTTTCTTTTATTGGTTATTAGGAAAAATGCCCGTGCGTTGCAATGGGATAATAAAAATTCTTTTGGATTCGAAACTTTGATACACATTTAACGCAAGACTCATGATCGCTACGGTGGAAATGTACAGATATACATGTACTTCCTCTTTTGTAAAATATACATGTACTTTTGCAATACTCACTTTTGTATAGTACAGATATACATGTACTTCTACACTATTGTAGGTGTATTTCCTTCTAATTTTTGTAGTTGTTCAAATTGACCTTTTCTCTGCCATCGGATGCTAAAAAGGAAGGGAGTGCAGCAGAGACTATGTGCAATGTGCAGCAGCGATTGCAAAAACGTCGGACACGGAGCAGTTCCATAACACCCTGAACTTCCTCCATATGTAACTTGTCAGTCCACGTTTGTTAGAGATCCCAGCCCGTGTTTCTTTGATATCCCGTTCTGCAATGCACAGACTTTCATAGTGATTACCTTGCAGTTCGTGTTTCCACAATTTCATTTACAGTGAGTAAGCATATCAATGGAATTATATGTTTCCGTTCTGTATGGCACCGACTTTCTTAGTGATTAGCTTGCATGTCCCCTTCCATGAAATATTTTAATGCATTTATCAGTAAATTTTTAGAGTTAATCTCATCTCTGTGTCAAGGAACAGAGTTCCGTAGGAGATTTGTTACGGTGGGAGTAAAAATATTCAGATCCACACAAGTTTTTCCAGATCTGTCATGAAACTGACACATTTAGATATTCCCAACAGATTCAGAGAAATCTTCCAAATGTATTGAAAATATTCATGTCTTAGAACAGAAACACATGAACTGGATCTCGAATTTTCTCCATGCACGTCTCAAATTCCCAATATCAATAGTATTTACAACAATATTCAATACTCAATACCACATTTGATAAGATCCATAAAAAATGATGCATGTTCAATTCCGTCACAGATTGCCAGTGTGGTTGCATCTTTTGTATCTGATCATGTGAACACAAAAAAATGTATCTTCATTTAGGATATGGACATGAACACCACAAAACAAAAAAAATCAATAGATCAATCAGTAAAGAATTGAACTAAATTTGACACAATACAAAAAGATAGGCATTCCGAAAAAAAATTGCACTACTTTAAAACACATATTTTGAAGCTGAAAATAGGATCAGCTGTAAAAAATCTATAACCGAAAAGTTCTGCAACAATACATGCCCTTCTAGAGGAACGAATTCAAAGAAAAAATCAAGAACGGATACACAGCTCACGTCCTCTACCACCGGTCTCGCGCAGACAAGCGCGGCGTGTCCATGAATGACACCTTCAATGACGAGCTTGGTGGTCTCCTAAACTGCGGCCTCGCGTTCATGCTTGTGTTCTTCGTGGGCTACAGCGGGAAGCAAGAATGGCACAGCCTCGGCGGCTTCAATCACATGCGAGCTGGATCAAAAACAAAGAAACAATTCAGAGGACAATGGTGTTTAAGACATGAACTGAATAGTTGATCTTGATCAGAGGAAGTTTGGATCCAAACATGTTTGCTGCCCCAAAACAAAAACTGCAGATACATTACATAGGATCCATAAAAATCTGATAAAAAGTAATTGGAAATGAAGAAAATGAAGGAAGTTTGAATCAATACATGGGAATTTCAGTCCTGGCCCGAATACTGTACCTTGATCAGAGGAAAGAAGACATGGAGAAATGGGAATAAAAATAAATTGAGAAGAGGCTCCAAGAGGAATCAACAGAACGCCTCCAAGAGGAATTGTGTACCTAGAGAAAAAATCTAGAGCTCAAACAAAACTAAGAAATTTCGGATCCTGGAATGGAAAAGTCAACACGAGAAGATCCATGCCCGGAACTAAAAAAGCCAAGATCCAAGTCGGCCTAGATCCGACGTGAAGGAGACGATCTAGAACAAGATCTCGCGACTTCCACCACGGATCCAAGCCAGTTGCAGCCGACGAAAAGGAGGGCCGCGGCTACCGGTGGAGCTTGGGGGCGGCCAGGAGCAACTGGCGACAGTGGCTCGCTGGCCAGAGCACTGCCCGCTGCCTCCCTGAGCACACCCTCACCGAGGCACCATGGGGTTGGTGCACCTCCGGTCGAGGCACTTCCAAGACACCGTGGGATCGCCTGACACAACTATCCGCCGTCGAGGCCGCTGCCTTCGGAGCCCCCACTCAACATTTGGCCGCGCGGTCCGCTACGGGGTTGGCTCACCTCTCACGCCCGCGCGAAGGCCGTCCGTCCGCAGCGTCCTCCTTGCGGTAAACGACGGGGAAAAGAAAAAAACAAACCGGTATGACTTACGAGTGGCAGTGATGGGTAATATTTCAGAGAACACAGGGTAAAATCGGAAATAAAAATGACGTACCACAAGAAATCTTAATGCTTTTATTATTAGGTATAGATATAGATTACTTGGGTCAGATTGTTTAAACTTACTTTAAGTAATCCCTATAATAATCTCAGAAACTCATTTGACCCATTCATCCATGACAAGAGCTGGGACTAAAATTTACTCTAGTTTAGCATGAATCTAATACTAGCTGACATGCGAACCGAGTTTCGTTATGCGTAACCAAAACTAGGGATCTTGGCGCGGCAGATGCCGCGGCCCGTGTGGTGAAATTTGAATTTAAAAACGTCCGCATTTGAATGATGTGTAGATTTAAATATGCTTACTTTTTTTTCTTTGGAAAAGCTTGCAGTTATGAGTTGTCTAAATTTTAGAATTTGGTAAAATTGGGGATTTTTTAAATTATTTCTTACGTGTACCGTGTACCGAATGCTCGGTTTTGAAAGGCATTCGAAAATTAAATTCGCGTGTTTTTTTTTGGTCATATGACATCAGTAGGCGCTGTTTATTCTTGTAGTCATTTGTTTTTCCGTATTTGTAAATAACGCGGTGTGAAGAATTGTAACTTCGAAATGGTCACATTTGGAAGGTATTTGGATCTGATTTTATTGGAATTTAAAAATATTGTGTGTTTGCATGTTTGTCAGGAATTTAAAGATTTCAAATTTTATATTTGTTCATATGACATATAGGTAGTGTTTGTTTTTGTGGTCTTTTTTTTTGTGTTTTTTGTGATCGTTCCGATATATTTTGCATGCTGTTCTGCTGGACATAGTTAAAGTCGTTGATTTTGCAACATTTAGCAGTGTTCAGAAATTGTTTAAATATCGTAAAACAATATCTATGAAATGTTTTGAATTTTATAAAGCATGTTGTAAATTAAATTTTGTTTTTTTGGTTCAGTTATGTTTAGGTGACAATTAAGTTTAAAACGGTTATTTCTTAATTTTTACATTTGTGGTATTCTTATTTCGATATATTGAATCTCATGATATAATTGGGTCGTTGAATTTAATTGTTTTACCGGACTCTTTTTGAATAAGATGTTCTGTACCTAATTGTTTTTTGGGTTTATCATACTAAATGATTACTGGTATTTTTGTTGTTGTTTTTATTTAAGTTATAAAGTAAGTTGTAAAATTCAAATTTTGTGT
The DNA here is from genome assembly GCA_947311845.1 of Poa pratensis. Lineage (NCBI taxonomy): Eukaryota > Viridiplantae > Streptophyta > Magnoliopsida > Poales > Poaceae > Poa > Poa pratensis. The sequence continues at coordinate 23,350,275 of CAMZMU010000115.1, read as the reverse complement.
AAAATTGAAGATTTGAAATAACTTTGGGAAGATCACAATGTATTTGGAATGTTTTTTTTTTTACAATTTTGGGTGGAAATTGAAATAGTTTGGAAAAGGTCACTAAGCGTTTGAAATGGCTGTTTTGATTTTTACATTTTTGTTGAAATTGATTTGAATTGATTTGGATTTCTATTTCAAAAGTTACAAAAATATTGAAAAATAGAAAATTAAAACTGAAGGGGAAAAAAATAAAAGGGCCGAGCCAGCCCACAGGAAGCAGGCCAGCCCAGCATCGGGCCCGTTTGCCCGGCCCAGGCCCAGTGTGACGTCTTGTTGATGTCACAGTGGCCGGACTGTGGCGCGGCGGCGGTGAGCACGCCGGCGGCGAACCAGTGAGATTCGGGACGCGAGCGTGGGCTGGCCGGATGCGCGCGGAAGCGAGCTGGCGGAAGGTGGCGGCGCCGCCGCTTCTAGGCCACCGGAACATTGCCGGCGAGCGCGAAACGCCGCGGCGGACACCGATGTAATATCCCAGTATTTAGGAGTTAAAGAAGGGTAGAAATAGGAATTTGTGCATCTGCATGAATGCATCTGAAAACCTGAATAAATTTTTCGCAAACTATAAATCTGGAGTGATCGGAGTTTATCCATCTCCATGAATTAGGTTTAGTTCATTTTAACGAATGCAAGTAAATTTCGACATAAACTCTAAGTAATTTACTTGTTATGGGAATTTTGAATCCAATTTGAATATTTAAATAAATTGAATTTGTAAAGTAATTCAAATTAGAACAATAAAATTATAGAAGTAATAACTAAATAAATAAATTCATAGTTGTTTGAATAATTTCAAATTCATGAAATATATATTACAAATCAAAGAATTTAAGAAAGACAAATAAATAACTTTATTGATAGAGTACAATAATACATTGTCATTACAAAATTATTACAACAAATTGAATTGCAAAAAGGAAAATTTACAATTAAATTCTAAACTACAAAGTCTTGTATCTTCTTCCTCTTCATTTGATCTCAACTCCAACATTGTTTTCCTGCAAAACAAATAAGAAACTAAAATATAAAACAAAGAGGGGTTAGTGATTAGTATTACTCTCAGATTAGCAATAAAGTGTATTGCTAATTGCATCATTGAGTTGATTAGGCAACTTAGTGTAGTATCTGTTCTAAATCAGTATGTTTAAGCCTCAGTACAACATCATAGGCCACAAATCCACTTGGCAAGTGAAAATAATTCACAACCTAGAGATAATCTCAAACCAGCCGAAGCACCAGGTTCCTTGAACATGGAGGCACACAAGCAAGCAAGCAGCACAGTCACAAAGGCAATCACCCTATTGCCAATAGCACACAACCTCACCGTAGAGGGATAAGAGCAAGGAAGCAGCCGTAGCAACTAGCAAAATAAAACCACAACACTCACTCAAGCAACCAGCTCGAGTTCATCTCAGCTTAACACCAGCCCATCACCACACCACAAATCCATCCACTTTTCACCACACAACCCTTGCTAAAAGCAAGAACAAGATGGGATTGAAGCATAAGGCCAAGCCGGAGCATGGAGGGAAGGCCAGGAGCTAGAAGGGAGCAGCTGGAGCAGGAGGAGCAGACCAACAAGGTGAACAAGGAGGAGAACCACAAGATCTGTTGATCAAGGAAGCAGCGGAACCACAAGCAACGCCACAACACCACCACCACACCAGATCACAGGTTGATCTCTAATTTCTCTAGCATGATGATCTGCTAGACACATATGTGGAGGAAGTATTTTTTCCCTCAGATTAGCATAGTAATGCTATGCTAAAATCATCACAGGGATTTAAAATCGCAAGCTAGCATCTGTTCTTATAAAGAGAAAGACTCAGCCTGTGCATCATAGGCAGGGGATATAAATCCACCAAATTAGCAAAGGCATACAAGCTTTTATTGCTTGGAGTCACATTTTGGGAATCACACATCCAGTACATGTTGCTGGGCACAAAACCCACAAAGGGGAGAGGAACCACAAGCAATAGCTTGCACTAAAAGCACCACAAAGCAGTATAAAGGATTTTCTTAAGCCAAACCCATCAGATTGTTTCTGTGTAACTCAAGGGAGGCATCACAGAAGACAAAGCTAAATACTTTAGCTCAAGCAAATGATTTATACTAACCATGGCACAACTAGAGCAAACTTATAATTAGAACAACATGATTAGAGGCTTACATCTGAATCTCAGGTTCAGAGTAACAACAGCAAACAGCAGAGGCACATCTCTGAACATTAGTTCAGAGAACACCATCTGTTGCTGCTGTTTAGGACAGATAGCAAATTTGTCGAGTGACGATCATCACCACAGGCAAATCCACTAGCTAGAACATCCCCGATTTAATACATAGAGGCACTAGCGCATGTTCAGAGATCATCACAAGGGCAGCCGAGCAAATCCAACACCTAAGCATCAAGAAAACTTAGATCACCAATTCACCCAGGCATTCCAGAGCAAGGCACGAAGGTCCGGAGGGGAAAAGAAGAAGAAGAGAGAGGAGAGGAGCTTACCAGCGCCCTAGGCCGTAACGCCATGACGATGGGGCAGTGCCCGTGTGGTTAATGGAGGAGGGCCACGGGGAGAAGCACGCCACACCGTCATCACCACGGCGGCACAGGCCGTGGCGGAACACTCGAGGCAGCACAAGCACGGCGGAGCAGCTTGGGCCGGGAGCACGGCGATGGCGCGCTGCTACCAGAACCCTAGGCTCGGGGATAGCCCACGCGTGGCCGAGCCGGGCAGCGAGACTCAAATCACCTCGGAGAGGATGTAGTAGGAGTGGCGCGTCGATTGCGCCGCGGCACGGCAGCAGAGACCGCCGGAGCTCGCCGGTATATGGCGGCGACTGCGACGACGACAAGGGGAATCACGAGAGGAGAGGAAGAACACGGGGGTCGGGTGACAGGAGCGAGCGAGCAAGTGTGGCTCGGGTTCGAGCCAAACCCTGGTTCTGGGTTGGGTTCAACCCACTAGAGCCAGGGGTAAAATGGTCTTTTCACAAAATAAATAAAAATGATATTTTATAAAATCATTTATTCTAAAGTAATAGAAATATCATGCTGTAAAATAAATAAAAATATTCATAGAAACTTTATGAACTCAAGTAAATTGATTGATATTATTGATTTATCTTATATTGATTTAAAATATAAGATATACTATTATATCTCTAAAAATTATTTTAAATAAGATTTTAAGTTTGATAATTCAAACAAAATTCAAATAAATTTAGAAATATATTAAATTCACAAGATCCTCACTGATAATACAAAATCTTATTGTATTAAACAATCATTTATTTATTATTTAATATCAAGTTTAGAGTTTAAATAAATTAAATACTTTCTTCAGTTATAATTAATGCCTTAAAATAAAGTTAATAAGGCAAATAATATTTAAAAATTCCAAGAATCCAAATAACACAAATTAGAAGATTTTAATAACACACCAAAGAAACCTAATGCATAGCATTCTTATGCATAATAGCATATTGCTTCTTCAAACATTAGTCCTTACCGGACCAATGGCGTTTTTTCCAGATTTTATAGTCTTTATTGTATCGAAGACCTTGGCTGCATAATCTTGCAGTCAAAAAGGCAAGTTCACTCTTGCTCATGTCCTACTTGATTATGTTTATCAAAGTAAATGCAAAATACTATGGTTTATCAATGCATGAAAAAGAAAAACATATCTTCGAATGATGTGAATTGCTATATATATTGTTGGCTGGCAGATGGAACCATGGTATGATGTGGTTGGTGGAGATTCTATTTGCACGGGAAAGTATTACCTAGGACTTAATAACCAATGCCGTCAGTGTTCTTGCGCCGTAAATGAAGCGTTAACACGAGACTTGGAATGGGACGGGAAAGTCATCTGTGATCTTTTCCCTTTCGCATGTCAACGGACTGCCAGTTCCGTAAGCTGTAGATCTTGTGGGACTACATGCACATGGGTGGGATCCCTTAATTCCCACGGTTTTTGGGGTCTATGATGGATTGTAGGGATTGTCTGGAACGGTCTATCTTTTTGGTATAGGGGAGGACTTCGGTCCGGATCGGTCTACCATAAGATAAAGGGGAGGACAGACCTACAAAAGGGTGGGCATGCGGGGTTGTTGGAGAAGCACGGCGAATGGCTTGGATCAACAATCGGGCCCCACACCATAGGAAGTGTGGACAGGAAAGTACGCCTGGTTGTGCAACATGATGTTGATCTCTTATGGGTAAAGTAACGCACCTCTGCAGAGTGTAAAAATGTGACATGTTACTCCCCATTCCAGGAAGGAACGACGAACGCTGCAGGAAAGGAGGCTCCTCAAGGCCCTAGCACCTGTGAATGGATGACGGGCATAGTTTTCTGAAGATAAAATAAATCTTTTCCTAAAAATGTTTTGCAAAGATATGCATGTTCATCCATGACCTTTTGGTATGGATGGTAGCTAGTGCATAAAACACCTTATTCCTGTTATATGAACTTGCTGAGTAACGCTCGTGTTGCTCACCCTTTCCTCCGTTGATCACTGCTTAGATTACAGGAGACAGCAGAGGAAGGGCAGGAATCCATAGCAATATTGGTGAGATCTTCGACAAGGAGTCAAATCAACCTGGTGGAGCCTGAAGGAGTCAACCTCTACTTGGCCAACGGATGAGTGACGACAACAATGTCTATGGAGAAGACAATGATTATTTGGAAGGAGGAGCACAACTCTAGACACGAAGATTCCAGATGGATAGATAGGGTTGTGACAGCAGCAGTAGTGGATTAGGAGTTAGAATTAGAGCTGGTATCCAGCTTAGTGCTTTGACTTGAGTCTTTCGGGAGTTTCATTTGCACGAGACCTACTTTTGTTTATAAAGGAGGTCTCAAGATTTTGTATTGAATAGTGTTGTAATCCTATAGTGTTACCTTGGACCGACTATATTTCTGTTGTACTACTTTGAAGGATGTAATATTTATGGAATGGTCCTTCCGTGGGTATTATGTCAACGACTTCTACACTACAACATGCAGTGGTGTGCTGGGTCACTACAGGTGGTATCAGAGCGAACGACCTTAGGATTAAAACCCTTTTAGGAGACTTGTAGGTTGGTAAGACTATAGAGAGTTATCATATTTAACTAAACTCTATATTTCTACAACTATGATGGTTATTCACCTGAGAATAATACTGTCATATTTGTATACACATTTCCTTACCCAACTGGAGTAGATATTCTTATTTACTATTCTATAGGTATAATATTCATCTACCTTAATTATTTTCAACTTGCTAGAACCAGTTAAGACTGTTTTGTACCAGTTGATACACCAAATAGATTACATCTAAGTTAGTGTTACCTACATGGTATCATTAATTGCCCTATCCTATGAAGTAGAACCCTATCATAAGTTGGTGATGAAGAAGACAAGAGATGTGTGTTGATAGTGAAGAAACATCGACATTCTGTATGAAAGTATGCCAATACCCTAATGATGCAGTTCAAAGGGGATTCACCTGAGTATAGTATAAAGTGTTAAGGAAATTAGGAGATGGCATAAATAATGAAGGAAGCTATAGTACAACTTATGATGTGCAATCAACAACTACATGAAGGAATTGAATATGTTCGCAAATAGATGTTCTAGCCAGACGGAAGATCCAAGCTACATGGAGTTTAGTTCCATAAGAAACCAAGCCATACCAGAACTACTCTTTGAGTACTTTGTCCTAAGATTACTCCATTGCAAATGGGCAACTGGTGTAACTACTGAGGCAAAGAGTTGGACTATAAGGTAATATATATATATATATATATATATATCTATCTATCTATCTTGTAGTGTATAGCATCTAAGCCTGGGTACTTGAGATGTTTTTACTCAATGTACTACTTATTTTACGGGCTTATGTTGCATGATTGATATAAAACTGCATTTGCAATTTATTGGATCTTATTGGATTTTTGATTGGCTAGGTGATACGTCTCCAACGTATCCATAATTTCTGCTGTTCTATGCTTATATTATACCTTTGCTACATGTTTTATATACACTTCATATCACTTTTATGCATTTTCTGGGACTAACCTATTATCAAGATGCCGAAGTGCCAGTTCCCTGTTTTCTGCTGTTTTTGGTTCCAGAAAAGTAGTTCTGCGAATATTCTCGGAATTGCACGAAACAAAAGGCCACGTCCCTATTTTTCCAGCACCGTCACGGAGTCCGAAGGAGAGACGAAGGAGGGCGCCGAGGTGGCCAAACCACACCCGGCGCGGTGGGCCCCCTGGCCGCGCCGCCTATGGTGTGGGCCCCTCGGGACTCCACCGACGCCGCCCCTTCGCCTATATATTGCCTCAGATGCGAAAACCCTAAAATACCAAGCCATATTCCACGAAGAGTTCCGCAGCGCCGCCGCCATCGACACAAGTTTCGGGGGACAGAAGTCTCTGTTCCGGCACGCTGCCGGGACGGGGAATTGCCCCCGGAGTCATCTCCATCGACACCACCGCCATCTTCATCGCCGCTGCTGACTCCCATGATGAGGAGGGAGTAGTTCTCCCCCGAGGCTGAGGGCTCTACCGGTAGCTATGTGGTTCATCTCTCTCTCCATGGTGTGATCTTTATGTGATCATGTGTATTGCTAGTATCGCTGAATACATTAATAATGTTTATGCTACTCAAGTGATTTTGTCTAGTTTCTGGAGTCATTGTGACAACACGGTATCAAGGTGACAGTGTGGGTACTTGTGTGACTCTATGAATAATTTAGACATTTATCATGGCTTATTCTTGGGAATTGTGGTGTTTGTTTACTCAGACTTTGAGGAGTGCTTTTGCAGCCCTACACGTAGTACTCTTGCTTATCAAGAAGGAGAATAATCCCGAGCAGTATTTACTTGTGTTCAGTTGTGCTAATCTAGTTGAATATGTAGATGTTACTCTTTATCTATTATGCACTCTATAGGTTACTTTAATATGAACTCCGGTACTCTCCACGGTGTAAAGGTGACAGTGTGTGCACCGTGTGTGATTCCTTTATGACGTTGTGGCGCTTGTTTACTCCGGCTTGAGGTGTGCTTTTGTAGCCCTACACAATGAATGGTGTTTGTTATCCAACAAGAGAGTGTTTAAGAGTAGCTTTTACTTATTCAGTTATGAGATCATTGTTGAGAGTGTCCACTAGTGAAAGTATGATCCCTAGGCCTTGTTTCTAAGCATTGAAACACCGTTTACACAAGTTCTGCTACATGTTTGCTTGCTGCCATCTTTATTTCAGATTGCAGTTACTACTTATAATCATCCATATCACTTGTATTTCACTATCTCTTCGCCGAACTAGTGCACCTATACATCTGACAAGTGTATTGGGTGTGTTGGGGACACAAGAGACTTCTTGTATCTTAATTGCAGGGTTGCTTGAGAGGGATATCTTTGACCTCTACCTCCCTGAGTTCGATAAACCTTGGGTGATTCACTTAAGGGAAACTTGCTGCTGTTCTACAAACCTCTGCTCTTGGAGGCCCAACACTGTCTACAAGAATAGAAGCACACGTAGACATCAAGCTATTTTCTGGCGCCGTTGCCGGGGAGGTAAGGTAAAAGGTATTCACATCCTCTGGCTACTAAGCTATTTTCTAGTTGTTGCTAGTGTGTGAGTGCTCGAAGTTATTTCCTTTAGATTCTGCAATTATATCTTTTTGTTTCTTGTTTTTATTTTCACTAGTTAGGCTTAATGGAAAACAACAAAAAAATTAGAGATCTTTATGAACTTTATATTGAATTAGGACATGATGCTTTTGAAGAGAAAATTAAAAAACCTATGGAGGCTTGTTTGCATGATGGTAGCAATGGTATTACTATAAATTCTTTGAACACCATTATTGCAATGCTATGGAAAAGTCTAAGCTTGGGGAAGCTGGTTGTGATGAATATGATATTTTTAGTCCCCCAAGCTTTAAGGAGGAAATTTGCTTTGATAATACTTTGCCTCCAATATATGATGATTATAATCATTGTGATATTTTCAGTCCACCTACTATTGAGGATATAGTTTATGTTGATTATGATATGCCTCCTATATATGATGTTTACAATGATGAATATGATATTCTCAGTCCATCTACTATTGAGGATAAAAATCATTTTGATTATTCTATGCCTCCTATTTATGATGATTACAATGATGGATGTGATACTTTTACTCTCACTATTACTAATGTTCATGCTTATGTGGAGAGTAATGATACTTTTATGCATGGATCATGATAAGAATGCTTTATGTGATAGCTATATTGTTGAGTTTATTCATGATGCCGCTGAAAATTATTTTGAGAGAGGAAAGTATGGTTATAGAAATCTTCATGTTACTAAATTTCTTCTCTTTATGATGAATGTTTTGAGCTTTCTCTTGATTTGCTTTTATTTGCTGGGTACTTTAAGACCTACTGGTCCTTATGAGAGAGGGAGACACGATTTCATATATCACAATAATATTAAGTCTTCTCTCTTTATGTTGAAATTTTTGAAGTTACACTTGTTTTGCATTTCTATGCTAGTCACTTTGTTCTTCATTGACTTGTTTTCTTACAAGACTCCTATGCATAGAAAGAGTGTTAGATTTAAACATGTTTTATATATGCTTCTTGATGCTCTCTTTTATGTTTCAACTCTCATCTTTATGTGGGCATCATAAAAATCACTATGCCTAGCTAAAAGGCTTTAAAGAAAAGCGCTTATGGGAGACAACCCATTGTTTTTATTTTCTGTTATTTTTTTTTCTTTTTGTTTTGAGTCAAGGTGCTTGTTACTTCTGTAGCAACTCCTTTGTATCTTTATTTTATGCATTGTTGTGCCAAGTAAAGTTTATATTGAAAGTTGATGCAAGATTTGGATTTCTGCGCAGTAACAGATTTTTAGCTGTCACGAATTTGAGCTTTTCTCCCTGTAGAAAATTAAAAATTCTGAAAAATCACGCATCTTCCTGAGATATGTACGCAACTTTCATTATTTTGGCCAGATCCATCTGAGCAACTTAAGTGCCTCGAAAAAATTCGTCATTCCAGACTGTTCTGTTTTTGACAGATTCTGCCTTTTGTTTTGCATTCGCTCTTTTACGATGTTTGTGTGGATTTCTTTGCTCCACAAAGCATTGGTGGCTGTAGCTAATGTCCAGAAGCTTTGGGAATGATTGTTCATTACAGAATATGAGAATTTTTGATTATGCACTAACCCTCTAATGAGAACTGTCTTGAGTTTGGTGTGAAGGAAGTTTTCAAGGATCAAGCGAGAAGGGTGATATTATGTGATCAAGAAGAGTGAAAAGCCTAAGCTTGGGGATGCCCCCGTGGTTCATCCCAACCATATTCAGAGAGACTCAAGCGTCTAAGCTTGGGGATGCCCAAGGCATCCCCTTCTTCATCAACAACTTATCAGGTCATCTCTAGTGAAACTATATTTTAATTCTTTCACATCTTATGCGCTTTACTTGGAGCGTCTGTGTGCTTTTTTTTTGTTTTTGTTTGAATAAATTCGGATCCTAGCAATCCTTGTGTGGGAGAGAGACACGCTCCGCTTTTTCATGTGAATACTCATGTTCTTCACTTATATTTGTTGAGTATTCTTAACTAGCTACTGCAGTGCTTTTAGCTCCTGTTTTTCATGCATCTCTTCGAGCTGTTAGCACTTGTTTATAAATACTCTCTTGCTGCATTATATTATCATTTGGAGAGTTTATGTTTAAATAAATTGATTGGTGTTTGTTTGGAAGAAAGAAAATGCTACATGTAGTAGTTGGTATTGGAAAAGACATATGCATTCTTGTAGATCATTGTCTTGTTTCGATTTGATACTTTGCAATTGTTTTGAGCTCTCAAGTAGATCATGTTTAAGCTCTTGCATCATGTAGTTAAAGCCTAGTAGTGGAGAACTACCGTAGAGCTTGTTGAGACTTGGGATGCATATTTGTTCTCTCTAAGGTCTAGATATTTTCTGGTAAAATGTTTGAGCAACAAGGAAGACAGTGTAGAGTCTTATAATACTTGCAATATGTTTTTATGTGATTCTTGCTGTACCGGTTTATACTTGTGTTTGCTTCAAACAACCTTGCTAGCCTAAACTCTGTACTGAGAGGGAATGCTTCTCGTGCATCCAAACTTGAGCCAAAACCCATGCCATTTGTGTCCACCATACCTACCTACTATGTGGTATTTCCTGCCATTCCAAGTAAATATTTCATGTGCTACCTTTAAACTATTCAAAACTTTATTACTCCTTATTTGTGTCAATGTTTTATAGCTCATGAGGAAGTATGTGGTGTTTTATCTTTCAATCTTGTCATTTACTTCTGACAGACTTTCACCAATGGACTAGTGGCATATACATCCGCTTATCCAATAATTTGCAAAAAGAGCTGGCAACGGGGTGCCCAGCCCCAATTAATTACAACTTTCATTAATAATTCTCTTCACATGTTTTGCCCTGATTTATCAGTAAGCAACTTAATTTGCAAATAGACACTCCTCCATGGTATGTGAATGTTGGAAGGCACCCGAGGATTCGGTTAGCCATGGCTTGTGTAAGCAAAAGGTTGGGAGGAGTGTCACTATAAAGAAACTAAAATACATGTGTAAACAAAAGAGAAGAGGGATGATCTACCTTGCTGGTAGAGATAACGTCCTTCATGGGAGCCGCTCTTGAAAGTCTGGTTGACAAGGGGGTTAGAGTGCCCACTACCATTCGTTGACAACAACAAACACCTCTCAAATACTTATTTTGTGCTCTCTATATGCTTTCGAAAACTTAAAAAGCTCTAGCACATGATTTAATCCCTGCTTCCCTCTGCGAAGGGCCTATCTTTTACTTTATGTTGAGTCAGTTTACCTACTCCTTTCTATCTTAGAAGCAAACACTTGTGTCAACTTTGTGTGCATTGATTCTTACATGTTTACTTATTGCACTTGTTATATTGCTTTATGTTGACAACTATCCATGAGATATACATGTTACAAGTTGAAAGCAATTGCTGAAACTTAATCATCCTTTGTGTTGCTTCAATGCCTTTTACTTTGAATCTATTGCTTTATGAGTTACCTCTTATGCAAAACTTTTTGATGCTTGTCTTGAAAGTACTATTCATGAAAAGTTTTTGCTTATATGATTCATTGTTTACTCTTTATCTATTTGTTAGCAAACTATAGACCATTGCTTTGAGTCACTTCATTCATGACATGAGCCTTGCAATATATTGATCAAGATTGTGTGAAAGCATGTCTCCTCAGAAATTATTTGTTGTTATCGTTTTACCTACTCGAGGACGAGTAGAACTAAGCTTGGGGATGCTTGATACGTCTCCAACGTATCCATAATTTCTGATGTTCCATGCTTATATTATACCATTTGCTACATGTTTTATATACACTTCATATCACTTTTATGCATTTTCTGGGACTAACCTATTAACAAGATGCCAAGTGCCAGTTCCCTGTTTTCTGCTGTTTTTGGTTCAGAAAAGTACTTCTGCGAATATTCTCGGAATTGCACGAAACAAAAGGCCACGTCCCTATTTTTCCAGCACCGTCACGGAGTCCGAAGGAGAGACGAAGGAGGGCGCCGAGGTGGCCAAACCACACCCGGCGCGGTGGGCCCCCTGCCGCGCCGCCTATGGTGTGGGCCCCTCGGGACTCCACCGACGCCGCCCCTTCGCCTATATATTGCCTCAGACGCGAAAACCCTAAAATACCAAGTCATATTCCACGAAGAGTTCCGCAGCGCCGCCGCCATCGACGACAAGTTTCGGGGGACAGAAGTCTCTGTTCCGGCACGCTGCCGGGACGGGGAATTGCCCCCGGAGTCATCTCCATCGACACCACCGCCATCTTCATCGCCGCTGCTGACTCCCATGATGAGGAGGGAGTAGTTCTCCCCCGAGGCTGAGGGCTCTACCGGTAGCTATGTGGTTCATCTCTCTCTCCATGGTGTGATCTTTATGTGATCATGTGTATTGCTAGTATCGCTGAATACATTAATAATGTTTATGCTACTCAAGTGATTTTGTCTAGTTTCTGGAGTCATTGTGACAACACGGTATCAAGGTGACAGTGTGGGTACTTGTGTGACTCTATGAATAATTTAGACATTTATCATGGCTTATTCTTGGGAACTGTGGTGTTTGTTTACTCAGACTTTGAGGAGTGCTTTTGCAGCCCTACACGTAGTACTCTTGTGTTATCAAGAAGGAGAATAATCCCGAGCAGTATTTACTTGTGTTCAGTTGTGCTAATCTAGTTGAATATGTAGATGTTACTCTTTATCTATTATGCACTCTATAGGTTACTTTAATATGAACTCCGGTACTCTCCACGGTGTAAAGGTGACAGTGTGTGCACCGTGTGTGACTCCTTTATGACGTTGTGGCGCTTGTTTACTCCGGCTTGAGGTGTGCTTTTGTAGCCCTACACAATGAATGGTGTTTGTTATCCAACAAGAGAGTGTTTAAGAGTAGCTTTTACTTATTCAGTTATGAGATCATTGTTGAGAGTGTCCACTAGTGAAAGTATGATCCCTAGGCCTTGTTTCTAAGCATTGAAACACCGTTTACATCAAGTTCTGCTACATGTTTGCTTGCTGCCATCTTTATTTCAGATTGCAGTTACTACTTATAATCATCCTATCACTTGTATTTCACTATCTCTTCGCCGAACTAGTGCACCTATACATCTGACAAGTGTATTGGGTGTGTTGGGGACACAAGAGACTTCTTGTATCTTAATTGCAGGGTTGCTTGAGAGGGATATCTTTGACCTCTACCTCCCTGAGTTCGATAAACCTTGGGTGATTCACTTAAGGGAAACTTGCTGCTGTTCTACAAACCTCTGCTCTTGGAGGCCCAACACTGTCTACAAGAATAGAAGCACACGTAGACATCACTAGGTTGGTACATGAAGTTAGAATTTGATGTACAATGGCATGATTGTCACATTGAGTTCTTTTCTTGATGTTACTAATCTAGAGGTAGATAGGATTCGTGTAAGGGAGAGACGTGCTCTCAGAAGTTCCAAACAACAACGAAGCTCATGAAGAGAAGAAAGTCAGGATGATCGAAGTAAACGAAGCTACACGCGGGGATGGACCACAACTCATATCATATTTGGATTCGGAGGTCAACAATATCAGAACATGGAAGAATGGAGGAACTACGTAAGTTCAAAGAAGAGTATCATCACAAAATGAAGGAAGGTTAACTAACGATAATGACAGGAAAGCTACATGAGAAACTCTACCGAAGTAGGAGAATTATGAAGTTGGAAGATCTAAATAACAGGTCCTGTCATGACAAATCTATGGTTTGGACAGTTAAATTTAAAGACTTATCCAAGGATGACGATTATTGAGTGAAGGATATCGAGCGGGAAATTGAAAGACGCTGGATTAAGAAGCCACATGATGTAGCCATATATAGTTGGGAGTTATCGTAACTTGACGAAAGAAATGGGTGTTGGAAAATCATAAGGCACAACTGATATTTGGAGAAAGTTCAAGAAGAAGTTATATAGAACTTGTATGTCTAAAAGAGCCATGAAGTTGATGGTGCAAGGGTATGAAGCAACAATCCAATACCTAGCAGACAACAACAAAGACAGATATTTCAAGCAACACAAGATAGTAGTATCATCGAGAACAAGGCGACAAGAGTTCAAAGTTCAGTGTTCCAAAGTACACACATCAGAACTATGGGAGATGAGTTCCTGGATTGTCGAGAGCCCAAGGAGTTAGTTATTTGGTATGTCGCCAACAGAGACATGTGTTGTCGAGATATAGTGAAGTCACCATCTATACGGGGTAGCTGTAGAGAAGGATGGATTTCCATAGGATTGAGATCCAAGATTCAAGGACTCAGATGGAGGTTGAACCAATATAAGATTGAAGAGTCACGTCGTCTGATCACCCAAAAGAAAGGAACCAGTTCCAGCAACAGACAAATGAAAGAGTTGTATATCAGACAAATTTGGACTAGATGACCAACAACCTGTTCCAAATTAGAGTTAAGTTATCACCAATTGCAACTAGTTTTGCAATAGTCTTTTCTCAAGACCCTAGGTGAGACAACTGGAATGCTAGTCCGAGTAAATATTCAATGTACCGGGAGATCTTATTGGTTGTTCACAGTGGTGGACTTACCAATTGTTCTTCGGGAAGCTATTGGATGTAGGAATGATATCTCTGAACCGGAGAATGTCTTGGGAATCACAACCTGGTGATAGTACCCGGTGTTCTTCGAGAGACCATAGGTATACAGGTTGGAAGTTTGAGCACAAAGGGCATAGAGAGAGCAGCTCTATTCAGCAGAAAAGATCTAGTTGTTACTTGAGACTGAATGGATACAATTAGATGAAGATCGACTAACAAAAGGTCAGACGAAAGGAAGCGCCCTAGCAACTTCTAAGGGGAAGAGTATGTTATACCCGTTGTTCAGAGAGTAGAATGGCGCTAAATTAGATTTGTGCGTTGGCATAGCATGCATCTGAAAATATGGGAAAATTTAAAACTTTTTCAATGAAGTCATAGAGTGTTCAACCACCACTCGAATGGCTAGTTGAGAATGTCGTTAGTTTGATGAGTAACTAAAAACTTGAAATTCAACTTGTGAAACTTACATCGAGGTTTCGCTGATGTTGGTGGATTAGACTTAGTCATCAACATGAGTGCTACAAACTTCAAAATCTTGTCCTATCTAAATTCTCAAACATTTGGTTACAAGTGAATAATACAAGAAACTATAAACCAAATGATGAGTATGACTTACATCATTAATCGAATAAGTACATATCTTAAAGAAAAGAAAAGAAAGAATATTTGGAAGGAGGATAAAAGACTAAACTAAATCTTAATCTAGATCTACTTATCCTACCAAGATTATCTTATCTTCTTATCTTCCAATCTTCTCAAAATCATTCCACAAGAGAAGGCAACATAAGAAAGGAGGAAGATCAACAAGAAGATTATATAGAAGGATTTCATAGATATGCATAGAAGCACTATGCTAGTCCATCACTAAGTATTTTGAAACTCCAATATCAAAATATATTCTTATTAACTTCTCTAGTAACAGTGTGATATTCCATTGCAGGTGTTATATAGAAATAGTTTGGTAACAAGACTAGCTACCTTGTTAACAAATTCTTCTTATATGCATAAGGCAATTGGATGTCATAATAATAAATAAATAAAACACATACATTCTTCTATAACTCACTAAAAGAAAACCTTGCAAGAAGTAAATGGTTGTCTTCACCACTAGGGTGATGCAAATGATATTGGAACTGGAAATAAAGGCAGACTTAACTTACGTCGAAGAACCAACGTGAATCTTAGCGGAAAACTGGAAGAGACTCAGAAATAGAGTAATTAAGGAGTGCAAAGATCAATGGAAGTATCATCATGAACGAGAAGCTACCTGGGAGAAAGGGGAGGACTTGAGGCAAGTCTATCCAGGACTCTTCAGGTATACACGTCATAACTTCGGGACGAAGTTTTTGTTAAGGGGGGAAGACTGTAATATCCCAGCATTTAGGAGTTAAAGAAGGGTAGAAATAGGAATTTGTGCATCTGCATGAATGCATCTGAAAACCTGAATAAATTTTTCGCAAACTATAAATCTGGAGTGATCGGAGTTTATCCATCTCCATGAATTAGGTTTAGTTCATTTTTAACGAATGCAAGTAAATTTTGACATAAACTCTAAGTAATTTACTTGTTATGGGAATTTTGAATCCAATTTGAATATTTAAATAAATTGAATTTGTAAAGTAATTCAAATTAGAACAATAAAATTATAGAAGTAATAACTAAATAAATAAATTCATAGTTGTTTGAATAATTTCAAATTCATGCAATATATATTACAAATCAAAGAATTTAAGAAAGACAAATAAATAACTTTATTGATAGAGTACAATAATACATTGTCATAACAAAATTATTACAACAAATTGAATTGCAAAAAGGAAAATTTATAATTAAATTCTAAACTACAAAGTCTTGTATCTTCTTCCTCTTCATTTGATCTCAACTCCAACATTGTTTTCCTGCAAAACAAATAAGAAACTAAAATATGAAACAAAGAGGGGTTAGTGATTAGTATTACTCTCAGATTAGCAATAAAGTGTATTGCTAATTGCATCATTGAGTTGATTAGGCAACTTAGTGTAGTATCTGTTCTAAATCAGTATGTTTAAGCCTCAGTACAACATCATAGGCCACAAATCCACTTGGCAAGTGAAAATAATTCACAACCTAGAGATAATCTCAAACCAGCCGAAGCACCAGGTTCCTTGAACATGGAGGCACACAAGCAAGCAAGCAGCACAGTCACAAAGGCAGTCACCCTACCGCCAACAGCACATCAACCTCACCGTAGAGGGATAAGAGCAAGGAAGCAGCCGTAGCAGCTAGCAAAATAGAACCACAACACTCACTCAAGCAACCAGCTCGAGTTCATCTCAGCTTAACACACAACCCATCACCACACCACAAATCCATCCACTTTTCACCACACAACCCTTGCTAAAAGCAAGAACAAGATGGGATTGAAGCATAAGGCCAAGCTGGAGCATGGAGGGAAGGCCAGGAGCTAGAAGGGAGCAGCTGGAGTAGGAGGAGCAAACCAGCAAGGTGAACAAGGAGGAGAACCACAAGATCTGTTGATCAAGGAAGCAGCAGAACCACAAGCAACGCCACAACACCACCACCACACCAGATCACAGGTTGATCTCTAATTTCTCTAGCATGATGATCTGCTAGACACATATGTGTGGAGGAAGTATTTTTTCCCTCAGATTAGCATAGTAATGCTATGCTAAAATCATCACAGGGATTTAAAATCGCAAGCTAGCATCTGTTCTTATAAAGAGAAAGCCTCAGCCTGTGCATCATAGGCAGGGGATATAAATCCACCAAATTAGCAAAGGCATACAAGCTTTTATTGCTTGGAGTCACATTTTGGGAATCACACATCCAGTACATGTTGCTGGGCACAAAACCCACAAAGGGGAGAGGCACCACAAGCAATAGCTTGCACTAAAAGCACCACAAAGCAGTATAAAGGATTTTCTTAAGCCAAACCCATCAGATTGTTTCTGTGTAACTCAAGGGAGGCATCACAGAAGACAAAGCTAAATACTTTAGCTCAAGCAAATGATTTATACTAACCATGGCACAACTAGAGCAAACTTATAATTAGAACAACATGATCAGAGGCTTACATCTGAATCTCAGGTTCAGAGTAACAACAGCAAACAGCAGAGGCACATCTCTGAACATTAGTTCAGAGAACACCATCTGTTGCTGCTGTTTAGGACAGATAGCAAATTTGTCGAGTGACGATCATCACCACAGCCAAATCCACTAGCTAGAACATCCCCGATTTAATACATAGAGGCACTAGCGCATGTTCAGAGATCATCACAAGGGCAGCCGAGCAAATCCAACACCTAAGCATCAAGAAAACTTAGATCACCAATTCACCCAGGCATTCCAGAGCGAGGCACGAAGGTCTAGAAGGGAAAAGAAGAAGAAGAGAGAGGAGAGGAGAGAAGCTTACCAGCACCCCAGGCCGTAACGCCATGACGACGGGGCAGTGCCCGTGTGGTCAATGGAGGAGGGCCACGGGGAGAAGCACGCCACACCGTCATCACCACGGCGGCTGATAACCCACAAGTATAGGGGATCGCGTGTAGCCTTTTCGATAAGTAAGAGTGTCGAACCCAACGAGGAGCTAAAGGTAGGATAAGTATTCTCTCAAGTTCTATCAACCACTGATACAACTCTACGCACACTAAACGTTTGCATTATCTAGGAAATAAAACTACGGTAGCAATACGGGTATGAGAGATAGTTTTGCAGATAATAAATACAAGAAAGTAAAAGTTAGTGCTGCAGCAATAAAGTACACTAAGTAACCATATACTAACAGTACCATGAGTGTGGAAAAGTGGTGGTAATTGTGGTGGCTTTGTCCAAGATTAATTAGTGAAGACATCTAGTTCATTGTCTTTGATGCAGTTTTCAATGTGGGAGAGGCTAAATATACATGCACTCCACTACTTGGGATTACAAGTACTATATGATTGGATTGTTAGCAAACATCCGTAAATACTAACAATGCATTAAGGTTTCCCCAACCATAGCCTTAAGTTTATGGTCCTCTTACTCCCATACGTGCAACTAACCGGTTTGAGCCCTCAGGTTTCTGTCACTCCGGCAGAACTACGCCCCTTCCTTTGCACATACTACTAACCCTATGGTGTTGATCCATGCGCGCACAAGTATAATGGACACCAAAGGACAGTACCATATCAACATACAACTCTAATGAACCATAGACATTCAACAAAGCAATCGAAAGACAAATAAACTACATAAACATGACATAGATCATAGGATAAATATTATAGCATCAAACACCATGTTTACATAGGACGGTACAGAGGTTTGTGGGAGGATGAACCACTGAATACAAGGAGGAGTTGGTGATGGAGATGGCGGTGAAGACGGCGGAGAGGGCAGCGAGAGGCGCAGGGCGGCGCCGGCACCGGCGGTGGCGCAGGGGGCTCCTCCTGCGCCGCCGGTTCCATGGGGGAGCACCGCCCCTTAGCCCCCTTCATGGCTTCTTGGGAGCCCTCCCCCATGGAGATGGGATCCATGGGGGAGGCAAAAACGTGGCTTTGGTGGCTGAAATTCGTGGGTGGAGGAGTCCTCCACGAGTTAGGTTTCCTCCCTTTATATATCTTCTCGGATTTCCGTCACCCCTTTTAGGGTTCCACCAAAACGGGCCTCCAGGCCGCGTCCGAACTCCGATTGGGCTGATCTGGGCTTAAAATCTTCGTATGGAAAATTGTGACAACTTTGTAACAGAGGTCTCCAATAACGTCATCTTCGAGGGTCAAACTGGCAACTTCGTAAAAAGTTCTCAGACAGATTTCAGGAAAGTCCCAATTCGACTCCAACAAGGTTTCCTCTTGTATTCTTGATAATTTCTACACATCAAAGAGTAAAACAAGAACATTGTGCACTTTTGCAACTATTAGTAGGTTAGTCCAAATAAATAATAAACTTAATATAAAACAAGTGCTAAAAGCATAAAAATGGCATGAAACAATCAAAAATTATAGATACGTTTTGGACGTATCAACATCCCCAAGCTTAATTCCTGCTCGTCCTCGAGTAGGTAAATGATAACAAAATAATTTTTGATTGTAAATGCTATGATCAGGTCTTTAACAATTGCATGATGTATGGATAATAAAACTTAGCAATCATGTTTCCTAATGAAAAGTATCAACGAACTAAGAGCTTATAACATGAAATTTATAAACATCAACAAGATTGTAATGACCATAATAAAGCATGATAGAGTGGTATCTCGCTTGCCCTTTTGTACAGCAAAACATAAATGCCCAGGCACCTCTGAAGTTCAATGAAGACTAGAATAAAGATATCAAAGATAAAAGCATCAAAGTTATACCACAATTAACCGCATTCTGGGACAAGCACATTACACTAAGAATGACAACTATGCTCTCGAGAAGTGCTCAAAGAAAGGATGGTGACTCAACATGAAAATAAAAGATTGGCCCTTCGCAGAGGGAAGCAGGGATTATCATGTGCTAGAGCTTTTCATTTTTAAAACAGAAGCAAAATTGTTTTGGGAAGTGTTTGTTGTTGTCAACGAATGGTAGTGGGCACTCTAACCCCCTTGTCAACCAGACTTTCAAGAGCGGCTCCCATGAAGGACGTTATTTCTACCAGCAAGGTAGATCATCCCTCTTCTCTTTTGTTTACACATGTATTTTAGTTTCATTATGGATGACACTCCTCCCAACCTTTGCTTGCACAAGCCATGGCTAACCGAATCCTCGGGTGCCTTCCAACATTCACATACCATGGAGGAGTGTCTATTTGCAAATTAAGTTGCTTACTGATAAATCAGGGCAAAACATGTGAAGAGAATTATTAATGAAAGTTGTAATTAATTGGGACTGGGCACCCCGTTGCCAGCTCTTTTTGCAAAATTATTGGATAAGCGGATGTATATGCCACTAGTCCATTGGTGAAAGTCTGTCATAAGTAAATGACAAGATTGAAAGAGAAAACACCACATACTTCCTCATGAGCTATAAAACATTGACACAAATTGAGAAGTACTTTGAAGGTTTTAAAGGTAGCACATGAAAATTTACTTGAATGGTTGAAATGCCATGCATAGGTATTTATGGTGGACACTTTGGATAACTTGGTTTTCATGGATTTGGAAGCACGAGCAGCATTCCCGCTCAGTACAAGTGAAGGCTAGCAATAGACTGGGAAGCGACAATCAAGAGAGCAATAACCGTCATAATCATGCTTGCGACAAAAAAAATTAATTAAGGCATAAAAGTGATACAAGAACTCTGAGCAAAATAAATCATCAAGGCTTAATTGACTTTTGTTTTTCAGTCATATGCATGCATGAGCATGTGCCAAGTCAATTCAATGAATTATTCAGAGGAGGATACCACAATACCATACCATCTTATGAACAACAATGCATGTTAACATCAAAATACATAATATACACTATTAGCTAGTTGAGACTAACCATAAGAAAATATAAACACTAAACAATATATTCACACATCATTTTTAAGTTTCAACAATAATCCATTAACCAAGTAAATTGAAAACAGAGATAAAT